>JAMPIT010000154.1:1037500-1674964 GCA_026261815.1 Monarcha castaneiventris obscurior | reverse complement strand
CTAGGAGCTTTAATGAAGAAAAGCCTTAGCTGAAGAATTTCTCCACAGTTCTTACTTATTGCAAAGGTTTTGAAATTGGGGATTTAATTTAGTTGATTTCTTAAAGAAGGCTGTTTGTTGGTAAGTGTCAGACTTGTATCCCACCATTAAAAATGCACGGTATTTTAGAGGTAGACATCTTTTCTTTTTTTTTTTTTCTTTCTGCCTTTGTTGCCAGCCTTGTCAATCACATTGAAATATATGGTGAAATGATTGTGGAATCAGTGAGATTTAGATGCTTGTACAATTCTATTAATTCAATAAGTGGAATTCACAGGAGATTGCATGATATCTCCTGGATGGTTCAGGTCCTGTGATGTGTTCAACAAAATTCTTTTTGTTTAGCTACTCACCATTACACTTTGACCACCTTAAAATTACTGTAAAAATTCAGATGCTCCCAATTTTCAAGATGTGCTCTGAGTGAAAATTCTGTATCTTGGCAACCAGGAAGGGACAATTATTCTTTGGAAAAAGTCATCCTATCTGCCAAGATGAATTTATTATCATAATTGTTGCAAGGATATGTCAGTTTATTCTGTATCTCTTCTTTGACTCTCTTTACTGTAGCAGATCTCCCAATTCATTGATATTGAAATTGGTGAAGTGGATTTAATTCAATTCAAAGAAATTAATGTCTTGTGGTATAGAACAGCTCTTTATACCATTTAAGATTTCTCGTGCTTAGAGTAAAACAATGATGAATTTAGGCAATCTTGAATCACAATTGCTCTCTATCAGAATATGTACAGCTTGGCATTTGTATTTTTTTTGTTATGGACATGCAACTACCCCCCCAGTAAAATGGACTACTCACAATAGTAGTATGTGCTATTGCCTAAGACAGCTGCTATTGCCTAAGAAAACAGTTAAACAGCAGTGTCTTTCCTTTTCCTTTTCTAAGTATTCAGTCTTGTAATTTAAATTATACAAAGAAATATTAGTTCTTTGTATCATTGTTCATTTAAATGCAGGACATGAACTTGAAGCAGAAAAGATAGAGGGATATGTGAAAGTGAATCTGAACTTCTGAATTACATTAGAGAGGTTTAAATCCTTCTTTGAAGGATGAAGACAGAAGCAGACTTAGGTCTGTAAGATTAGCCACAGGAAATCATCAGCTAAATTAATAAGTAATTTGAGAATGAATGAATGGAATAGTAGAATTTTAAGAAGAGGCATTTGCTGGTTAGCTTAGGTTTACACTGGTAATAAAAACTTCTTTTCAGGTCATGCCATAATATGACATTTTCATGGTGCTGATGTAAATCCAAGATGAATACAGGGGGAACATAGCCCAGAACAAAAGCACAGGCTGAATGCTCTTGGCTCTGGGCCTTACCACACCAAGCTCTGTGTATTTCTCTCCTGGTCTGGGTTAGGATATCACTTACCGTGGAGAGAGCAATTCCAGTAAGAGAAGCAGGACAGAAAAACTCGATTGTTGTGTTTTATTGTTCCTACTCATTTAGGGCATTTTTTTTACTCTGTTTAAACTATCAGATCTGGTGAATACAGAAGAGTTTTGTCTGACAGAGAATCTGGGTTTTCTCAACTGAGCTTTTTGCAGTTATGAGCCCATTTAAACCATTACAAAAGTGGGAGGAGAAGCTCCCTCACCTTCATGGGGCAGTGGGAGAGCTGCAATGAAGGGTCTCAGTGGGTCCCTAGGGTGGGCAGGGTGGTACCTCCTGGCAGGGCCCCTCCCCAGCTCTGCCCTGTCCTGCAGGTAACCCCCAGCCTCAGCTGCACAGCATGGAAACTGAACTCTGCAAGCCATCTCAGCTAAATAAATTGCAAAACATGTTTCATATGCAAATGAATTTCAATCAATTTCCAAATTGAATTCAATCAAATTACTTCTTTCAGTATTCCATACCTGTCACTTGCTTTCTGCCTGTGTCTCCTACATTCTGTGCTCAGAGCAGGTGACTGTAAACAGGAACAGGATTTAAATAAATCGAGGCTGGCAGTCAGTGTCAAGATGGCTCCCTCCCAATTCCTACTCAAATCTTTAAATTAAAACATTTTTTTTTGTAATTTAAGTGTTTTCTTTCCAGTAAGATACTTGTATTTGGGGGGAAAAAAAAAAACCCAAAACCACAAACCCACTAATTTTATGTGAAAAGAAATAGAGTTTTAACAAACACCAAACCAAATTGGGAGTTTGCATTTGACTAAATATTTTCGGGTACTAGGTTAGAGTACTTTACTGAGTATAAGTTTTATTGGGTATTAAAGTAAAAAACCCCAACCCAATGAAAAATAAAACGAAGATTTAAATTACTGTGTTTTTTACTTTATTTTTAAAATATACATTTGGATTGAACCAGACCCTAAATGGCAACATGTACAATTGTTTAATTCACATGATAGAAAAAAACATTTTTGTTTTTTAAATTTATAAGAGCTTTCTCTTCAAGTGTGATGACTAGCATGAATTGAAAACAGTGGTTTATTTATATGTTTTAGGCTTAATAGTGAATCCAGGTACAAGTTTTTCATACTCCTTATGTAATGAAAACTCCTCATAAAAATGAAAATTATGCCTAGAGTGTGGTGCTCAGGTCCTCAAAATGCGACATACAGAAAAGGGTTGTTTTGTATCTGTTCAACTCCCTTGAAAGCTCAGCTCCTGCTTAGATGTTGGAGCCTTATCTGTGTGAGACTCATCTATCATCAGGATTGATAGAAACACAATTAGGTGTGTCCTTTTAAGCAGTTTTTACTCTGGTGCATGAGCATTTATCTAAATCTCCTGTAACAGGGCCAGTGTTGCCCTAAGGTGGGTGTCCCCATAGCAGTTATGAGGGAGTTCGATGTAATGAGCAACACTGGCAACATTTTCGGTAATGACATTTACAAATATTTCCTCAGTTGCTTGAAATGAAAAGGAACTCCTGCATAAAAATGCCAAGAAACTCTAAAATGGGATTGTTGCTCTTGGCCATTCCAGCCAGAATTTTCTCAGTTGTTAAATTTTCTTCCACAAATGGAACACGACAAAATAGAAGTGCACATATATAAACACACATGCTTTTTTTTGTATTGCTGAAGTCTGTTGTGGCTGCTGCTACTGGTTATTTCATGGTAGTAGGATATATTAAGACCTGATATTACAACCTTTATAATATACCTACTCCCATTTCTGTGCTTATATTAAAGTTTAGCTCTTCGTCTATGTGTGACTGAAATGAAAGTTCAAACCAGTGACTCACTGTCATGGAATAGGTTACTGGATTATTAATATTTTAACATTTTCCTTTGGCAAATATGAAAGCAGTTGTAGTTAAGTGTAGGACTTAGTAGGAATAAACTCCTTCTGGGTACAAGTAAGGTAATCATTGTCTGATTCAGTAGCATTATTTTGAGAGTAACATATCAAAGGAGGGAATAATATTTCTTATATTCTAATAAGACCTTTCTATATGAGTCACATTTGATAAAAGTCTCTTTGAGAAAAATACCAAGTTCATCTTAAATAATCGTGATTTGCATATTCTTATTATGACAGCTGTATTATTCCGAAAAGTGTGCTGTACAATTTCTATGGCTTCTGAAAACAAAAAAGGTGAATTTCAGACTGTAAAAAAAATCAGAACAAATGTTCTCAGCATGTAATTAGGCCATGCATATCATGAACATTGTTCTTGTGACTGTTTTTATAATTTCTACATAGTTATTTCAGAAAGGTTAAAAATTATGCATGCAGTCTTTATTATATTACACACATAATTTGGAAAAAAGCATTTCTCTGCACTAAAAATAATAAAGAAATAGATTCATTGTGTTGAGAAATTTATTTCTTGAGCCTCAAATAATTTAATTCCTTTTTATTCTATGCAAAAAGTAATTTTCTCCTAGGGGAAAATTATTGCTTAACTACTGTTATGTATTCACTGGCAGTCTTAGCCACTCAGCCAAAGATAGTTCTAAAAAGGAAGCAGAGAAAGCTGATTGAAGTGAAATCCTTAAACTAAATATGAAAAATAGAAGACTTAAGGTTTTATATGTTTCTTTCACAAAGAATCCATAATGTTCCTGACATTAGAAAATCATTTAAAGCAGAACTGCAGTGACTTTATCACTGTCTTGTCATGGTTGCTTTAATATATGACCATTTAGATGTTTGTTTCAGTGAGGACCTTTATTCTTTCCCAGGATGGGCACATGTGAAAAAAAAATAAAATGGCTCTTGGCAGGAATGAGGAAATTAATTTTACGTGTGTTTACCCATTATTTATTTTGCTTTTGTTATTGTTGGATTAGGTTGATAACTGGAGCATGGAGGCTGCTGAACTGGCTTTGAGTAGAAACAATTTTCCCAGCTTGTTGCCATGACAGGGTAGCAGCAGTACCAGTCATGACAGGCCTGTAATATTCACCCACTCCAGCTGATAAATCCTGGTCATGGAGGTGGCATTTAAGGAGACCAGTAAGGATGGTACTGGTCAGTCATTGGAATTTTCCAGCTATTTACTGCCAGCCTTGTTTTATTTCCACCAGGCTGCACAGTGAAATTGTATTGTATATACTTGCATAGGACCTCTGGATTGCTGCTCAAATAGCTGAATCCTGGTCATTGGTTTCTCCCTCATTCTCTCCACCAGAACACGAGAGATGAGATTTCTTTCCATCTGTGCAGGATACCTGAGGGGGTGGGTTACCAGAGAAACCATCCCTAAGGATCAGTATTTAACATGGGGATTCCAACTGGCTTATGTTTAATACTGATGGGATTTATATGAGCAGTATGTGTATCTGAGCAGTATCTTTAATACAGAAACTCTATCAGTTCAGGCAAAGAAAACTGAGATGTTTGTGTATTAATACATGGAGTGTCTACAGGATAGGAAAGTAGCACACTGTGCAGATCCGTGGTTCAAAACATAGTTGTACATATGTAAACCAGTGGAATCCTAGTGCTGGAACAGAGGTAACAGGGTATGGTTCTCATAGAAGATAGAAATAAAAGGTGACATGGAAGCATTAATGATTTGCCAGCCTTAATCCCTGCCATACTGTGCGTGAAAAAGGAGACAATCTATTTTGTGATTAATATACTCTGTTGAAAGACCCAAGAAAGTTGATGGAAACAAAGACCCCAACTGTTTTGAAACTGGTATGTATAGGCGCTGTTACTCCAGGTATTGATCATAATTGAGATGGAAATAAGCTGCACTTAATAAACCTTTTTTTTCCCATCTATATATATCAAAGAAAAATATAATTTAAAAAATTATTAGTAGTATATTTGTTCCCAAAGTGAACTCTTATTCTCCAATCCCGTTCAGTGCTGAGGAGTCTGCCTGGATAAACAGGCTTCATGCTGTCATGAAATCATAATATGCATTATGACATTATATTTTGTTGTCATGGAAGCAGTTGCAGTGATATTCCTGATTCTGATGTGAATCTTAACAAGTCTTTTACCAGCCATCAAGTTTCAGTCTGAGGGGCAGGTTCTTGCCTGTGTTATGTGTTTCCCTTCAGAGAGCCTGTCAGTCATTCATTACCAGGTCGCTTATCTGATGGAAACCAGCAATCCCACTAACCTTCACAGCTTTACAAGCTTTCTGTTCTCATTACCATGTTGGGGTGACGAGAAAAGGCAGCAAAAGAAGCTTCTGCCATTAGCACAGGTGTTTCGTGGCCAGACATATTTCAGGAATAATCTTGCATGTTGAACTACAGAGAAATTGCGGTGAATCCTTGGGGTTGTGAGGTTCAGAACAGTGGTTTATGCATTCTTGTTATTTATGAAATAGAGGTGTTGCACACATAACAAAAACTGGATTTGCTTCCATTATAGGCATTTCTGAATCTTTGTTCTTCTCTTTCTGCCGGTTCAATTGCAGAGGTCTGGCTGCACCTTTGCTATACAGTAGGTGAAAACACATTCCACTCAACTCCCAATATTCAGAGTACATCTGTAGTTTTCTCTTGGTTTGCAAAAATAAATCTACCAGTAAAGATAGTGCTTTTCCAAATGCTTCTCCTCATCATTCCTCTGCATTTCATGTAGCTGTACAAGTGCAACTGGGAAAGCAGGGTTTGCTGTCCTCTTCTCAAGGCTGTTAAGGCATTCTGTTCAGAAGAATAGCATGGGTGCACTCTTGTTCACACAGGTTATTAATGTTACTGGGATGTGTGTGAATTCCAGGCCTTGGCTATGTCTTATTGACTGCCCCAGCTAACCTCATTCTGTCAATCTGCTCCCAGCACCAACACAGAGCTGTTCTTGGCAGATGGCACAGAGCAGGACTGTGAGAATGTGCTATCCCCCTGCTGACCTTGTGCACTAGTAGGAGTTCTGTTTAAATAATTCATGGTAAACTAACAGGGATTTCTCTTCCAATTTATTTTATTGTTTAGTCCAGAAAGCTATAGGCACATCAAGGTGTTCAAGTCTTTAACCTGCATCCAGAGAAGCCATTAGAATATTGGGAGCACACACAGCTTCTGTGGAGCATTAAAAGGTGGTTTAGATGGCTAGATAAATTCAGCTTTCAAAATCATGTTTAATGGAGTCTGAATCCCCCTGGAATCCTGGAAGTCTGTACCTACCTTCAGGCAACATTAGACCAGGAAAGTTAGTAGAGGTTTAGGAAGGTTTAGGCCCAGTAAATATAAGTTATTTCATTACAGAGCTGTGTCATTCATTCTTCATTGTGATCTTGGCCAAGATGTGGTTTTATTTTTTGCTGTTCGAGAAGATGAAAGCTAGAAACATTTATTAATGTTTTTGGAGGTTTGACCGGCAAAATATTCTGGCAATACAGGATGAATTATTATTGTTTTGCTAGGTTTTTTAGTTTGAGGAAATGTAAACATTTTGCATATTGAAGGAAATGCACAGATAGAAAAGGCAGAGATTTTGATATCACTTTCAGATGAGAGCAAGTCCCGGTGTTATAAAAAAATCAGTGTAGCACTTAAGCATATGTTGAAGTCATTTTAAAGGCAGTAGGTATTCCACACGTGTCCTGTTTGTCTAAATCCTAATTTTACAAATGAGTGTAGATATAACTCCATATGAAAGCAGAACCCTAGGCCAGGTCTAAACTACCAAAAAGGTGAATAAGTACAGTGAGAAGTTTATACTGGCTGTTGTGGCAAAGGAATCACAGTAACAGAACCTAGCTTTACCCATGAGAGCTTATTTCATCCAGAAACAATGGTGATACTGTGTGTGCCTTCTGGAAGGAGAATAATTCCAGCCAGGAGTGTGTGGGCAGGATGGCATGCTCCTACTGCTGTACTACCAAATATTCCCACTGTAGTGTCTCCACCAGTGTAGTCCCTCCGAAGGCTTCAAAAATTGGGTTCACTGATGCTTAGGTCTCCTGGTGATCTGTAAAGAAAGAATTTTATCTATCTGTGCAATGATCTTTTCAAAACCCCATGCACTGCTTGTTCTTGACACTTGTATTATGGGGAGTGAAGTACAATCTCTTTACTATTGATGAATTTTCTCCCTCTATGACCAGGCATTGAAGCTCTAGCTTTTCTATTAAGCTGCAGACAGCTGAAAATTGGAGATATAATATAAGGTGGAATTTTTGAAACTAAAAAATGTGTTTAGCTCTACCATGTAATAATCCTTAAATATAATGGGTGCAGCTAATTGGGGGGAGTATAACCATCATCTAAGAAATAACTTACTGAAAAAAAAGTTAGTTTTCTTCCTGAAAGAATGGATATTGGCACTGTCACCCCTCTTGGCTCCAAAGGTGTTCGTCACACTTTCCCTTGCATGTTTAGGTTATTAATTAGATTGATTCTTTTTCTAACATATATTTTGCTTTTCTTTAGGATCTGAAGAATGTGTATTATGAATAAGTGTCTGTTCTTCCAATGAAATCACTTTGTCTAATGAAAGATGTTATTTATTTCTGCAATTTTTTCTGCACTCAAACTGTCATAGCTACAACAACACAGCAACTCCAATTACTTCAGTGCAAGGATGTAGTCAAAACACTTTATTGAATATCTGTCTTAAAGCTAGAAATGTAAACTTCTTTATACTTTTCTGTTTTGGATCAACCCAGAAATAGTTATATTCATATTACACATAAAATGACTAAGTTCTGTAGTTAAAGATGCAGAAAGCAACACTACCAAAGGCATTGAATTTTAACTATATATTTTTCTTGTATGAATTGTTAACCTACCACAGTGCTTTAAGTGTTTCATGCTTTCCTTCCATTTGAAATTCAAGCTAAAAATCTTACTAATATATTGTGCTACTTTTTTTAATCCATACAGAACTGAGATAGAGTCTCTGTTAGGAATGGCATAACAACCAAAAAGTAGCAGTTTAACACATATATATTAAACTCACGTGACAGTTTAAATACAATTACTTATTTTGCATGAGCCTGCCATTACAATGGGATATAGAGTGTAGCTATATTCCCACAATTACAAAGTCAAATAAAAACTCACTTGTTGCTCACATTTTTATCTCATAGTATTAAGTGGAGGAATTGTTTGAATGTATTGTCATGAAGACAGAACAACCACAAAAGTAGCCCCCAAGTTAAAGCTTCAGATGATCAACATTCCCAATACAAATGACAGCTCACTAAAATGTAATCCTGTTATTTCCAAGGACAGGTTATTTTCTTTTTTTTTTTTTCCCCACAGCATTTTTGACTTCTACAGGATGAAATAATTCATGTCCTCCACAGATTAAACAGACTTATTAAGAATAAGATATACTAAGGGAATACAGGTCTCCAATCTGGAATCTTTAAAAACATTGTGGCTTAATAAGTATTTAACAGAACCCGCAACATTTGAACATTTTGAGTCCATGTCATCCTTTTGGTATTGAGAGTAGTAGTGATGTAATAGGAGATGTTCCGGGAGCATAAAGGCACTGTATCTACTTGGAAGTAGAAAAGCAGATAAACTGCACCCTTGAGAGGCAATGAAACACATTCTAGAGCAGAATAAATGTGCTTTGGAAAGGGTACAGTGTATACTTCCCCCCTTCTCATTCTCCCATTTGTCTTCCTACAATACCTCTTTGTGAAGGATGAGAAAAGAAAAGAATTTTTTTTTTTTTAAACTGGTTTCCCCCTTGCAGCATAGAGGTTTTATGGGAAAAATGAAGCACAGAAAGAGATACAGTGACAACAGCCAAAGGCATTTTTTATTGCATTTAGCAATGTTATATATTTTTTTAAAAAAACTTGAAAGTCTTTGGAGTGAACAGTAAAAGCTGTTATTAAGATAGGTGATCGTCTGTCATCAAAAAGGGTTTGTTTGCCTGACACCTTCCTCAGGCTCTTCTCAGACAAGAAATCCTTTTATAAAAGTAAAAGAAGTTTGTCACAGCTCCACAGGGTCTTTGAGAAGGCCCACAGTCTGAGAGCTTGACTGAACTCTTCCTCTCATGACTTCCTTTTCGATTCCCAAATGTCAGAGTTAATTTTCATTAACCATTAAGGTCTAGCCTGCTATAATAGAACTTTCCGGTGTGGGATTCCCTCTGAAAGTTTCTCATGGTCACTGCTGTGGATTGCTGTGCCTGGGGGATTGTTAGCCTTGACAGTGCATGCATTCAGCCTTCCTAATCTGCATCTTCCCTCTCTTCTGTGCACTCTGTCTCTGTCAGGAGAACACACATGCTTTGTTTCTCTCTGATACATTAGTCAAGTGTAATCATCAGTAGTAGAAATGGTTGTAGGGAGTAACTTTTCTGGAAATAATTTGATTGTCATCTTGAACTCTTTGGACTCCTCATTTACTTATACCTAACTGTGGAAATACTTTTATTGCAAACAATTGATAATAGACTTTTTTGTCACAGTAAATCCTTCACTTTTATTCAAATTTTACTATAGTACAGCTAAACCAGGCTGAAGTTTTATTTTAATTTCTTAAATGAAATCTACTTAGAACTGCTTAGAGAACTTGATAGCACTGGCAGCATTACCTGTGTTTTCTAGGCTAGAGTATAAATCTAGCAGACTAGCCCTGAAAAATAATTCAAATGAACAAACATGATATTAAAGAAGTGACTGAGGTACAGCATGAAAGTTTAAATAAAGAGACATCCCTAACTCGAAAGCCAGTAACTAAGAAAGAAAATAAACAAACAACTCAAACAAAAATGTAGTAGTAATCTCATGATCTGCCCTTGGTTAGCCTATTTTAGTAGTTTTACAATTCTATGCATTTATATACTGTGACTTTGAACTTCATTGAAAAATATATAGTTTTAATATTAACTATTTTGTTAATTTTAAGGATAAAAAAGGCTTCTGGAAATTTATAAATAAATTTAAAGAGTCAATGTAAAGGAATAAAAAGATTTGCATTTAATTTGGAAAAAATGTATTTAATTTTTCTTTAATTATGACTGCTCAGTGTCTTAGCCATCTCAGTGAAGAAAGTCATCAGACAAGAAAGAAGTATATAGATTTAAAAGAAAAACATGATTACTGCTAGTTATACCTCTGCACACTTATAAACAGCTTAGCTAAATAAGATGAATTTTTTTCCCCCCAGATAATGTAAACCACCGACCATACACAATTTTCACTGGTGTTTGGTATGAAAGGGAACTCTGTTTCATACCTCTCTGTCAAATCAAAGCCTGACTTTCTGAAACAACCACATTTCATTTTACAGGTACATATAAAAACAAATGCGATCACATCCAAAACAATGTGGGCTATCCCACTTCAGCTGGAAAGGGCTAAGGGGGCTGAGTTTTAAGAGCTATTTTGTGATGCCCCTTGGATTACCAAAGAGACTGCCAGGAATTTTGCAGAAGAGAATAATCCTCCACCAGCTCGAGATAGACCCCAGGCACCACTGAGAGGGTGAGGTTTTGGTCACCTTTCCTTTGAGCTTCCTTTTCCTGTCCTATCTCAGACATCTGCTTTCCTGGCATCTTCCCTTCTAATGCCTTTTTTCAGAAAAAATCAGAGTTACCTGATCAAAACTGTTGCCATACCCTCTTTTGACCAGACAGGAGTGTTATAAAGCCTGTCACAAGCAGTCCTGAGCAAGTCTGTGTTTGCCATTCTCAAGGAGGTGGCATGACCGAGTGGTCTGTCTGTCTTTGCCCAACAGGTTTGTCAGGAAATGAGAGACAGGTCTGAAAGTATGAGCTGCTGTCTTGTTGTTCCTCTTTTCGTTCTTGTTATATTGTTTTTCTGGGTTCGACATCAGTGAAAGACAGCTCTACATCATCTTTAGGTAATTTTTTTCCCCTGAAAAATGGCAGCTATTATTATCTTCCACCTAAAAGGCAGAAATAGATTTTATAGATTTTCTCTCTATTTAAGGGGCAAGGGAAAGAGTTAGTGCCAAAAATAAAATCAATTTGTTGTTGCTTTAGTTCTTTAAATACTACTGCTGCCTTTTCATCTCTATCCCTAAAAAAGGTTGAATACACTTTAAATGGAAACTCTTTACCACAGAGCTAATTCAGCTGAAATCCATAAGCTCAAAATCCAGCATTTCATTGAAATATTTGTTACAATACCATGGAAAGGATCATCTTAATACTTCTAATGACTCTAGTTCACCAAAATCAGCACAGTGTGAGCCTATACAAGCCATCTGAAATGCTGAGAACATAAATATTGACTTCTCCAACAGACAACTTGCTTTTCAGTTATTAATCAGAAGATGTGGATTTGTGGAGTGACTTGGCAAATCACCATTACATTGAATTAAAAGTCTGCTGGCAAAAAAGAAAAAAATAAAAAAAGAAAAAAAAAGTTGGAGCTTTATAGTTAGCAAAGAGCAGCTGGAAGGAAAGCAGGTGTTTACCATGAGAGGGCATGGATGAACCAGTACACTTTTAACAGGGAATGCCATGTCCATGATTTTCTTCCTGTGAATGATACAAGCCCTGCAATATCAACAGTCTGGAGAAGTCCTCTAAGGAAGTTGGTTGTACATTTCACAGGTATCACTCTCACTAAACCTTTCAGGACCACACCAGTAATGCATTTTCTGTGCAGAGCAGTTTTACTTGTTCCTTGTGCTGTGTCCCCAACATCACACCTGGTGGTCCTGAATAGAGTTATGTCTATGGTAGGATATTTTATAAGAAATGGGATTTTCAAACAGGAGCCATTCAATGAAAAGATACATTTAAAAACTCAGAAATATATCTTAGGCATTGAATGAGGCAATAAATGTTTCATGGTAAGTGTATAATTACGTTGAGAAATAGAGCTTTGAACACCTGGGTGTGTTGAATACATCACAGTGATTGCTTCTGGAGAACAATATTAAATATACGATAAAATCAATCTCCAGGAGGAATCATACCACAGAGCATATTTCCACCTTTGCACAGTAGGTTTGTGTTGAAATTAGAGGAAGGCACAAGGCTGGTGCTGAATCAGGCTCCCCACACAGAGGAGAGATGGTGATTGACTGTCAACACTTGAGTGCATTAAAATAATTTTTTTCTTAATCTTCATGATAAATTTAACTATTCACTGGTAAACTTGGATCCCTTATAGGGGATTTTCATAATTTTGTCATCTGGAGTGTATTTGTCTTAGAAAATCCAGTAATACATTCAGGTCAGAATAAGACTGCAGAAAGTGAAAGCTGTCAGCTCAAATAAAATGTAGATGGTAAACAAATAAAAACACAAATGCAAACCAGAGATGTGTACATTTTTAAAAACTTTACTTTTGTTATTTCAGTTGACATTTTGCTGAATGTCACTAAGAGTGAATAAACAAGCTAATGAGGTTTTAGCTAAATCTCTGCAAACAAGTTGTGAATTTGGAAAAAAAATTGCTCATCCCTTAATCCCTGACTTCCTATTTTGGGACTGTTCAAGTGTCCCCTGGTTTGCAGTGATGCATTCATTCAACATGTGACTAGCATCAAAGGCATGAAATTCTGATTAACCATTTTTTTTTTTGGCACCTCACCTCTTTCAGTTTGAACTTGGAATCTCCTCCATGCACAGACCGCTAATGAGGAAATCCTTGCTTATGAATTCAATGCAGAATGAGAGAATTTTTTTCCTTTGCATAATGTTTGCTTTGAAGTCAGACAGTCCAAGAAAGTGATTGATCTCACCCAAGTTCATAACTTTTTCAAAGTACTGCCGATATCATTAAATTTTAATTAACCCTTTGAGCTCCTTCTATGATGTAAAGATGAGGAAACATCAAAGGGTTGTGTGTTAGAGCAACAGTGAAATCTTTTGAGCTGGCTTAGCCTTATTGAAGAAATCTAAGCTGCAAAATATTACAGTTCCATAGTCAGCTCAGTTCTAGTTACTGCCCTGCTCAGTGTTGGAAGGGACAGAGCAATTGTTGCATCCTCAGCTCGGGCTATTTATATACTGTCAAACTAAACCCATCTTCCTGGAAATGTTCTTCCTCCTACCCGAAGTAGCCCATCTTAAAGCAAATGAACAGAATATAGAACCCTATTCCTTCTCCATTCCTTTATGCTTGCTTTAGCTATTATTATCCTGTTTTGTTGTTTTAGGATTTAATAGGCATTAAATAATCTTCCATTAAAAAAAAACCCCTAGACTTAATACATTTCATTTTATCCTAGGCAGTTCCTGTTCTTGACAGGGCAACTTCGTTTAAGATGAAGCTTCAAACACTCCTAACTCCAACCCCTCTCACTTCTATTTGTGTGGGGATCTGCAGAAGGCTTTGAGAGGGGCTGTATTCTTAGGGCAAAGCCCAATTTCTCCTCTGTGCTTTGAAATTATTTATACTACTGTGGAGTACATATGAAAGTATTCTGAACCAACTGGCACATCATGGTAAAGAAATGCTTAGAGCACAGAGCAGTAATAAGGAGGTTTTTGCTGCAGGGGTCAAAAGACAAGACCTGGATGGAGAAGCACTGTGCTCTCGATACCAGAAATGCCTGGGATGCAGAGAGCAAGGTGAGAGAGGGGGAAAGAAGAAAAGAAAATACTTCCCAAATTCTGCAAGTGAGGCAAAAGGGGAAGGTCAGGAAATGGATATCTTCTTCTGGCTATGTCAGCCTTTGATCTAATTTCCCGCTGATTCTGTTAAGGAAATTGGTAGTGAGAAGATAACAAAGTCAGTTCTTCCTTTCTGGTCTTTTCATTAACAGTGATTATGATAGAATGAATGTTTGATATGCAAAGAAAATGCTGGTCAAAGAAAGACCCCTAAAAAAAAAAAACCAAACCCAAAGCATCATTTGTAATGATTCATGGAGAAATGGATATGTTTGACTGGGAGTTGGAGGATGTTAGGTCAGTCTGGGGAATCACTTGCTACTGTAATGAGGGAGGCTGCTTGACAATATTGTGTATTGCATTTGCATTTCACCTTTAATGTTAAATGTGAAAAGCCGTACCTGGGGTGGGTGGGGGGAAGGGATAAGTAGAGCACAGTTTTTCTTGTCTGTCCCTGGCACATCGGGCACGTGTCGAATTTGGAGTACAAATTCTTAGTGGAAAGGGATTTTTTGTGTTTTCAGCTACACCTGCTGTCACAAGTGAATCAGTGCTTCCTGGATGGATTACATGGGCTTTTCTGTTGCCCTCAGAGAGCAAAAATGAAATCAAGGCAACTGTTTCAGTGTTACTTTACTTCAAGAGCAGGAGACTTAATTTAGCTTGATAAAAATAGGCCCAATTAAACCAATATCTTAGAAGTAGGGATCAAATATTTCCAAAGGGTTGTTTAGCTAGGGCAGAACATTTGTCTACCACTTTCTAAGGTGACAAGAAGGTAGGTAATGAAAGGATTATTAAAATTATTTTTCTATCTGTCATCCTTAAATCTTCTCTAGGATTACAGAAAAGAACAGCATTGAATCTGTTTTGTGATGCATGAACAAAAGTGAAGTTGTGACATCTGGTAAATATGGAGTGAAAACATACATGTGAAAATTGAGGTTTTATAAGGAACAGCTTCTTTCAAAAGCCAAGATTTCCTGAGTCATCATAATGGTCTGTATGCACACACGTGTGTTACCTATTTAGTGACAGAAAAAGAGAACCAGCAGATAGATTTGAGGGCTGTAGATAAAACTACAACCACTACAGTGGTTGACATCCAACGAGCTTAAGTAACACTTGTCAGTAAAAGCATGATTAGGATGGATAGCATTACAAATAAGAGACCCAGAATATCAGAAATAGTTCCTTTTTGCTTCTTTTCATTGCTTTTATTTAATGAGTTTAGCACTCCTGTTTTGACAAGATTAGATGTTTGGGGTTTTTTTTTGTTTGGTTTGGGTGGGTTTTTTTTTTTGGGGGGGGGGGGTTGTTTTTTTTTTTGGTTTTGGGGGACTAGTGAGGGAGATTGGGAGAGTTTCTTGCTGTTTAATTTTTAACCAGCAAACACTCCAGCTGCTCAATGCTGGCCTTCCTCTGGCTGTCAATGCAGATGTGGCTAGGTAAACTAAAATAGTAACAAAATCTGTTATTCTATCACATACATAGTCACATACGGTACCTTCTCTTTTTTTCTTGGCTTGTAATTGCATTTTATATTTTTTCTGACTTTAGGAAACTTCTTGATCTTTAAGAAATCAGTGTGTGACTTTGTGAGATGTTTATGGATTTAGAAGGCTACAGGCTTCCAGACAACATGCAAATATTATGAGGACAGGGTCTGTAAATAGGAGCTATTTCAGTTCACTCTGATGGAGTACTTCAACAGAAGAGACTGAATTCAGGCAGACTTTATTTAGAAAACAATTTTGCCCTTGAGAAGGTGTAGAGACTTCAAAAAAGACAGGAAGTAAGCAGACCTCATTACAGTGATATGAATTACACTTATATCAGATTGGCTGGAAAACAAATGTCTGCGTTTGCATTTTGCTGCTCTTGTGCATTTCAATGATCACGCGCTGCATTAACATCGCAACTGAACTGCTGCGAAGCAATTTGTGTGCAGTCCAAATAATCAGGAATCCTCAATCTAGCTAATGGCAGCATTAGTCACACAATTCCAAACTTCATGTATTAAGAAGCGTTACTGGATATAGAGGAATATTTATGCAATTAAAATGTTCAGATGTCAGTCACTGGAGGACTAATCATTGAAGTTGTGCAGTTCAGTTTTGTTTGACATTCAGTACTATTCTTCCTAAAGAGATTTGAATTTGATTTGAAGTAATTAAGTGCCTTGATAATAGCTTAAATACAAGTGGCAACTCAGCTGCATATGACTGAAAGGCTTGTGAATATGCCTTGTCCTGTAAATTCAGGATTTTTTTCTTTAAATTATTCATTTGGTAAGAAAAAGGTGACATTTTGAATGTTATCGCGATTGTGGTGGTCTCCATCCATTTGTACTTCAACTTCTGGCCACAAAAAAGTGGTTTTGTCACACTACAAGGGAGAATTAGATACCACTTCAAAGTTTCTTTCCTATTGATTTTTAAAAAATTTAAACAGAGTATGAGAATTTAAGCAGCTCTTTATCCACATAAATCTGCAGCTGCGCAAGGCTCTTTCCCTTGGATCCATTAAAATGTTGTAAACAAACCAGCAAAACACACAACTACCTTTTTTATCCTTGCATGTCCACTGCTCCCTGAAGGTTCTGCCTCAGGGCATCTTGTCATGTAGCCCCAAAGAGTCATTTTCCTGTTACCTGTTCCATCAGACTAATTTTGTTCTGAATCTGTCTTCAAGGCCACATTGCCTACAGATATCTTCCCTGCAGTTTTGTCTAAGTTAGACTCTTCCTTTCTCTCTCTGTTGTTGATTGCTCCCCTGTGTCAAGAGGTGGGTGCATTTGATGGCAGGCTTCATGATCCTTTGATGTAGCAGAGCAGCAGCCAGAGTTTGCAAAGCAGTTAGCTTGGATTTCAGTTTGAAACGTCACGTTAATAGTATTTACAGATCGTGTTTAACTGAAAGACATAAGAGAAACCTAAGACAATTTTAAAGGCAATAACTTTAAATGAATTACTGATTATGTCTAACTGACATTCTAGTTTCCTGAAAATGTCAGAAGGCTCTAAAGTTTAAAGAAAGAAAAAGGAAATCCGAATTTACAGCATGACATGTTCTTTATTTTTTTTCTGTAATAGTGAAAGAGCAAAATCAAAATATGTGAAAATGAAGAATGATAAGACTTCAGTATAAATATTTCACAAGTTACATAAAGAGTTGCTAGATGGGTAATCTGCTCATCATTTTATGCATTGTAATAAATTTTTTGTTAGCTGGTTTCTAACCAATAGAAGGAAAATGACAATAGGAAAAATTTTAGTGGGCTAATTCATCTGCTGTTATAAGTGCATTGCTGTTTCTGGAGTTGTAGGAAATGTATCCCTTAGTTAAAGGGATAATAATAAAGGTCAGTTATTCAGTTTTAGAATAGCACAATTACTAGGCAGCTCTGTCAGCCTTGTGGGGGCAGAAATACTGCTGCTTCTTACAAATGCAAGACAGTGTTGATTAAATGGGACTAGAAAAGCTTTAACAGTATCACTGTACTTGTACCAGGGAAATGCTGTGTCATAAAATACAGCTAACATTGAAGCACACAGATCAATATTCTCCTTGCTGTACTTATTTTCTCTTAAAAACCTGGTGTTAAAGCAATCTTTGTTTTACTTGCAGTTGCTCTCAAGTATGAGTAAATATGATTAGTATATAATATAAAAATCAGAAACGTTCCCTGGATAGTCTGTCCATTATCCATGGGGTACTCAGGAGTCTGAGCTACCAATGTTTGTGCTTCTCTTGCTGGCAGTGCAGGGCTTGCAAGGACTGCAGGATCAGTCTGAGAGCAGCATGCTGCCAAGGGTAATAAACACTGAGAGCAGAGCCACTGAAGGCAGCCCTCTCTGGCTGCTTGCTGAGCACAGAATTACTGGTGAAGGGTGTTTGGGAGCTGCTTTTTTCTGTGAACAGACAGTATCTTTACGATGTATTTGTGTTTGTATATAGTTATGAAGTGATATGACTGGTTGGTTTATTCAAACATGCATTTTTCATTTCTAATCTGCTTTAAATTGATAGTTTTTATCAAAACCCACAAAGAGGGATGCTGAGCTTTAGACATTTATTGCTGTGTGGAACCTAACATTTGGGTATTTAATTGACCAGGCACCTAGCCACCCACTTGGGAGCATAGTGCAAATGGGAGGGGGAGTAGAAATCAACTTTACATTTCCTGCCCAGATCTGAGACCTACGTAAGGGAGAGAAATTAACTACATAAGAGTTTGGCAGTATTTTAATGTTCTTCTGAAGGCTTACTGAGGACAACACATTGTGATGGAAGTATCAGTGTTGTTTTATACATTTTGCAAAGAAAATAATTTTTTTTTTTTTGTCTAGAGCTGAATGGAAGTTTGAAGAGTTTACCACTTAGAACTGGTCAAGAGGAAAAAGGCAGTTAGCTAAAATGCAAGCATTTCTAAAAAGGCACTTTGTCTTCTGACATTACTGGCTTCAAATGATGCGCCCTCTGAGAGGAGCTTAGTTTGATGTAGCCACTTTTATAAAAGCTGAGTAGAATATAAAAGAAAAAATAAAAAACAATTCTGAAGGTGTGCTGCAAAGACTTCTTTTTTTGTGATCCTATTTTATTTTTCATATGAAAAGCACCTACAACTTTTTTCAAGTATTATTTCAAGTATTCAAAAGCATTTGACTGTGTGATGCCAAAGGTTGGGATTCCAAAAGTTGGACATGTTCCTTAGATTGTTGTCAAAAGTTCAGCCTCTGACCTTTTACTTTTTCAGCTCCTTAGAGATATGTATTTATTTACTGCAGATAGCCTAGTTAGCTTTGGGGTCTGCATCTTGTCAAGCTGTGCTACACAGAACTCAGTGGGAGTAAAACAAAACCTGTGGTGTAGCACACATGGGGTACTCCTGTTCCTGGCCATGCCACTTTAAGGGGCATTGCTGGATTCCCATGTGATGGGCAGGATGTTTCCATTACAATGATAAATATAAACAGACACTTATGTATATATTCATTTCTTCACTACTACAATTGTTGTAGTTCTGAAAAATTCCTTAAAATCTTTTCCAAAACCCAACAGTTCTAATTACACTTATCTAACACTTGTAGTAGGTTATTTACAAAACTGAGGTCACAGTTTAGAGGACACTTTCACCATAGGTGAGCTCGGCCTCCACTGGCACTATTGCCCCATAGCTCACCTGCATTTATTCTGTTCAGTTTTAGGGACAAACACAACTTACTCTGCTGGAAAACATTATACTGGTCTATGTGGAAAAAGCAACGTGTATGCAAAGCATTCTCCAGTTTTTCATAATTACACTAGCTGCTTATCCAAAGGGCAAACTGTCCACAGAAGATGCAGATCAAATGCTCTCTCTTCCAATTGACATTTAACTTTATATTTTAGCAACTGTGCTCTTTCCATATGATACATTTTTATGTGACATGTACACAAGAAAATAAAAAGACATTTTGGTGAGCCACCAATATTCTGCTGGCTTAGAAACACTTTGAGAGAGGAGACTAAAGCAAACCTAAAGACAAAATCAAAAGATCTGAAGCATGTGCATCCATAACTACATTTTTTCCAATTTTTTCCCCCCAAAAATAAATTTTTTTGCGTACATATGTCAGGCTTTTTATATTTGTCAGTTTAAGAGGCAACAAGTAGAAAACATTTGAAAAAAATCAGTTATTCATTAAAAAAATGTGATATCCAATGTACTGAAATTTAGTACTAGTGACCAGTTATAACAAGTTTCTGGCAAACTTCAAATGAATAACCCTTCCTCCAACAGTGCCTGTAATATACAATAAAAAGTCTTAAGAAAAGCTTCAGTATTTATGTTTTCTTCTATAGTTAATTCCTTAGCTGCCCTATAAAGCATCATTGCTTGTATCTTGCAGGTTCAGCTCTTTAGCTGTCAGCATGCCAAATTTCTAAGGTTTTTGATTTTTGGCTTATGTTTTTTACTGACAGGGACTGTAATCATAGAGTCATGGAATGGTTTGGGTTGCAAGGGACCTTCAAGATCATCTAAACAAGCTCACTGAGGTGCTTCTTAGTGTCTGTAGGTTTTTGTATGCATACTTGGTGAGAATACAGAACAAACCTAAAGCTTTGCTCTGTTCAGGATGAATTCCTTATAAGCAACAAGTACCTTCCCCCTCTCTGGTACAAGATATCCAAACAGTCTTTTTATTTCACCTCCTTTATTCTTGGTCAGGCTAGAAGAACCTGTTACAATTAATAGAATTAACTAAAAGAGAAGTTAATCTAATGGGTGTGATCAGGCTCTGAAAATGGAGAGATACAAAATCTTTATGATTTATGGTAAATCTGTGTAGCGGGTTGAGTTTGGTAACCGGACGGAAACACCAATGTGTGTAGTGGTTTAAGGGTTAACTCGGGCAGTAGCCCCCGATGTCTCTTCTGTGAGATAAGCATCAGGAGGTAAAAGCAAAGCAGGCACAAAAACTTAAAGAATATAAACAAGTTTATTAACAGAGTTAAAAGAAGGAAAAGAAAGTCAGACTAAACCTTCAGAACACTTTCTCCCCCCACCTCTGCTCCCTTCTACCACCAACGTAAAAGAAAACACAACCCTTGAAGATTCTAGTCAGCTCACCACCTATATAATAATTTCTGGTTTTCAGTTCACTTGGGGAGAGGAGTCTCTCTTGGTCAAAACAATAGAAACATCTCCACACGAAACAATCTCGTGCAGCTTCAGTGTCACAGCAAAAGCAGCCGCCCGGAATGGTTTTCTGCTTGCATGTGAGAGTCCCTTCCCCCGCCTACAGCTTTCCCCACAGCTGCTTCGAGGGTTTCTTTAGCTAAGGGGGTACTATTTTTAAGGATGAGCAGTTCAGAAACAGAAGTTTTCTTCACTTATCGAAGTGCCTGAAAGGCGTAAGGACCCTCTCTGGGAGTATCCTCATGGTCTGGGAACAGAGATCTTTCTCTCTTGTGCGATCTCTGCTCAAGTTTCTCATCAAATCACAGCTACTTCAGCATTGCAGCACAAGTGCAGTTGCTAACAGCAAGTTACAGCTACTTCAGCGTTTGCTTGTTCTAGTACAAGCACTTTTGCTCACAGTTGCAGTTTGAACGCTCCAACCCCCCCTCATGCTTTCAAGAAATTACAATGGGTAGTCTAATATATCATAGTCCATCACCATGGTTTTTTCCAACAGAATTTCAGCTTCTAGGATTAAAGCATCTCCTCAAATCCTGTCTTTCGAGGTCTCAAGTTTTTCTTCCTCACTGACTTGGGCATCTTTATAGTGTTTCCTTCACAAGCCTTCACTTTCCTCTCTCCATCTGATCGGGGAGATGATTAGTCTCTGCAGGCTTCATCTGGTCTGGGAAAAATCTTAACAGCACTAAAAGAGTTAATCTCCCCTGGGTTTTGCAGCTGGAGCTTGGAATTTTGTTATCTCTTGGCCACGTGATCCTGCCAGACAGCAGTCTCAGGGGAATTTTTCAGCTGCTCTGGGGGTGAGGTGAGGGCCGTCCTGGCCTCTGCGGGGGGGTGTCTGGCGAGTTGAAGTGGCTGCAATCTCAGCCAAGCCACGCCCGGCCAACCCGGGCCAGGCCTGGGCGGCAGAGCCCGGCCTGGCCCGGCCACCCCCCACCAGTCACCTGTTCGGCCACCTGAAGCAAGAGAGAGCTTCCCGGGCTCTGCTCCTTCTTAAAATGTGGCTCACAGAGGCGTGTCACGCTGTCTAAGTGGTTTAGAAAGTTGTCAATATTCAACCTGGCCAGTTGATTGGGTCTAGAGGAAGCTGAAAGCACCTTTTTGCAAGGAATCACTTCCTGGCCGGTGCAGCCTTTTTCAACTACAATTCCCAGCTACCCTAAACCACAACAATCTGTATCTAAGTAATTGGAGTTTTGTTGAAAACCTCAGAGCAGAACTTCTTTAGTGACAATGAGTTGTTGTAACTGTTATCAGCCTGGGAGCTGGTGAATCCATGAAAATTGAGGATAACGAGGATTAGAAGTAAGGAAATGGAAAAGGATCAAACAATGAGAAATTATAAAAATGATCACAAGCATTGCCCTTTGTGAGTAGCTTCCCTTCTACTTCACTGAGAACTTTCTCTTTTAAAATGTTTCAGAAGAACAGAGGGAAAAAGTTTTCCTATTGCACCCCAAATTATTTGCTATCAATTTCAACATTTATTCCCAGGAGACTACAAGACATTATTAGGTTGCTGGTAGGGCAAACTAAGCAGTACCACCTCACTGAGCCTTTGTGTGCAGTTGTTCCTCTTGAGCCAGAAACTTTCTAGTAACGGATGATCTTTTTTGCTGCAGTTTTTGAACAGCAGAGAGGAATTTACTGGGGGGATTAAAGAAGTAGTCCTGTCTTGTTCCTCCCATTAGCATTGCAGAATATGGAACATGCTTAGATTCACACGAAGCCATTTCTCAATACCTGAATCACTATCACAGCAAGGTACTGGTTTATCACTAGAAATCTTAGATGCTCTGGTAATACAAATAATAACTGCACAAAAATTGTATCTGTTATTAAATGTCATTCTAAATTGACACTTCAATTAAGTAAGGAATAAGGAAAGACGTCTTTCATCTTTTTCCTTATATTGCTGGTAAAATGCAAACCACAGTTTAAAGAGTAGAACTGAATATGTCAATCTTTCATATCATCCTCCTGCTCAAGTGATTCTAGAAATGACTGTTTAAATTAAGGAAATAGGTTTTACCTGTCACTCACCCCTAGACCTTCTTGCTGTTCCTATAGATTTTTTCTTTTGCTTTTTCTCCATACACTTGATGGAGAAACCAACTGTGTTTCTGCCTTTTTATATTCCAGGATTCTTTGACTCTTTACAAATGCCAGCAGTCACACACCTGTGAAAGAATCTTTTGATATTCACATTTTTTTTGTAATAAAGAATTCAAATTTATTTTCACTTTATCTTTCATGCTTCTCAGGCTTTAAATCCTGTAGAGAAAAAATATAGATGTGAACATGGAAGAAAAAAAAATCCCTGGTTTGAACTTAAGACTGTAGCCAACTCAAGCAGTGAGAATTATTTCATTTCAGCAGAGGTGTGTGTGCATCTGTTATGAGAGAGATGGATGAAAGGAGATGAAAGTGGAGGGAGAAGATCTGTGTATGCACATGTGCCAGAAAGTGTATGTATTTTTATATGTATTCTTCAGGATGTGCGTAAACTATAGCCCATGTGAAGCAGTCCTGTACATCACGTGAATAACACAATTGGGACATATTGGGCAAAACTTACCATTTGACTTTGGTCCTCTATATCTATAAGGCATCTGTACTAAAGAGAAAAAAAAGGAGCAGCTGCAATTGTTTGTATTTTTTCTATACTTTCAGATTCCTAATATTTTATCATTTCACTGACTAGTTAGTTGCTTTTTCCTGTGGTTTTGAAGATGTCCCTCTCAGGCTCACAGCTCCTAACTGGTGACTATTTTGGGGAAAGGAGCTCTTTTTTAATGGTCTTTCTGTCTGTGCTGACAGGAAGTCCAGTTTCCAATTGCTAGAGCACAGTGATGCTTTGTTAAGGAGTAGAGTTGATACTGATTTACAGCAACTTACCATGAGGTAACAGGAGAAGTTTTTTACCACTCCTATTTTAAGTGCAGTATAAGTTGAATTCATCAATATAGAATCACGTCTACCACACTACACAAAATCTACTGGCTGTACTTTCCATCACACAAGCTTGCCATGCTATTTAGACCTTTATACTCACTGAAACTTGTAATTTAAAGAGAAAAAAGCATTCCAGTTTCATATCACTACCTTTCAGGATTTTACCAGCCTAGAAGGTTTCCCAAACAAGTATTTCAGGTGACAGATGACTTTGTTGTGCTAAACAGCATCAGTATCCAGTGTTCTGTAGAGGTTTTTCTACCAAAGTCAGTGTTATGATCTGATTATTGAGAAATTCCTTTGCCCAAATTAAGGCAGTCGCAGCCAGTGAAGAAATTATGACTGAGATACAGTATTTCTTTAATACTAATTTCTTTAATACTACTTTGTCTTGTCTGTTTTTGTTTGGAAACAGCATCAAATTGTCCCAGGTGCATTGTCAGCTTGAAGGGTAACATGGGACATGTTTTGCCTTTCGTAACTAAGGACTTAGTTTTGTATCATTTCTTTTAAGCCACATAAGAGTTGAGAGGGGAAGTGGAACCTAGGCCAGTTTCTGAGAACAAAACAAAGTGGCAAGAACATTTTTGTGCTGAAAAATATTTAGTGATGCACATAAGATGTTTCTACAGGCATTTCTAAGGCTATGTGGCACAGGGTAAGGAAAAAGGTGTGCTAGGAGTAGGCAGTTCTTACATTTCTGGAGGGGTTGATATAACACAGAGCTTCTCACACAAAGTGATATTGAGTCTTTCATAGCAAGGACTAAGTGTTACTCCACCTTTGATGGCAAAATATGCATTAAAAGAGAGAAATTATTAAAAGACAGAAATCATTTTCCAGGCAAGTGACTCTATGTGCACTGTAACACTACAACTCTTTTAAAGCACTTTAAGGAGGGATATTAAATTAATGGATTGAGAAAACAGTGGTTTTGTCTGGGGTGGGAAAAAGCCTAATTTCCTAAGTGCAATTCAGTGATTCCAGCATCAATAACATGGTTTGTCACTTCCTGCAAATAAAAATAATTAAATTGTTCTTGGAGTATGCAGAGTCTATCTGAGCTTTTCAATCTCTTCAATGGGCACTGAAAGAAGTCATATTTGCTGTGATACTGCTACTAGACAAAGGAAATAAGTGGAAGCATATAATATCTGACACTAAAAATCCTAATTTTTATTGCTATATCGTGTAGAAAACTCTTAGCAGGGCACATAAGAAAAGGAATATTACATTACTTTATGGAACAGTCTCTAATTATCTAATATTCAAAAGGACACATTACATTTCAATTGGGTAGGAGAAAAAAAAAATTATGATGAGGGTGATGAGACACTGAAACAGTTTGTGTGGAGAAGCTGTGGCTGCCCCATCCCTGGAAGTGTTCAGGGTCAGGTTGGAGGCGCTTGGAGCGACCTGGAATAGTGGAAGGTGTCCCTGCACATGGCAGGGGCTGGAACAAGATGAGCTTTAAACCTCCTTCTAACCCAAACAATTTAATGATTCTAAGCTGATTATGTGTTGTCAAATTAATAGAGATTTGTGTGGTAACTGCCTCTGGAGTTGGTCAAAGTACTGTGGTTTTTGGGTTTGTTTGGAAGGGTGGGGTTTTTTACTGATCTAAATAGAAATAATAAAAATGTGTCATTACTTAAAAATATTTTAGCAAAAGAGTTCTGCAGGACTAAATCCTGAAATCCAAATAAGGTTATTTTTTCCTACTTGGTTTATCCTGAAGTCACAATAGTCTTTCTTGCAAGTGTGTCACTCATGGGCAGGTTTTATTCATCTTGCAATGGACTAATCTCCAGTTTTTAATCTCCATTAAATTTCAACTCACAAATCCTGAACTCCAGCAAATTTTTTTTAGGATTAACAGAAAAAAAAAAAAAAGAAATTATAAACTATTAAAATTTCTTCCCTTGTATTTCAATTAAAAAACTCACAAACCATATACTTCTTATAGTTTTTTTTTGCTTTTTTGCACAGTGCAATAAGTTTGGTCTCTGGACAAATTAGTGTAAACTGCCTTGTGTCCCCCTCTCTAAAACTAAGACCCCTTGAAGCAGTGGTTGCATTCCTGTGTGTAACATGGAGCATGGGTCAGTTGAGGTGCCCATAGCCTTGAGGGGGGGGGGAAAATTACTGTACAGATTTCTTGTATAAAACGTGGAATAAGGAGAGGGGTGTCTCACACCCCACTGATGCAGTGTTTTTAATAACACATTAAAGGGTTTGTGCTGAAACCCTGAGCATTTGGAAGCAGAAACTGATGATCTTATTCTGGCCAAATGTGGTGCAGTCACATCCAAGCTGTGTGTGTGGAGCAGAACCTCCCACAAAGCAGATGGGCCAACTCTACTGCACGTGTTCTTGGAGGCAGCCAGGGGATCAACACCTCCCAGTGTGACTGGACTACAGCAGGCTGACAGGATCACTGCTGCTAATGCTCCTGAATCTGAAAAATCTGTATATTTCATGAGCACACTCATTTTTTGCTTTTCTGTGTAGGTCCACCAAGATCCATCTTTTCAGACCTTCTTCTGTCCATCCTCAGTATCCAGTGTACCTATTTCCCTTTTTAGCAACTTCTTATCAACTTCCCAGTTCCTGTATTTAATCCATATCTCCAGCAGCACTGTGTTGGCAGTATGTCAGTGCTCCTCTTACATCCAGGTGCGTTATCTAGTTTCTGGTTGGTGTGTGTAATACTCAAATCTCCAGTTACACTGATTTAGGTATTTGAAATCAGGTAGGAAAGTTTTGTCAGGTCAGACTGATAAACACACATAGAGATTGGAATGGGAGCAGTGTTTTCTTCCTATCTAGATGTGTGCTACATTTTCTATGATTATCTGGGATTTTGCCCAATTCTGTTATTCAGGGATGCTCTTGCTTTTTTTTTTTTTTTTTAACTCTTCCATATAGTAATTTCAGGTTCCATATAGTAATTTCAGGTGTTAGTTTTTTAACTTGATTTGGACTTTGTTGTAAGGTATGAGGAAAGGTATGTAGCTGCAAAGCGTTGCTGCCTACAAGGGGCATGGTCTATGCAGCATGTTGAACTAAGTACTGCTTGTCTTTACTGTGATCCAAGGGGACTGATTTCAGTAATTTAGGTGGCTCCCTCTGGTTCTGTCTTTATATGTTCTTAATTACTCTGCATTTAAGCATACCAAGATTATCGTTACCTCTGCTGGGTTTTCAGACTACTCCATTCCTTGTTCTTTTTTCCTTTATAAATGAAAAAAAAAAAAAATCCTTTCATTTTGTTGTTTAATTTCCTTTGCAAAATCCAGTTCATTAGGATTTTGTTCATTTAATTTTTCTGCAATGCTTTCTGACCTCTTCTTTTTAATTATTTCTTCTGTGCTTTCTAGTTTCACTGTTTATTCCATTTGAAAAGCACACTGTGGACCTTCTGTATTTCCAATATTTTGGAATGCAAAGCCCAGATAGCATTAGAGCCTTGGTCTTACAGGAATTCAGCATTTGTTTGTATTCACCTAAAGTAAAATTAATTTTTCTTACTCAAGTCATTTGGCTCCTTATCTAGCCAACTTCAGTTATTACTCCTGTAGTTTGACTCTCTTAAATTGGAAGCTTCAGGTATTGATTTGTGTCTGTTTTGAAATTCAGCATCAACTGTGTTATCTCATATTTAGACCTTCGAGTTCATTTTCTGTGAAAGTAAAGAATTAAATAGAGTGAAATAATAAAACACCACCATATTTTGTGGAACAAGGGTTTTTTTAACAATTACTATTAACCTATTTTTCAGAATTTGAATTTTAAAATTTTTTTTCCACAACTGATCACAAAGGGCAAGTGCTACTTACTCTTTCAGAGGTCAGATGTAGATCAGACCCAAATCTGTACTATGAGTGCCAGCTGAATTCATGTCCCCAGCATCTGCCTTGGGTGAAAGAAACATAAATTTCTTAGCAGTGGGATGATACATGAAACAAGAATTTTCTGCTTTTGTGACATCTGATATTTCAAAGTCTGCTTATGTTATTCTTTTAGAAATTGAGTTTCAGGCATATTGATTTATGAGGGGATATTAATTTAAAACTGATATAAGTTTCTAGGTATTTTAGTGGACTTCGAACCAGGCCATTTACCTACAGCAGTGAAATAATGCACATACTGAGAGGACTTCAAGACAGCAGACAATAGAAAACATAAGAGATTTCAAGAACTAAAAGGCACAAAATGCATGAAATCTTACTTGTCAAATTTGCTAATTATGTATGCCACATGCATTTCTTACCCAATGGCTTGCTGAAGCCAAAATGAGTGTTAAGTCATTGTGACATAAGATGGCCTAGTAGGTAGCACAGAAGCACTTTAAACCTTAAAAATTCTGAAGCAATAGAAGAAGAATCTGTTACCCTTTAGTCCCAGCCTCCTGGTTGTATAATACATGGTTAAGTACAACATGTCTAAGAAATACCTTTCTCGTCTGAAATATTTGTCTGATCCATCATTTCCAGCTGTCTGCTATCTTATCTTTTGACCCCTCAGTCACTCTGCTAATAGGATTTTTATAAACCAGCACAGCAGTGAACTTCATAGCTCAACAGATTAGTTCATGTGCTTTCATCTCTGGAACCTGGTTCAAATTCAGTACTGGCCAAGTGTACCATAATCCTCCCTTGGGCAGTCTCATTGAAAAAGGGAGTACAGACTATGCTATCTTCTACAACTCAACTGGAAGCTGGACCCCACACAAGTGTCATTGCTTAACTTGGACATATAATTTTTTTTTTTTTTTTTTGGTAATTAAAAGAGTATCAACCAAGCTTTGCAACGAATTTGATTTTCCTGAGTCTCTATTGATACCAACTATAATCTATCAGAAATTAACAGACAGCAAAAAAAATGTACAGTTTAAAAACTTTTTCATTTTGAAATCTAATGAAATCACATTAGAAATATTAGCCAGGACAAACATTTCAAAGGATGGTTTTGCTTGATTTCAGTTTTAAATTCTTCTGTTTTTAAACTTTTCTACTGAAATTGAATTTAATTGTATTTTTTTTAAAAAAGGTAGCTGCTCAAACTGTCAAATCACAAGTCAAGTCACAACTCAAGTTGTCACGTTAAGCCAATTAGAGCCAAGAAGTACATGGATAAGATTTCATTGCTGGCTTGACTTACAAAAGTCCACAGAACAGAAATGGACTTTTATTGTTTTGAATCCCAAGATCTCCTGTCAGGGTTTTGACAGCACTGTAGTACAGGCCAGGATGAGGAGGAAGTGCTGTATGGTTGCCAGGGTAAACAGTTTGGCAGACCTTTGCAGAAATACGAGTTTATTGAATCCAATTTTTTCTGCACAACACCAGTTTATGCTAGGATGGGTCAGCTGTGAGCAGCTACTGACAGGGAGCAGTGATGTGATCTCTGTGGAGAGGATTTTTTCCTGAGGCAAGTGACCATAACTGGAGGAGTGGACTTCTCTACTGTTGTGAGGAATGAGGTAAACAGAGCTGTTTTTCAGTTTCTTCATGATTCTTAGGAGAAAATAATAGTTTCCTGGGTTTCCTTAATGCTGCTGACTATCTTTCTGTGCTCTCCTGAATAGGAGACTGGAAATATAAATATCCTGTACCTAGTTTTCACTCATGTACAACTCACAATTTTTTTGGATTTCTTTCCCACACCGTCATGACAATAATGGCAGTACTGGTTTGTTTTTTTTAATAAAAGATAAAACAGGAATACAGCATTATGTAACTTCAGCTGCTCCTATACACAATGGCTATTTATACAGTTTATTTATATAGTGACTTCAGAAAAGCCATTTCAGTTCCAGCTTTAAATGTTAATGCTAGTCTAGTGATCTGGCTCTGCAAGCTGTTCAATAGGCCAGTTCTGCATCTGTTGGAATAGAAGAATCCTGCATGGAGATAGGAACTTCACACATATGGATACCTTTGCAGAACACAGATAGCAAGTCTTGCAAAGGTTATCCTTGCCAAATGTTCTTGTATTTATTGTGACAGTGTCTTTGTTGAATTCATTGAATGCAACTCCTCTTCCACCATCCATTTGATTTGCAAATGAATTCTCTTTGACTGTATTCACACTCCTTCTGTATTTGCTTTCCAACAGTATTCCAGCAAATTACTTTACTGGCAGGAACACTTAGGGAGCCAGCCAATTTTAAGTATTGCAAGAATATTCACAAAACCCAAAATTCTCATTCATAACTCCACACAGAGTTTTAAGATGAGCCTAATCTTAAAAAAGATAATCAGTGTATCGCTGAGCATGAACATTTCTTATGATTTATGTTCGTGGTGAAAACAACTAAACTTTGAGTGTCAAATTACTGTTATAAATGGCCTGTGTATATGCTTCAGATCAACACTTGTGGGCAGAATTGACATTAACAATTATATCTGAAGAAAACTTCTGAAAAGAAAGGATTTGCTTAATAAATTATTCCAATTTATCTGCTTGAACCTAATGTGTCAGAAAACAGTAGAAATGGACAGCACAGTTACACAGATCTGTGTATTTCTTACATTTCTTTCTTTCTTTCTCAGTGGATAAAAGAACACAATGCTTAATATTCAATGACCAGTGAGCTTTGGACATTATAATACAGTTTTTATTGCTTCTCCAATTTGCCATATTTTCATTGTATCCAGATGTGAAGAACTTGGATATAAAAACATTGCCCGTTTCTTTAAATAGTTAAATATGCCTTCCACAGTCATTGATGTGACCCAAAATTAACCAGTGCAGTTATTTCCACTTTCAAGAACTCTGCCTTTGTCTGGAAATGCAGTGAAGACAACATACTGTTCCAGGGGTACATGGAAGCAACCAACATCCATGAGTATGTGCATACAGCTCTGCTTAACCTGTGGAGGTCAAAATTCTTTGGTATCATTCATATTTGATTTTTTTTTTTTTTTTTTTGAAGGAAAATATATCTGGACATAGGTATCTAATTTTTATTTTGAACATTTTCTGGTTCCTGTCCAACTTTCCCCTTTATCTCCTGCATACCAGCTTCCAGGTATCTGTCTCCTGACAGTAGAGATGTGTGGAGGATTAGTGTCTTGATTGGCAGGTTGGCTAACATTACAGTTCTGTTCGTATGGAGCTTTCCTTCAAGTTCTAAAAAACCACCACAGGCAGCCCAGGAGAAAATTCTGTTTCCCATGTTGCACAACAGCACATACAACTTTAAATTCAAAATGCAACCTGAATTGGGATATCTTTATAGAGTTCACATATCAATACAGATAGAATTATGGATGAAATAATAGTTTTTGTCTCCCTGCTCAGTAGCTTAGAGGAAAGGTAACCTGTAACTCACAGCAATGACAGAAAGCTTAGGGTCATTGATTGTATCTTATTGTATCTAAATTAATAGATCAGAGTCCTTCTCCAATAAATAGAAACAGAACCATTGTCTTTAAGGATCAAATCTATTCTATAGCACTGTCTGTGTGTGTCTACAGATATGTGAAATATAGAGGGAGGGACAAGCTATTTAGAGCTGGCCTTGCCCATGTCTTCCTACATTATACCCTTTAAACAGGATCCAGTCCTACAGAAGATACTCTGTAAAATAGGAGTTTAATATGAACAGCCATCATGAGCAAAACTTTTAGGATTTTGAAGAAAAGAAAAACGTTTCACAAACTACTCTTTCTTTACTCCCAAGAGGGAGACATTGCCAAAACTCAGATGATTGTCAGGCTTAAAACATTCACAGACTTTTCCATACATGGAGTGCCAGCCAGGCACTGATCCCACTCAGGCCAAGGGTCAAATGACAGAGCAGAGTTACTCTAACACTTCCCCAACAACACAGGAGTGTGCCTGTAATATATAAAAATGGTTTTAAGGAATGTCTTGACAGCAAAACTGTTTCATTACAAACAGATGGGAACAGGACGTACAAAAGCCTGGCTGTGGAATGATTGAAAAGGATTTTCAACCCCTTTGTGAATTTGTATCTGACTTGCAGGTGAATTATGAGTGCCTTGTTTCTGTGCAAATGAGCCCATTTAACTTAGAGCTAAAAACAAGGATTGTAACTGAGGTCTGCAGACTGATTCTGATGTGAGGGCTGAAATACAGTACTATGTAATTATGAGAGCACTTCAGAATCAATGGCTTGTGTTCTGTTATTTGGATCAGAAACAAAAAGTACTGCTTGGTACATAAAGCTTTTACCCTCAGTTCACAAGTCTAAATTTATCCTTTCTCTAATACTATTGCATTTCCTACTGTACAACTTCAACACAGCTGTCCCTAACTTAAATCACATTCTACTACATCCTAGTTTCTATTTTAAGCCTTAAAATTAGAAAATGGCATCTTCCTTGAGGGTTCTGTTCAAGAAAATAAAATAATTTCATCACACTTCTCCATGCAGGGTTCTTTTTAACAAATTATTTGTTAAAGTATTTTTATTTTTCCCCTGAGCAAAAGTATTCTGTAAGTCCTGTACTATAAAAGGGAAAAAAGGAACAAAATTTAGAAAATTTCTTATCTATGAGCATCTGATTGACTTGGGTAATTTGTTGTTTCTTAGTTTGCCTTCAACCATATTCACTTCTACCAATTTCACTGTAGTTGTGTTAGTTTCCATACTATTTCTTACTTTTTGTGCAGTTATTTTTAGCTCTACGGTCTCTATGGCTTTTCTGCTGGTACCTCCCTTATCAGACAGAGTTCTCAAGCTGAATAAAGTGGGAAAGTTAACAGAGCTTCCATTCTGACTTTAATATAAACAGTCTGCTGCTATTCACTTTTGAGTTTCCTTGTGGGAAGAAAAAGTCTGCTGTTTGGATGATGCTATTTTGAGGTCTTCCACTTGAATCTCACTGCTGGCTAATTTGTAAGAGTTCAAGGAGGACTGCATATTATTTATACACTTTATATTGTCAGAAGCCTGCCTTAATTTGTAGGACTGATAACTGAAATAAACCAGGATCCAAAGTGGAAAGTGGTTCTTTTAGCAGAGAATCCCTTAGGAGTTGCTTTTAGGAAAATTCCATTAACCTTATCTTTGCAATGTCTTTACCAAATTGCTTTTTTGCAGGTGGCAATTGCAGTCAAGCTCTTTGTGAATGAGAAGTTCTAACACAGATTTGGCCATGAAAGCCCTGTGCCTCTTGCACCTCGTATCATTGACTCCTGATTGGTTTTTCTATCGTCTCTGCTGCTCACTCAGAATTCACCTTAAGGGTCTCCTTTCGGACAAGGATAGTAATTCAAGAAACAAAGGCACCTCATTGTGCAATAAGCTTTTCTTATTCTCACACCTGTTTGGACGTGAGCCACTTCCCTTCTGCGTGGTTAAGTGATTTCTCAAATCTGTTACAGGAACAAAAATTGTATCAAAATATTTGATGTGTTTAGATTGCGAAAGGACCAGAAAAGAACACGGTACAAAAAAGCAGCTTAACTGCAACTTCAGCTGGAAGGCATGCACACACAAACCTCTTCCATCAAATTCAATCTTATTCAGTTGTTAATATTTGATTAATTTGAATGGTCTTTATGCACTTTAGGTGCCTTCTGCACTCTGCAAATTGTGAAGTGACTGCAACTTTATCTTGGTCCCATAAGAGATGATCCATTGTTCCTCTCAACAACTTAATCAGATCTGTCGTTCAGGACTAGACGAAGAAGCACTGCTGGTAGTAAAGTGAAAACTACAAAAGTATTGCAATAGTCCAAAGTATTCCCTTGCTAATTTTCCTAATTAAATTGTTACGTAAAAATTGTCAAGTGATTGAAATCCCAAGGGATATTTGCTGGTTTTTTTCTGACCTAGTCCTACCAACAGCCAACCCTCAGAGCACTCATAAATCAGAATCTTGCATGAGGTGCAATTTAAGATTTGTTGTTTTGAAGTTGCATCAAATAATTGATCAGGAATTGTAACTGGGATTACAGAAAAAGATCAGAAATTAAATTTAGCAAATAATTGCAAAAATAATTGAAGTTACAAATCCTGAAAACTGTGAAACATTTCCTTTTAATGCCCACAGGGATGGGACTTGTGGCTTTGATTAGGATTAACTCTAGGAGATGGGGGAATGAAGAGAACAGAGCAGTTTTAGATTGGTTTACAATTATGACATATAACCTATTTCAAGAAAGAAAGCAAAACCTTCCAAACCTGTGTAGAGGTAAAATTTAAGATAAAAACTATTATTTCCATTTCAAAGACTGCAATTTCTGACAAGTACTTTGATCATTTATAAATGGTCAACTAGTAAAACCTTGGGTGTCCCCGTTCTAGCAGATCTTTGAGGTTCTTATTTGAGCACCTTGTGTGTGCCTGCTGATTTACTTACTGAGCCTATTGTTTGTTCATCCATTGAGACTACATTTAAGTGGACTTAATTCCTAGTTGTGGGGAGGCATTAAAAGATATTTTATTAGCAGCTTTTACTTCCTTCGTAAAAAAACTCTCTCTGCTTCCAATCACTTTTGAAAAATAAAAATGCTGCAAATGAAGCAATTTTTTAAAAATTATTTTTCTATTTTGAAAACATTTCCTTAGTTCTGTTAGCAGAGGTCTAATCCTACTTCTGTGCTGAAGGCTCAAGGACTCTTGCTGCTTATATGAATGAGTACTAATTTGGGCTGACTGCTATAGATCCATGAAACAGAGGCAGTGTCAGTCTGCTCAGTATTGGCAATTTGTTTGGATTTAATTTAAAGCATTCTGAGGGAAATTCTTCTTGTATATTAATCAAATGTTTTCAGGATCACATATACATAAAAAAACCACCCCAGATGGCATAAAGTGAGAATACAAATTCTGTACAAAGCATGGGGTGTCTTTATGTATCAATTTTTCTCCCACTTTATTCCCCATGGAATGGTAGACATTGGATGGATTTCTTATTGAGTTCAGGGGCAAAATTATAAATTAATCTTAGGGATATGGAAAAAAAACCCCTCAAACCCTAGCACAGACACAGCATCATCATTTGTTCTCAAAATTATTTCCATTCCCTTTTATTCAGCTATCACCAATTTTAATGTTTCAGCTTTGTTTGAGTTGAAGTGTAACTTGTTAAAGCACTCTAACTACTCTTAATATTTTTTGTTTATAGAAGTTTAACTGAAACTGAAGTAGTGAAATTCAAACTAAATATTTATAGCTTGCTGAACCATTGTTAGTTACACTTTCTAAATAAGAGTAAGGACCAATTAAGACATTCTTGCAAAATATTCTGAACTTGATAAACCACATTATCAGAAAGAAAACTGGTCTTTCAAAGCATGAAACTGTCCTCATCTCACAAATGCTTATTTAACTACATCTAATTCCATGTAATTTGAAACTAGAATGAAATCCAGAGGGTGTACTACATACCAGAATTTCTGCATGACTACTCCTGTGAGCTAACAAGGTTGGGCAGCTCTGTGTATAATTCATGGTTACTCAGAGGGTATCTTGGGTCTTCAAGTACAGCTTCATCTCGGCAGAATTCAGATTTAGGGTTTGGTGTGAGAAACAGCACTCAGTTCACTTCTGGGCTGCTGTGGTGCTGTGAATACAGCAGGTTTTGTGTTGCTGATGGAAGGAGTAAACAACTGTAACTAAAAATCTTGATTAGAGTAGCCCTTGGCCTCCAGAGGTGATCTAAGTTGTAAACATGATGTTGTCAAAGGAAGTTGCGATTAATAACACTGACTGCAAAAGAAAAGTCTTGTGGCAGAGAAAATCTGAAACAAATAGGATGTGTCGGGATACATATTAAATATGTATTAAATGGGCTAATGCCTCATTCCTGTAATTGAAATGCTTATGGAGAATCTAATTAACCTTTCAAACGCTGATTCCCGAGTATTTTTGGCATCAAGAGCTATTTCTTGAGGAAAACATCAGATGCCAGCACCAAAATGTTTTGTTCTTTACTTCATCTATCTCTCTGGAAAAGCTTTAATTAAGGGTTAGAAATTAAATAACATGCTGTGTGTGTGGCTGTGGCCTGATCCAGCAAATTTCATTGCCAAACCTTTGCCGAAGAGCCCCGAGGGCCTAGAGGCCATTTAAAAAGAGAGGGTTGGGTTGGGTTGGTTTTGTTCCTTCATCTTCTGTTTGCTGTTCCTTGGAGCATCACTAAACTGCAGCTGCTGAGTCAGCCCACTCCAGGCAGCCCTGGTCCCCACAGAGCCCCAAGCTTCCTGCGGGTTCCCAGTCCCGTGGGAAGGGAGAAGCACGGAATTTCAGGAATTGCGGAGCTGGGAGGGAACCCGCTGGTGCTGCAGTGGGGTTTGTGTCTCACTTCCTTCTCTCACCTTTCCCTGTTAGGGAGCTGGATGATGAACTCACGTGTTTTGGGTTTCCCTGAATTTTGATGGATGATTAGGATTTAACATAGATGGAAAGCTGGGTGAGAGCTGCATTTCAATTAAAATAATTAGTTACCATTTAGGTCATGAATAGTCATAGGTGAGTTTAACCTGCCTCAGGTTTTCTTCCTGTGCTGTATAGAGGAGAAAATAAGTTTTGACTGGTTAGAAGTGTTCAAATATTTAATTTCAAAATATTGCTGTTTTGCAGAACTTATCAAGTGGAAAATACTTGATTAGGCCTAAATTTAGTGAGGCAAAGCCTCAAATCAAAAGAAATGAAATTGCCAGACCTTCTAGAGGCTTCCATCTGCTTTCACCAGTGAACTGTGTGCTTTGAGGAGAAAAGCCAGACCTCAGGATCTCTTGACACTTAAGTGGTTAAATTGTCCCTTTGGATCTTGCAGAACAATATCAGTCATCTCATGTTAAGGGAAAAAAATGTCTTATCTTTGACAGAAATGAATTACCTCATATGGGACAGCTACATTTTGTCTGATGCCTGTTGTCAGCTTTCACTGGGAGATGAGGAACTAAGAAATAGATTTCATCAAGTTCTGAGACGGGGGAAATGAAATCTTAGCAAAGAAAACAAGTTTTGCCTCCAAAATGGATTGTACAAGCAAAAAGATCTATCAGGTGAAAACTGAATGTTAAAATAATTTGCCAAAAGATGACTTATGTAGTGCTGGGGAGACAGAAAAAGGTGAAGGGCCCTAATATTCCTAGTTTATCAAAGGCCTGCTTAAGTCATCTAGGTTTGCTGCTTGTCATTTTTTGTTGTCGTTGTTCTGTTGTGGTTTGGTTTTGTTTTTAATCCCCTGTAGGTATTTGCCAATGCTACACTTTTGGAAATCTCAAGTGAGCTGCCCGTTCCCTTCTCCCATCAATCTGTGACATAGAATTCTACAGACATTCTGTGCTGTAGAATACCCAGCTTTGCATGTAGTTTCCCTTCTGATGATCTCCTTTTCTCAGAAGGCCATTTCCTGTGTTGCTAAGAAAGGGAAACTTGGAATCTGTGTCCTGGCAGATCAATAGTTCAGGTGTAGTACTGAGGTGTGGTCTTTTTCTGCAACTTATTTTAGGCAGAGTGGAAATACAGAAAAATGGACAGATGTCTGCTATTTTGGTCTGATCCAAATATGTCAGTTTACAGAAGCTTTCTCATTCCCTTCCTGCCACTGTCTTTTCTCCTAGTATTCATTTCCATTTTTTCAGCCACAAGGTCAGTCAAATGTAATTAAACAAGAAACCTAAACTGATTTATTAAGATTAAAAAATGATTATAAATGTACAGTCTGAGTTTAGTTTTTATTTTTCTGCTTCACTTCACCACTTCTTGATAAAGTGTTTTTGGGTCTTCCCTGACCTCTGAAAAATGGAGCAAAATGGAGACTGGGTCTTGATTCAGAGAACTTAGCAATACATTATCCAAGTTCAACAAATACCGAATCTGTGAATAAAATGTAGCACTTCTGTGACTGAGCTCTCTCTTCTTAAGGGTACAGTGTGAAATATATTCGATAAGGCAAAGGCAGAGTTAAAAACATCAAAAGAAGCTAGTGCTTGTATCTTTTTCAAAATGTGTCATTCTCATACATAGTAAATACGTTGGGGTTTTTTGGACATTGTGGGCTCTCTCCCCAGTCACACTATGTGAAACAAGCTCTAAACTGAGCAGAATTGTTGTTGTTGTATGGTTGGTTTGTTTGTTTCTTTTTCTATCAGGTGTGAAGTTTGTACTTTAAATGAAAAAAAACGCCTGGTAAGAGATGTAGATTGGAGTTATGTTGACTTGATGTGAGCTAGAGTTCAGGGTTTTTTTGTTTCTTAAGTTCTGAAGATAAAGCCAAAATTATGACTAATTCTCCTTTACTGTTTTCCTGCTTTTAAGATTTTACTTTGTTAAAAGTGGGCCTGGGATCACATTAGTTATTTTCTGCTCAAATGATATTGCACTTACAGAAAATGCACATACTAAGGAAGTTAATTTTTCTCTCTCCTAAAAGAGGATCAGAGTCTTTGAGTGACCTTGGTGTTTCCAGTCAGCTGGTCACAGAGGGATAAAAGCATGGATAGCATTAGTGGTTGTCCTGTTTTACTGACTGTTCTCTTCCCTGAAGGGAACAGGTGCTTCTGGCTGAAATGTCAGAGAAAGGAGTGGTTGAAATTGCTACTTTTTTGCTTTTTACTTGTAAACAGCTTTCAGGATTATTGCTCATCAAAACAGAATTTGGATTTATTTATAGGATAAGCAAAGCAAATAAGACTGTTTCCACCAAGATTGCCAGGTACCAAAACAAAAAATAGAAGCTACATCATACTTTGCATTTCTTAAATGTAACATACCACTGCAGGAAAATTATATGGCTCAAGTCACCATGTAAAATAATTTACACGTAACTCCTAAAATGTAGTTCGGTGTTATTCATGTTGAAAGCAGTGCTGTGCTTGAATCCAGGTGAACTATATCATAAACCAGCTTTGTGTCAAATTCAGATCATGCCATCAGATGGATGTTTTGATGCCTGTTAATAGCTGGCTTGTTTTAGGAAGACCTCCAGAATATTTGAGGTTCTTGGTTGTGTTGTAATGAGACATTAATCCTTCTTGCATCTGAAAACATTGATCTTCAGAAGAGGTTGTCTCAGTCCAGCCTGTGGAAGAAGCAATTTCTCATTGTCATAGTTGGCTGTGCCTGTTAGGGCACAAAAAACACATGACTGTAAATCAAGGGCTTTGGACTGCACACGGTCCTGTGATTGCTGGAGTTAATGGAGATTGCTCTGGTGTACTTTGTTTTACGTCTTGCTTCCTGAGTAATAGAGGGGTTGAGTGGGTTTTTTCATGTTTCTGTGGTGAGCATTCTCATGTGCTGTCTGTGTAGCTAGGCACATTCACCTCCTGGCGCTTTCCTGGTGTTTCATTATCTGATGTTCACTGTCTTTTCACACTTCCAACACCTGTCAGACACACCTTGTAATAGGAAGGAATAGTGTAAAGGATATGCTTGAATCTGCGCTTGTTTGGCCTCTCCTGCTTGTGCCCTGTCATTGACAAGCAATTATACCTGTGCAGCTGCTGCAGTGTCCCCTGGGCATGAAATCTGAATGAGCTGTGCTTTTCTTTCTCTACATAAATATAATAAATACCAAGTATTCTTACCATGGAAGTTTTCATACATGGCAGGGTCCACAGAAAGTGCTAAAGAGCTCAGACTGGGGGCAATTAGTAGAGTGTGACTGGGTGGTTCCAGTTCTGCTTCTCTGAGCTTTGCATACCCCAAAAAGTGAATTGCTGCTTACTGCAGGAGCTGCGATCCTGGAGAAGCTGCAGAAAACACTTCTTCAGGCAGAGTCTGGTGCTTTGAGAAATGCTGGTAAGTGATGGAGTAAAACAAAAGCATTTTATTTTTGAAACCACTGTAGAGTAGGTCCTTTATAAATTTAGCCATTAACAGATGATATCTGTAAAATCTGATGGGGTAGTATCTGTGCCCAGTTTGCAAATATTTAGGAAGAGTGGGCTGAAACCCACCAAACTGTTTGTTAGGTGCCTCCAATTGCCAGGCAGCTGAGGAGAAAACCAAGGGAAAGAGATTTTGATACTCATCAAGTGAGAGGAATGCCAAATGAAATAGTGAGAGCTGAATGAATTGCGGATTCTGAAACTAAAATGTTGAGTAGCTCAAGTGTTTGAAATGAGTGAAAAAAACTTGGGTGTTTTGATAACACTCATGGAGGAGACCCTGTAATTAATGTAGTTACTCTGAGCAGCTCATGTAACTCAAGCTAACACACAGATACGCTGTGGGTTTTCTGTGTTGCATATGGATTATTTGTCCATATTGCCCATACTGCACTTCTGAACGAGAATTCGAGTGCTGTTCTGGATATTTGTGTAACAAGGCTCTCACAGGCCCTTGTATTTAAAGGCAGAATTATTATTTTAAACCAGTCTGGAAGACTGAAATCCATAAAAGCCATTAGACTGATTATCATCCTGTAACACTGTCAAAAATCATGTTAATTGGTGAGAGCAAGCCATCCTCTGCTAACAGCTTTTCTCTTTAATTGAATTTTTGCCAAATCAGTGTCATTGAGATTCTGTAATGGACATTTTTGCTCCTAGGGTGTTTTTTGCTTAGATGTGGTGCTGGGGGAATAGGACTGTGTTTTATTGTGTATGATTTATCCGCTTCAGAAAGACTGAAAGTTTTCAAGTGATTAGAATGGCTGCTGGTGGCAGTCAAGAAACTGATACCCAGAAATTTGTCATGAACAGTGTTACTCCTCTGATGTCAATATCTGCTACTGTCTGGATGCTCTTTGTTGTTTCATCACTGCTGGCTTCTTCCTATTTATTTTATTTTTTTTTAATTTTGCACTTTGGGGCAGAGATGGGTGAGGAAGGTAATCAGTCGCCCAGCTGTGCCTCCCCTCTCTGGACTGCAACTAAAAAGGTGTTAGTCAGGCAAATACCTCATAATCCTTGGATCAAATTTGCTGCCTCTCCAGCTGCTGGGTTTTGTTTGTTAGGTATTGTGTGTGAGGTTTTTTGTTGTTTTTTTTTTTCTTTGTCTGATTTTTTTTGTTGTTGTTGTTCTTTAAGTAGGTTATCCTGTCAACTGCATTAATCTGAACCTTTTGCAGGTAGATCCCAAAGGCATTGTTTTGGGGATAGCTGGAGCACTTCCTGTCACAACTTTCATTATCAAGTTATTTTCCCCATCTTCGAAAGATTTTGGCCATACTTTTGAGAACTGATTTACTTTGTGAGTTAGTTGTGCAATGATTTGGATGTACAGCATCTCCCTGTCTGTGGTTCACACCCTTGGTTGGAAATGCTGCTGTCTAATGCAACATTTTGCTTCTAATATGGACAAAGAAAAGGAAGATCTCACAAAGAATACTTTGTGTTTTCCTTCATTTCAGGCAGATTTTCCTAAAAGCTTCTCGGAATCATTACTTTCACTGGATGGATTTACTGTGTAGATCAATCCCAATGGGTGCAGAAGGTCTATTTTCACTTGCCAGGTAGCTCTCGCATTTGTTTGTTGGTTCATTCCTATACATTCCAGGAGTGGGAATTGATTACCCCTTCTGGACAGATTACATATGAATGTGGAGGGAGAATTAATGCTTATAGTGGTAAATGTCTGCCATTTTTACTTCAATACTTGCAAAAAAACCTCCAATATCTAGAGATGTATGGCCTGGAGAAGAATGTGCTCTCAGATAAAGATACAGAAATTATTTATGTTGGTATTTTTGTCCCTTGCTTGAAGCAGATACAGAGAAAGAAGTACACAAATAAAACTTGAAATTTATTCTGTTTTGATTTTGCAGCTATTTAAGTTGTGTAATTGTGAATCAGGACAGAGTTAGATGATAATTATTTTGTCAAATTTTATAATTTTTCTCTTCTGGTCCATGTCAATGCCTTTAGCTGTAGACTTTTGAGCTAGAAGTAGCATTATATGACTTCATATAGTAAGTCCTGCATATCTTCTAAACTGGGGATAGAGTATTTTTAAACATGATCAGACCAATTCAACATTAATTTTAATATCTGCCACTTAGTTTAATTGTAGTGAAACCCAGCTCTATGCTATTGCAGATTGTCCCTTTTCAGAGCCTAAGTAAATTAAGTTTGGAAATTTTATTTTATTCTGCTATTGGTTTTAATATCCCGAATTATTTTTTTTCGATGAAAGAAACAGTACACATATGTGCTTTCCAAAACTAAAAATAAAATAATTTTGGAAAGTTTCTGAAAAACAAAGCAGTTTATTTCATTCCTGTTTAAATAAATAAATGCCTCCATATGGTTTTCATTAAAGCACTCTCTGTAGCAGTAATGCATGCATCATGCAGGTGCTCACTCTCCAAACGGTGTTGATTTGTCCTCTTTGTTGCTTTCGCCAAGGTGATGACCTGCTAAATGCTACCAAGTTTCCTTGCTGATAGCAGTGCTTTCCTGCAGAGTTTAGTGGGATGGAAATACTGTTGTATCCACTGCTGGTACATCTTTATAACCTGGCATTTGTATGAGGGATGCCCCTTGCTCGGCAAATAACACACTTCTAAATGTGAAATAGGGTGGTTGGATTCCTTTTGTTGAGTAAATGTGCATGTTTGTTATATATGAATAACAAAGCAGAAATTGTCATTTTTCGTCTTACTGAGTATTTCAGGATAGAAAAATACACATTCCTCTAGACAGCTGCGTATTCACTTGGGATAAAATACACAGAAAACATTGGACTTAATGAAAAGGCTGTGAAGCTGCCTAAAAAGGCTTTGAAATGCATTTTTAGACTGTATGTATTTTTTCTGAGATTGTTTTTAAGACTAAAAAGTAGTTGCAACCATCCATGCTAATGTAATGCTAACTTTTACACTTTTTTTTTGTGCAAACTAGATAACTCACCAGAAGAGTTAAAATAGCTCCTATCTATTCACTTTAGCTCAGTCTGTAAGTAACTGAATGAAATGAACCAGTTGGTGTATCATGCTACCTTCTTTAAGCGCTTCCTAATTTTGATTTAATTATATAATTAAGCAATCATTTTCATTATCATGATGATAAAATATAAATATTGTAAGTTCTACTAAGTGTTCTACATGTATAATTTTGATGTGTAACAAGCTGGAATTCTGTAACAAGAAAGACTTTGTGCTTATTGTAACAAATAAGGAGATTTCCAAACAGCAAGGGAGCTGTGCTGTTTTAGTGAAAGTTGCACCAACGTCACTTAGCCGGTCCTGAAGGAGCTGTGAGCAAGTCCAGACCTTCAGAGTAGCTGCATCTTACAAACTGCTCCATGTCACTGACTCCCTGCTGCACACTGCGCTCTCACTTACCAGAGCTGATGAAATAGGTGTCAAACTTAACACGTAAAACATGCTGGGTACAACTAGTGACAGATCCAAACTGTGCATAACAGGGTGATGGAATTGTATCTTTTATTGTCCATTGCTGTGTTTTGTTTCCGTTGCTGTTACATATCCTCAATATTCTTTTTTTTTATTCTTGTCTTTGTTGCTCCTAAACCACTTTTGTCAAGCTGCAGATCTGCATTCCTTTAGCTGGTTATTGGTGGGGTTTCTGTGGCCAGTGCTGAGTCGGTGCCCCATTCCCTGTGAATCCGTGCCTGTGGTCCTCTGCCCCATCCTCAGCCTCAGGCTTGTATTTCCCACCTTTCTGGTTCAAGTATTGCAGTTTGAAATGGACCCGCTTGGGCACCTTCTGTCTTGCAGAGTGTTAAGACACCTGCTCCTGAAACGTGTTTGCTTGCAGGCAGATTTGGGGCTAAAGATTTTCCATCTATGCAGTGTCATATAGGGAATTCATCCTGGAAGAGGAACTTGTCTGTGTGTTTGAATTCAGGTTTGCAAAGCTTCCAGTTTCCCTGAAAGGCAGGTCTGAGATGCTGATCTGTGTGAGGGAAAACCATGGAGAGTGCTCTGTAATCACAGATTTTCTGGTAGAGGCAGAGAAATAAGCTGTGTGCTGTAGCAATGGTATCACTAATCATAAAGGCAATATATTTACATCTGTTAGAGTTGTGTGCTCAGAGGTTTCTTCACCAATCTGTTAACAATAGCATGAATGATTTCCTTAAAAAACTCTAAGACAAATTGGTGTTGCGGAACTTCCTAGCAGCTCTGAGTGTCCCTCAACTTGCAAGTCTACTGGCAATTAAAATTATACAAAAATTAATTTCTCAATGCGCCTACTATTGGCAGACTTTTGACTGTTTTGCAAGAAGTGTTTTTGTGAATGCCTGCATGACCCTTCTATTAAGCAACTACCTGTGTTCAGTAGCAAAAGAGATTTTAAATGTTTCACAGCAGGTGAAATGATTTAACCCGGAGCAGAGTAATTGCTTTTCTTAAAAAGGGCACACACCTTTCCTGTGGACTTTTTTGCCAAATATAATTATGGCTGTTAAAACGCAAATCAATTTTTAATTCTTTTTTTTAAACAAAATTACATTCCTGAAATATTCAACCAAAAGAATGAAATTATTCTTTTGAGCGTAGTAATTCAACCCCCAGCGTGTAACTGGCATTCACACCCAAGAAAAATGCAAATCTGAATGTGTATGGTTGTAATTGTTTTTTCCTCTAATTGCTTTCATGTTATCAAGCATGTGAAGAAGACTTAATTGTTGGAGTCCCTTTAAATAACAATTGCTCTGCCTTGCTTGCTACTGCTGTCCCTCCATGTATGAGAGGGCTCTGAGCAATCACTTTCATGACCTGACCATTTTCTTCTTGCACACACGGATAAAACAAGAAGTAGCACTGAAGTCTGCTAGCATTTATGGAAATATTTGTCACCAGAGACAACCTGGAGGGTGACATAACTTTTAAATGCAGCCTGCTGGGAAATTACACAAGCTGGACAAACCCTAGCTTGGCCAGGATTTCAGCAAAGCTCTGGAAAAGGATTGTATATGTGCAGTTCTGGATTGTGTTGGCTTTTGACGGAGTTCGGCTGAAAGCTTTCTGGGTTTTTTTGTTTTTGAAATTAGCTTTTCCCCAATTGAGTTTCCCTCTTAGCTTTCCCTGACCACTTCTGCTGTTCTTCGTGCCTGTGTCAATACGTGGGACACTGCAGAGAAGTGTCATTTGTCATGTTTTTTCCTGAAGCTGAACCACTCTAACTTAGAAACCAGCAAGTGAAAAGTCAGTGAAAGAAAAAGGTGTGGATAGTAAAGAATACACTATATTGGAAGATGTCATAAATTTGCAGCCACCAACTCTCCTTCTGCAACCCTTCAGCGAGTAAATATCACAAACATAGCATAATTTACAAGAGGCAGAACAAAGAGTTTGGATCTTTTATATATAATTCTGAGCCTGAAAATGTAATTAGAAATATTTTAAAAGACAGTTAATTTTCAAACACTAGTGATTTTTTCTAAGTACAGGAAAAGGAAAAAATCTTGAAGGTATTTTTGTATCCTTTTTAGCCATTTCTCATAAACCCTACAGACTGCTCACCTAAATATATCTGCAGACTGGTTATTTGTAGGTATTCCAATGATAGTGCATGTCTCATTTATCAAAATCATACAATACATTTTATAGCACTTTTTCCACCTGCATGTTTCACGTATTTTAGGGTTTGGCATGACTGAGACTGAACGGTGTATAGACTCTGTCACCTCCTTTTCCTGTCCTGGTGCACTACTGCTTTCAAGGTTAATGTAAAAGCCTGATGTGTCATGGTGGAATTGTGAAATTTTAAAACTTTACTGAGCACCTGGCAGCAACTTAAGCTTTAGATATCACTTTTAAATGTATTGGATACATATCTGATGACTTTCAAACAATTCAAAAATGATAACAAGAGTTTTCAATGAAACAGTGATAAGAAAGTGGGAGCACACAATCCTAAATGCATTTCTAAAAGTCTGAGGAATCTTATTATATCTAGGATAAAATACAAGCAAGGAAAAAAAAAAAGTGCTTTCAAAGAGGATGATTCTAGTTCATGAGTTACCTTCATCAACTCAGCAGAATACTTTTCCTCCCAGCATCCAGGAAAGCATCACTTCTGCTGTTTCCACCTTGCAATATTAAATAAGTGCAGATTTAAAAAGTGCAAACTGTTTATAGTTGTGCAAACACTTCTGGGTTTTTTTCACAGCTACATCAAAACTAAAATTGTTAAAACTGTGAAGGATTTGTTTGCTCTTTTGAATGAAACATGAAATTAAGGAGAAGCTTGTTTTTTTAAGCTGAGAACTTTCTTTTAACCTGACTTGCCTGTCAGAAAGTAACTCCCTCTCTGATTTGATTTGTTTAGGCAGGTTTTAAAGTGTGCAGAGAGACCAATTACGAAAGGTACTATGGAGTAAAAAATGGTTATTTAATCTGAAATATGTCATAAGTATATGTCATATTGGCAAAGCTGGTAGGCTGAGAATTTGTATCATCACACGTGTGAAAGGACTGTCCTCTCCTGCTCCTTGGAGAAGATGAATGCCAGTGTTGTTTGGTTGCTCTTTTCCAGTTCCCTGCTCTTCTCCATTAGGAGTTTTATACTATACCTTGTGCATACTTCTCTTGAGCAGCTAAACACTGTATTCTCAGTAGCTGCAATTTTCTCTGTGGTTTTGATGGTCTTACCTTGCTTGACACAACTGGCTGGCTATCTGGACTTCTTTTCATACAAAATTCTGCCTTTTTTAAAGTCACCATTCTCTGTACATTTGGCTTTTTTAGACTAGTTTTTTTTACCCTGACCATCAAAATGATAACTTTTCTAGCCCATATAGATGGTGATAGAAAAATGTTTTTCTAGTTGGTGGTTTAATAGGATTTCCCATGAAATAGCATTTCAAATTCTTACCAAGTCTTAAATAATGAACAGGGGTTTTGGGGGTTCTTTTGTTCATGTAGCCTGAAAAACAAGGCTTTATGGAATCTGCATGAAAGTCACACCTTTTTAGTCTGGAGAGAGATTTGTAGCTAGATTTGTCTGAGTCTCATTTTAATCTGCATGTCTTCAGCTTCATGAATGTGGGTTTTTTGATAATTGCTTTGTTAGTCCTCTGACACTGAGTGACAGTACTTTTCAGTACTTGACAGCCAAATCCATTGGCATACGACAGTCCTCATACACAGTGAGGTGTTTTCTTTCTGGCTGGTGACAGTAAGAGCTTTCGAGTTGACAGAGGGGGGCTAAGATGTCTTCACAAGTGAGAAGAAAGCTGAGAGAGGATGAGGAGGTTGTCTGTCAAAATAAAAGCATTCGTTTATTTCATCCTTCCAGCATAATGAAATAAAGAGAAGATCTGATAGCTACACGTTAAAACATCATTTTATTTATGTGTTGCTTATAGAAAAATTTATCACTTAACTTATTATCAGGGTCCTCATGACTTGAAAATTTTTGCAGTAAGTGTAACAAATATTTCTTTTTTAGTGAGGTGATGAGTGGTTTGATGTATAAAGAGAAAATTTACATGTGGAGAGTATTGCAGTACGCTCTGACAACTGATCTGTTAATTATTTTTTCTCAGGAAATAATTAGTATAGAATGTGTTTATTTAGGGGTGTTTTTTGTATACATTTATTTTGTTTTAAAGTCAAAGTCAAGATGAGTTTGAGAGTTGTACACAGTTTGCAGCAACTCAAGTAATTTGTTGCTTTAATTTTAAATGCTGTGGACACTTTCCCACTATGAAATAATGGTTTGATTAGTCAAAATTTCTGTAATAAATTCAAGATTTTCTTAGAAATTGAGTGGACAGAAGGCAAAAGGATGCCTGCACTAATGCCTTGCTTGCTGTATCCGTGAGGGCAATAGTACTAACTGGTAATATTAATATCTGTCTTTGGGGAAGGAGGCGGGACCAAAACAACCAAACAACAAAAACCCAAACAAAGCACTTGCTGAGCTCAGTCAGGTGGCAGCTAATTACCCATCAGGAAAAACTGTTTAATGAATCAGAAGATGAGTGCTTTATGTGATCAAAGGGAGGTAGGTTATTATGGATGGATGTTGTTGATTACTGGCTATTTGTCTGTGCCTGGATGGATATTCATGAAATGTCCCTACTCTTTTGTCTGGATTCCATTGCAGCAATATTGTATTTATCCCCTATATTTGTGGTTGTTCTCTCTTCCTGCCAAGATGCAAGAATTTGGGTGTTTGGGGGGCTGGAGCTTCAGTTCAGACTGTAGCTCCAGGACCCAGGAACACTTCTCAGTTACTGTCCATGTGTGGAGATTCACTCAAAGCCACCCTTGGCAATGTGCCTTTTAGCGAGCAGTTCTGGTGCCTCAGAATGAGCCCAAATCCGTGGCAGTGGTCACCTCTGTTGCCGTGTTAATTAACAGAGTGCTGGTTACAGGACAAGGATAAGTTACAAGGACACGTCACCCACAGCACCACTTGGTGCACTGCTTTGTATCCTTTTACTTCTACTGGAGAGGTTTCAGAAAAAAACCCCACATATTTTTAGCCTGTCTGATACATCAGTTTCACAATATTCCTGTAATGTAAATGTATGCTCTTCTGCAATTAGTTTAATATTAAATCTATTTGTGTGTTTATGATAAAGCCTGGTAATATTGACTTTTTTCTGTCTGACTGGAGTGCTATTTTTCTCACAGGATGTAGTCTTCAAAAAATTTTGGGGTCATCCACCTTCATGGTATTTTACAGCTCTGAATTTCATACTGTAGTTCTTAATACACCTGCATGAAATGCGTAGGAAATGTTCTTTTGGTGAGGAGTTTAAAGTCAGGCTTTTCAGCTGTTTTATAAAACCTGTTTTAGCTTAGTTAATACCAATCTTAACTTTTGAAAACCTAGTCCATTCCAAGAAAATAATGGGTGATTTGAAAATTGACTTTTAGAAGATACCATTCTGTATCTGCTTAGTTTTTTACTGTTTTGAACCACTTTGCAGTGCACATGGGCATCCAATGAAAATGTCCTATCATTTTTTATGCCACATTGCAACTTAAATATTTGTTTTTCACACTTATATCCATTTTGTTCTCTCAACCCATGACTCCCACTTTTCCATTTTTTCCTGATTTATTTCAAGTTTAGTTAAGTCTCACATGTTGTTCTGTCAGTTGCAGTTATTTTCAGTAACACAGTAGTTGTTCCTGAAAATAGTGGAAATATTACCTTCTGAATGTTATCAGAGCATGAACTAGTATTTTAAACAAATCTCTTCGTGTTGAAGAGAACCTAAACCAGTTTATACTGATTCGAAAGGCAGGAATAACACAGAGACTGTCACAGTGATAGCTTCAGTAAATGTGCAACCTTTCTTTGCTGCTTTAAAAAAAAAAAATCTTTGTATGCTGTTAGCACAGAAGTTTAAAAAAGGCCTAATTTATTTATTGCTCTCAATTATGTAATTAAGCCTTCAGATTGAATCATTTTAAATGGTGTTTTTTTTTGTGATTTAATATTCTGTATAGTTTCTGTCTGTTCCCAAGACATCTGCAGTGGAAATGTAATATCTCTTAAGACGGAATGAAAATCCGCTGGACTGGTGCAAACTTTTCAGGTGATGTGCTCAGGTCTTTTTGAAAACACTAAGTTGCACAAGTGGATTTTAAAAGTGCTGTTGTGCAAGTTGATTATTCTTAATATCTTTAGGCTTATTTGGGTAAATTACAAGCATGTGAGGTGCTATGGAAATGTGTGATTTCATCAGTGCCACTTTAAAGAAATTGCCTCATTCTTCTCTCTTTTTTGTTTTCATTAACCACGTAACACTGACATAAAGATTTTGACCCTCGAAATGTCCAGCACATTCTATCTTTGACAGTGTGGTTTATTTTTAATTGCATTTTAAGAAGGAAATGGCCCTAAAACATCTTGCCTTATGCATTATATCAATTATCTTGGTGGAAGAAACACATAAAATACATTTAATTATAGGTCATAACCCAGCAAATCATAAAAATCCTGTTCTGAAGTAAATAGTTGCCACTAATTAGCTTTCCTGTTTGCCAGTACTAAAATAAATTTAATTCACGTCTTGTTAATATTGGTTATTTCAGTGAATCCAAAAGGCATAAAATACTGACATGTCCAGTCACTAAGTAGTTTGCCAATATTCAAGAATATATAAATTGAAATCTATGTTTAATAGCTTTAAATACAGTATGATGAGGTTTATTGCATTGTACTTTAAATTGAATAAATGTTTAACTTCCCTTAAAATCCAACAAGAAATGTGCTACTTTAAGTTCTCATTTTGAGTTTGATTTTTTTTTTGTTTTTTGGTTTTTTGGTTTTTTTTTTTTTTGGCTGCCTTTTTTTTTTCAGTAAAAGTATTTCCAAGAAGTTTACATACTGCTGTGTGAGTTTGAATAACAGAACTGCGTTATTTAATCAAGGACTGAAAGTGTTCATAATTGGGCGTGAGACCTTGGACATCTTAAATCACAAGGGTCCAAAGCACAAGAAATGACTTAAATTTGCACTGCATATCAGGGACAATTGTTTGGCAAACAGTGTGGAGAAAATCCTGACTACTGCCCATGGAGCTTCACTCACTTCAATCTTTTTATCTGCAGAGAAACTTTTGGAAGTGCTGAACTGTCTTACTACCTAATTACTATCTAATTTGCATGAATTTACAGGATTATGTAGGAGTTTTTTGCTGGTTTAAGTAGCAAAGAAAAGATGATAACTTAGAGGGATGTTGCTACATTAATAATCATTATATAATTTTTTAAAAGTGACAAATCAGCCCTCCTTTGCTTTCCCCATCCTTCAAGTCAAATAGCAGTCAGAATATAGTGAGGCATAATTTTTTTAAACTTTTTGGTGCTATGTTGTTAAGGTCAGAAACAAGAAAGGGGATGAGAAGTTGAATCAATTGCTATTGTGAAGCACAGTCATGCCAAAGGGAAATGATAAACATCATTTTAGTCTAGCCAATAGGCAACAGCATTTTTATTATTAAATACCAAAAACATTTTAAACAGAAGAAACAGAAAGTGAGCTCTGTGATAGGACAGGATCATGGTGTGAGTAGAGGCAATGGGACTGAATTAAAAATTGTGCAGAAAGTTCTGTCACGTCTGTTGAGCCATGGAGCACCCTTTTCAAATTCATTTATATCCTGTAAAGTGCACTAATATACATCCTGTGGTACACTCCCAATCTCTTATTTTCCAAGAGCTGTTGGAGCTCTATAAATTAGCTGGACAACTTGTATAACAGAAATAAAGCAGATACCTAAATCACTGCATAATAAAATCAAGCCCAGTGTAGCCTAAGGTACAATGGTAATGTTATATCAGGTGCAGTTCACAGATAGGAGAAATGATCTTTAGCCTATTAAAACATGAAATCATAACTAATCCTTTTCAATATCTGAGTGGCAGTAAATACTTCCTATCAGTTTCTCATTTTGCAATTTTTAGTTTTCATTGGTGTTGCTGCAGATTCATAAATAAACATAGATTTATTTTCAGATTTTTCTTCTTTGGACCTACCCTGTAAGTTCGGTAAGCTCTGTTCAATCCATCTTGTGTGTTGAAACCTCCATGGAGTTTGGTGACATCAGAAGTGGCAGAAAGTCCCATCAGAATTTATGAATGAAAGTGTGAGAGAGGAAAAAATACAAATAAATAAAAACAAAACCAAACCCATATGAAGTAGTATCTCATGTAAAAATCTTTTAATAGGAATGAAATTAAAGTACAGGTTTACTCCTGCAGTCTGTGATTACCATCCAGATTTGCTCCTCAGCAGTAATGGCTCTCTGTGCAATTCACAAGGCCACATCTGACGATGGTTTGGAATATTTTATGGTATTGTTTTAAAAATTTTTCAAGGCAGCCCAACTGCAGTCTTCCTGAACTTGTAATGAAGGCTTGGGGTATTTTACTTTGCTAAGTAGCTAAGTATGCTGATTCTGAATGCTTTTGTAAGATGGCTTGATAATGCTGAAGTCTGGGTTTGAAAGTAATCCTGGTTTTGTTCCTAAAATTTACTTTAGTGTTTATGCTGAAGGATAACCCTTGGTTACTAGTCAGTATGCACTTTGTGTTCTGAACTGTCCTGAAAATCCACATGTGGCTTTTGTCCATGCGTAAATTATTTGAAAAAAACACATTTGAATGTGCTTTGTGTGCATGGAGGTGATTTTGTTTGGGTTTTTCTTTTTCTCCTTTTTTTCCGCTTCTTTTTTCTTTGTGTTTTACCTGAGCATCTCTGATATTTCCTACTGTTTTCTTGAAGCTGAGTGATTCGTTTTCTCAAATGACTATACCTTCCTTGGAGCTTATCTTGCTATGGCAGGAGGCACAGTAAAGGGAAGTTGTCCACTGTTCTGTCTTCCAGGCCCATCTGGAATACACAAGGTAAAATCTTCATCTGCCAGTGCTCCGAAAAGGGCAAAGTTTTTCAGAGATCCTGACTAAATGCCCCACAGAAAAGTGCTGTACAAATCTGTCTTGCCTTTGAGCAGTTGATACTGCCATGCCCAAACATTGCTGAACCTAGAATTTATGTTTCCAGTTTTATCTTGTTGTCTATCCAAAGCATTAGATATTGCTGTGATTAAGAGGCTTTAAAAACTTGCACTGGGGATGTTCATTACAGAATAGAACCTGGAGAAGAATCTAAACAATTTTTATTTTTCCTAATGGACACAACTTCAGGGAAAAAAAATGAAGATGAGAAATTTCAGAATGAGAAATTCCAGGGCAGGGCACATGAAGTGCTAAATCAGCCATTACAGGATTCAGCTTCTTCCTTAGGAAAGAAATCTATGTTAATCCACATAGGGAATCCATTACTGAGGGACTGGAAGGAGCAGAAACAGGTCGGTGAGACATCACCATCTTTAATAAGGATTAAAAACTAGAGATGCGATCAGTACTCTCCAAGTAACTTTGGGGATTTATGTCCAGAGAGACATTGTCACCTTGAAGACAATGAGTTCATAGACCAAATAGTTGATCAACATACTGAATGCAAAGTCTAAGATTGCCAAAATAACATCGGGGTGGTGTTATATGAAGCTATATTCCCACAAGGAAATGGTTGGAACAAGTGAGATCATACAGCACTTCATGTTGAATAAAGTAGTGATGGTGCGAGGTGGGGCTGGGACTCACCAGGGAAAACTTGCAATTGTATGGAAGTGCAGAGGAGAAAGCACGGCTACAGATACATGTATATGAGTTATTTAAGATGCTAATTGCATTTTTAATAGGTAAGGGAAATTGAGTAGGATTGATATGGAAGTTAAAGCAAGGAAGCATGGATAAGCGATCTCGTTAAGTGGCTGTATAATGGTAATGAAGGCAGGAAGGGGAGGTCTGTTGAGAGGGAGGGCCAGAGTCAAACCCTTTGTAGGCAATTATGAACTTGTTAAACTTGGAATTGAATTTATGATTTTGATTCAAATACAAAAATAAAAAAATATTGCTGGTGGCCTCATTATGTAGCTGGGCTAAGTGATGAACTTGGCCAGGAAATCAGAGCAATGCTCTGTCCTAAATTCATGAAGCTGGCTGAGCACTGCCTCCCTAAACTTCACAAACTCCAGCTTTCCCTGTAAAATTGGGTCAAGATTACTATTACAGGCAATATGTGATAATACATGAGGTCTGAAAACTAACAAGATTTATAAGATTAATTTAATATTTGTAAATTTGAAATTTTTCTCGTACAGTTTTCCTTCATGTAGCAAGGGTAAACAGCCCCTTACACTGGAGGTTACATGCTGCAATAAAATAGTTTCATGTCCCCAAGTACTTTTCTCTGAAGACCAGTGTCTTGCTGGAGATGTTGGATGGAGTATTTTGAGGAAAAAAAGTCACATGTAATTATATAAATTGTTTTATTCACAGGCAAAACAGATAAATGAGAACTACTGAAAAAGACTGTATTGTGGTGGGTTTTTTTCCTCTGAAGTGAATGAAAGCAAATTAAGGGCTAATTTAGGATGGGACTGAAATCACTTAAAATAAGAGAGGGCACGCATGCTCTGAGACCTTCTCAGTTAACATACTGTAGGTAGAAATCAATAAATTATTTAAGGAAAACGTTATTAAAAGGAAAAAGGAGAAAAGTAAAGCCTTATTCAATATGAACATTTAGTGCTGATGGTAGAATATTAGTAACAGGGTACGGCCAGACATTTGAAAAATTCCACATCTGAGACAATGCGCAGACCATTTGGTTTTGCAGGTTTATCTGCTTAGAGCACCTGAGAAGCTGTGTGAAATACTGATAGAGTTCCAAATTTAAAGTCTAAAGGGAATTGAAAATGATAAAATTTGCTAGACATGAGTAGGTAAGTATTTTAGGATGCTGTGAAACTAGGAATTTTCAGATCTGATGTAAGTGTCCGTCAGAGAAGGTAAATGCTAGTTTTAGAGTAATAGCCAAATACAACTTGAATCAAATCAGAAAAAGCATTAGTTTTACTGAAGTCTTCAAATGATTGCTTAATGTTAATAACGGAATGAGTTTCCCGCCCATAATCCAGGTTATGTAATGTATTGAAGATTTTCTGGGTTCTCTAAATGTGTTACTTGTTACTACTGTCTATCCTGAGATTCATATCCAGCGTGGGCTGCAGCAAATCAGTCAATTAGCAGTGGTAGGTGGGGAGGTGTCTCGGGGATTAAGGCACTCAGACATCTACTTGTTAATCATACAAATAAATAAAGAAAGGCAGTTGCCATGATCTGTGGTTACCTAGATACCAGACACTGTGACTCAGAAGCTTTTGATCTTTTATCACTCCAGAGAAGTTTTTCTTCTGAGTCTGAAAAGATCTACTTTTCACTTTTAATACTTTATTGAATGGGGTTTTTTTTCTGATAAGAATTACAGAAAATAATAACTTACCATATTTGTGCATATATGTGAACACTCTAGTCATTATAAAATCTTTTTTTTTCTTCTTTTGAGAATTTCCCAGGTCTTCTATTATTTTCTTAATCCCTGCTTGAAATGAGATTTTTGTCCAATAAGAATAAACTTAAGTAAAGCCTATATGTGTATTTGTACAATACCACAATGCTAATCTTTTAGTTCTTCCTATTAAAATAGCACTATAATGTATGTAGCAAGAAGCTGTCATTATTGCATATGCAGAAGCAGAAAAATTTGAGGCAAATTTCAAAGATACAGCAATGTTTTCTGTTGTAAGTTTCTTCTCAGTTACTGTAAAGAAGACAAGAATTAGAGATAAAATAGTATAAGAGGGAGCAAAAAATGCAAAAATCTGCTGCAAGATAATAAATACTGAAATTAATATGGTTTATGTACCTTGAAGGTTGCCTTCTAAAAATGACATGTCATTTTTCTCTTAAATATTCAGGTCAATTTTTAGCTTCTTTTCCCAAAATATGTGATTATATCACATAGATTCATTTATATACAAACATTAAGGAAAAAATCTTGGCTGAGTTACATTGCGTTTTATCATCTTAGCTGTAGATGCCGAGTTGAACAAGACTTTCCTTTTCTGAGCTACCCTGTTGAAATTTGCTGGATTTGTTTTGATATCCTGTGTGGTTGAAACTTTTAGACCCAGTCACTGCCCTGACTGGGGTTTTGGATGTCATCACAAAGTGTTATACCATTGCAAATCCTCATATTTTATAGATTTGTCTCTATATATAACTGTTGTGGTTCTTTGCACTGCTACTTCCATATGGGAGCCCACGAGGCCATGGACAACAACAGTTAAACCAGTGACAACAGGAATTGTCTCCATCAATATCAAAGCTAACAGGAATTTCTCCTTCTATTTATTGAGACATTGTGTATCAGGTTTACCTCCTCCATGGGGCAAAATAAAAGGGTAGTGTGAAAAAGGAAGCAATTGCAGCATAGTTAAATGGATTTATGTGTTAGGAAGAAACTGCATTTCAAATGTGAGAATAGCTTTAAAAATAACATGGTCAAGGTAACTGGAGAGACTCTTGAAGTAATTGTCTCTGAAAGCTCCAACAATTAAGTACTTCTGTATCAAAATACTGTTTGCAAAATATTACTAAATTACCTCTATGAACCAATATATTCCAAACTTAAGTACAGTGAACTGTGTACGCTCATTTTAGTAAACATTATTTGGTCATTCAAATTAACTAGGGGAAAAAAACCTTTTCTCCTCTTTGATTGAGTAGAATCTCCAGTTATTATTGTCCAGAATATCCACTTTTAAGATAGTCAATCATTTTGCAAAGGTACATTTTGTGGGGAGGTTGGCAAGACAGGTTGGATTTCTCAACCAGCTTAGTTGAGAGTCTTTTATGTTAAATTCTGGATAAATATTTTGAAAGTTGCTGATTGTGCATTTTAGCTAATTTCACAAAATTTCAATTTGAAGACTAATTGCATGATTCATCTACTGTGGGGGAAAATTCAGAATACTCCAGTGAACCTCTATTTGTTGTTTGAGATGGTTGGTGATCTCTGGTATCAGTTTGCTGCAGAGAGATCTACGGGCTTCTTTAGAAAACACTTCCCTTGCTCTATTATTCTCAGCACTCTTTAAGAAAATCTTGAAATTCTGAGGGAAATGTTAGGGAAGATCCTAAATAGGGCTCAAATACTCCCTTAATTGTTATATATGTCAGGTACTAGTGCCTTGTAAAATTCTACCTTCAGAAGTGTGCCAAACATCATTTAGTCGTTAATTGCAGAGCATTCATGTCAAACTGTTCTTCATATTTCAAACTTTAATTTCTTTTGGCATCTGATTCGACATCTTATTTATTGTCAGTGGTTCTCTGTGGTATGTTTGTACTTTGATATGTGATGACTGTGTTAACTGTGTTAAGTCGGACCTGTTAACTTTAGCTCTAAGCACTGCTTGCCTGTACTGTGTCATCTTGCAATATTTTGTAATTTCTGTTTGGAGAACAGAGTATTTACAGAAATTTATGACTAATCTTTCCAATTTCAAAAGCCCATAATCTCCAGACTACTACTTTCCTTCTAGGCTTGTATTTATTGCCTGGAAAGAGAGACTGGTATGCTGGAGGAGTTGATAGGAATGGGCCTGGCTGTCTGTAGTGTTCACTGGCCTTATTCACTCCACCACTGTTCTAAAAAGTACAGGCACTCCATATGTTCAAAACTGTCAAGTAAATGTGAAAGCATCATACAGTGAAATTACACAATAAACATCCCAGCTATGCAGCTTTTCATACAGAATTGAGCTTGGGCAAAGGAGTTTTGTACTTCTTGAAGTGCATTTCATAAGGAAGTCATGATCTTGTACTCCCTGCTGGGAGGTACAAAATCATGCCTAAATTATGGATAGAAAGTCTGGACCAAATGGAATGCACTGGGAAATGTTTGCAGACATTAACAATTTCGTATTATTTAGTGTGAGCTCAGAAATACTCCCTAATTACTGACAGGTGGCCTAGAATAGGACACTGAAATGTCCTATGTAATTGTAGATTGATGATTTGCGTATCCAGTATGATTTTAACATCAAGTCATCACATAATTATATATAAAGAGACTTTACAAGATACCTGCTATTTCTTCAGGATCCATTACAGTCCATCAGACAAAATATCAGTTCTGGTGTTTACACTCTGTATTATATTATAAGGATTTTTAAAATAAGGGTTGTTTGCCCAATAGACTGTGAAGATTTTTTTAGAGTCAGTGTAAATAAATGTTTTGCTCCTAGTTAGAGAATTCTGAGATAGTATAGTGGGTGTTGTGATGAGTTATTTCTGTGTACAAAAATGCAGTGTCTTTGGGGTTGGGAAGGTTCAGTTAATAGAGGATTTATCTTGATTTTTATCAATAAGTTAAAATCCAGAGCACCTGCAGCCATCTGCATGTGAAAATTTTCACTAAATGCAGTGAAATGAGTCATCCTGAAAGTTGAGTGGGCCCAGTAAAGTCCAACAAAAGATCAGGAAGATGATCAAAATAAATGCGAAGTGAAAAGTCTTTCAAGTGTTTGCAGCAAATCTAGGAATAAGTGACGAAAGATTGGTGTCGAAGTCATAGAACATGATATTACTGGATATGGCATCCCCTTTTATATGTGGTAATTTTATTCATTGAGTGATTTTGAAAAGACTATGTTTTAACTTTAATGAGTCGCTATGAAGTTGAAATTACTTGCCAGCACATTCATGCGTTTCAGTTGTTTTTTACACTGCATTTTACATGAGGGGAAATTGCAAATAGTAAATGTCAAGGATTCACTCGGGGCATTACAATTTCAGAGGCATGAAGCTAATACATATTTGTCTCATTACTGTCACCAGATTGAAGTTAGTCCATGGATGGCAAGAGCTCATAACTCATAGGAGACATAGTTACAAATGACCTGTGGGAGGTCACAGATATCACAACTTCCTAAATTCACATTACAAACGTGTTGTTAATAAGAAATGAGGTACATGTTGTTCATCATCTTTGACAAAGCCAGTTTTCACTGAAAAAGGGGTGAAGGAATTTTTTTTACTTTTCAGTCTCAATTGATCACATCGGTGTAGATGACAATATATGGGAGAAGGAAGGCAATGCCATCCTTTCAGTTACTTACTGGAGTAATCTGTGATCTTCCTGTATTAATGCAGTTGATACACTGTACTGTCTAATTGGCCTGCTGATATTTTGTTTAAGTATCAGTATAGTGCTGAAGGGCAATGAGTACACAGGCTTTTAAATATGATTTGTATGCAGAGGTGTTTTATCTTCTTCCATGGGTCCAAAACTACTGTAGAGCTGGCTGTAGCAATTCACAGTGGATGCATCTCAGCAATACAGTGTGTTGCTCTTCTCTTAGCTTAATCAAGTTAGCACAGAGAGACTGAGGAGTATTCTTAAGGTGCAGTTCTGTGTCTGAAATGAACTTGGTGTAACTTTAACTGAGTCTGTCCAGTGTTTCACATAGTTGTCAACTGAAGCTAAATGCTTTGCTTGTTTAGAATAGTCAGTAAGGTGTAGGCCAGTATAACCTGGCTATATTTGCTTCACCTATTAAGACTGTGTGGGTTTAGGATGTATTTTTGATTGTGATGGAGGAATCTGTGCTCTAGAGTAAACATCCTCAAGCAGCTGGTTAAGTTGCTGTTCAACGTGTACATCTGCACGCTGGAACTGCTTTCCTGCCTATTGAATGGAGAGCTACAGTTAATGTATTAAATCACTTGTCTGCCAACTGCGTTGTCTTTCTCTGTAATTCTAGGTGCAATTTCAGGTGTCAGCTTTGATTCATAAAGCCACACATGGTTTGATTCATAAAGCCATAGAGGAGTGTCTGATAGACTGCTTCTCTTCCTATTTGTAAGAAAGGTGTGACACTGGGTATTGATTAATCTCTTCAGTCACTTGGTGCACAAAGGACTGCAAGTGATAGAAGTGCTGTTTGGTGGGAGGCTGTCTAAGATGCAAATACAAATAAATACTATTCACTGTCAGGCATCAAATAGGTGTTTTAGCTCATTAGTTTTAAATTAATTATTTTTCTGTTTGTCTGACTAAAGTGAATCCCAGCAGTTCAAAGAATCACAGAGGTTACTAAATGAGGAACTGTTGAGGACTGAAAAATGTTTTCTGTACTTTTTCAGCAGAATGTTTTTGCCTCTCTGATAATATACTCCGAAAGCATGTCTTCAATGTCAGGTGTTTACATAAGCAGCAACAATTATTATAAAATATTTGGGAGTTAAGTTTGTAGCTCTTTAAAGCAATTGTTAAAAACAAAACCCTTGAGAAACTCCATTGCATACACGAAGATTTGCTCCAGATATGGAAATGAAATACTTGAATTGGCATTTCTGTCTGTTTACCAAGTTTTCAGTAAATGAAGAAAAAGGAGAGGGATTGTAGAAAAAAAGCATCACTGACAATTGGCAAGTAGATTGAGTGAGGAAACACTGTGGAAAACTAAGAATATATGCTTTTTGAGTACTAACTGGATTCTGAGATTTTAGGTTGTGGAGTTATGCAAATAGATTATAAAATGAGATTTTTAGGTTGTTTTACATACCTGATTTTGTAATTCTTGACAACAGGAAGTCTTGGGTGATTGGTGTGGGTTCCTAATAACTGGGGGGAGGTGAAGAAAACATTCCCCTTTTCAGAAGGCCAAGGAGGAGTATCTGGGGAGGCCTTGGCTGCCTGCAGGAGGGAGCAGCCACCAGTCTCTCAAGGCCCAGTTGTCCTGATCAGCCTGGTAGCTTTCTGAGGCTCCTTGTTCTCGTGAAGTTTTCCTGACTGCACCAAGACTTTTGACAAGGTGTATCCTCCTAGGATGGTTAGGTATGGTTTGGGTTAAGGACTGCTAGGTATGCAGAAAATTGGCAGGACTTGCAGATACAGAGTCGGCAGCTGGTTGGTAGCAGCAGCATCTTGCAATAGTAGGGCCAGTGCTGAAAAAATCTTTATTAACAGCTTGACTGATGGGAATGAACAGGGGGCTCTGCTGGTTTGCGTGAGACTAAATCCAGGGTCATGGTTTCTTTACTAAGCAATGCTGCTACTCTTAAGCTGTAGACAAGGTGTGAAGGAAACCTTGTGAAATTCAGAAACAGCCAAAGCATCTGGGGTGAGGTAAATCCACGCATGAGATGGGGCAGGGGCCAGCAGGCTCCAAAGCAGCTTTGCAGGAAAGGACCTGTGGAGATTCGTGGTGGACAGGGAATTGGGCGGGACTCAGCAGTCTGCCTGTGTGCTGGGCTGTATTAACATGGGGTGTAAACAGCACGGCTGGGAAAGAGACCTGTGAGCACATCTTGGGTCTCCAGGAGCCCAGTCTGGGCTTCCCCAGTACAAGAAAGAAATGGGTGTAGTGGTGGGAGCCTGGCAGAGGCCTGAGAACCACTTGGATGTGGGCTGGAGCAAATCACTTATTGGAAAAGGCTGTGCTTTGAGTCCATTGATTTACAGAGATGTGGGGGAGCCCTTTTGCTCAAAACCCCCAAACAAACAAAACCCAATTCAACCAAAAAACCAAAACCTCACAGAAATAAAAAAACCCAGAGCCAACACCCCCACAATTAAGCAAACAGGAAAAATACACACAAAAACACCTCCAATACAAAACATGCTCTGCTCCCCTGCCCAAACCTTTCTAAATCCTCAGTCTCAAGAATAAAAACTTGGAATACTTGCAGAGGAAGGTATGTCCATTACAAAAGTTTCTAATGTAATTTGGATCTTTTTAAACTAGAGCAGTTCTTTCCTTACAGATGGGAAAGGCGACCTTTAAAACAGGCTTTATTGCTGTGATAACATATTGTATCTCTTTGTGCTTACATTGCAGTCAGGGGATTTTATAGAATATAACATTCTTTAGTCACTTCATCTCTGTGAATTAGCTGGCTTTTGAAATTAAGTCTGAGTTAAAGTGATGGGTAATTCTTCCAGATTTAAGTGTCTTGATTCAGAATTTTTTTGTTTGGTTGATGATGTGGTTTCGACTGTGGGTTTGTTTGTTTTGTTTTTTTGGCCTTTTTTTTTCCAGAAATGGAAAGAAGGGTTCTTGACTGTGTCTAATGACTTAACCATTTTGTGTAAAGGAAAAGTTGACATTTACGCAAACATACAAACTGCGAGAATGAATTCCATGTACCTTAAAAAACCAAACAAATCCACCCTGTAGGTTTTGTAGAGTCTCAGAGCTCACAGAAAATACAAAGATAAATGGCCTAACACCTGAAAGAAAGATGACTGTCAAGAATGAAGTTCATTGTCATTCTTTCTGTAATTAATTCTTCCTTGTGTTGCAATGTTGTTTCCTTATGAAAGTTTGGATAGAAGATCAGTCATTCTACTTTTTTCAGGAAGGTAACGTAATAAAGTAACTACAGGGTGATGATAATCTGTGAAATACTGTAATAAAGAAATTAGTTATATGGACAGAATTAGTCTAATGTTTTCCCCTGTTATCTTGTGTGCTGAGTCTGTCCCTTTCTGGGGGACAGAGTGGCCAATTTCCTAATTCAAGTGCACAGCTAAAAGTAGCTTTTTATGAATATTGAGCATTATTGAGCTTTTTATGAATATTTGAGTATTTTGGGGTGATATGCAAATGATGCCTATGACACTTTTTAGGAAATAGTTTTCCTACCTGCCAGACAATTCCAGTCTGACATGTGGGGTACACACACTGCACTACTTTTGCCAGTTTTGCATATAACTTGAGAACTCTGGAGTATTTTTATTGCTAAGGAAAGGCATTGCTGGCCAATCCTTATTCCATTGACTCTTCTTGTTAGCAGTTTCAGACTGATGAGTCACTATTCACTTCATTTGAAGCTTTGCATGTAGATATATTTTTTACTATCTTATGTGTCAGCTAAAAATAACTCTCTTGCAGAAATGACAGAATAAATTTTATGAGGAAATAATAAAATCTACTGTTCTGAACATGTCACTTGAGGCAAAAACAGTTGCTTATGCTGGCTGGAACATTACTCTGATGTTTTTAAATAACTTCATTAGTCAATAAGATTCAGTTTAATTATTTAAGTGACAAAAAAAGATGCATTTGGTACTTGCATAATACCCACTGTTTACTCTTTTTAGACTATTCTTTATATTAGAGCTGCGAGCACTTACGAAACCCCATTTGGCTGGCAAAATATCTTTTTGTTTACAAAACCAGAAGCTTTTAGCCTCTGCAAGTTTTTGAATGTTCCCTGCTGGTATCCCAAGCTAACATTTTTTTTGCCAGCAGGCACCACTTTCAGCTTGTGGGAACCTGCTGTCACCAAAAGAGATTTTTCCTCAGGTGTCTTTCCTTTTTATTGCAGCATCTGAGGAGACTGATCCTTAGGAGAATCCCACTTTTTTGTCTTTCTGAAAAGCAGTCTGATAATTCACTCTGTGCACATTTTTTGCTTGGACTGGCATCTTTCAGTTGTAGTATCCTAGAATTGTTTAGGTGGGAGAAGAGTTTTGATATCATTTAGCCCAGCTGTTAATTCAGCATTGCCAAGTCACCCCTAAACTGTATCCCCAAGTGCCACATCTACACATCTTTTAGACTCCTTCAGGAGGTGCTGACTCCACCACTTTGCTGTGCAGCCTGTTCCAATGCCTGACCACCCTTTTCATGAATTTTTTCCTAGCATCCAACCTAAATCTCCCCTGGTGCAACTAGAGGCCATTTCCTCTTGTCCTGTCACTCATTACTTTCTTTTGGACCTGGTTATACTGACCTGTCAAATTTGTGATATTGGTGGCCCAGCCCTGGTGATAGAAGACAGATTCTGGTCTCTTTAGATTGATCCTTTGAAGAGCTGCTACTGTTCCATCTTTCTTTAGACTGGAATGCAGGAACTTGTGTAGTTCCTGATGATTTAAAAATCATTATGGCATTCATACTCTGTCACTGTGAGACAGTGGATCATTACAATGGAGCTTTTCTTCCATACACTGTATTGAGAAGCCTGAAGCCATTCCTTGTAGTTCTATTTCTCTTTTTGCAAAGCAGTGGAAGGAAGAATCACAATTTCATCTTCTGATTCTCTGTGGTCATCCCTATGAGATTAAAAGGGCATTACATAATAAAGTAACAGCAATAGAGCTGTTTCTCCTTTTTTGCTTCTGCTTTGAATGAGCTGGTACTTCAAAGGATACACCATCTGCCTCATTTCAGAGATACTTGCTTCAAAGCTAGCCACATTTAACAAAAAGGCAGGTAGGAGAGACCCTCTAACACCCGTTTCAGTTCTAAAAAGGGAGGAAAAAGCCCAACAACAATCTCTGGTTGAGTAGTTAGGTTCTTTAGTAGAAACATGAAGAGTGTGGTATACTGATACTTTTTAATAATATATCAGAAAAGAAGATACGCAGTTTCATCTTCTTGTCCAACAGATCATTTCTTTGATCAGTTCTCCAGTTAAATTCTTTGTCTAAAAACAAAGCATTATCAAGGAAGAGGCTTCATCCTAGAGACTAGGGGAAGGTGTTTCACTGTGAGTTTAACTTCAGACTTCCCAGGCTGTGAACTGCACTTGCTAGAACTGAGTGTATTTTATGCCAAGCTCAGAAGAGTTGAAGCTCATGATTTGCCAATTTTCACAGAGAGAAATCAGACCTGATTCTATGTGCAGCACATCATAAGGTGCCCTCTCTGGCCCAGGAGACTTGTTCTCTGCAGCTGGATCTTGAGTCAGGACCCAAACTGTTGATAAAATATCCACAGAGTAAATTGTGTATGAGAGATGCACTGTGTTTTCGTGGAGGTGCCAATGCATCTGATTGACATACCCTTAAATTTATCTCCCCTTACTCACGACAATGAATAATCACATATTATAGTGATTGTAGTTGAAATCTAGATCATGTTCTATAGTACTGCAATGCTGATACTACAAGTTTGTTGTTTATTTGTTACTTTTGTTTTCCCCATCAGATTTAGCAAAATCCTATTTACCTAATGTTTCTGATAGAAAAGTTTAGTTTATTCTTGTCTGGGTTTTTTGTTATTTTTAGTATATTTTAGGGTATTTTTCCATATTTTTAGGATTTATGGAACAGAATTTTTTGCTTCCTGTATAGTCCAAGTGCTGCTGTTGGGGATAAATCAGCTTATTTACAGACTTCTCATGCTGTGTAATGTCATGCTATCAATCTGGTCCTGCTAGTATCATGTGCTAGAACCACAGTTTGAGAAAATTTGATAATTAACTGGCATTCCTAAGATTGACTTTTACTTGGATAACAGAATTAAGAATTATATCAATTCATGGTGAAGGTTCACAGCATGTTGTTGTGTTTCCTGAGATCACTGTATTTATTGGCATTTAGGATAAACTATGGTGTTTAATTTGGAGGTTACCTTAATTGATTAATATACCTTGTAAGTGGCAAACACTCTGTAGTCTCATTGGGAGTTAAGATGTTAGAAAATTGGTGCTCTAGATGGATTTTCATTTTATCACCAAATTTGCAGTAACTTTAAAAGGGGCCTGCAATTTGTAACCACTTACAGGATTCAGTTTGCATCTCACTTTATTTTTTTCCAGACTTCTACCACTGTTTTCTACAGATATGAAAAAGTCTTGAAAATATGAAGAAGTTGGACTAGGAGTAAATAATCTAAATGTATATTTTAGGAAGTGAATTCACCACTTCTCTTGAATTTTCTGTTTTAGAAATCAAGTCAGAAATTCTGAAGAACAAATATTCTGCCCTTCTTCACATCCTGTGTTAGTGGCATTACACCCTGACCTCATTATGCAGTTTAGTTTTGTTTGATTGTGCCTTTGATTTGAAACCTCTTAATAATGTTTAATTGGGATCAACTGAAGACAGGCCATAATTAACAGGACTTGAATAAATGTGCCTAATGGTTGTCCAATGAGTTTTTCACCACTCTTACAGGGTTTTCACATAACCTGTCTGCTCAGCTGGTGCAAGACAATCTGGATAGATATTGTTGAGAAGTTTACTAAAGTCAAGATGTGATATTTCCTGCTTTCCTTTTAGCTACCGGGTTTGTGTTGAAGGAAGTTAGACTGAGCTGTCAAACAACTGATTTGCTCTCAAGAAAATTGTGTTGGTGGCTATTCATCTCATGGTTAATCTCCAAGTGCTTATAAATAGTCAGTTTAATACATATGTTCTATAAGTTTGCCCAGGGCTGAAGCACAGCTGAGGGATCTGTAATTGTTCTGTAATTCTGACTTGTCTTTGCCTTCCTTTGCCCTAATCTCTTTGGAGACAGGAAATAAAAACATAGTCTTAAAATGGATTTTTTAGAGAAGGTCCATAAGAACACACTAGCCACATGATTTCTGTCAGGAATAAAACTGTGAGAGGGTGTCCTCTGAATAAACAAAGCAGCATTCGTTTCCCAGTTGCACTTGGCACGTCAGAAATGCTTGTGTATTGGCACGGAAGAGTTACTTATAATAAAAGGTATGTTTTCCTCAAGAGAATGTTAAAGACTGTAGGAGAAGTTCTAGAAGGTCATTGAAGAAAGTCCAACCTGCACATTCCTGCAGCTGTTATCTAATTCCCCAAAATATTCCTATTAATGGGAATACACCCATACTGAGAATTCAACTGAGAAGAATTCGTGTGCAGCTGTGATGTTCCAGGTAGGGAGTTGTCTGGTCAATAAAGCACTGCAGGTTCTGACACAGCCTCAGCTCAGGTAAGCTTAGTACCTCCTTCACTTAGTTTCACTGAAGTTACAGCAGGTGAAAAGTCTGTCTGCCTTAGTTATAGTGAGGTATTCATATACTTTCATCCCTCAGAGGTTATTCCACATTGTTCAAGACTTAACATGTAAAGGTAATAAGTGTAAGAGACTTAAATGCAGTAAACAACACTGTTTTGAAACCTTTCTTGTGTAGTTCATGCTCAGAAATATTATCCTTTTGTGTTAAGCTGGCTTTAGGTGGTTATAAAAAGAATACTACCTCCGTGTTATAACTAGGCAAGAACATTTATGGCAGCAGCTTGCTGTGTTATGGGAATTAGTGCAAAGACCCTATGAAATGTCGGAGTCTTGAAGTTGCCTAATGTAGCCACAACTGACCATTGTTACCGTTGCTTGTAAAATAGTTCAGCTGGTGGAATATTTTAGGCAGTGATTTCTCCAGATCATGGTTCTTTTCCAAATGATGATGCTAAAAGGGCTATACTGCTTTCCTGCCGTTTTATTTCCTGTGAAGTACATTTATACACTGAACCTGTGAATAAGGGCCTCAAACTGTACCTGGTCCAACTTCACAATGTTAAGATTTGCTTATCGTTATTGCCATTAGGGATACATTTTGAGCAGAAAAACAAATACTGCTATTGAAAGCTATTTTCTAAAAGCAAATAAATCTAATTCAGTTGGTCACTTATTAGGATTGGTTGTAATCTTTAGGAGTGTCGAGCTGTTTTGCTGGTCAATTGCAACATACATGGCCATTCTACCACAGAAATATAAAAGAAATAGCTAAAAGCTGTAAATTTCCTCTCTAGGTATCAGGTAGATTCAATGTGATGCCCCATGAACTATTTCAGAATGCTTCCTGCAAAATCTTAGTGTGACAAAGTGTCAGTTTTGACAGATCAGTGGTGAAGATTGCACAGGCTTGAATTAATAAAGGTCAGAATCGTCAACAGGAAGAGATGCCTGGTGGCATGTCAGCAAGCACTCAGACATGGGAGTGAAACTGCTGATACAGGAGAGAAAATGGAGCATTTGGGGAAGGGCTGGATCTCCTGAAATGTTTAAATGTATTTTGAAATTTTATAGGTATCTCAAAAATGAGTGAGTTTTAATAGTTTAGGAAAAGCAAAAGCATGGCAAGTATCTTGACACTTGAAAAAGCTGTGCTGTTTTCTGAGTAAAATGAACTCTTCCCTCCCCCAACACCATTTGCCATGGAGAAAACCACATTTATCTGCTGAGTGAATGTTAATGTGGAATATGGCAATATGAAATAAGTGGCCTATCAGATGCAAGCTTAACTGTCTTTCTTTAGTCCCATGCTTTGTACAGATACGTGGCTATTCATCTGATTCGTTGCCTCAAGTAGGTGCTTATCTCCCTACCTCTATGCCTATTGGTCTGGCTAATCCATAACCTTTCAGTGGGGACCAAACTCTGGAAACTTTGAAAAAAAGGTTAGGGAAGAGGATGGATCACTTTTAAGAAAACATAAGCAGATTAATTTCTTTGTTTCTCCAACTAATTTTTTTAATATGAAATAACTTTATATAGTTATTTATTTATTATTTATTTATACAGTGGTACTGTATACATTGTGTAATATGTAGTAGCCCTTTCTCAAGCTATATTTATTTTTATTTAAATCCTGTGTGGTACACAGATATTGCTAGTGTTTCATTAAAGCTAGCTAGCCAATATCACCTCAATTTGCAATAAAGCTTGCCAATGTTATCCAAATTTACAAAAAGGGTGTGAGGGAAGACCCCAGGGAACTACAGACCTGTTCATCTAACTTCAGCTCCTTGAAAAATTATGGAGAAGATTGTGCTGGGTACTGCTGAAAGGCATTTAAAGAGTAATGCTGTCAACAGGCAGAGCTCACAGGGGTTCACAAAGGGAAAGTCCTGTTTAATTAATTTGATATCTTTCAATGCTAAAGCCACCTGCCTACTGGATGAAGGGAAGGTGGTGCATGTAATTTTTCTGGATTTTGGTAGTGCTCGTGTTAGTGCCCTTCACAGCTTCCTTTTGACCAAGTTGCTTGGATGTGGGATGAGTGTGTTGATGGAGCCCTGAGTGAGGAGCTGGCTGGAGGCAGGGCTGGAGGGGCTGCAGTGGATGCTCTGCATCCAGGCCAGGATTGTACCCCCAGGTTCAGTTCGAGGGCAGGGCTGGAGGGGCTGCAGTGGATGGCTCTGCATCCCAACCAGGTTGTGCTGGTGTGCTGGGTGACCAGGTTGTGCCCCCAGGTTCAGTTCGAGGGCAGTGCTGTTCAGGTCACTGATCAGTGCTAGGTGTGCACGAGTTGAATGCACCATTAGCAAATTTGCTGATGTGCGAACAATGAGGTGCTGTTGACTCTCTTGAGGGAGAAATTGCCTTGCAGAGGGACCCCAACAGCTTAGAGAATCAGGCCTGCCAGTGGTGAAGAGGCATTTGGACAATGCCCCTAGCTTGGTGAGCCCTGAGCAGCTCAGGCAGTGGGATCATTGTTCCATCTAAAATAGGCTGGTCTGTTCTGTTCTAAAATGAATGCACAGCCACCCACAGGTGGGATAAATAAGGTCTGGAAGGCAAGTGCACTGTCACACACTGGGAAAAGAATAGCACTTCTCTGAGTTGGGAATGAACCTGAAAATTATAAACACAGTTCTATTAAAACCAAACCACTTGAGTCATAGTCAAGGCACCAATTGTTTGGGTGAGGTGATGTGATACATCGATGGAACATGATCAGTGCCTAAGTTTTTCTTCTTTCTGATATCATTCCTAGATTGAAATGCATGATTATTAATGTATTGTGTGGGACTTGCATGTGACAAAACTCCTTTTGTCAAACACCATGAGCAGGTGACATTTGACAGTCTAGGGCCTGACGTAGTATCAGTCTTTTCTGTAAGGTACAAAAATTGCTTCAGGCCATCTTCTCACTCTTTACTGTTACCCATTGCACAAAACTAATTGAGATTAAGCATTGCAGTTGGATGTTTTCCTCAAATCACAGATCATTATATGTCCCTTAATTTACTTTGCCTTTATTTTTCCTTCCATTTATCCTCAGGCTTATAGTTTTAAATGCTTGTCTGGTGAATACACAGATACTGAGAGATTTAACCTTGTTCAGAGAAAACACATAAATGTGCTACATGGTAATTTGAGGAATTCTTTAATGCCTATGTGCACATGTGTGCTGGTATTTAATATGGGTTAATACAGTGGAAATTCAGTAATGGAAAATGGTTTATGTATTAAAAGCATAGTTGCTGTTCCAAGAGAACAAGAAGTACTCTAGAGATTTAGATCTATTTTAAATTTTCTTTTTAGTGAGTGCTATAATAAGTAGTGTCATCTTTCTTAAGTTATTCTTAAGGGACATTGCTGCATGTAAAATCTTACTTGACTGTAGTGAAGTACTGGACAGTTGCCAGAGACCTCTGTGCTGTGCAGTTTGCTGGCTAAAACCAAAGAGATTCTCATTCTTCATCACCACAGGCAGTACAAATAAAGATTAGAAGCCTGAATTTTGTGCATAAAGCTAATTTGTGTACATTTGGATTTTGTATCAGACACGGTTGTGAAATGCTTTTATGTCTTTCAGAAAACAAATCTTCCAAAATCAGAATTATGATTTCTGATTTGCCCAGTCTGTGGGAGAAATCTGTGGTGAAGCAACTGAATTCAGGGCTTTGTGACATTTTACAGGTGTGTTAATCTGTGGCTTGCCATTCATCTGAAAGAAACAGAGTAGCTAGTAGATTAATTTTGTGGCTGTGGAGATTAATAGATGAGTTCTGTTCATTTCAGTGTTGCTGGTCCATAATGCGAGTGCTTAAATTTGTAATTACTTAAATTGATCCCTGGTCTCTTGGTTGCAAGCTGGTATTGCAGTGTTAGATTATCAGTTGTGAAAGGAATGAATGATTCATAGAATTTCATTAACTAAATCTTAATTTAACAGTGCATAAGTCAAGAGTTTTGGTTGCAAAATTTTTGTTCACAGAAGTAGATGAAAGTTTCTCATTCATGCAGTAGCAAAATGAACAATGAAATTTGTGTTCTGCTGAAAGGTAAAATTTAGTGCAATACCTAGTTGTGACTGTAGCAAATAGTATTAGAATGAAATAACAACAAAGGGTAAAAGAACTGGAAAAACTCTATCAGACCTTTTAGGGAAGCTCTGCCGGTGTATTCATATAGGACACCTGGACTGTAATGAAGCATCTGAAAAAGAAGAATTTTTAAAAAGTCTAATGAAACATTAACTCCTGTGAAACTGCATGTTTGCTGAGCCAGGTTTTGTTTTCCAGTGGAATCCTGTTATTGCGCCTGACTTCCAGGCAGTTGCTACACCCTTCGAAATATAAAACTTAGCCACTGAATATATCATTTCTTGAACTAATTAATATCCAGTTTCCTGTATGGAGGTTCATTTATCAAGGGGATTTGGTATGACATGGGGTTTGCTGCTGGCTGAATGTGGTTGTGCCTGGTATGGACCTTGTGTAGTTTTCATTCTCCTCACACTGTTCTTTGGAAATACAATTGTCTTGCAGTAGGTGTGAGGGAAACATGGTTTCAATGTCCAGCTGCTCTTCACTTGCCAGAACCCAAGTGAGTTAAGTACTGCAAAGGTGTAGTGAAGTCCTTCAGACTTTCAGAAATTAATAAGATGTTGCATGCCAAAATTGTTGTTAACCTTTCAGTTATAAAGAAAGAACAATGTTTATTATATTATTATTATTATATTATATTTCATTATTACATGTATTATATTATTATTATATTATTATATTTAGCATCATAAACTACATACGGATTTTAAAAAGTTCTCCTTCTTTATCCGGTAGGTAAAAATAGCAGATTAGGTGATTTAATTTCTGCTTTTTGAATTTAGAATAAGGACGTTGCTGATTTTCCTGAAGCTTTCTGTTTACATAGAGGAATTTCACATTGGAGGCAATGTTCTTGGAAAAAATTGAGTAAGAATTTGTTTGGAATGGAAGATCTCCACTTAGCATTTGACACAAAATTGTTAGCTATTTAAGAAGTTGAAAAGTGGGAGTGAGTATACATAGCAACTACTCTATTATGTGATTAGAAATGTTTATGGGATCAGTTTGTCCTGCTGTTTGTGTGCAAGCCATGTGAATCCTGCTGTTTTATTAATCCAGGAATGTCGCACCAGGGACGATGATCACATGTTGCTTTATCTCCAGTTATACAGCAAAACCTTAAACACTTAACTGTGACTTGCAACTGTATTCAGTGTGACCATGGGCATTAGGATTCCAAATTATCTTTAAGACACAATTTAGACAGGAATCTGGATTTGAGAGAACCTAAACTTACAGATTAAGCAGGGGCTTGATTGTGTGTGTGGTGTTGTTTTTGGCTTGTAAGTTAAACCTTAACACATTTGTGTTTGCCTTGGCTGTTCGAGGCTTCTGTCTCATGAGCACTTGAGCTAATGAAAAAATATCTCCTTTAGTTATTATTTTGTCCACCCGGAGTTTCAGCAGACTAGAAAACTGGTGGAACAGTTTAATTCAAATGCAGACAAGGAGAGTAGCTGGGAGAGGGGCAGGGTATTGAATGAGGTGCGTGTGGAGGGAACAGGGATAAGAGGAGAGGAATGAGGGGTAATTGGAAAGGGGTATATAGATAGAAAAGCACAGACTGACTTGCTTTTTTGGCTTTGGGGTTCTTAAATTACCTGCTCATTTATTAGGAATATTTTTGTGTTTTCTAAACCAGTGGTTTCATGTGAGCAGTGCATTTTGTACCACCCTTATTGATTCCACCCTTATTTCATACCAAGAGGGAAGAAAGCAGATGGTTCAAATGCTTTTTCTCAAGCTGATTTGTTCAGTCTCTGTTGATGAACTAAGTAATTATCAATATCATTCTGCAGAGAATTATTTTTATTTGGAGCATTTATATTATTAAATGCTGTGGGAAGAAGGAGTATATTAAAAAAGACACATTTAAAAGAAAATACAGATCACTAGTGTTCCAGTGACAGATACCCTGAAGACTGTTTCTTATAGCTATGCATTACGAAAGAGTTGTTCTTCAATATTTTTGCTCTTATCCTCTTTCACAGGATGAAATGGATGTCAGACTATTTCTAATTTATTTTTTCCAGTATTACCAGATTAAGATTGCAGGAACAACTTTAAATTCCTTGTGGTGCTTGATTTTAAAGTTTGTATTTTTAAACTATTTCCTTTGTTTTCCTAGTCGGAGAGTGTCAGAGTCACAGGCAGGTGCCTGTGCCTTGACCTGGTGGCATTTAGATTGTCCTTCTGGCAAGAAGAGAGCTGAAGCATATTCCTTAAGTCCTTCTCAATATGGGAAAGAGACAAGATGTTCAAGGGAGAGTAGAATGTTAGGCTTGCTTTCCAGAAATTATGTGGACAAACAATGGAATTTGAGTTTTACACAAAAAGGGGACAGAAGAATGGGATTTTTTTAAAATGAAAATTAGGTTATTTCCTGGGGAAAATTGAGGTTTCTGTTTCTACAATCTTGCTGTTATGCCTGTTAAAGGTACATTAAATATATAAGGCTGTCTTTCCGTCTCCATTCATCACTATATATTACCAGTGACTAGTGTAGTTTATTCCTTCTTTCTGACTTTGTCTTTGCATTATAAACACAGCTTCTGTGCCAGGTAAAGTTCTGGGGAATGTCAGACTTTCCCTATGGAAACTGTCCTTTCTTTTTTGTCTATTCTCCCCTTCTTCCTTTAAACAGAGCAAAAGACTACTACTCCAGTAATAAAGTTGATTAATTAATTTCTCCATTGTGAACATACAGTTTAAGCTTTCATCTTGACATTGGAATGATTCCAGTAATTTTACATTCTATTTAAAAGGCATATAATATCATTTTTCTGATTGATGATAGCTGTTAGAAGTAGATGCAAACTATCCTAGGTGTTCTGTTTTATTCTTTCCTTAAGTCAACATCTTCAAACTGATTGTAGTCTCTTTAAATAAATAAAGTTATACTAAAAGTAAAAAGCAGTTTTATTTAGATTAGATACATTTTATCTCTTATTAAATTTGTCTTGCACCACACAATAAATGGTAATTTTATGCTTTAATGCTTTTGAAGAATAACACCAGACTACAGCTGTATCTCATCCCTCTGTAGAATTCAGGCTGGAACAAAGCAAAACAGTTTCCAAGGATTTCCCCTTTTATAAATTTTCCTCAGTGGACAGTGCTCTGCACAGACGAGTCACAAGAGAAGTATCTATTTTCCAGAATATACATTAAACCAATTCTCAAGAACAAGGTTTTAAAATATTCAGATTTACACTGTAGTTATGCTGCTAAATGACTAATCTATTCAAGTGTAAAGCTGCAGGAAAGGAGAAAAGGAAAACACAATTTTCAAAAGATTTCTACTTCACAGATCACCATGTCTTCTTATTTTTAAGATCATTCATAGCACTGTGCAGGAATTGAAAATTCTTCCTCAGTTTGTGGATGCTATTCCATAATCTGCTTTGTTAAAGATTACTGATGCAGTACTGGACAGGAAAGAAAGCAGAGGATTTATGAGAAGCTGCTTTTCTACAACCGTTCAGAGTTGGAGAGAGAGAGAGAGAGAGAATCAAGATAGGAGAGAGCCCACAGATTTTAAAAGATAAGTTGAATCTTGTAGAGATGTTTTTAAGGAGGTATGGAGGTCAGATACATGGATCCAGTAGGAAGTTTAAATCCAATAAGCCTTTTATTAGGGAATGAAGGCTTTCAGGTGAGACAGGTTCATGCAGACTGCAAACTATGGGGGGGTTTGTCTCATTTCTTTCCTCCATGTTCTGTTTCTAATGGGGAAGGTGATGGAGTGGGCTTGAAAGAGGTAGAGCTCCGAACCTCTGGTATTCTGTCTCAGGCTCTTAAGAGTGCAAGACTTCATTCATCTAGACCTGAGCAAGGCTTATTGATGTGTGGTGTTTGCAGTGTGGAGCTCAGAGTAAGTGAGAGAATTCAGAACACTTTGTCCTTTTTCTCTCCTGTGTTGTAGATTCTAAGACCGGCTTAAGGCAGACTGAAAATTGTGAGGAGCTCTTCCTCCTAATGAAAGAGAGGAACCACAATATGGACTATATATTTTGATATCTGTTTAAAGAAAGCATCTCTCTGATTTTCCGAATGCTCATATAAACTACATGATTTTATTTTTCTTTTAAACATGTAGAATTAAAAAAAGAGAGTACTACTTCCTTTAGATCCCAAGCTGCAGTAACAGATTCTATTGAAGGAGCCTTTAAACCACTTGAATATATCCCTTGTTTTTAATTAAAATAACATGTTGTGGTAAGGAAATACACTAAATGCAGATGTAACTACACTGCTGGGTGTTGGTTAATTCTGTGAACACAGCATTGGGATATGTTTCCACTGTTCAGTTACACCCAGATATGTGATGGCTGGTTGAGAGTCTGTAGCTGGGACATAGAGGAATTATGCAAATATTCACATAAATAAAAAGAGGCAAAACTTACATAAAATAGTTTTGATTTTTCTTTCCTAAACACTAGCCATCAGTCTTGAAATATTTTTTCTGGGTTTTGTTAAACTAAATTTGAATTAACTTCCTGATTATTTTGCCTATTACTTTCAGAGGGGTTGGGGGTTTTTGGTCTGTGTTTTTAGGTAAAGTTGCATTAGAACAATCTCTATTTTGGGAGACTTGGACAAAGAAAAGGCAAAGAATTTGAATACTCGGAGGTTAATGGTACAAGTAGAAGAAACTTGAGCTAATTTAAATTGTATGTGTGAAGTTCAAAGTTGTACAACTGGAGAAGGCACTCCTTGTCAGAGTAGGAATGAAGTGATATTTCTGTGTTATGCAGTTATGCTATTTGAAAAATAATTTTCATATTTCAGCTGTGGGATTAAGGGTCTTACACTGTCACTCACTGCCAGAGTGTTGATCTGCTGTCTTATGACTCTTTCAAGCTCTTGACTTCCTTCCCTTGTTTAAATGATAAAACTGAGTTTGTATAAAGGGAATACAAATCAAATGTATGAGACCTTCCCAAAGTACAACTACAGTTTGGAGGAAAATTAACTTGAATATTTTAATGGTTCCAAAGGTTGTCGAGGATTAATTCCCAGTAAGGTATTCATATAGGAAAAAAAACAAAAAAGAAAAAAGGAAAAAAGAGAGAAAGGAAAGGAGTCAGGCAACCCCTGGGACCATACTTCTTACATTTAAAGAGATACTGAGTTGTTAATGTTTTGCCACCTCATCAGACCTTTGAACTCTTGTGCCTGATGTTACATCATGTAGCCAACTTGCACAGAAGGCCTCAGCACAAAATTTCCATGTTGAATAGGTCATCCTCATTACTCTTGGCTGTCCACTTGCAGTAGCTAATGCAGCTATTGTGTTTTAATGAAGCAAAATAAAAAAAAATAAAAGAACCCTTACAGTCTATCCAAAATGGCAGTGCTATTAAAGCTGTGCCATATGCCATTATTATTTTGAATCAGAAATCATATTCACTGCACAATGTTTAAACAGAAGACTGTAAAATTATCTTGCGATATTGAGCAGGGCTGCTGGCAAGGCTCTGAGACCCATCTGGAGTGCTGCAGGCTCATACAAGGCTGGATCCCAATGTTTCAATGAAAAATAGGAGCTGGAGAGGTCTGGGAATGATGTGTGTACAACAGTGCATCCCTATGAATACCGATGTACTATATATAAAGTGTAGGAGAGATACATCACACAAGCAAGGATTCCGAGGGCAAAGGATCTGTAGGTTCAGAACCTTCTTTGGACTTTTAAAAGGTTTTTATAGTTCTTTTTTCCCCTTTGAAATAGGGTAGGGTGGTCATATTTATTTATTTTTCTAAACAAATTCACCTTTGGGGGGGATTGTTTTTATTCTTTAAATATCTGCTTTCTGCTGTTGTCTTTAAACTTGCCATGATAAAGAGTATTGATTGATTTTTATTTTTTTTGTAGGCAAGAACTTTGGCTCCAAGTTAGTGAAGTGGAAATATTCAACACAAAAGAATTTAAAGCTTTTCTTCTGCTCAGGGTTCTGTGGGTTAGAAGTAGGTGACCTCCTGTCTGCTTGGGTTTGTTGGGTTTTTTTGGCTTTTTGGTTGGCTTGGTTTTATGTTTCCAGCCATTTATCTACCACAGTATCTTTCAACTAGGCCTGGTTTCTGTCACAACAGTCCAGAATACAGTGGTTAGGCCCCACTGCTTCCTGTCCTCAGACAGCTAATCCCAAAACCTCACTCTTGTGAGATACAGTGTTAATCTGCCATAGATATGGTAATGTTAGGAGAACTCCCCCTCATCTGACACTGTCCTTTGTGGGTTAGAGCGCCCCATTTCCTTACTCTGTTCAGATTCTCAAGCGTGGGATACCCTCCCTACCTAACAGCCTCATCACACCAGCTGATCTCTTCTATATTTTGCACTTCTGCATTTTGTTTTCTGGTTTTTTCCTAAAACAAGAAGAGAGCATTCAGTCTTTGAGAAGGTAGCTCTTGCCTAATTGTGGCTGGGGACACCACGTATAACCTCAGATGTTTCACTGGAAGCCCAGATATGTTGTTGCCCACCCTCTTGAAAAGCTGAACTTCTAGAAAAAGCTGGCAAGGGTTGAAATGTAATCAGGTAGTTTATTTAAGAATGGATTTCAGAAGGGAAAGATGTCAGGTTCTGTTCCTGAATGTTGCTGAGTAAAGCTACTGGTGAGCTTTGCTCTCTGTTTCACAAGAGGAAGGAGATGGTGATCAATAATAGGCCTGGAGTTGCTAAATAAAAGGACCTGTGGGAAGAATACATCTATGGGTTTGTTTACCTGGTTTTGCTGGCATGTGTGGAGTTGGACACAGCTTTAGTCCTTCAGCATTGTAAACTGACTTTGCACATGCATTCTGTGTTTGACCTGAGCCTTCTGACACACAGGGCTCTTCCTTGCTTTTTATAGCTTTTGCACTTGACATTAACCATATAGATGGGGAATCAGTATAATGATATTTTGTCTACACCTCATCCCACTTCCCGTGTGTTTCATTAGTGTTAGGAAAGCTTCCCATTTAAGCTGCTTGTCACACACTTGCTGGCAATGTTTGTCTGATCTTGTACATTAATTAGTACTGGCAGGAATAAGGAGTATACAGGAGAGGTGACATGACCCAAAAATGTGTTTAAGTCATGTTCTCTCCTGGGATGCCTGTTCTTGCAAAGTGTATCTTAAAGCCATCTGTGTCTACTTCCATGGCTTATCCCCAATCTCAGTGGGTTCAAGCAAGAGGATTAATAATGATTATTACACCACCACAATAGGAATTTCTGGTTACTTAAGAACTTTCATGTCCTTTATTAACTCCTTTAGACTTTGTATTTTAGTATCTTTTTGGTTTTTTCGAATTCTCCCTTACAACCACGAATGCTGTAGCCATAGACATCATTTTGTCAGTGCTTTTGGAAAAGTAGGTTTACTCTATCTGCTGTCAGCTGCTCTGTGCTTAAGCACTGAGTAGCTGGTGGCCTGAAATCACAAGCACTACTGATGCTGCAAATAAAAGAAACAACATTTTAAAAAAGAAAAAACAAACAAACCCACAATCAAAAAAAAGTAAGTATGGTTCTCTGTGTTTGATTCTTTCTATGCCGAGCCTTGGACATAGTGGTCAAATATAGGTTGGCTGGTCAGTACAAATTAAAAAACAACAACCCTGGGAACTTAATCACAAGCGTTAGACTTTTTAAAAGGTCCTGTGATCCCTCACAGTTTGTTTGCATTTCTTGAATCAGAATCTGAAATACCAAAACATGACAATAAGTATTTAACACTAAATGGATATTAGTTGTAGAAAGGTGTCTGGAATTCCATAGAGAGGTGTGTTATCATGAGGTGTAAAGAGAAAGAAAATGCAATTAAATATGATACAAAACAGCTTTTTATAAAGACTTTACCATTGTTTCTATTGTAGAGTAGCTTTTCCAAAACTACACAGAGCAATCCCAAGACTTGGAGAAGATCAATATTGTGTAGAAGCTATTTCTATCCTCATCAGAACAAAAATCATTTGTACAGCCTCTGCTGAATGAATATCTAAGGGATCCCATATTACAAATGATTCTGCTCATATACTGTTCCTGTAACAAAATCTCCTGTACTATTGTAAGGTCTCTCAGTCAAAGCTGGAGACTATATGGCTTCAGCCTCGGGGGTTTGGTAATTTAAAAATCATTTGTGGCATTTCACTTTTGAGATGAGAAGCATTTTTATATCTGTTAGTTAGACTTTCAGTCCTGTTTTCCTTTATTTTTTTTGTTCTAAAATCCTTTTTTTGTCTTAGCTGTGCTACATGAAAGAATTGATGTAGGTAATAAACCTGACCTAGTTCTAGTCTTAAAAACTGCAGCTGACAGTAACTTGTTAGGGAGTTTGATCTCCTGTGAACTAATCAAGGCTTAGGTGGTAGCCTCTATGGGAAGTAGGTGGTATCATAAAAATTCCTCAACAGGTAACTTTATAAATTGGAATGAAAAGTCGTAAGAAAAATGTCAGCAGAAATGCTTTCTTAGATCGCAGGGAGCTGATGGCTTTCTGACATATACAAAGACACGCAGTGGAAATACATCAGAGGCACACGTATCTTTCAGTTTCTTAGCAAAAAACAGAAATAATTACCAGCTTCAAATTATCAGTGATCCAGAAGGGAATGTATAGGTGTTAGTCTGGCAGTTCTTACTGAGCAGGAGAGGAGGGAGATTGCAGCTCACAAGGTACTCAATGACTGAAGCTCACATCAAGAATGAAGATAATTTAATTGGCAAGTTTCAACACCTGACACATCCTTTCTAAAGCAGGAAGAACTGCTGCAGTGAAAGCGCATCTGTCATTTATAAGGAGTTCACCTGCTAACTATATTGACCAGTGAGCTAAGAAGCTTGCTGTCTTCTCTGTTGAATTATGATTAAAAATGAAACATAAAGCTCCAGAGATAAAAATCATCATGTAATATTGACACTGGAGATGCACATCAGTTACTTAGTGCTAGATATAGCACCCATGGCAGTCAAACACTGCTTTCATACACAGATTTGCACTGTTCCAAGGAAAACTTGCCCAAATTGGGGTCACAGTTTGCAGGTTTGGAAGTATAACATTGATGGCCATGGGACTAAGGCCGTGTCTGCAACAGGCTGTATGTACAAGCTCAAAATAGACAGCAAAGGGCTTGGCTGGGGCAGTACAAAGGAGGGCACTTCTGCTTCTCTGCCTTCCTGGGCACACAGGGAGTAGAGAGGATGCAGCGCCAGCCCTTTGCATGCCTGAGTGAATAAAGATGTATTTCTGTGCCAGCTCAAATACACTCTAGCCAGTGTATGTGCTAGATATGAGCAGAACAGTGGTTGCAGGGCTGGGGCAGATTTCTTCCACTATGCAGAAGAACTGTAGAGTCATTATGCTTAATCTGAACATAAAATAAAATAAAATTAAATTACTAGTCTCTTTGGCTGGGCCTATCCATGCTTTCCTTGGGCTACTGATGTGAAAAGGACAACTCCAACTTGGCCCCTATCTCACATTTTGTGTGCTGTTTAGTTTGAACATCGAGTTCGTATAGTTTTGTCCAAAACAATAATGGTATGAATATCTGAATTTTGGTGAAGTTTATTAGTGGAAAAAGTACATTTAAATGTTTGCTTCCTCAGGTTTCCAAATGATGAATATACATCTAGATGTCTACTACATGTGGACCTTATCTGAAGCTCATTGGAATCACAGAAGGTGCCACCACTGGCTCCAGCAGGCCTGGTGTGATCAGTGGGTATCAGCATAGCTTCCATCAGACTGCATTTCTTGTCCTTTTGGGGGAAGGTACAGCTAATGCATCCTAAATTACTAAAACTTTACTTAGTGTAAATTCCATAAACCAGAAGAGAATAAAGGATAAATAACACAAATTTTGCAATGAAGACTTCTGTGTTATTGTGACTTTTTTTTACCCTGAAATATATTCCAGATAAAAAGTTGTAGAGAATACGTTCATTCTCTCTGTGGCATTTATTTATGCAATAATGCACACAAAGCAATCTTTAACTATTACTGTATAGGATATCAAGTTATCTTTAATTATCACTACAGAATGGTTGCAATATCAAATACTGTTGGCAATCAACATTCATTATACAATAGCATGATTGCATCTGTTCATATTACTAGATAAGCAAGGAAAATCAAAACAGTGTCTGATACATCCACTAAAACTGTCTGAGCAAAATATTGTATCTAACTCTCTTAATATCTCTCAGTGACTTTAATCTGATTAAAGTCCAAAGATACATAACCACAGATGCAAATTTTCTAGGGCCTCAGAAATTAAATATTGTTATGTTTCAACAGACTGGATAGTTGGAAGCATACTCCAGCTGACACGATTATAGGCACAGTATAAACTTATGATAGAGAGCTGTCTAAATCTCTGAGGCCGCAGGTGCAGGATTATAGCAAAGCCCATTGAAACATACAGCATTCTGCCTAAATGCATGAGTATGAAATTAATTAGGCAGTTGATCACATAATAAAAGTATGATGGATAATCTAATGGAAACTACCAGCTCAAAGTCAATAACAAACTTGATTCTTTTATTAGATGCAGCTGATTTTCAATTCCTCTATTTACAGGATTTTGTGCTTAATAGAAGACTTTTTTTTTTTTTTTTTGAATGAGAACTTAGTGTATTTATCTCTGTTGGAAACTATAATGTGTAAGCAATGTAGAATTTGAAGATAGACATATCTGTAAGTAAATCTCTAAGATACTTGGCCGAAAAGCACATCAAAGTGCAGTGAAATAATGAGACAGGCTCCAGCTGTTGGATTCCAACAGCTTTTGATTTGTGCTCTAGTAGAAGCTCTGGGTTTTGATTCTCTGTTGATTATTTCCATGGAACTGGAGATGATTTGTGCATTATTTAAAAAATAAGCAGTATATAGCAAACAAGGGTGAGTTTGCAAACTGCATTTGAAAGGACATTTTTGCTTCGTGATATGTTATTGCTTCCTATTCCTATGTTCTCCATAACCAGCTGCCATCATTTTGAAAGTCCTTTTAAAATACATATGTAAAATATTTTACATAAATAATAGGTAAGGTCATCAGAAAATGGTGTGAGCAAAAACTCCAGGAATGTCAGTTTGCAGGCAGCTTTGCTACTTCTTGTGTAGAGAGGCTATTGTGGAAATTGTTTTTTCAGAGCCTTTTGAGGCTTTCCATGTCTTACCAGGAGGCTGATACGGTTCAAGGAATTATTACCAGTAGAACTCAAGTACCTTTAAAGAACTTTGGCGGCCTTACAGAGGACATGGGTTTAGAGTCAATACATTGATCTTACTGCTGTGTGAATGTGCTATGGCACTGCACAGATAAAGATCTTGCTTTGGAGCAAATTCAATAAGATCTGGTGCCAAACTTCTCCTGATTTTTGTTTAGAATGACAGACTAAAAATCAGGATGTTTCCTGAAGTGTTGATTGTCAGCTGTTTCTAGAATTAAGGTTTACGTCTGTTTCTACTGTAAATTTTAGGGGTAGTTTATAATTTGGTGATGGATTTTATGAAGGCTGTTGCTTGTTACCAGAATGACAAAATTCAATTAAGTATACTAGAAAACTTTTGTTTTTTAAAGTTTACTCTTTTTCTGGCGCAATTGGATAACTAAAGGTACAATTGCTTGGACATTTCTCCACAGTTTAGCCAAAGGTGCTTTAAAAGGTATTAAGAAACAAGCCCTTTGTTTTAATGTAACATGGAGTTTCTGTTGAAATGGATTTCTCATTAGAGCAGGTTTTCTCATAGGTTTTGAACTTTACTTACAAGATGATATCACAGTAGGCAAACTACAAATGCTATTTAATAGTAGCAGGCTATATTTGATATGCCTGACTCAAGCATTCCCTTCAGAACAAGTCAGTTGTAATTTCAGTGTAAAATATAGAAGCAGTCCAAGGAGCAGAAGTGAAATCACATGTCTTACTGAATCTTGCATTACACAGAGCAGTCTGGAATACCTTTTGAATCAAGGATTGAAGGTGTTTACTATCACCTCTTAGGTCATTCTCTGGGTGCAGTTTGACATCAGGGGTTTCAGTCTGGTCAGTCTAAACAAACCCCTTAGTCCAGGCATCCCATGCCCTGTGTCCATGAGCCAGCTGCTAACCAGGCTCTCTTTTTCTCTGGCTGTGCATTAAAAAAGAGTTGACTATTAAAAGACTTTGTGTGGGCTCTCACGGAGCCTGTGTGGAAGAAAACTATTGGATTGATATTCCAAGAGGTCTTGGAGAGATGAATCCTTAATTTCTGCTGGATTTAGAGCTGTACAAGACTTGAAACTCTGAGGTCCTGTCAAAAGCTCGAAAATGAGTGATGTAGAAGTATGTGTCTAAAACTTTGGGAGAGCTTGAAAATAAAGGATGGATGGAGGTGAGAGTAAGCAGGTATTTTTAAGACTGGTAGTTGGGAACACACATCTGTTACAGACCTTTCTGCTTCGAGGTGTGGTTAAACAGTATGCTGTAAATATGTTCATCATACTAAAGAGGAGAAGATTAAATCTATACCCTGCAATCCTTACTTGCTGTAGTTTCCATATGTGATGATGATTTATTATTTATGTGCTTGTAAATATCTGACTTAAATATCCTAGAAATAAGTATTAATTTGATAGTAGGGCTTGTCTCTTTGCAGTTTTATTTATTTTTCTTTCAATCTTTGTCATATTACTGTTTCCTTCTGAAATGTAAACTATGGTGAGGCTAAGAAAGAGATTAAGTCACATCTTAAGCTATTTATGCCATTTCAGAAAGAGATCTTCAGTCTACCTGATGGGATCTAGTACCAGTAAGACTTTAAAGAGCAAACTTTTATTTGTATATTTGCAAATTCCTCCAGAAATTTTAAGAAACTGATTTTTAAATATTTAAAAGAACATTCCTGTGGCAGTGTGTGCAGCTTAGGGGACAAGAAATAGGAGGCATAGGTTAGGTTCTACAGATCTTTGGGGTTGGTCGTTGACACTGGTATATCTTGCTTGCTCTGGCTTTTTTCCTTTTTCCCTTTTTCCCCACTGTGAAAACAAAGTGTTGCTGTGCTACCACTCCAGTCCAGCATCATAGTTACAAGTACTGGTTTGGTTTAGGTAGCAGCCAGTATCTCACTCTTTTTCTTATGGCAGTAGTATGGATGAGGAGAATCTTGCTGTTTCATACAATTGCATCAGTCTGTTACATCCAAGTTTGAAAAGAAATATCCTTCAAAAGAGCAGTGTTATGAGTAAAAATATAACCATTGAAAAAGTACATCAAACCCATCCCTGTGCCATTATTTGATCATTTGGAACCCCTAATCAAGGACACCAAAAGCCACTGATAACATTCAAAGTCAGCACAGTCTTTGTGCCAACGAGGACAAGCTGTCAAAACAATGTACAGCTCACAGATGTCTTTAAACTAGCAGTACAGAAATTGAGTTTCAGGTTTAAGTTCCTGGTTTAAGGGTTAAAACTGATCATCTATGCACTTTTAATTCAGTTTTTCTTGAAAAAAAATGGATCAGCTATGTCTCTAAGTTGCATTGTCAGCCTGTGAAGTAAGCAGTGGCAGCCTGCACACTTGTGCTAAACCCATTTTGGCACTAGGATTTCCCAGAATGGATTTCTAAGCACCATCAAATTGCACTGAATATTACAATGCAAATAATGAATATGCTATTGGGATATGCCTACTGAGCACTTTGGGTGCTGCTCTAGGTATACATTTTTTTGTTTTCTAAACTAGTCCTTGGTTTGATATTTGCAGATATTGTTCCTTCTATAGATGGTGTGTAAATGCTAAATGTAGCACCTATGATCAGTGACTAAAACATTAAGGTACATGCCATTCCAGAATATGGTAAATGCACTATGAGGTAATGAATACAACACTGAACATCAGTGTAGGAATAGAATGTCATTTTCAAGATCAAGGTAATTTATTAGGAGAAATCAAAACAAAGCAAATGACTGGGCTAGATACATAGCAAAACAATAAACTACTTTTTATGAAAAAGAGCTGAATTAATCAGATTCATGCCTTATCTTTAGTGACTGAAAGCAACAAGACTGAGGATTTGTGTTCTCAAAGTGCTAACTACTCAGTAATATCAGCTATAATAGTCCCATTTTAAAAATGACCTTTTAAAGATGCTCTATAAAATTAAATTTTAATGAGTGGTAATAAATGGTGATTCTTTCCATAGGACGAAGTGCAACACTAGCCTGAAGCTTTTGCTGTCTGTCATCAGCTTCAGTACTGTGTTATGTATCCTCTTTCCTTGTTTTAGAGTATGGCAAGTATGATGATACTGCAGCACTTTAAAATGAAATACATTTAACAGTACACTTTGTCCAAGTTGTCTTTTTGGCTGAATAATGGTGTTTCTATTGCTTTCAGGATGCTTTTTCTGAGAAGCGCTTCTTTTTCAGTAGTTCAGTATGCCTTTTCAAGGTCTTGACATTTTCCTGTTCAATTCCTATATTGAGTAAGAATTGACTGGCTGAAGAATAATTTTGGATGAATTAAAAGTATTAAAACATAGGTGTGTACCTCTGAGAAAAATTGCACCGTCTTTTCCAAAAGGAAAACCCTAAAAGGTTTAACCCTTCGAGGATTAATTAAAAAAAACAAAAAAAAACTTTTATGAGGGACATGAGGAGAGCAGAAGGGGAAGAAAAGAGAGAGGAGAAAGGAGTGGCAACTTGCATCATTAAACTGGTAAATGGTACTAGAATATCAGCCTCCCTACTATCACCAATGATTGGAATTAATCCAGGAACTCAGAATGGGTCTGTAAATGTGTCTTCAGTTGTAGCCGTTGGCATAGATTTACACTCTCGGTCCCTTGGGCACTGAATTTCATTTCCCCATTTGCTAAATGAGAACAATTTATCCTAAATCAACGATAATCAGAGTAAACACTATTATTAATTTATTGTTTCCGGACTAGAAAAAAACCAGTAAAATGAAGCTCTCTGCTTTTATCAGTGCTTTCCCTACCCCTTTTGCCCTGAGGATCCTATTAGCAGAAAGCTGAGCAACTCTGTTTCATCAGAAATAAATTATGCCTCACTTTTTTAATGTAACTACTGAAGGGTTGTAAAGATTAGAAATACGTTTGAACCCGCTATCACTTGATGTTATTTTCCTTGATGTTCTGAGCTTCTTTAGGGGAATGAAACAACATGTTCTTCTGAAAGCCAAGAGCAGAGCTTTTCTGAAAGAACACCAGCACAGATTTTGGTTGAGGTACAAAATAATTCTATTTCTGTGCAGCAATATTTAAAGTAATGTATAGGCAGCCTGAAACAGAGCTGTCATAATTCCTGGCATGTATAAGAGGCAGAACGTTTGCAGGGCAAATAGGTGGCAGAACTAGTCACCCTCATTTTTTAAATGATTAGGAAACTGTAATTCCCCAGAAACAGTAGACTAATTCTCACTTTCTTCACAAAGAAGCTAAGGATGAAAAAACACCTTTAATTAATAAACACTGCTGGCACTACTTTGGTAACAAGCTGCTGTAAATGAAACTCTTAATTGCCTCTGAACACAGTATTGTATACAAATTCATGTTACTCTTTAAGTGCTGGTCTTTGTTGCTGTTTTATATTTTTGTAGGAAGTAAAAGTAGCTTTGTTGGCCTCCTTGTTATTGAAAGTAGTTCCTGTCAACTTTCCAGTTGCGGAGATCACTGAGGTTAAAAATTCACCCAAAATATTCTCTCATGATAGCTAGAAGAAACAGTGCAGGCTAAATCCAAACTGGATCTGTGTGATGCTTCTGTAAATGAACCTAGGCTCTAAATCTGCAATGAAATTTTATGATGAAGGGAAACATTTTAAAATTTAATGACTTGCAAAATAAATGTATAAGAACAATCTATTTGTATATTTAAGATTTTGGCACAAACTAAGTGTTTTGGACTGTTGTATAAAGCTCTGTAAATGCATTTTTTTTCATTGTAGGATGTATTCTTTTATGAATTTTTTTTTTAATTTAATCTTTTTTTTGGCTGTAACTGTCAAAGACTTTTTGAGATAGGCAGTAGCTGCATCTTCTAGAATGGTGAAGAAAACATGAGAGCAAACCTGGATAAGAATATTTTGACTCCTGCAGTCATGATCCTTTGGTTTTTGTGTTCCCAGAACTCTTATTTCTGTTGTTAGAAGTTTTGGAAATAAAAAACTGTAGGTGTTTGTAATTTGTGAAGCATACCTGCATTGGCACCACAGGAAAAGGCATCCAGGTCAGCCTGTGCTTAGGGACTGAAGAGACAATAAAGAGACAATAAAGAGGATGGGAGATAATAACAGAGATGGGAGAAACAGATGTTGTCTTACACAGACATGTTCAGACCTATTGCAATGATTTTGATCATAGGAAAACTTATCAAGTTGTAGAACATTGTTCAACTTTATTTTTACTATGCCACCTTTAAATTCTTGTGAAAAATGCTGAATTTGAATTTAAATGAATGATGAACTTAAATGTGATGGTGACATCTAAAATAAGCATTCCTGCTTTCTTCTTTTTAGAATTACTGAATGAGGGAGTAGTCACCAGCCCTGAAAAAGGCAGATGAAGATACTGGTAAGTAATAAGGCCCTTATTTTTTAATTCAGAGTACAGAATGTATATTGTGAAGCAAAACATGTTTGGAATGGTTATACTTCCTTGGTTTGATGGTCTAAACAGTTTCACAAAAATTATTTCAGCTGCTTAGCATAAAGCCTCTGGGATGCCCTCAGTGCCCATGCAGACATATTGGTGTATTTGTTGGGGATTTTTTTCTGTGTGGAGATTGGGTTTAGATGCAAAATGGATTATGAGGTTCAGCCTCTGCAGAAGGAGGCACTTGCACTCAGTAATAATAGTCTGACACATTAGTTTATAAGGGGACCAGGAAGTATAAAGATGTAACACTATCGATTTTTTCCAAACTATTGGGTGAAACTTAATTAAAAAAAGAGAACGGAATTTGAGGACACTTTCAGCTTAAATTTATTGGATGAGACTGAATGTTCTCCTGGCACAAAATACAGCCTTGCCAGCCAAGAGATCCAGTAGCTTCTTGTTTGTAAATGTCACCCATTAAGAGTATTTCCCAGTAACACGACTTGAGAGTGGAGATCCGGGCTGCGAAGCAAACAAAAATCCCTCCCTCTTGCACCTCCCTTTAGGTCCTGTCTAATTGCTCTGAAGTCAGCACACAGATTTGAGGAGTGCTGCTCATTTCTGTTCCAAATGAAGTGCTTTGGACAAAGTACAGCAGATGCAGCCCCTCTGAATTCCCACAACAGATGGATTGAGCGGTTCTATTGCAGAATATTCTGGGAATGTTGAATTATGACAGATTTGTCTTAAAACGCTACTTTCAGGTAGGCTGAAAGAAGCTTAAAAACATCATTTTCCAATCATCTAGAAGTAACTTTTTGACTTTTTTTGTTACAAGGTGAGATGAGTGCACCCTAGTGTTTGATAGATTGCTGTTTGTAGAAGATATGTAATATTTGCTAATGAGAAAAGAAAAAAAAAATTAATATGGCACTTTACACTCTGATGGTTAGAACATAAGCTTCTGGAATGTGAGAAAACAGATGAAAAACCATTGAGGTCAGAATGTGATGACCTTTCCTTACCTTTGGAAACAGCTTGTTTGAAACTCCAAGAAGGTGTGTGGGAGTGGCATTTCCTATGTTTATTATTCCTAACTTTTGAAGTTCATGTTTTTGTTCTTTTTTTAAATTTCTTTTTTCTAATGATTCTAAAATTTAATGTGGTAGTGTGATAGCCCTTGAAAGCACCATCTATCATATCCAGGAATTAATTAAAAGGAAAAGCTACACAAATGGCTATGGAAAGGAATGCATTAATATCTTATCCAAGATGGTTTAAGGTGCAGTTTCAAGGTCAGCATGGACCATTCTGGGTCTGTGCTGCAGTCAGAGTGGCAGCTTTGATTTCCTCACCTCTGACCGCACATCCTTCTTTCTACTTACACTGGCAGCTGCAAGGGTGCAGCAGCCCAGTCAGAGGAAGAAAAAACACCACTAAAACCCCCAAATGGCTCCCCCGCCTCTTCCCAAAACAGCTCTGTCCTTCAGAAACCGTAAGAATGTTTTTCCTGTAGGAGCAGGTTTGAGTAGATGTTGCTGTGCAGTTCTGAAGTTGGAATTGTCAGTGCAAGGGGGAGCAGCACATGAGCAGTAGCTTTGGGTACTCTCAGATCCACTGGAGCCTGTGGCTGAACTGCTTCTGAAAATGCTCACGGCAGCAAAATCCAAAGAACTTATATGTGAGTTAGAATAAATTTTAAATTATGGTATAACTGTTAGTTCACAAGCTTCTATGATTCGGCTTCCTATAGGATAAAATTTTAGTTTTATCTTTAACCAGCAGTACATAGCATCATAATCAGCAATCTCCCTTTGGTGAGCGGCACTGAGTGATGCAGATATCATTGGGTGCAACTTCACCCAGTCATTTCTTAAAGTAACTCTGTGCCATAAAGGTGGCTTGAGGTTAGAAATCCTCACGTTTATTGTTTGTAAGCAGAAATGAAAAGGTACAGTTCAGATAATTTTCTAGCACTTGAGATTTGACTCGCACTATGGGCATTTGTATGTCTGATACTTATGTTTAAATACCTTTTCATAAAAGGAAATTTAGTGTTGTCTTTGTGATGTTGCTACAAATGCTTCTTCTGAAGAAATCCAGAAGCAGCACAAAGCTTAAAGAACTGTTTAAAAATAAATACACAAGGCAGTGATTACAAACTACAGATTGGTGCCTAGCAGGGAAAAGTTTGCAATCCAGAAAATGTGCAGAACCATTTGTTATTCAAGGTCATCACCGAAAAGATAGCAAGTAAATTTCGGAGTTATCTTTAAGATTATTAGGACTGCTGGAAAATCAAGTCCTGACATTATCTACGTGAGGAATAAATATGGTTAAATATGAGTCTAGACAGGTTTGTGACAGCTCTTATTTAAAATAGCTTTTTCATTAAATAACTCTTCTGTTGATCCATGAATCAAAGATAGACATGGGAAAAAGAAATGTATATACATGTATATTACAAAATATTTGCCGTCACTTCATTTCATGAAAAGCAGAAATATTAAAAAGAAATATTCTGGGAATTATTAAAGATAAAATTTCTAGCAATTATCTGCCTTATAAGTGACTGTAGTCTAAAGTAGTAGAAAAGACTTCATTTTAAATTAAAGGAAGAAAAAAGAAATACAGTAACTTTTAAGTATAAATCTAATTTTGTAAACATCTCGTATTGTGGGGTTTTTTCAGTATAGTCAATGGTGAAATGCACATATTGAACTAGAATTTATCTATTTTAATAATTGGTTGGTAAGATCCACCAAACTCCTGAGGTTTTCTGTTGCCAAGATTTTTTATTTACAAGATCCACAGTTGTTTACAGCTGAATCACTCACAATGTAGATTGATCAAGTTTCAATAAAATGGTGGTGATAAAACTGTATACCAAAAGAAAATAATCTTTCAGCTTAAAATATGTATTAGAATAACATAACAAGGTATAAAATTAATGCAACCACACCCTAGGTAACTCTTGTGCTGAATGTGAATGGTTACATTGTATGATGTCATGCATCCCAGTAATAAATGCTTGGAAAAGCCTTTGGATTTCCAGTTTTCAACTAATGGTCAAATTTATAAACTTCAGATTTAGAAGCTTTAAATGTACAGGAATATTTGACATACCTATGGTAATTGAAGCAATTTACTATTCACTTTTGGCTTAAAAAAACAATTCTGTCATATCAGGAATTTTTTTCCAATAGCTGTATTCACACAAACTGCTAGAAGTTAATTTTTCTGTGCAAAAGCCAGAGTGGGGAATGGAGGACAAAAAGGAAAATTGGCTTTAAGGAGAAAGGATGGTATCCTAGCCAACCACATCAGGCATGACAAGGGCATGATAGCTCATCATGACAAGGAGTTAGAGAAAAGTGGAGTAATTTAGTGTAATCATATGTTTAGAGAAACAGAAGTAAAAGGACTAATGAATTCAGGTAACACGGGTTTGTCTCCTGTGCTTGCCAGGGTCCTGTAACTGAGTAAGTGTCATTTTGCTATGTGATAATAATACGTCTTCTCCTTTATGCTTTCTGTCTTAACTATTTTAAACTACATGCTCATCAGGTCAAAAGCTAATGCATATTGTGTGTGTGAACAGTAACCTATTACAATGAGGCTATTTATCTTAGTTGCTTAAATAGCTCCAGTGCCAGATCCTCCTAATCATCGCTGGTGACTTCTGGCACTTGTCGTGTAACCACTGCATAATAACAGCCATGGAATTTGGTGTACACATAACCTAACCATGTCTTCTGTACATCTGATAGCTCTCTGGAATTAATAGTGTGCTTTCCTTGGAAAGAGTTTTGCTGAAACTATGCTATCATTTGGACACTCTATTTGCATCCATATTATTTTCTAGAATCTAAATTTTTATAGGAAAGGGATGTGGGGGTGCGTGTTTTCAGCAACATTGAGTAACATATTGTTGAGAAATTCTCTTCCTATTCCAGCCTCTCAGTAGAAAATCACTTTTTGCATTAGGTCTAACAGGCAAAATGGATTTTTTTTTTTTTTAATAAGGAACAAATACTGGCAAACTCAGTCTGTCAGCTAAATAAACCTATATGGCATATTACTTAAAAATGTAAATGTTACTTTAGAGTTTGGAGTATGAGCTCAAGATTCAGATTCTCCACTTAAGGACATAGTTTCTCTCAAAATAATTCTTCTCTCACAAGCTTCTTCAAAACAGTTCTAATCCTTTGTGTCTGGCAAGAAATGTAGTGAACAGCTAACTAGGCTGTATTTGAAATTTTCTCCTCGAAACCTGAACAAAACAAAGGAACTATCATCAAATGGAACTGAATTTTTTAAACTTTTTTCTTGTTCTGTTAGTGCAATCTCAGAATGTCTGAGAGAATACAAACATGTTTCATCTGCCATTTCATTCAATCTGTTTTCACTTTTTTGGCAATTCAATATGGGTATTTGAGAATTTAACGTCAGTTCTTTCTTTTTTAACTCTCCCTTTCTTTCCAACTGTGCTCACTTATTTTATATATGTATAATTTCACACTTGTATTTTTCACCTTCTCCACTGGGAAAAGTAGGCTAGTAAGACTGATGTTCATTTTCTGGAACTCATTTTTCTTTCAGTTCTGTTTCCCTAAGGAGGTTAAAAAAACGGAAATGTAAAATGCTAAATTGGAAAATTTAGGATTTTTACTACTACTGCATAAAAAAATGCTTGGAAAGGATGGGGGAAATCCAGTTTCCATTTCTCAGAAAAAAGCAAGTTATCACCAAATCTCTATTTTGGAAAAAGAAAAAAAAAGCAATCCTCTTTTTCTTAGAAGAAAATGTTTAATGTTATGCATGAACCCTTTTAAGACTTTCGCATCACCTTTCATCAAGTATCAAAGCTGCTATATTTTTTATGAAATATTATTCTAACTAAAATATAGAATTAACAAACTCTTTTATTTTAGATAGTTAAGAAAATGTTTTAAGAGTGTTTAAGTAGTTTTAAGAGCTGTAGTTGAGTGTTATTTGTCTTAGACCTTATAAGCATAAGCATAAGATCCTAGGTTTGCAGCCGGTTTTCTGAGAGCATGTTTCCAGATAAAATCAATTCCCCGCGGCAGACAATGGGCTGCAGCAACCCTAGAAACTCACGAGCCATTGGCTAAGAACTGCTTGGAGAGTGCATAACCAATCACCGTGGGACAAGTAAGCAGAACTGGGAGTGAAGAGGGGCGGAGACTCCCTGTATATCCCAAGCCGAAATGTTCAGCTCTTCCTCTTTTTTCGTCGGACTAGCCACGAGGGAGCTTCGGTGCTGCTCAGGCCGTTTTCCAACCACACTTTTTCAAGCAACCAGCACCGAAAGAAAGCTTTGCCCGGGTTTGTAATAGCCTAACTGGCTGGAAAAAAGTGTCTCTGCTCGAAGGGATCTCGGACTTCAATTTTATCTAATTTTTCGGGGATTTTTTTTTTTGAGTTCCATTTTTTTAAATTTAATTGTTAAATAAACCGTTTTTATTTAATTTAACATCCGAAACTATCCTATTTTTATAACATTTAATAATAAGAACTGTTTGTCTCCATGATGTCAATGTATAAAAGGTGGATGGACTCCTGTTGTGATTCTTCTAGTGTGAAAAATCAGCTCTTAAAACTCTTTTTATACCTCTGCATTTAAACTACATCCATTATGATTCTGTACTGTAAGCTTTGAGGTAACATAGGCTGCAGCCACTAGTTTATATTTAATGAAATTAATCTTCACACTGTTAATCTAATTGTTTGCTCTGAAAAGTAAAATCCAGACTAATTCTTAGAGCTTGCTGACTGAACAGATGTTCCACGAGTTGTGTACTCAGTGCTGCTGGTAGAGGGTAGACTTAAGCAAGCACTTGTACAGCAAATTTCAGCCCTTTTGGTTTGTCATTGCTGTTGGTGATTTCAAGATGCACAGCAGACACGAGGAACTCACTGAGCTGTTCCCTCAGTGACAAAGACAAACATTCCTCTGCAGCAGCCCCTGATCCAGTGCCCGTGCTGCCATCAGAGGCCAAAGCACAGGATGCCATTTCAGACATCCAGGGTCACAGACTGGATCATGGAGGGATGGCAAACCCCTGAGCCCTGCCTTCCTCAACAGCTCCTCACCTTTGTGCAGGCCTCTCTCCTTGGCCAGTTCCCTGCCTCCCAAGTTCCATTTGATATTCATCTAATATCAATAATATCAATAATATCAATAAATTTAGTTTATTCCCTCTAATCAGCTTGCTCCAGCAATACACAAAATTTCTCTAGATAATGTATTACCTCCTTCAGGCTGTCTTACATTGTCTGATTGCACTTCTCTCTCCTGCACACAGTGTGTTCCTGGTCCTCACCATCTATAATACATTGTAACCATAGATACCGTGCACAATTCAAACAGAAATCTTCAAGGCTCCACGTTTGCTCTTGTAAATATTTTGATGAAAAGAGTGATTATATTTCAGATCAAGGCTTCAACAAGAATATTAGTTAAAAACATTGATTAAGAGAAGTCAAAGTATGTGCTCAGCAGTGTGTATCGCTAAGGGTACAGGATGAAGTTGAATTTGAGATTCACAACTATTGCATGTTAGCATGAGGTGCTACTGAAAGGTACTTTATTTTTATATTAGTGATCTCTCGAGGCTTGATCCAAAGTCGCTTGCAATGATGATAAGACTTTCCCCTGATTTTAATTTTCTTTGGAATATAGATGTCTTATAGTTTTAATTAAATTCAAAATCATGTATTATGCAATTCGTAAAGTGCTCAGGATGAATTCATATGTAAAATATTATTATTATATTCCATTCCAGTCTTAGGCAGCATCCACATCAACTACTCTGAGGGTATTACACTACAGAAGTAGTTGAACTGCTTTTTTTTTTTAAAGGGGGGGAAAGAAAGTCCCATACTTACTATGACAATATTTTTGATTTAATGTTGTCCTTAATCTCATTAGCGAAATTTTTTATAAGCATTTTTTTAAAAGCAGAAGTTCTGTCTTTGTATATGGCTATTAAAATCATTATACATTTTTAGGAGTAAATAAATTTAGGAGAACAGAAATGCATAATGCAGCACCCTTTTATCAAGGGCATATACCACGCACCAGATGGAAAACAAACTGTGTTTACAACATTACCACTATCGCCACTGACACTACGAGATCTACAATATGTTACAGCAGCAGCTCCATTAACCTTGCTAGTTCTGTTAGAGTTGTCTGGTACTTTGCCCAATCTGTGTTTGTCAGCAAATGGATCAAATTAGGAGATTTTCATTCTGTTTATTGACCTTTTTCCTCCTTTCTCAATTTAGGCCATAGTTCATTCAAAATTGTTCTACTATTGCTCTGTAAAATACCACAAATAGATGGCTCTGGATCTGTCTGCTACTCCACATGTAAATTATACCATCTTACCTCAGAGGTGAAACTTCAGAACAACCATTTGAAGCAAATGTGAAACAACATTTACAGCAAATGTGCTGTAAAAACACCAATTCCTACCTAGGTGATGGTTGGTGATGCGCCTCTCTGAGGCTGTTGACCTTCAGGATCAGCATTAGGACACGCTGCTGTCCTTCAGTGCAGGTTTGCCCATGGGATCTTTCACTTTTCAAATTAGAACAATCCTCACTGCTCCTATTTATGTGTTTAATGTAGTCATACTTATTTGTTTGACAACTTGGGAAGCGAGAGGGAATGTTTTATTTTGTTAAAGTGAGTTAACTAGAAGAGTGATTCTGTTGCCCTTGCCCTGATGCCTTCACTCCAGACCCGTGAAAAGATGTTCAGATTCCAACCTGTGTCTGTCTCAGTAGAGGTACTTCACACCACCGTTCCCTTATCAGTTCAGTTCAGCAGGAACCACTGCAGGCCCATATGTTCCCACCCTGTGTTTGTGCTACAGAAATTCACACTCAGCCACATGACAACCCAAGTCTGTGAACTGCTCCAGCCCAAACAGTACTGCTTGCTGCTGCTGTGACTTTTGGCTGGGTGCATTTCCTACCTCACTGTGTGGCTACCAGAGCACTTCCACCACAAGGGCTTTGTGTGAGAAGAGCACAGTGGCTCCCCTCCCTAATGATGCCTACCAGATTCAACTGATTGTCGACTAAGTTGTTACGTTAGCTGGAAAATTAGAATGCCCCAGGAAGCCATTTTCAATTAGATTACTGTTTGGAACAAGGTGATGTCCTCCATATACCTACTGGCAGACACCTAAACCCTTTCTTAGCATTCTTTATTTTTTTTCTCCCCTTCTCAGTTCAGTTCATTAAAATCATAAAGGAAACAAAGCTGTAGGGGTAAGAAAATTATTTCAAAGACTGAGGCAGAAGTAACCTGATACTGGCTTTGTGCAACCTCCTTTCCAATTCTTCCTGTTGTGTGAGCAGTGCTGAGCAGGCAGTTGTGATTTAGATCAACACTACTTTCCACAGCAAGCTGAATAACCTCCTGACCTTCAGTTCTATTGTGATACACAGGTTTCATTTTCTCTCAGCTAAAAGCAACTTATACTGAAGGGAAAATAAGGCTTGCTTCTCAGTTTGGACAAGATTTAAGACATTGCATCAGCAGTCAGGCAGACTGAAATGGTAGGGTTTTTTCTGCTGTATAAAATATGGCAAATTTAAAAGTTGGTTGTTTTTTTTGGTGCCCTTATATTGACCTATATCTTTCATGGAAAAAAGTAGTTATTATATGAGAAATAATCGGGGAAAAAAATTTAAGAATTTAAAGTTTTCTACATTCATTGTTGCTGCATCCCCATTCTGCTCAAAGCCTCTGCCAGCAAATCATGGTCTACATAAGGATAGACAGAGCAACACTAATGATTCTGAACACTTACCCCCAGTTCTTTCAGATTTAAATAATACACGAAATAGCTTTAGGATCCATCAGTCCTTACAGCAACGATAGGCAAGGGGTTATTTTCTCTGTCCATGAGTACTATATTTGTATGTTAATGCAAATCTTATCTTGCCTTGGATCTGGTGTTTTGTTGCATGGGCTGAAGCCATTTGGTGAAAGTCTTTTGTTAGTATAAATGTGCCTTGGAAAAGCAGCTTGATGTTTTCAGATGAGGGGTGATCTATTCGCTATGGAAAAAAAATTCCATTATAATCATCACTGTTGGTAGGGGCAGGAAGGTCATAGATGTAAATGAAAATATTTGATTTACAAAGTCTGAGCTTATCATTGTAATTGCAGTTATTTACGTTATCAGGATTGGTACTACCACAACATAAGTTGTGACTATTTGCTCCCCTGGTTTTTGCAAGGGAGAGCATTTGGGATATAGCTTATTCCAGTAGGAACTGATGCATAGCTTATGGGCATATATAAATGTGGTTTGAGTGATATGATGTCTTCGGCTGTGGAACCCAGACACCTAAACTGACTTGTATGCATCCTTTGTAAAGCCTGCAGGCTACACGTGGTTTCTGTACAATATCTGCCTACACAAGAAAGCAAAAGCATCCTTTATTTTCAGTCAGGTTTAGTTCATGGTTGTCCTACTAGTACTGTAATGTAGGTGCACCTAAAAAGTCAGAACAGCCTGTGCAAATTCTGTTTGAGGTTAAACTTGGGGTCAGAAATAAAATAATGCAGTTTTGCCTTTCTGGAATTTGCTGGAAAGACTTGTAAAGAATGCAGCGTGTTGGGAGAAAACTTATCCTTCCATAGCTGCATTAATTAATCAATGAACTGTGTATTCCTGATGAAAGAAGGTGTATACTTTGCCAGGTAAAGGTGACTGCCTGAGTTGTAGCATTTATTCTAATGTATTGGTATTATGCACATTGTCTTCCATATTTGCTTTCAAGATCAGAAGTAATATTTTCCTTCTTAATTTATCACAACTATTTTCAAAAATATGTTTGTACCTGAAAATACTATGCATAGGCACAGTGTATCTGCTGTCTGAGATTTCTTTTGTGTTTACTACTGGAGTTGGCTTCTCTGCAGAACTGTCACAGCAGATGAAGCCAAACAGGCATGGAACAGTTTTGGAAGCCTCCATGAGATCTGTCATATTTACCTTTAACAGACTGCAGTATGAGGCTGAAACGTGGGATCTCCTGTCACAGCAGAGTTGAAATAGTGCTTTTCTGGGTCCCTGATAATAGAAGAGGTCACTTTTTAGAGCATCTTACCTTATAGTAAATGGTTGAGGAGAAGCATTGGTGAGCCATCATTCATTCCAGCATGCTATAGACAGCTCCTTGTCAGTAACAAGAAAACAGGGAAGTCCAAATTGATAGCTGAGTTCTACTGGTATCACTTATGTATTCATTCCTTCATGTACTTTGCCTTTATCTTTCAGTGTTTGTGAAAGATAAAATAGTGCTTAGGTTGATGAGAAGAAGCGGATAGGAAGAACTGTTTGGACATAATGAGAATAAGATATCTTAAAGTAGAATCTATTTGTTTCTCTTTTTCACTAACACTCCTGACATGATATTCTTTTGGAGGCTTTATTATGAGCACACTTTTATCTATAATGTATTTGGGCAGATATGTAAAGGAGCAAGAGAAGGGATGGAATAAAAAAAGAGAAGGAAACTAACAGCCACAGAGTAGATACCAAGCTTCTGTGAAAGCATCAGTCAGGATAGGAAATTATAATCCTTCCTAACAAAGAGAAAAATAGGAACAAGAATGCCCATAGACAAATAAAGAGCGAGCCTGGTTGCTCCAGCACCATTTGGTGGTGTATTTTTGTGATTCTCCTGTGGTTTTGGTCACTCATTAGAGCAGTAAGTTTCTGTGCAGAGTATTTGGTTTTACTGAGATGTTATTGCAGTTATGTTTGTGGGCACAGATCCAGAATCATGCAAAAAGGGCATGTCCATACACTCACTGCAGCGTATGGGCTTCATTGTTGTCCTCTCCTGGACTGCAACATGAGTAGAAGTTGTAATATCAAATAAGCAGGGAAATGCATTATGTATGGTCACCTAATACCTGCAGCCACTTTTCTTTACCATGCACTGAGACCTTGCCCTTGTTCTTTATGCTTTTATAACATCTTCATTCCATTATTGGAATCCTCTCTTTATAGGCATGCAACTTAAATCTATTCACTGCTTAGTAGCCTAAAGAATAAGTTCAACCTGTTCTTCAAAAGATTTCTTGGCTCCCAGAGCGTTATGTGTACACTATTGCTTCACAGTTCAGGGTGGTTTGGGCCTCAGAGGACACTAATTTCTGCCAGATTTATTACAACTTCTTATTCAATGTATTTACTGATCTTCAGAGTGTTTAAATGCTAATCAAGGTTGTAGCTGGCAGGAGTGAGTAGCAACAGGGATGAATAAAGACATGGACACAAGGCTGCAGTGTGACTTAACTCATCCAAATGTAGTCATTTATCTCTCTCACTAAAGTCTGTAATATCAGGAATCCTCATAAACCATAGATCAAATGTATTTTAAAAGGTAAATTCTGTAGGGCTGTCTCATTTCTATTGAATACTGTTTTGCAGCTGAAAGTCTATAGAAATTCCTGCAAGGCATTAACTGACTGAAATACAGAGCCTTGAACAGAGGAATCTAACCTGTTGCTAGTGGTTCTAGGCACTTCCTCAAAGGAAATAATACTAATGAGAAAGAATAAATATCTGTATTGCTTCTTCTATTTTTTTTTTAATTTTAAACGTTCAATCTATGCAGAAAAAAGTATTTAATCTTACTAAAATACAACTGGAGAGGTGCAGCAGTACTTACAGGACCTGGCTAATGACAGTAACCGCTTTTCATGACATCTGTTTGGTAGGCTTCAGAATGACCTTGTCAAAGTTAAAAGCTCATAACATTCATATTTTGTTTTCATAGCATTATGATTCTGCATAACAGTGCTAAAAACAAAACCACAGTATAATTATCCTGTCAATCAAGCTGCCAGAAAAGGCATTTTCCACTAGCTTTGCACCTACTAAACTGTAAATAATTTATAAAATCAGAAGTCAAGACTATGTGGAGGCATTTTGGGGCTAGTTAAGCACTTGTCAGAGCTCTGTGATTTAAGCAACCCCACACAATGAGCTCTGGGTGCTTACTGCTATCCTGAGTGTGAAAATGGTCATTTGTCCTTGTATTGCTGTGCATGCACCTAATAAAAATATCAAGCTCTTAACAGAGCTGTGAACAGGTGTACAGTGGATGTTGTAATGATGTTTTATTCATTTGAATTTCCAGCCCATTTAGTCTCATCCAATGAACAACAAAAATATTTTCTTCATTATCTCCAATTAATGTAAATGTCAAATATTTGAATATATTATCACACTGATAATTCAATACGTTGGTTGATTTGTGGAATATTTGCATTAAAGTGACAATTAAAACAAGGGGAAAAGTAATCCAGAATGTATTTTCTTATCTGCTGTCATGTTCTTACAGAGATGTACTTGCTTCTCTGAGATCTTTTGACTGTGGTAAACAAGTTGCTTAAAGCCTGTGAGCTTACCGTTGTTTATGTCTGGTCTTTTAAAAATGATAGCAGTTGATTTGTATTCAATTCAAAACAAGGTTTACTGGCTATTCATTGTCTGTTCTGTTCAGCTTGGATAGGGTTAATTTCCTTCCTGGTAGCTGGTGCAGTGCTGTGCTTTGGATTTCGTGTGAGAATCATTGATAACACAGGGATGTTTGAGTCGCTGCTGGGCAGTGCTTGTGCAGTCAGGGACTCCTCTGTTTCTCTGGCCACTCTGCCAGGGAGCAGGCTCAGGGAGCTGGGAGAGACCCAGTTCGGACCTCAGCTCACCCCAGGGATGTTCCAGACACCTTCCATGGTGTCCTGCTGAGCAATAAAACTGGGGAGAGCTGGCCGGGGGTGGTGACCCACTGATCAGAGACTGGCTGTGCATCACTTAGCAGGTGGTGAGCAATCCCATTGTGCATCATTTGTTTTGTCTGTTCTTTTACCATTATTTTCCCTTCCTCTTCAGTCCTATTAAATGGTCTTTATCTTGACCCCCAAGTTTTGCCTTTTTTCTGATTCTCTCACCCTTCCCACTGCAGGGAGGGAGTGAATGGCTCTGTGGTGCTCTATCTGCCTGCCAGCTTAAACCACAGCACACTTTAAAATTTAGTTGACAGATACTAATCTCTCACAGCAGAGCTGTTCTGAGGGCAGAAGTCTGCTTTATGGATATATAAAAACAAATATGTTCTGACAGGATGGAGGCAATAAAATAATTATCATGTGTTTATCTTTCGATAGCTCTCTCTCCTTTGACTTTTTTTGTGCTCATTTGTGACTTGGTCTGTGCCTGAGCACTCAATTCTGGTAGGGGAGTGTGTGTCCCACTGCAGCACTGGGCAAGGGGCAGGTGGGCAGCTGAAACTGTGCGTGCATGAGTGGGACTCTGCTGCTTTCAGAATAACACTGCTGGGATGTTCTTCATGTACCCAGAGAGCGTACTTGGGACATTAGAAACAAGAAAAAAGTTATTGCACTCTCATGCTTAATTATTTGGCACCTCTAAAACTCCTGTTATTTGGTATGATTGGTAGATTGCTTGTTGAGATCCTTACCATAATTTTTTTTTCACTTCTTTTTTCTGTTGGAAAGCTAAATTTTATATGAACTCCATAAATACAAAGAGTAATTTAAAACAGCCCTTTCTCACACAGAGAAAATGTGAAGCAAAAAATAACCCAGGAATCCACACAAACTGTAACTCATCATCACATGCTCTACATGGAAGGAGTCATGTGGTCATTGCACATTTTCCTCCAAGTTTTGCATATGAACAAAATCTGCTGTGCTGAAGATATTGGACATGCTTAGTTTATTATTAATAACACTTGTGCAAGTTTCCATGGAAAGTTTTTAATTGTTGAAGAACCACAGAAATACTCAATAGCATTTCCTATCCATCCTTCCTTCCACTTGTAAGAACTAAATATTTGTGGTGTTTCACCAAAAAAGAAGTCTCCCTTTATGCTGCTCAGCTGTGTTTTTAGCAGTGAGTGTTAAGTGCAGCATATCAAGATTGTGGCAGTCCCATCCACTTCTGTTTCATGTCTAAGAATTTAATTATGGGAGTAGGAGACAGGTGATTGTGGAACAGGAGGATGGCTATGGGAAAGGCAGGACTTTGCTGTTTTGTAGTCATATATTTATGTCCATACCACATGCTGAGATTTTATACCTTTTTAGACTGGTGAGGCTGAAAGAGCTGCAGGTAGGATATGCTGCTTTAATCTTTTTCTCTTACAAACCAAAATTAGTTATTACTTTACAGTAACTGGAATTCCAGGCTTTTGCAAAAAATGTCAGCCTCTTAACTGTCTACTCTTTTTTTCTGGTGATCTCCTCCTCTAATGCTGGGCTGTATACTCTCCTCTGAGGTTATCATGTTAGAGTTTTAGAAGCAACAAAATTTTACATTCCCCCAGCATCATGGGAACAAAATAATTAGGGAATTTGGGTGGTTCCAAGAGAACTGGATGGTCTAGAGTGCAGTGGATGTTGCAAGAGCATTGGGACCATAGTTAGTTTATCTTGTAATAAATGAAATGAGATGATAAATTGGGGCATAAATTCTAGGTCTTGGATTCAGAAGATGGAAAAAGTGGCTTAGTACCTCTGATTTAAAAGATAAAACTGAAATACTAGATATGGAGAAATAGTCCTAGAAATGTAGGTGGGATACTTCTTGTATGAGTTGCTTATGAGAAATATTAAAAGGTTAATGTTTCTCTTTTTCTCAAGAAACTCCTCATTACTGTGATCTGACTTTAAAGCTGCTTTTGTTATGCCTACAGTGGTTCAAATCAAACTTCTGAATTTTTAGAGGTTGCTTTGATTTTCTTCTCTTACCTTTGCGACATTATCAACATTCACAGAACCAAATAAAGATCCAGCAAGGTGTAAAGTAGTTGGCAGTATTAATAAAAGTAAAAGAGAAGGGACCTAAAGGGGAGCAGAGAGAGAGAGATGATTCCTAGGAAGAGCATGCCTAAAGTTATTCCATTTCTGTAGCTGAGGTCACAGGGGACTGTCTTGTGTGGTAAAGCTTTCATGCTTTATGATCACACAGAAAATTTAATCCCACTCTGGTTAAAAATGCCAGCTTCATGCCACTGCAGAGGGAAACATACAGCTTATGAATTTGTAGAATAAATACAAGAAGAAAATATTGCAACATGTGTTGAAGCAGGCTAACAGATTTTTAGTGTAAGTTCATAGTAAAAATGTTGATAACAGCTGAAACTTACTGTGTAAAACTATGCAAATAAAGAAATGGGTAAAAACTGTGAGAAGATTAAGTAATCTATTGTATTACTTATTGATCAGTTCTCATCAAAAGAGCTTTATACAATCCTATATAGCCTCATTACGGGTGTAAGGTATGGAAGACAATATACTCTAGTAGAATAGGAAAGAAATTTAGATACAGTAGGCAAAATCAGAGGTAGCACAAACTGGAAATAATAAAGGAATCTGTACGTGTGAGCAAAGCTTTGTGGGACAAAGTATTTTAAGTTACAGAGAAGCGTCCTCCAACAGCTTCCTCAAAATTTATATCATAGTAAATTAAAAATGTAATGAATATTAATTTTGTATCTGCAGACTATCCTGAATTACAGAGGAGGGAAGGAAGGCAGGAAAAAAACCCCAGTGCTTTAATTCTACAGGAGCCTGGAGGGGGAGGGAAAGGAGAGGTCCAGGGGTTTTTTAACCTGGAAGTTTCACTTAATTGCTTTCACTTTGGTTTTGCTGAAGTCTTGGCATTTATAACTCCTAAAGTCACTTCTGTGTCGGGTACTGCCACTGCCTGTGCTTGTCTTCACTGCTGGGGAGGTGGGGGCACAAATCCATGTAAGCTGCTGCCCTGCTCCCCTTTCCTGTCACTACCTCTTGAGGTGCTTTATGAAAAAAGAATTATTTTATGACAGTAAAAGCAAAAATGCTTCCATTTCATGGTTGTTTTGAGTCAGTCTTTTTATGTTCAATCCCTTTTATCCACGCTGTTCTGTGTCACTGTCTTGGCAGTTGTTCAGCTTTGGGTCAGGCAAACGTCTCAAGAGACTACAGTTCAAGTGTGCCCAAAAAAGGAAAGAAAGTGAAACATAGTGAAAACCTTTTTTTTCTTTATTTTTGCCTGACTTACTATAAACTTTAAATCCAGGACGTTACATGATTCAATTCCAAATTTCAGTGGGAGGGTTTTTTCCCTCAAAACAAATTAATTGACCTATCCCAAGTTAAATTTGTTGAATTAACAAATAATTTGTTATTCCCACACTCTCTATTGGTTCTAAATGTCCAAATGATTTTCTCAGATTTCTTGGCAGTTAGGGATATGTGTAAATAATTGGTCATAAAAGGATTGCAGTGGATAAAGGGAATTAAATATCTTCTCATTTCTTTCAGGAAATATATCAGAAAGAAGATACTTAACCAGAATTTTTAGAGTACTCTTATATACATCCAGCAAGTAAATCTAATTTCCCTGCAGTCATTATAACTAACTTTTATCAATTAATTGAGTGATTAGTGACTACATCATAGCTGACAAGTCTTCCAATGCACAATAATGTAAATTTTGGGAATTCATGGTTCAGAATTCACCTAGTGTAATTCAAATATGATGAGTGTCAAACCTTCAACACATAGTAATTTGTTGTAATTATGAATTATCATTTAAATTATATTTTTACATTTAATCAGTGAATAGCATTGGTTATTTCTGATAATTTGTAGTGCAACACAGAGATACAGATAAGGGGAAAATGAAGAATTTATTTGAAGATAATCTAACAAAATGTCAGTGTTCAAATTGTAATGTACCAATGAGTATCCAAAAAACCTCCAAACCCTGAACACTAGCAGGAAAAAGCAAAGATGCTTTCCAAATAGCTTTCCCTTTGTAGTTACTCTAGAAGAAATAGCAAGGAGTGTTCAACTCCAATGTATTTTAAGTAATTGATGAAGAACAATTTTCCTGGCAATTACTTTTAATGTCTATATCTCAAAGGATAATAATATTTGAGCCTCAGGCCGTGCAATTGTATCTTCTGCTGTCTGCATTAGAAATAATGCTTAGATTCATGTGCTTAATTCTCTAGTCCTTGCTCTCTTTGTAGCATTCTGCATCATAGCAAAAATATATTTGAATAAGTATGTTCTATTTTTTCGAAAGTTATTTTAGAGTAACTATGCTGTAGTATGTGTAGGGAGATAAACTAATCATAACATTGTGTGTGGTGCTAAAGGGCAACAGAAGTGTGCCTGAGTGGAGACAGATAAGCTCGTGCAACTTTGAGAATTTTTAAAGCCACCATGTTTTGGACATTTTTTTAAAAAATATTAGAAAATTATTTCTGGCTTGCCCCTGAAAATGCTGCATTAATGAGATCACATGCAGCAGGAAGCTCAGATCTGAGCTGAGAAGCAAAAAGATGGTATGATTTGCTCAAAATTCTTTTAACATCTTTTTTGTGCTAATGATTGAATGACTTCTGAGAGAAAGGAGCCTCAATGGCATATTTCTACAGCTCTGTGCTCAATAGCAAGGCCAACGAGAAGTCTATTCAGTGATCCTTGCAAATTAGGACTGCTTTAGGGATGTGACGTGTCCCAGCGGGCACCCCAGCAGATGAGAGCAGTTGGGAAGTAATAAGCCTCTGCCATTCAGGATCAGTAATTTATGACCCTAGAAATAATGCAAAGAGTAACTGGAATCAGCCTTTCTAGATACCATAATAACAATGAAATGGCCCCTTTTCTTAATATCAGTAGGCGTGCTTCTGATTTCTGCAACAGCTTCCAGGAGATGCAAGGCCAGGTTTACAGACAATCAGCCTCTCGGGTTTTGAGGGTTTATTTCTGAATTTCCTTTTTCAGTTTGCACAAATGAAGCAGCTGCAGCACACGTGGGTGTGCACATAGACATGGATGATACTGATAGGTGTGCACTTCTCTGCTTGTAAAAATCCTGCAGCCAGGGAGGGTTCTGGTTACAAAGCTGGCAAAACACTGCGGGGTGAAAGATGTGCAATGTGTAGCCATAGTCTGTTACAGCAGCTTCACCTATGGCACTGTGTGCGTGCTCACATCAGAAAAAAACCATGGCTTAATAGAACCAACAATGTTCAGGTTCATCAGGGGATTTTTGTGCTTTGGGAGGACTAGAAATGAAGAGTTAATTGAACAACAACAAAATAAGTATCAAGACAATCCCACAACCTATTTTTTGATAATTGTTTCTTCTCTTAAGAGAACATTACCTCTCTCACAGATGGTCAGAGTGATGCATTTGGGGAAATCAGCCAAACTTGGCTTTATTCCTGGTCGCTCTGCTTAGTAACTGCAGCACTTAACCCCAGAAGTATTATTTAACTTTGCTCCAGATACCATTTTAATCAAAAGTACTCAACTTCACAGTTGGAAAACTCTTCTTAAGGTCTCTGTACACTTTTTTTTTTTTTTTTTGCGTGTGTTTTGGACTTATTGAAACAAACTCTGCCAAAGGAAAGTTTCCTTACTTTCAAATCACTTGAAAAGAGATTCCTGAAATATGACTTGTAGAAAGGTTTAATGAATCAGGTTTATGTTACATTGGTAGGAAAATGCAACAAAATTCATATCAGTGGTGTGAAGAAAAAATATTTATTTCTACCTCATACATTGACACACATAGGAAGATGAAATAGTTGGAACACTCATGAGAAGCTGGATGGTTTGGCTGTTAGGATGAGTACATTCTCTGAGACTAAACTCCAGGACTTAGCCTCTCTTTTCTCTAGTACCTTATCCTTACAACAATGTTTTCAAGTCATTTTGGTGTAAACTTGAATGTGCAAAGAGGGTGAGGCAGTCACATGTGAGTAGGTGGGATTAGGTAAGGCCACGTGTCTGTGTGGGTGCCGTGGGCAGGCAGAGGCTGTTCCTGACTCAGGGGATCTGTTCCTCTCTGCTGTCAGGCAAGAGGGGTCCCCTTCAGTCAGGAGCACCCCAGAGGCCAGCAGCTGAGGAGGAAGGAGCCAGGCAGAAGGAAGGAGCTGGCTGTCTCACCTGTTCTTTTCCCTCTTATCATTTCTGAAGGCTCAGGTCTTCCACAAAGGTTGTACAAATACTATTTTTAGGCATGAAACTGTAGCTGAAACAATGATGCTTGATTATGACAGCTCATTCAGTGCAAGCTGAGCTCTTGTGAGATGCATGGAAAATCATCCTGTCATTATTCTTGGAAAGAGCTCCTATGATATTTAAGATGTCCTGTAGTTTTGGTTTCTTACCCCATTCCTACTCTGTACCTTGAAGTCAGAGTTTCTTCACAGAGAAGTTTGATCTTTTGCCAGTCACTGCATTTGTGGAGATTATTCCCCTTCTCACTGTTCCTAGGTGAGCTGGGCTTCCATTCTGCAGGATGCTTTGGATTTGGCTCCAAGCCCAGCACCTCAGCACATTCCTCTTAATGGACTTAATTTTTTCTTATTTTTGTGATCTCTATCTCCTTTTCTCTTTGCTGCCTGTCTTCTAGTCCAAGCAAAATTTTATTTGTATGGTAAGCATGAGTGGGCCAGCCCACCTCTTGCACAGCTAGACATATCATTTATTTCCAACTCTGCTTTGCTTCCTGTCCATGGAGCCAAGATTAAGCTGGTTCCAACACTGTCACTCTGCAACACAGGCATGGTCAGGGAGCCCAGAAAGGCAGAAAATACTTGAGCAGTAATTGAGTCAGAAATCATTTTTTAAGAAATATTTTGTTCAGATAAAACTATATTTACTTTTTTGGAAAAGTATATATATAGATTATGCTTTTTCAAATGCTAAAAATCAACTGTTTAAGAAATCTCTTGCCAAGAAAAGGAACTTAAAAAAGAAACAAACAAAAACTCCATACTAACTAACTCCTCATAGTCATCTACCAGGTGCAGTTAGGGCTGCTTGTGTTAACTTTTCAAGTACATTTGTACATACCCATCATTGTTGCAGAAAACGAAAAATTCTATTTCCTGTGTGAACTGTGCTCCTTTATGAACACTACACGCTGTGGACAGGTCTCCTTTACCAGGATAGGTTGAAGCAACCTTTCCCACATGGCACACGTTATCACTCTCTGACAGTTGACAGCAGAGCTTTTTATGTTTGTTCTCCCTAATCTGTTTGAGTACAAAGATCTGATTTAGTTCAAGTGAGCTCTTTATAAACTGCTTAAAATAACCTGCGTGTTACAGATTAAGAGGTTGTGGAACACACAGATGAGCAGTTCTCTGGCAAATGCAAAGGAGTGTTACTCTGATTTGGAGTGGCAAGGCAAGTGTCTGTCCCACTGGACATTTGCATGGCTGCTCATCTGTTAATACCTCTGCTGGCAATTATCCAGGACTTACTGGGGGAAGAGATTGTTTGTTTATTTAGTGTTATGAAAAATGATCTTAGGTATAACTGTCCAGCAGCTGAAGAAACCAAATCTATTTAGATATGCTAGAGAGGAAGTTTCTGCAGAATGCAAATGTAAATATTGCTAAGGCATCCAAATGTTAAAAGGAAATAGCCTGGTTTAATGGATTAAAAATAAATGCTTTATTGTAGAGTTGTTCCTTAATGTTAAATTGCTTAGTTTATTCCAGAGTAGCTGTAATATATTAATGCATGATAGTTTGTGATTTGTTCATAATGAAAAATTCTGTTAACTTCTAATTTTCAGATCTCTAAAAAAAAGAGAACACAGAAACAAATCAATTCTATTAATTGCTTTTATTCAATTCCAATTATAATGATAGTGTTTAATGCCAGCTTACTAAAGGCCAGTATGAGTTACTCATTACCTATTTAGAGAACTTGCTCAGCTTTCTATTTATTGTTTGATGTTAAGCACAAACGGTGTCTGTTTGAACAAGAAAGATTATTTCTGTCCCTTTATGTGTGGACATCATTCCACAAATGTCTCTAAATCCCATGGAAGTGTTTACAGTTTAGTCAGTAATATGCTGGAGAGTAACTGTTGTAAGTAGTCAAATGGTGCCCTGCCTTGAAATGTCAGCTGTGTGTCCCTGTGGCCTGGCATGGGGCTGGCCAGGATTGAGAGCCCTCAGACCCGGGACAGGGAGTTGTGGATGGAGGTGGAGAGTTTGTTCTGAGGCAATGATTGAGTTACTGGGGTAGTTCCTGTGGGAAAGGGGACCATGGAAATGCCAACTGGCACTGGTAGCACCAGCAGCATTCCTGAACTTGGAATCAAGGTGGTGTGTCCAGCTGGAATTGGTATCCTGCTGTGTTTTAGATGACTGTTAAGTACTTTCTTTGACAAACAGCAAGGAATTGGCAGAATGATCCAGCCCTGGGTCATTCAGCATGGAAACAAGGAGAATTGTTCCCTTGTTCTTGTGGGAGTTTGTGTTGGTTCTCTTACCTCTCCCTCAGATGTAGCTCTCCCGTTTTGCCTCTGTATCGCTCAAACTCTGAGGTCCTTCCTCTGCCTCAGGAGTCTTTCAGGCTCCTGCCACAAGCCATAGTTGCTTCTGCTTCCAGTCTCTAGTGCTTTTAAAAGACAAGAAGAAACTCTTCCTGAGGTAAGCTGGAAAAACTAGGACCTCCATAATCAAAAACAATTTTGTCAGGCAGCTCTGTAAGAATTATTTTGGTTTTTGTCTCTTAGTAAAATGGCTTAAATAGTTCCACCACATCAGATTGTTGCTTCAAGAAGGTTTTAAAAGTTTGTTCACGCCCTCTGATAGCTTTATTGTGGAAAACACATTTATGTTTTGTCAGAGGAAGAAAACTAAACTAATGAAATCAATGCTACTTAATAACATGCATTCAGCTTATTTTCAGTTAGGGATCTTCATTTTCAAACCAGGGACAGTTGAGCTCTCTTATGTTGAAGTCATCATTTTTCAAAGAAACCAAGGCAGCTCTTGTATTGTCTCAAGGTTGAACATGGAGAAGAAAAAAATGTGAAATATGAAATTCTCTTACCTTTTTTACACATTTTTCTTTTTTACAAAAATAACAGAGAATTCATAAAGAAATTTCAATCTCTACAAGCTGCATAGCAAAGCAATTTGGCCTGAATATAAGAATAAAAGTATGGAAGAATACTTTTTTCTAAACACAGATTTTAATTAGGGAGAAGGTCTGAGCCAGACTGTTATTTTCAGGTCTGCACCAAACCAAGAGTATTAATTAGTCCAGAAGAATCAAGAACTTGACATGGTCTATCAGGATTAAAGAGGGTGGGGGAAGGCAGGGGGAATAGTCAGACACATAGAAAGCAGTTTTTTGTCAGCTAGGGGAATACCATTAATCCATTTGTCAGATAGCATACATATACTTCTCTCCAGTGTATTAACTAATTGTTCCTACATTAAAAATATTTTCTTGTATGAATTACGAATAAAAGGAACTTTTTTTTAGTCTCCTTTGGTTGCCTTTTTTATTTTTTGCTATCACAGTTTATTCAGTTGTGTTTTTACATGTGTATTTAGCAGGTCAGTTGGACTCCAGATGATCTTCAGAGGTCCCTTGCAACCCCAACTGTTCTGTGATTTACTTTGTCAACTATTTATGCCAGATTTTGGCAGATTGCTTTCACTAATAACATTAATTTACTATGTCGTGTAACATACTTTGTTTACTATTTCATGTCTCAGAAAAAAAATTGTCATGCAGTTCTATTTTCTTCAGTAGCTGTCAGAAAATAGTAACTGAAATGAGTTTGTAATCAGTCCTCATTGGGAGGCTGAGCTGGATACTGGAGTGGTCCATATGTCTTAGAAGTTTAGGTTGCAGTTTTCTTAATTAATTGCTGCTCAGCTTTTAAAGCATAGCATCTCTAATATAGAATAAAAATTAGTGTGATGTGATTTTCACACTGTACTGCTTTATCTTGTGGGTTTGTTTTGGGTTTTTTAAGTTTGTTTTTAAATATGATGGGTTACCATTTTAAACCAGTGTAGACACTGCCTGGACATTCTGGTGAATGTTTAATTTAAAAAGTGGGAGTCACCTCCTCATTCTTTAAGAAAATAATGGAAACCTGTGTTTGCAAAAACAACATTTTCTTCTACATCTGTCCCATATATTAATTCCCACCAGCATAATAAAAACTTGCCTATAATCTGGTGGCTGCACTGATGGAGGTGTTCTCCAGCCCTTTGCAGTGCAGTGTCAGCCCAGGGAGCTGGAACAGTTTCCTCATCATTTGAAGCTGAAGTCTGTCATTTGACTGATGAAGAAGTCTTGTGCTCCCATCTTTGGTTCAGCTGGATTGCAGCTCTGATGATTGGCAGGAGTGAGATAACAAGGACAATGTTTGCTGAAACATCTTCAGCCCCTCCTGACACTGGAAATAGAATGTTTCCTTCCCGTGCTCCATCCTAGCCAGTGGTACTTGTGTTGAATGGATGATATCTTTGTCCTGACACCAATGAAAAGTACAAATTATTGGAGAGAAGAAGTGTGATAAATATTGCTTACAGACCCAATGTCCTGCATCCTCTGTCATCACCATTGAAAATACACAAGTTAAGGATATGATTTTTTTGGGGGGTAGGAAATGCCCATGTTCTGTAGGGTTTTAAAATTTTATTCTACACCCTTTAAAAGGAGAAGACTTCATGTAAAGTCAGAGAGTTAATTAACATCGTGACTTGCAGTCAGAGCTCAAATAATTTCTTAGCAAATATGAGTAATATTAATTACACAAAGTTCAAAGGTTCACCCAGTATACAGTAGAATTCAGGGTGAAGTACTGAAAATTAATAAAGTTATTTGGTTACTGAATGTGTAATGAGAAATGGTAGGAACCATAGTTTGTATGCAGGAAAAGTTGGAAAAATATTCATATGGCTGTGTGTTTGCAGCATGGTGGTTTAGAAATAGATTCAGGATAAAAGAGATACAGATTCAGGATAAAAGAGATACAGATTCAGGATAAAAGAGGAAGTTTTGTCTCCAGGAAAGGATATCTTAATTTATCACATTTTGCTTCTTGGAAGGGCCAATAATTGCATATCTTTTGTCCTGGGTATATGTATGTACAACTGTGATCTGAAATGCTGCAGCTTGTAAGAATTAAAAGATAAACTTCACTTAGTTTTAATAAATAAGCGGGAAAAAAATTGTCCTGTAAATCACATACCTTACACATGTTTTTCTAGGAACTTTTTAATATATGTTTTATGTGAGAACATTCAAGGGACAGCTCCTCAGTAAAGCCACATTATTTTACATTTGGGCCTGAAAAGGTAGTGAATTATGGCACTAAGGTTTAGCATATTTTTGTCCTATGGACTGATCCAGGGAAGAGGATTTCAACATAGCACATGAAACCAGCATTTCTCCTTAGTTCTTGCTGCTAAATGGAGTTAGAAATGTAGTGTAGGCCTGATAATCAGTTTACATGCTAGAAGATGTGGGAAAGCTATAGGTGACAGCAGCAGATGTCTGACCTTCCTTTTTGCTGATCCAAACCTATGATACCTGGGAATCTAAAACTTGTCAGAGGAAGCTTTGTGCCACCTCCAAGGTCAGTTGCAGAGTGCAGCACCTCGAGAGACAGTACTGAAGGTCCTGTTGTACACGGGTCCCCTGGGAATGTTCATGGGGTAGAGCAGCAGATGTGCTTTGTGTTTGCATCCTGCTCCTGGTGCTACAGCAAAACATATTCAGTAATTGTGTTTTTACTGGGAGCCACTCGATAAATTGTAGTAGACTGCTTGACTTGTCTCAATTCCTTTGGCAGTATTTTCCTCACTACACATCTATCTAGTTGTGTTTAAGAACTAGCTTCTACTTTATCTCCATTTGGTCCAGGATGACAAACTGTTAATTCACTGGGTAAGCTGCTACTCTGTGCAAAGAAATTGCTCCTAGTTCCTCATGTGCATTCTGGCACAGGATTCCTGCACTGTGGAAGGGATCACAGAGTTTCCTGTGCGCAGGTACTCTGGGATTACCAACAATTGCTCCATTATGTCTAAAATTATTTGAAGAGATTACCCAGCTTTTCTGTGTCTGAGCAGCTGATTGAGAAATGCTGTGCTGCTGTGGAAAGAAGCTGCAGCTCCCTGACTGGGGCAGTTTATTCCCTGCTACCCTGCTGGGCAAGTGAGTTTGGGTTTGGGGCAAGTCAGCTGCCAGAGCTGATAGAAGCTTTGGGGATGATGATGTCTGGCATCTTTACTGGTGGTGAACTTCAAATATGTCTGATCCAGCCAGACTGAGGCCACTGCTGGTTAAAACCTATGGAACCAGTTGGAGAGAATTTCTGTAGGAGATTTTAATGTTGTGTGTTTCTTTTACACCCGTCTTGAATTACACCTACTTGAGAGGAGCAAGGTGTGCAAAGAGACAAGAAATTCTGTCAGCTTTATGTGCCATAACCAAACAAAGCACAATAGAGATGTAGGAACTGCCTGTAAATACTGTCAGATGCAATTAACTTTCTTTGTAAGGAGCTATATGTATGTGGCATTTAGTGAGGTTTAAGAGCTCCTGAAGAAGGTCTGTGCAGTTTGGAAAGGGAGGACCCGGATTTTTAACAAAATAACAGGAGGTTTTGGCAGTTTCCTGCTATATTTTTCATTCTAAAGATGAAGTATCAGTTTCTTCATCAATATCCAAGTGCCCTTGCCTCATACCAGAGAGGCAGAGTTTGACTTGAGACATCTGTAATTTGAAGGCACCCTATCATAAAGATGAAAACATCCTCAATTTCACGTTACTTCCCAGTTATCCTAAGAGACTGTAAAAGTCGTGTAGCCCTGACCTTGCCTACTTAGAAGTAACTAAGCAATTCTCTAGGGTATTTCATAACAAAAAAATCTCACGAGGTGTTTGTATTTTCACCTTGGTTTAATTTGTTTTTCTTTCTCCCACTGTTCTTCAAATGATGTGCCTCTCTGCACTTTCAAATTTATGTTAGTAAGGAAAAGCACACTGGAGTTTAACTGTTCTCCTGCTTACTAAGTAGACTCTGTTCTGAAGGAAGAGCAAAAGTCATGATGCCAACTGTCTTGGCAGGCATTTCTCAGCCAGGTGTGATTACATGTGGATGTACACTTTCTTTTTGGAAGAATGTATCTGCCCAATATTAAATTGAAGTAGGAGATACCAAATCATATGGAACACTTCAGCCACTTCTATTTTGATACAATCATGTGCAAGATGAAAATGAAATACCTTTTGAAAGAAACAATAACTACTCTGTTTTAAAATCCAATTACCTTTCCAAATATATGTAAAATAGAATATACCTGTGGGAACAAATCTGAAGTTAGTGTGCTTGATTATTATACTACCACCGCCTCTCATGGCTTTTTAAAAGTGTAACATTTTGATTTTTAAATGAGCTAACCAGATATACATGCAAGACAGGCAACTTCTCTGTAAATTATCATATCATATGAACCCTTATCCCATCTGCTGTCTGTTTCCTTATAGCTGTCCTTTGTTTCATGCTATTCCTGTCACGCAGTCCTGGAGAACCCACATTTCACATAGTCCCTACTCTTCTGAGTAATCCACTTGGAGGCTTAGGTATATTTTTGAAGGATTTAGCTTTTAAGTCTTGACTGATGGGAAGAACAGCTTTTGGGGTTTGCTTTTTGCTTTTTTTTTTTTCCCCTTGGCTTTTAAAAAAAAAAAAATTGTCTAATGAGCCCACTGTTGATATATGAAGAGCAGTGCATAAAGGGTTGCTCTGAATAGGGCTTTTTTACTTCAAGCACGTTGTCTTTGTGGTGTCTCACATAAGGATTTCCTTTGCTTCTCTTTATATAGCACATACTGCGATTAAGGACTCTGTACAAATAAAGAGGTTGTGGCATGTTTTAGAATTTATTGCATTTATTAAAGTATTCTAAACTCAAACTTTTAAATATAGTGATATCAATTTCAGATATTTAAGGGGATAAATACCTATTGAGGATTTAGGGTAAGGTTGATTGAGGAAGTAAATCTACTTTCCAAATGTCTACAAAGAAAAATCAAACGAGAAATTCAGTATCAAAAACATCAAAGACAATAATGCAGTTGCTTTCATCTCCAGTGTGTGCTTGCACTTCAAAGAAAAGCAAAATGCTCACCCTTCCGCCAGTACCCCCGAAGGAGGATGAGCCTATAGTTGAAGATAAGTCTCCATCACTTCTTTGAGAGAACAGGGGAAATAGAAGTAAAATTTTGCACAGAAAAATAACAGCTTTATAGTGTTTCTTTCACTGTAATGGTTGTATCATAGGGCATTTCTCAAGAATCCTCTTGTTTCATTAAGGTATGCAAGTAATGCTGTACCCTTAAAACCCTGCTCTTCACTCAAAAAATTTATTTTCTTTATCTCTCAAACATAAGGATAAGGTGGTGTTCTCTGAGGTAATGTTCTTCATCCTAATTATCACCTCTGCAAAATGTGCTGATTTCACACAACTGAACATGTACATTTGCTCACTCACATCCTCCCATACTTTTTATCTTGGAATTGATGATGCTCGATTTAATTCTGTAAAGCCACTTTGTATTAACTATTGTGTGAGGGACATGTTCAGTAACTCTGGCAATGTGAGGAGAGAGAGGGAGGTGAATCAAACTGTAATGCCTGTTTAAACAGTTTGCTGTGAAACCAGCAAATTTTAGGTCTGGCCATGCTATAGAAAATCATGCCTATAATGATTCCCCAAATTCAGATATGTGATTCAGCACTCTTGATTGTCAGTGAAAATGTGGTCCCAAAACAGTCCCCAGAAATTAAAAGGGAAAAAAAATCAGAACATTTTCCTTCTGTACTCATTTTGGATATTTTTATTTTTCAGTCAGAGGTTATTGTTAAAGATATGCAGTAAACTGAAACCATGAAAAATATCATAACTTTTATATCTTTGAGTGAGAACAGCTTTAAAATGGTTGTTGAAATGAGACTAAATCCAGTTCTGGCTTTTTCTCCATGCTGCTTTAGCTCAGTTTCAAAGCTATCACTGATCAGGAAGCTTGACAGGCACAGTGTTTGCAAATCCTCACCAATGAGCAGTAACAAGATTTAAAAGTGAAACCTCTGAAGAGAGCCATTTTGCTCAGTCAGCTTTATAAATTCAGTTATTTAACCATCTGCAAGCTAGACTTATTTTATTTTTGTCTATCAGATATAAATTCTACCCAAATAGAAGTGTCAGAGGCTAGTGAATATCATCACACAAAATAATTGTACACACATTCACAGTTGTTTCATAACATACCAATCAGCTGAACAGGAATTCATAGTGCAGCAAACTGAACAGGTTTGCTTTTAAATGAGGATCCATAAAAATAGAAAAATTTGGAAGTCACTTTAATAGGGAAATATGTCTTTGACCTTTTTTCCTTGTATTTCTGTGGCAATGAATAGAAGTTGAATTGGTAAACACAACCATTCTCCTTGCAGAATTTACATGGCCTGAACTGAAACCTTGTGGTCTGGTTGCCAGACCACTGCGTCCAGTGAGCTACAAAGAATGTGGCAAGTTTCAGGACTTAATGTCAGTAATAAACAGGCCTTGAAGCACTGTAGGGATCCTGTTTTATATTCAAGTCACTGGTGGATTTTAGTATTTTGTCAATGAATAACATTTTTTTTTCCCCCCCAGAGAGCATTCCTCGGTTAGGGATCCAGGAGATTTTCTAACAGTTCAAAGCATCATTCCACAACTGTGGTGCCATTTCTGGGAAAAGGGAGAGTGGGATACAGATCCGAAGTGATACAGTCTCTTATACTGGTGCTGCTGTGTTTTGCTGGGCACTCTTGCTGTTGTGTGAATGCATGGATATGTACATGTATTTAATAATAATCAGTATTTCTCACAAGATTAATCATAATGACCAACTGTCATGGTGGCATCATTTCAAGCAGCAGCTTGAAATGTTATTTCTTCGACTGTTTGGACCTGTTCATTTTGCAAGAGAAGGAATCTGTTGTTTCCTTTTCCACAAACTTGCTGCTTGTGGGCATTTGGTCTGTGACTTTTTCTAGTCTCCACTGCACAGGTGAGATGATGAAATGTCTCAGTTTGATTACTCTAGCTTTATATTATTACAATTAACAATATATTCTCGTTGGGATAATAGGGGGTTGTGCAGCACCAGTCCATATGGTAAACTTGTAATTAGCTGGTAAATTACAATAAGAGTGAGGAATTTGGAAAAGGCAAACAGGTCATCAAGAATGGCATTGAATGATGAACAGTAATAAAAATTTAATGTCACTCTTGTAGCCAGTTCAAATGTGAATGTTTACCAATAGATTTTTCTGAAGCTGTGATACAGATCTGTTAGGTTATTGGCCTGAAATTTTCTTATTTAGAGTTATGGATTTCTGAATGTGTCGAAAGCAAGAAGGAGGATGCCATTTATGTCCTTACACAATGGTCTGAATTATTTTCACATTCTATGAGCTAGTTGTTATTTATTGAATTATATTGTTAAGAACCCAGAATTTCTGTGCTTTGAAAATGACCTTTTAAATCAAGTCTGATCTCACTGCTATTCAGGTATTTATACATATGTGCATTTTTCTGTGTATACATATAAAATATATACATCAGCTATGCATATATCCATGTATTTCATACATGTGTAAGGAAATACCAGATAGGTATACAAAGATATTTTATTCTAGAACAAGTGTGTCTGTGTTGGTTACAGTTTGAGCCTGCTGTGAGGGTAGGCAAAATGGCTGACTTTTTCCTTGTTTCTTCCTCTGTTCATGAATGTACTTTTTGGATATGCTTTCAGAAACATAATGACATAGTTATGGCATTCTTCCTTCAAGTCTGGAGCGAACTGACAGTCTGTCAAGTCTACGCTCAGTACTTTAAATTTCCAAAAACTGAAGGTTTGGTTTCGGTTTTTCTTTTGTGACAGGAATACAAAATCACTCTCATCTGTCAGAAATGTTTTTATTTTTCAAGAACAGTCATAATCTGCTGATTTTCTCTTCAAAAGATGAGAAATTTTGGTACTTGTAATCACGTATGCTCAGCGAATGCACGAGTGTGTTTGAAAACATGTGGGCACCACACAAAGTTCTGCTCTTTCCTAGAAAATATTAAATCACTTATGCATCCTGTCCAGAAGCAAGGACCTTTCAACCAGTCCACAAGAGATAATGAAGGCTTGGTAGGGAAAGGCACCCGGATGGGGGTCTGGACCCAGTGTCCTGAGGAGTGCCAGGTCCCTGGGCAGGCTGCTCCCAACCCTCTGGCTGTCTGTGGAGTGCAGGTCCTGACAGCTTTGTGAATATCTAGAAAGAGAGGAAAGCAGATAAACAAACCTCAGTCTTGAGAAACCCTGGCTTCCTTGGAGAAGTGATGAAAGAGACGAAACATAATTCTGTTTTCTGAAAACAGAATTCCACAGAAAATTTACATCTTTTTTAATTAAAATAAAGCTGTCTCTGTACCAACCTTGAGACATTTTTCTTTCTTGAATATCTGAAAGAACTACATTTAGAAAACACGATGGTAGAGGTAATATTAAAGACATTAGATTTCCTATTTTTATTTGTTGTTAAAGTACTTTAGAGGAACATAATGTTTTGTAGCTTATCAGTGTGCAAAAGAAATTACTACAGTTCACATATAAATTTATTGCTTTTCCTTGAGCAGTTTGTGCATGCAGTGAATAAAAAAAATCTAGTAGATACTTCACAGAATGCACAAATCTTGCCATTGTAGTTTCAAAAGCAAATGTGGAATTTGACTCAGTGTCACAATCATCACATTATTTAAACATTTTATTTTTGCCTGTGAATATTGTGTTGCTCTGGCATTTTAGTAATGCAAAAAAGCTGAAATCCTTTAAGGAGTTGCTGGCTGACACAAAAGCTTTTATTGTTAAAAAAAAAAAATGTTAATCTCTTCAAAATGTTATATTATTGACAAAGTTGCTTGCACTAATTAAGAAATTTAAATGAGTCACTCCCAGTGCTGTAACAATTGGGTATTATGGTTTCATAAGAAATAAGTGTTTCACATATTAAATGTTCATATTGTGGCATGAAAAATGCTTTGAGTCTTAATAGTAGCTTATCTTCCAGTGGAATTAGCTCAAAACAATATGCAGTGACTCTGATGCCTGGTTCCTCATTATCATTCGGAGATAAAAGTCGCTGGGGCTTTCTGCCCTGGCTGAGAGACAGAGCTGTGCCAAATCTCTGAGACAATCAGGTCCCTTGCTCTGATGAGGTATTTCTTTTAGCTCTGTGGCAAATCGGGTCTCCTGACTATTTCAGGAGCATTAGAGACTTTTCTTTGAAGTATTGTGCACTAAAAGCCAAGTCCGTGTCTAAAACAAATAAAGATAAAAATGCCTGTTGCTTCCATCTATACTTGATCATTATGTTGCTTCCATTTCAGGGATTTTTCTGTTGCTCTCACAGACACCGGTGCTAGTCCCTTAGCAATTCTGCCTTATGATGAAGTCAAAAGGTTTAAACTATTACAACTTCATTATGTATTTTTACAGAAATGTTTGATTGCTTGAAATAGGAGCATAAGTTCAGAATTAAACTACAGTGGCTCATCTTTTTTGGTTTTTATTTCTTTTTTAGTAAAGTCCAATATCATTGATTAATCTTTTTTTTCTTATCTCCTACATTTGTTGCATGTAACACCTGTGATATGAGCCATGATGTCTGCTGTAACAAATGGGCCCATAGAGCATGATATTAAATTAAATTCTCTTGTGACTGTGATTTTTGTGAGACTAATTGCAAAGGTCACGATTTTCCTTTGTCAGGGAGCCTCAGCTAAGAATGTCTTTGTTCTGAGCCTTTTGAAATGCCCCATACACATCCCTTTAGTCTTTATTAATGTTGTCTCAAGGCAATGCCTTGCCACACAGCAGACAGTCAGACTTGGGCACTGTATGAGGAAATATCTTGTGGTTTGGACAGAAAAGATTGGTTATTAGTTACAAGGAAGGTTTGAGAATGATTTCTTAATATTGGCATAAGAGGATCAGGGGTTAAGAAAATATATTAAGGCCCAATATAAGCAGGTGCAGCATTTTATTTTTAATTTTACACACTTGTATCTTGAAAGAGCAAGTATTTTCTAACTCATGTCCTACAAGCTAAGAAGGCAAATTAAACAAATGTAATTTGAAATTAACTGTATTAGATTTTCTACAAGAGTTTTAAAGGTGCTCTGCTATGGGCAGATTAAATTTGCAATGTTAAATTTGAAATTATTCACCTTTTGAATATACATATACTATAGCTATAAAAACCTGGTATGAAAATGTATTACATATGTAATGTTGATTAAGTCAGATTGTCCTTTGCAGGGGGATGGCAAATATTTTATTTGTCTCTAAAACTGTATTCCTTCCTGTTTAAATAATCCTGTCTCTGCATGAATGCCTGCACATTAATGTTTAAATGTGTTTAAATGTCAGTTATCTGGCATTAGAAAAAACATCATTAATGCCAGATATTAAGCAATTATCATGGCAGGGGAACTAAGGTTTACAAACACATTTCTGCATTCATTTATGATTTACTTGCAATCTTGATTTTATGCGTATTAAACCATGAATTAAAATAGTTGACAAATGCTCAGCATCAGTTTGTTACAGGACAGAGAAAATAGACCTAGCACTTATTTTTAAAATATATAATTACAGTGACTGACAAGATTCTTAGGAAGCTGAGAGCCTAATACTTTGATTCTGCTCTAGAGCAGACTTATCCTCTTGGACCTGAGCTTTCCTTCTGCACTGCAGCTCTCCATTGGATATTCTGCTCTCATCCTGTGATCCAGCAAATGGAGCTAATAGAAATGATGTGTATAGACTGAGCAATAGGTGTGGGTGCTATGGCCACGAGCTCTGCTGCAGAGATCTGTTCTCTGGTGCAGACAGACATTGGGAAAGATTTACCCTGCTGCCTTTTGTCCTTAACCACGTGCCATTTTTGCTGCTTATGTTTCAGCCTTTTGGAGAATAAAGGCTTTGGGCACAGTGAAATAAAGCATGATGTGAATAAACATGGGCTTAGGAGAATGTAAAACTAATTTACATTTTTTACATTAGGCAGAACTTTTTTGTTCATATTTGTTCAATTTGTTGTCATATTGGAAGATGGCAAACCAAGAGTTGGATAAAAGGCAATGGCGCTGGTAACTTCCCTTTTACCTTCAGTTACTCAAGTGATGTAACACCTTTGAACAAGCCCAGGAAGGTTTTTTCATTTGCTGGTATTTTCCAGGGAGTTCAGCTTCCCCTGAAACCATTCGTTTTGGTGCCTGAGTGAGAACTAAGGACTTCTGGAAATTGGAACCATAGCTTTGTGCAGCAAGCAGCTGCACTGTGGCCGAGTCCTGGTGTGGGTAGGCAGAGGCAAAGCTGTGCTGTTATCCTGGAATATCCACCTGGATTCCTCAAAACGCCTCACTAGAGGGGTCATGTCCCCATCCCGAGGGAACAAGCAGAGCCTCTAATTGTGCAGGCAGCTGAGCCAACTTCCAGCCCTGCTCCCTTGTGCCAGGAGGAGTTAAAAATTGCACTTTCGATATCAAGGTGAAGTGAGTTGACTCCAGCTTGTGGAACGACAGGGAACTCACAGCACTGGGGGCTGTGGAAAGGAAAAGCTGGAGTATGAGGACAGAGTGTGACATCAATAAAGTCCCTAGAGCTTACCTAACAATATTAATTTATCTAAAATATCCAGTAACTTTCGAGGTTATAGTCTACATACTCATACAATGGCTACATTTTGTAGTTATTTATAGTCTGGGACTATTTTCATAAGAAATAATCTTATTTTAAAATGGTGTATTTCTTTGCAGTTTGTGCCTGTCTTCAGAGCTAAAGTCATTGGTAACGTTTGATCATTCTTTATACAGAGGCACTAGAAACAAGTCATACAAGAAAACTGCTAAGCACAAAATGCCCCTAATTCTGGTATTCCCAGATAATTTTAGTAAGTTTGCCTTAGCTCAGGTTTTAATTTAGCATTAACAAAGGATTTTGTGATGTTTTATATGCTGTAATCTAATATTCAGCCTGTGATTTCATTCAGAACTACTATACATTTAAATCTCAGTTTGGAAACTAGATACCGCAGGAGAATAGTCCTGGAAAAATCTAAATTATCAGTTAGGGGCTGATCTAAAACTTAGAGTATTGAAACATCTTTTGAAATATGCATTAGAGAATCTTTAAAGAGATCATACAAAATTCATCAAAACCCACTTTTCAGAAGCAGCTACTTTTTCATCAGGGTTTTACATGTCACTAGTTGTAGTTCCAAATTTTTTCAGGCATTTACATATAAACAAAATTCTGTATATGCACACACACAGAGCTTATCTCACTAAGTTGTGTGTTGGAAAGGAGAAAGCAGCTGGGCTGCTCTTGAGTCTGTGGAAGCCTTGGTAACAAATCTAAACTCGTAGTGTCTGGAGTTCAGGGATTGTGCAGGTATTTCTGCAATGCCTCGTCAGTGTTTCAGTAGCAAATGGGGCAAATACAGCAAAGAACTTTGCTAATGGTCATCCATACTTGAGAGGTATAAATGTACTTTTCTACCTTCCATCTATTTTTAATATTTTTACCTCTTCCCTTGCTGGGGCTCCTGTACAAGAGCAGGCTGCTCCTTCAGTCAAACCCGTGAGTATGTAATAGCATCTGACCTAACCCAGGGTGTTCACAATTTTGGGGCATTTGTGCATCTATTTTGCTCATTTTTGTATTTACTTTGCTGCCTGCATGTTTCCCTAGATTTTGCCAATCTCTACCCTGCTTAGCAATTCCCATCTGCTGAGACCATGTTACTTCTGCACGTTGGGCCTGACTGTGGCCCTTTGGCTGGGCACATGGGATAAACCCAACATCTGCTTTAAAAAGAGGACAAGAGAGGGAAGTATGGTACAAAAATGATTTTTAAATGCTCTCCTAAACATCCCTTTGCAAATTATGTGCTAGTTGTACATTTTTAGCTAGCATAAAATATCAAAAGTTTAATTGCACAAAACTTGACAGGCACTAGTCCAGAAGACAGGTGGCTGGATATATATTAACTGAAACATCTATAAGAACTTAAACATCCTCAACTAATTCATTATCTCAAAGCAACCTCTGCTGCAGCCACACCAAACAGATCTGCCTTGCAGCACACCTTGAAGGTAAACAGAAAAGGAAAATTTTGACCAGCTTCTTTTTCCAAATCATTGTAACACTATTTTGACTCCTCTTTTTCCTCCCTAAGGCATTTAAGTAATTATCTAGTTGGTAATTACTCTATTTAATGTAATAAATCCCTTTCCACATGTAGATTTGTATTTCTTTGCACAGAATATGTTTTCTGGGTGAATCATATTTTGAGAGCACCATGTCTAGCTTAGAATTAAAGGAAGAGTTTCATCTTTGGTCAGTTCTGTACAATATCAAGCTCAGACAGCTGATATTTAAAAGTAACAACCAGGAAGATGCCCAAAAATTCCTCAGTCTTGGTTTGATAAAATCTCCGTGGATTCATTTGTATTGACCTTTTCCTGAGGCAATACAGAGAGAGGGTGTTTTCAGACAGAGGGTCATATTAACACTAACAACGTTCTCTGGATGCTGGAGAGAGTTGATTGCCCCCTTCCTGACTTGCCTTAGGAAGGATAAATGATTATGTTAGCACTGGCATCATTCCAAAGGACTGTAACATATTTTACTTTGTTAACCTTTCTTATTCCACTGGATTATTTGGTCGGAGTCAAGAGACTTAAGCTGATGGTTTTTACTTCTATGATTTGCCAACCCTTATAACTGGTGTGGTGCCAGGTTCACTCTGAGCTGTCACTGGGCAAGTATGTTCCAGCTCCATCCACCTGTTTGTGCTCTGGCTGCCAGGAGAGTGATTGGTTGTCAATTTGGCATCTTTGCCAGCACTAAATCCACTTTTTTCTTTTTTTCTTTCTTTTCCTTTTTTTCAGCGGAGGAAGGTGATTAGCGTTGGTAGCTTCACAATTGTGTTTTATGGATTTTCACCAATATCAGGACAGGCACACTTTACACAATGGCTTGTTGAATTATCCTTTTCTGTGTGTTTTAGTGACCACATGGATATTTCAGGTGGTACTGTAAATCAGCAGATCACAGCTGAAGGCACTCTGTCTTTTGTTAACTGGCTAAAGCTGTTAAAGGTAATCAATTCCTGTCTTCACTTTGTCCTAATCTATGCTATTGCTTAGCTCACCACAAAAACATTTGATCACATGTAAAGGTCTTTTGTTGGTTTGTTTGACCAAAACAAGAGTGTTAACAGAAAGAAATAAAATCAGTAGCTGATCAAGGCAAGTTTGTCTGTCAGGTTTGTCATTAATGAATTCATATGAAGTGAGTTGAGTGGTTTGTTTTTTTCCTTGATTGTGTAACCCTGAGACAGAATAAACTCAGTGAAATAAAAAACTTCATCTAAGGCATATCAGCCTCCCACTGTGTCTCCTTTAGCACTGTGATTTGATGTGTGCCTTAGTACTAGTTTTGTTTGGATTTTCTATTCTAAAAAACTTGATGGCCCTGTCAAGTTAGCTTCAAGATTGTTGTGGATTATCCCTGTGCCCAGTTTCTGGGGAGTTTTGCTGGTCACAAGTACACTTAGCACTACAAAGTAAAGGAATTGCACTTTGTGCAGCCTGTAGGTCTTCATAATAGGCAGAGTATGAATTTCCCTGGGACAGTTCACCTCTGTGTGCTCTTTCACCACAGGAGAAGTCGGGCAGCAGACAGGGTGGGGTCTTCTCTTCTGCCTTCATATTATTAGTTCTGGGAGAGGGAAAAAGAGATGGCACCAAAGTGAGGGAATCATCTTAAACTGAATTTTTGGTGTGTACAGGTTCTTCAAATGGACAGTTCTTTAACATGCAGCTCAGTAGGTCAGTTACATGAAATGGACAGTTAATTTCTTGTCCTAATTACAATTCTAGAGAGATTTTCCTTTCCGTGGACTCTCCCAAGCATCCCAATGTAGTCCCTTGCCTAACAAGAAAGAGGATTCAGTAAGGAGCACTGGGACTAAGCAATGGATGTGTCCCCGTTCTCAAGGGACACATTTCCCCACCGAATGGCAAAATGTGTGTGTTTCTTGTCAAGCTATAAACGTAGGCAAGCCTTGTAAGTTGAGACTCTTCTGATACAAAACAATTTCTAATTCGGCCATCAAAATGTTTTTTACAGTAACTGGTGCTCTCTAGGTTTGATGCAAAGTGAGGAATTCCAATGAATTTTATATTTAAAATCCTTTTTTTCATCTAGTAGATAAAACACTACAAAGTTGCACTTTTTTCATAATTGAGGAAAACGGTGGAGTTAAGGGCTGTAATATGTGTTATACAAAGGCTAAGAACAGGGCAAGGAAGCAATACTCTATGGCAGCTGCCACAGGCTGCACCTCTTAGCACCCAAATCTAAATAATTATCTTCCAAAAAACTTCAGGATTTTACTTTTAAATTCCCTATGAGAAAGGAGGACTTCTGGGAGTTCTAGAAGTTGTTCCTCTCAATTCCAGCTTTTTCAACACTGAAAAAAAGAAATAATTTGTGTCCTTGCCAGCAACACATGGGCTAATTTCAGGGAATTGGTTCTCTGAACCTACCCTGGAGCTTACTGGGTAGTTTATGTTGGGCCAAAGAAAGAAATAGGGAAAGGACTTTCATGGGAGGTTTTTTCAAGCTCTTATGTTCATGATCCCCTTCTGCTGCCTTTACAATGAATTTGTCTGTCTGCTCCAGTGCCCAGCGCTGGGTGGGTCTGTGCTGCAGGAGGTGCCCTATGGATGGGGCCTGAGGGCTCAGCTCCTCATGGAGTGACACAATTCTGAACACACCACTCTCCTCATCCCTATCAAAAAACAGAGGTGCAAGGTAAGCTTGGAAAAGGGAAATCACTTCTGCAACGCAGTCATTGAGACCCTGTGGTGTTAAACCCAGCCCCTATAGTGCCTCTGTAGGAACACCCAGAGGAAAATGTGTCCCTGGGATGTGGAGCCAGAAGGCCCAGTCAGTCTCCTAAGACGTTTGGCTTGTCTGCTTTCAAGTGCAGGCAAGTATTCAGTTTTCATTGCCATGATACTGTTTTCAGCTAGAATGCTTTCTGAACACATCAAAAAAGGCCAGGCTGCCATGATTCGAGGCCAGAATTGGTAGCTGGGATAGAGAAGTGAGGGCTAGAAATCTTACATCTGCTCAGAACAATGACATCTGCCTTCTTATCTGACTAAAAGAAATATCATGTTCAATTTGTAATTATTACTACCAAGAAAACCACCTACTGAGCTAGGGGATAAGTGCCAGAAAGAAGCACTGCCCTACCAACGTGACCTTAGAGCAGAAGAGGGAGGTACATGAAATGAGGCACATTTGTTCTAGAGAGACACAAAGCCCAGAGAGAACTGGGGGGAACAGCACATGCTACAGATGTGCCCAAATGAGTATCAGGATGCATTAACTTAGTGCACTATTAATTTATTATATTTTGAAATAATAGTATAAAATAAACATAATTTCATCTTGTACATGAACTCTGAATTATGTTGTGTGGGTCACTCCAAAGGACAGAGGTGATCTTAGTTTGAACTACCACCACTAAATATTATAAATATGCCTAATGTCTGGTGTAATTACCACACTGCTATTTCTGTTCTGTGCTGAAATCAGATTTGCCCTTCAGCTTTTGCACTGCCAATTATCAAAATAAAATATGAAGTTGAATAACGTAACAGTGGAATGTTGCAAATAAAGTAATAGCAAGAATCCAGTCCATGTAGGGTCATTGTATGTATAGTGAACAGTGCAGCATGATCTTGCAGCATAAGGACAAGTATACTGCTTGCTCAAATATTTGGAATTCATGGTGACAACACCTGAAATTAGGAAGGTTAATGACTAAACTGATTAGCAACAGAGAAGGCATTTGCAAACAAGTGAGTTACAGTCATTGCAACAGTAAAACCTCTGAAAAACATTTTAAATCATCACAGAACTCTTTCCTGAAAAAATGTTTTGACTGATCATAACAAGGAGCTCTGTCATGGTGTTTCACCTTCTGGAGCCTTTGGAAATGGATCCAGGTGGATGGGGATGAAAGATGTTGGTTTGGTCACTTCATACAAGCTGGTATAGCAGCATTTGAGCAAAAATCAAAAGTAATTTTGAATGAACATTGGTAGTACAATTCAAGTCATATTTGGCTACCATCTTTGAAAGCTGAATGACCTGCTGCTTTATTTACTCACTCTTGGGCACAAAAATGTAAAGTCAGAGTCTGAACCATTAACCTCATGCAAACTACATCCTGGCAGCTCTTACTTATGAGCAGTGCATGTGAAAATAGAGACAAATTCTCAGGCTGGACTGAACAGGCCTTTGTAGATGTGAAATATAGTAATTCTTTACTGAGATAAGTTTACCTCTGCCTGGAGGACAGAGATCCCTATCCCTTGTTAGGGATTGTAGCATATATTTATTGCATTTCTATCTGGATGCATTGACCAGCTGCAGTTTTTAATTCATTCCCATGTACAAAGCCGATTGTAAGCACTACCAGGGAAAGGAGGAAAAAAGAAAAATCTCCAGAGTTGTCAGCCTTTGAAACTTAAAGGAATTAAATTTAAAGGAGTGCAGTCTCATTATTGCATCTAAATTTTCAAAATGCCTCTATGTATGCCTTTCTGAGCCAAGATTTTTTGTGTCTCATGCCTAATGATATTCAGAATTTATAGCAGTATTTTCTGCTTCAGCCCTTGCATTTGTTGTGAGTTTGCTGTTTCTCTCAAGGAGGTACTGCCTTGCTGCTGTGCAGTGTCAGAACACTGCACCATGCTGTTCTGCAGGAAACCAGCCAGCAGAGTGTCAGGCACACACAGGTACCTTACCTGCAAACTTGTATATTTGCATTGTTCCTGTTCACTACCATCACTTTAGTTCAGGTGCTTCTGTAAAATAATACCTAGAAGCTAATCAGAAACTGCAGAGGGTATTTGCAGGACCAGTTCCCTATCTGCATACCTGTCTGTACAATACATGGGAATAGAGAGAGAGGAGCACTGCAGCACAGCTACACTAAATAATGATGGGGGTTTGCAGGGTACCATGCTGACAGAGTTGGAATTGGCAGCTATTATATCATGTTGCAAAGCAACTGAGGGAGGATTTGCTTTTGGAGATTTCTTGTAAAGAAATGAAACTCTCTTTTGAGCCAGTATGTTTTATATCTTCTCAATTTTCTTATGTGGGATCGTTGTCACAGGTCTCAAAACCTTTATTTATCCTTAGACATATTAAAAATGCAGTCATCCATATGATTTAGTTAGTTCAAAAAGACAAAAAGAAGTAAGTGCAGACAAATACCTGGCTGTAGATACAGTGTAATATTTAACTTGATTGTGGCTTATTAAGGCTCATTTGTTCATCAAGGGTGAAAAAAGTATTAACAACTGAAGTAGTGCTCGTTCTCCTAGTCCTGATTTCTGTTCATAAGCATGAATACAGATGAATGGAATTAGGGAACAGCACTCTTTTCAAAGGATTTTAAATAATTTTCAAGTTGTGATTTCAACCTTAAATTTACAAAAAAAGATCTTTGGAGCAACAGTGGTTTGACTGATACTAGAGCAAATATTTCGTGGGGTTTTTTTAAAAATAACTCTTACCCATTTAGAGAGAATTGATATGAAAATTATTTGCAAAAGGTGTTTTCAAAAATGTACTTTAGAGAATATGTATTTAATGCATATAAATTCACTTTCATGGTACAGCTGAAGTTACTTCAGTATAGTTCAATGTGGAAGCAGTTGTTAAAAGTGCAGCCCATTTCACACGCAGGCGTTGAACCTCTGGTGCGTTCTGCTCCCTCTCATTGCTCTCCTGTCTCCCTGCATCTGTGCTGCCCAGGCTGTGCCCCCTTGGCTGCACCTCCTTTGCCACCTTCTCTTTTTTTTTTAATCAACAATTCCACACATATTTCCTGCCTATTTTTAGCTGCTATTTATTTGGCAGAGAACTTGGATAGAAGTTGTCTTCATCTTCATCAGTGTGTTAGTTCAGAACAGCAGCAGATTTTGTGTGTGTGCCCTGACTGCTCTCACTTGTGCCACCTTGACCCCACTCACTGCTCTCCATCCAGAAAGTGTTTAGAAGTGTAAAGCAGATTTTTTTCAAAGGAAACAAATTCTGAAAATTCTTTCCATGGGGGCACAAAATGCATCCCAGCCCATAAAAGTCCAAACAAACAATTGGCCCCTTGTGTACTTCTCAGGTGTTTATTTGGGGATGGCAGTAGGATACAAGGCTGAATGTATCCCAGAACACATGGGAAGTACATACAGTGCACATGCAGGAACCTCAGCTACTACTTGCTGCAACAATTGATTGCACCAAATTACTTGTTAATATGGATTAAAGCCTTAGTTACTCACAGTGGTGGACATTTAAAAATCCATCATTCCAAATCACATTGATGGCTAAGGACCATTTGCCTCACAGACCTGGGTTAAGGATGTTAGCCCTCAATTACAGCACTAGAGAAGGTAGAGTCTGGCTGGCTGTAATGGCTTTTCACTGTTCTGCTGTAGAAAAAGTCATGGCTTCCTCAAACAATAGATTTTTTTTCTGCTCTTCTAGATTCCATAATTACAATAATTCTTAATTGGAAGCAGAAATAAAGAGATCACTTTTATTATTTATACTATTTTACAATACAGAGACTTTTGCTCATCCTTGGTCAATCTGTTGTGCAAATACAAGATGGTAGTTTTCCTCCCCTAGAGATTAAAGAGTCTGTTCCCATTTTCTGATTTCTTGCTCCATTCTTGTATCCTTGTATCAACTGGACAGAGTACATTGATTGGATTTTTGCTAGAGTGAGGCTGGAGACTGGCTGGACAGCAATGAAGCTTTGCCAGCATCTGCAGACCATTAGCATAAATTCTAGAAAATATATCAGTTCAAAGCCTGAGTCTGAGAAAATTGATATACATGGATCCAAGTACTATTTTCACACAGAAACACAAATTTTGAATATGCATGAGCAAGAGAAAGATTTTACTTATTCCAGAAATCTGGCTAAGGCATTATTCCCACCAGGACATATGATCATTGAAAGAAAATGGAAAAGCATGGAAGCACCAGCTGTTTGTGAATGAATCAGATTTGGCCTGGTTAACATCTGAGATGAATCAAGTATGGTTTCGTTAACATGATAAAGACTGATGAATTGAAGAAGGTTTAGAAACCCTCTAAGGATTTCTCTGAAGACAGTGTCTGGCTAGTAAAAGTACCTATGCTGTTAAATAAGTATGAAATCATTATTGGGCTATTTACTTGTTCACCTTCAAGTTAGACTCCTTATCAGTTTCCTGCTGTCATCATCCTACAGTGTCCTAAGAAAATCAAATACCCTGAGCCTCCCTGTTCCAGACAGGAGGTCAGCAGTCTGTGTGTGACTGTGAGACCATGTGCAGTGCCTATGAATAATGCAGGCTGTGGGTACTGAAGTAAATTGTCTGCTGGTTTGTTCAACTTAATTTTCAAGAGGAATTTAAATATCTTAAGTATGTGTTCTATAAACTCAGTAAGTATTTTACGTAGGAGAAGGTTGCTTCACTGACATTAGAGCTGCCGTGTGAATTGCGTGCCAGCTGATTTGGTTGAATTTTCCAAGTAAATGTTTATGGCTCATTTTAAAATGGGGGAAAGGTCCAGTTTATAACTACAGCGCTACTGTAAAATGCTTGTTTTAGCATTGGATGCACAGCAGTGCATGATGGCTGGTGAGAAAAATAGGTGGAATATTCTGTATTTGTACTGTCACCTGCAAGAAGGTTCAAGTGAAGAAGGAAGGTTCTGTAATGTGACTTCAAGTTTACAAATAGATGAAAAAAAAACAGTTTTACAAACTGAAATTTTATCAGCTATGAGATGAATGGTTCAGGATATACTTGGTGCACATTTTTAATTTACATGGGTGCATATTAGCAAGCACAGGTAAATATCTACACGTAGATTTAGAGTATTGTGGAACTATGATATGATATATGATGTGCTTTGCAGTACCACTGACACTTGGCATTTGTTGTTTTCAGCAGAAGTATTTCTAGTGTTCCAAACATTTGGAAGAATTCTGGCAATGGGGAAATGCTGTCGCTCCCAGTGATTTTTGTGTCATACATTCAAAAAAGAATAACCCAGAAGCTCAAAGTAGAAGCATACAGTTAACAAAAAAAATCCCTAACATGAAACTTTTAAAGAGCCTTTCTGAGGGCATCCACTCCACATTATACCTCTGCCTCAAAGTAAAATTGCACTTGTGTTGACTTTCTGCAAATCAGAAATGCCTTCTGTTTAATTTCATTCAAATGTTTAGCTATGCTTCATTGTTACCACATTAGACAGCAAACACAAATCCAATAAAATGTAAACCTTGCTTTCATTAAGTTGAAAGCAACTTCCTTGTTCAAAGTCTTTGAGATTGACTCTTTTAGAAAATAGTTTATTCTCAAAGGTAAGCAACCTTGGTCAACATGAAGCTCTACTTAATCCCGTGAGAGTGATTGATTTTATTTTTGCTTAGTCCACTGGCATGCAAATAATGAATTTTCTAGATTCTGAATTTATTTACTTAGATAGAATAAAGACAAAAGGTTGCTGCTAGCAGGTCTCTGTTTTCAAGGAAAGAAACTCTACCACTCTAGCACCTAATATTGCCATGTTATTCTTCTTATGTTCATTGACGTTTTTACATTACAGTAATTGGTAGATTGTGTTCTTCCAAGTATGTACTCACTCTGAAAACTGCCATTATCATTTGAGAAGTAAGATGGTGCAGATGATTTAGGTCACAACACCTAACACCAGTATGTTTAGGTAAATTTAGAGTATTTCAAAATATTAAGGGCAAGGTTGAGCACACCATTGTCTAATACAGGCCTGGAAGAGTTGCTTGATCATTACCAGAATTCTTTCCAGTGACAAAACACTGTGATTTTATTTAATGAGGGAGGCTGTTAGAATAATGGGGCTTTGCATCTGTCTGTGCTGATCAAAGTCCTCTAGTCCTGAGGCACTCCAAAGTCTGTTGATTTCGATACAACAAAGCATCCAAGGAATGCTTCTGGACTTGGTTGGGTGTTGATGACTGAGCAGGTCTCGGACCTTACCCTGTTGTGCAGCCCTGAGGGGGCTGAGGGCCAAAGTGTGCCAGGTGTGAGTGTGGATTAGCCCAGGATGGTGTCTGCAGCCCATCTTGGGCGTCCCTGCAACCTGCTGCTAATGTCTTATCTTGTACAGATCTTGGCAGTCAAGGATTTTTAGTATCTTGCCTGTTGAGTCTGTGGGGCTGTGCTTGCATTTAGCTTTATTTTGCCATCACAGGGTAGACTCTACAGTCCCTCCTCAGTCCTATGGAATGTTCCATTTAAAGTCTGGTCACAATGGTAGACTTTTTATTGTCCCAACTGGTACAGTGCAATGTATTTTAAAGTCTATTTTACTGGTAACTGTAAGAGTTTTGTTTCCATGGTCCTTCAAATATTTACACATTTAGCTTTCTTTATACAAAGAAAGTTCGATAGTTTTATTTGCATTTAATAGAAAAAAATGAAGAAAGAACATAAAATTCTCTGCTCTGTTGGCCTGGGGGAGTCTTGTGCACTACTAGGGAATTTACAGGAGGTGATTGATAAAGGCAAGCTTTTTACATCTCTAACCTCACGACCTCTCTCCCCCTCTCTCTCTCTGAGCCTGTACTTGCACTGGAAACGTCTCGTTTCCATAAAATGGAAGTATTGATTAATCCAGGCCAAGAATTGCCTATGTATTACTGGTTGTATGTGCATAAACCATACAAGAATTCACCAGGAATAAATTCTTGGTGGTATTTCCTGTGCATGTGTTTGGAGGAGAAGGGAATAGGGAAAAGCTGGACAAATACATGTATATATATTTGAGTGTGTATAAATATATGCAGCAAAACAAAATGGGCAAAATGTTTTAGTGAAGTGTGCTCTGATTTTTTCTTAGAATTATCTTGTGAAGATGGCCAAATTTTGCTTTAGCTTATGAAGAAAGAAGGTTTTACCTTTGTGCTTTTCAGCTGTCCCACAAAATGGGCACTTCTTCTGGGGGTCAGAAATAATAGAAAAAAATAGGAACTAAAATCTTTTACTGTCAGGTTAATAATGCCTTTTGACTGTAACATGAAAAACAAGCTTTTTGTTCTACCAGTCATTTATAATAGTCTTTTATTAGGTTTACTAGAAGAATTCTATCATTTTTTTTCTGAAAAATGGGCAGCCACTCTGACATAAATCAAAATCTTTTTGCTACTGCTTTCCAAATGGATTATTTCAAATGCTCAGGTATAATACAAAGCACTTTAGAAAATGTGAATCATGTTATTTACAATGATAAGCACATGAAAATAAAAGGGTAATATCAACTGGTGGGTTTTGTATTACAAATTTTTATTTTATTTTTGAGTTATTAATGGAAAATAGGGTTACTGATTAGTGTTATATAATAAATGCTTATTAAAGTAATTTCCATGAAAGAATACATAGTTCCATATAGCAATATGGAAAACACACATAGTAATTATCGAATATAAAGAGGTTTTGATTTTTGTTTGTTTGTTATTTTTCTAGTGAAAGCCCTGAAAGAGTATAATTTTTAGGTTGGCTGAAGTATTTTAACTGGTATGAACTGGCTTGAGCTGTCTCAAACAATAATAGATGACATTGCTAGAAGGCAACCATGGTAAATTGTTTGCTGCACTGCTATGCAGGTTACTGTTCTTTTTTTTCTCCCATGATCTCAATACTAATGACAGTAAGGGAATAAATGAAACAATTTCTTCAGAGTATGTCTAATTATGTTGGATTTTATGTCCAGGAAAATTAAGATATAATAGTACATCAGCAGAACTGAACCTGATACCACAGTTGTGTTAGTATTGATCTCAGACTTGTTTGCAGTGGATTGGGGTGAAGGGAGAAATTGAATGAGTAAGTCCAGATTAGCACTGCTTAGCACTTTGTATTTATTAGAGTGGTAAACCACTGGAGTTGTAATTACTGGTCTGCATTACAAATTGCATCATTTTTACTCCTTGGGACTCACACGTTTCAGTGGGAAGTCTGGGAAATTATTTTTTAATGTGCTTGTTAGCACAGCTGTCTGAATGCTTGGCTCACATTTACGGTGACATCAGAGACTGTGCTCTTATCCAGCAGTGCTGGGCAGTGCATTTACAAGAGGTAAATTCCTTGCTCTGGGGGACTCAGTGGATGTCTTTGAGAACATAAATGTATTTCACTTTTATCTTCCTTCCTTGCTTCCTGAATTTTGAGAAAGTTCCAAATATATTCTTACCCTTACTTCTTGCCAGGTAACTAGAAGTCAGTGGGATTCACTGTCCTTTATGCACTGATAACTTCTATTTTAAAAGCATTTATGTAAAACTGCTAGAGATAAATTTGAGAACCCAGAATCCAGCATGCTGCATCAAAAAACAGGATGATAACTGACAGCTTTAGAAACTGTCTAAATTTAGACATCTGAAAATTGTGACATAATACTTTTTTCCCACGTCTGACAACCCAGTATTAAAGTGCTTAAACTTGCAGCCCCATCTACCAGTCAGTTCTCACCTCCAGCAGGCTTTCTGCAATAACACACAGAGTTTTGAACAACACTGCTTTTTGGGTTTTTTTCTTTTTTTTTTTTTTTTTAAGCAAATTACTTATTGTTTATTTTTTAGAAAAGCACTGGCTAGTTTCTTCATACATTTCTACATTTTCTCATCTTCTTATTCCAATGCTACTGCTGTAGAATAACTTTTTTCATAGATGATTTGTTCATAACAAAAAAAATTTCTTGTAATACCAATCATCTTTCTGTATGTTTCACTTCAGTCTAGGACTAGAGTCATATGGTTATAGTCTGTGGCTCTGAAGAACAGAAGATGTTCACTCAAAGAGCACTCTTGTGATGAAGTAGCAGAAACTGTGACTTTAACACAACATTTAATTGTATTTCTTCAGCTATTATTTAGAGACAAGAATAGCATAGTCGTGGCTGCAGACATGCACACCTCACCAGTAGTCATGGGTTTTATTCCTTTCATTTGAAGCAGAAACCTTGCTCTCTTTCCACGTTATAATGTAGGATGTCTGTTAGTTTCCTGGAGTGTGAGAGCAGTTGCCTTCCTTACGTTGGGCTTGTAAAATCTTCGGAACCATTTTTTACAATGGATGTAGGCATGACAATAAAGTGGTTTTTTCTTATAAATGAACAGAGCTCAAATAGGGAGAGAAGGGAACAGTGTGTTTCTGTGTACTATTCCCTTAATTAGGGCTTCAACCACAAGTGGGGGTCAGCAGAGGTCATTCCATTAGTTTTACTTGCCCAAGTTTTTTTCATACAAGTAGATGGGTGAAGAAATATTTCTTAAGAAAAAATGAAATCCAAGATGCCCAAAACTAAGGGGTAGTTTCTGATAACAGTCAGGCAAGGTACTCCATCAAAAATCTGGTCTTAAGCCTTGCCTCTTTCAGAATTCAGGACATTTCAAAATACCTGTAGAAACTTTCAAATAGCCTGTGTCATGTCAGCCACTTCTTGATCTGGACAAAGTGACTGCATTTTTCCTAAGTAAAGAAGCAAACCAAAAATTCTTCATGTTTTGTTTTTCTGAGGTGTGGAGAAGTTCAGTTGTTTCCTATGATACCAGAACTTACAGAACCATGGATCCACCCAGGCTGGAAAGCCCTCATGGGGCCTCTAGTCCCACGTTCTGCTCAAAGCAAACTCAGTGCTGGATTCAGACCAGGCTGCTCAGGACTCTGTCAAGTTGACAATACCTTAAGGGACAGGGATTTCACAACCTTGCCATTAGAGCTTCTCCAGTGCTTTATTACCCTTGCAGTGAGCACTTTTATTGTGTCCTGCTGGAATCTCCCCTGATTCATATTGTAGCTGTTGTCTCGTGGTGCAGCTCTGTACAGAGCCTGGCTCAGGCTCCTCTGTGACCTCCTCATGGGGACTGGCAGATGGCTCTCCAGCCTTCCCAAAGCCTTCTCTTCTCTTCTCTTGGCTAAACCAGCCCTCTTCCCTCAGCCTCTCAGTCTGGGTCATGTATTCCTACTATCTCAAAAAAGTTGAGGGATTATTTTTAGCCTTATTATTGTTTCAGTTAATTTCTGAATTGCAAAATCTCCCATCAGCTCTTTTTCTAGAAGGCTCATAATCAGTGTAGTTCAGAAAGAAACTGCACAAAATAAAGATGATCTTTTCCTTGTAAGTCACTTGAAATCTCCCAGCTGGGTAACCCTGTCAGTGTGTGATGATGAGTTGTGGTATTTAAATAGCAGAAGTGGAGCAGAAAGCTCAGGCAGTGGCACAGCTGCCTCTCCTCTGCTCCGTGTCCCTGGAATTGCACTGCCAGCTATCCAGGGCTGATGGAGGACTCTGGTGGAGTTTTGAAAACTATTTTCCTTTTGCCACTCAGCAAAGAGAATGAAAAAAAGGAAACAGAGTTCTGGACTGGGCAACAGCAGAAGGGTTTGAATGAGCAGAGCCAGGTGTATGCACTGCTCATCCTTGGCTTGGAAGGTTTGGATCAGGCCCTGGAGCTTGGCCTTGCCTCTGTGCTCTGAGGGTCCTGGTGCTCACACTCCTGAGTGTATGGGTCTCTCTCTCTCTCTTGCTTCAGAGAATCAAGACTTCATCTATGTAGGCTAGGAAAGGGATAAGTATAGGACAGAAGAAGTATTTAAGAACATTGACATTTAAAAAAAAAACTCTTGCGGAAAAGAAGTATTTTTAAGACTCTAGGTCTTTATGAAAGAGCGTTCTGTCCTCTCTAAATTTTACTTTATAATGGAATACTTAAATAATGGTGGAATCAAAAATTTAAAAAAAAAAAGAACCTTCAATATTTTTTAATGTATTAGAAGATTCTTTAGTATTTTTCAAGATTTTTATGATGACTTTGAAATGATCTCACAATATGTCTTTGTTTTGATGTAACCAGAATTTTCAGAGAAAATTTGTTGTTGTTTTCTGACAGGCTTGATTCAGGAAAACGATTAAAATACAAGTCTATTGTTTTCATTGTATTTCATACAGAATTTCTAATAGTTCCATAATATATTGCAAAACTGTTACCATGTAATCACTGTAGGAATCGGGCAAGCAATATTCCTCCAGGTACAGCACTTTATAGGCAGGTTGTCAACTGCTGAAAAATAACAAGTTGACAACAGTTTGAAAAAGAATACCAAGCTAATGGAGCAGTGGCAGAAAACTTGGGTTGTTAAAAGCATGATATATGAGAGAAGGAAAGAATGGGCAGAAGAGTGTAACATGAAAAATGAATGGGCATTTCATTATAGAGGACTTCCCTCTTGTTTTCAAACACGTTGCTGCTTGCAGAACCCTGTATGAATACTGAAAGTGGTTTGTTGGCAGCAGCCAGCTATGTCATATGCTTATACCTTCTCTTAGCAAGAAATTTGTATTGATGTGTCTTCTGTAAATTTTCAAATTGCAGAGCCACGGTAAATAAAATGTCATTTCCTGAATAAATTAGGATTTTTTGCTATCATCTGAATTACTAAAGTCATCCTGTGTAAAATAATGTTTCTGCTCCTCCTGAGGCAGCCTCTTCAATTTTCCTTACACCTGTGGCTTAATATAGGACAGAAGGTCTTCCAAAGACCGATGTTCCCAGCGGAACACTGCTGATTTTCAAGAAAAGGCTTGAAAATTGTTTCAGTGTTTCGAGGTAAACCTTCAGGTCTTGTAGTTTTTAATTTGAACAGGCTGGAACACATTTTGATGTGCAGGTATCAGCTCTCACTGGGAGCAGCTTTTGTTTTATAGCTCATACTCTTCACCTTGTAACCTCACAGAAGACAACTAAAATTGGTTTAATTTTCTTTAGCTTGCGTGACTGCTCCGGCATCCACAAGTGGTTTGATGTATAGTTACCTATCCCCGTCTCTTGTTGGAATTAGATAAGTTCCATATCACATAGAGATCAATGAAATATAGGAACATTATAATGAATGATTTGGTAAAATAGTTGTAAGAGAGCTTTTTAAGGGTTGAAGTTGTATTTTTCATCTGATGTATTTCATCACACCACAGTTAGTAAGTTTGTATGGAGCTTGTTCAGTACTATTCAGAATTTCTTCTTGAGGCCATACTGATATTTGCTTGTGGATACCATTTCTTCATCTGGGGTCCAAAGTCTCTGTTTATATCTAAAAATATATGAAATGCACCAATCAACTGGTGTGCAAAACAGTATAAGCAAATGACTAATAATTATCCATTATTCACTTAAACACCATGCAGTTCTGTTTCAAACCAGGGAAAAGCTGAACACTGACATAGAAGCACATTGGATGTGTGCTTAAGAACTGCAGCTTTGCACAGAATCATTCATCTCTCAATAAGTAATGAAATACACTAAATATTAACACAGAGTAATCATGCAGCAGATCAAAGCTTTGCATTTCATGGAGTGAATTTTAAAGTAGACATTTCTTTGAGAAAAGTAGTGAAAGTAAGATCCTGAGAAATTCTTTGTTATGTAAAAAAAAATTAATTAAAATAGAGTTAAATTCTACAAGGAGTCTTCTACTTGCCCAAAAGGTAAAGTTTCAAGTTTTCCATGACTATAAAAGTTAGGTTTCATATACGGTATTACATTTTTGGTCTGAAAAATGAACACAAAACCCTTTGCAAAACTAAATATTTTCTAGATTAAAACTTACAGGTTTTCATTGCCAGTCCTTTTTTTTTTTTTTTTTTTCCTTAAATTGTAAATTTAACTTTCTAAAGAAGGAAAGCTTCGACAATAAAAGCATTTTATCTGGAATTAAAGTACCCACTTCTTACCAAGGCAGAAAATTTTCATGGTAATTTTGCTGAGCAGAAATATGGGTAAAATAATTTTTGTTTCACCCATGACAAAGACCCAACCAAATTAAAAGAAAATAAAAACTCTACCTTTTACTGAACCCAGAAAAAGTCCTATTTGCGCAGCTCTCAGGGGGATCAGGAGCCCCAGGATTTCAGAGGAACTCAGTGTAATGCAGTGCAGCTGGGCAGGCAATCACTCTGAGAACTGGTTGGATTTTAAAGCTCAGAGTTAATGCCTACAGACCAAGGTAAATCCTGTTTATCCTCTCAGGTGACGAGGTAGATCAGACAGATTGTATATAGAGATCTTTCCTGAGTCCTGCATTTAACTGGCTGGCAGAAATTGCCTTCTTGGAAAGACTCCTGTAATTGTAGGAGTTCTAAAACAAAGCAAAATGAAGTGATTAGAAAAACACTTCTGAATAAGATGATGGTTGAAATTAAGTTCAGTCACACAAATCTTCACAGTAAGATAGTTGTGTGTGTGTTGAATTGTTATGTAATCAAATATATTTAAATTAGTGTCTTATGTTACAGCTGCCTTTTATTGGCAGAGTTGTGTCAGTATTACCGGCTTTTTGGTTGGGTTTTTTAATACAGAAATATTGACATGCCCATGAACTCCTAAAGAAATGCTCCTCTTTTCATTGGGCATATAAAGGAATGAGCTTTATAAACTCACGTATTCCAAGAAATCCAGGTACTGCTTTAAGCACATGGAGAATGCTGGTATCTTTATTTGATGGCCAGTATTGCACCCAGGATAAACTACGCCATTGGAATCCTTGCCTTTGCTGGGAATGCTGTTGAGTGAATCCAATTGCAGTTCAAGGATGTCTGTGATTGGTATCATTGGGAAAAGGGTCTGTACTGGATAAAATACAGTTGAATATTCAGATCTCTTTGATTTGGTTCCTAATTTTGTTATTTGGGCACCCTCTTCTTCTGGGTTTCCATGTTCTAAGATAGAAATGCTGACATTTGTCATGTGCTTTGAGATTTAGAGCTAGAAAATGCTACCCAGGAGGAAGGTATCATTCAAAGACTGACAGACTTGATATATAGTTTTGGTCTTCACTGCAGAGTTGGACATTGATCATGGCATTACAGAAATAAAGTCAGAGTAAAGACATTTGTACCAACATTCTGCATAGCATAATGTTGTATTAAGTGGTTTAGCTGATTCCAAATTTACAATGAGTATATTTCTAAAAGATTTTGACAAAATGAGATGTTCATCTCCTTGCCTCTTTTTTTATCCACATCTCAGGCCAACTCCAATATCAAGAAAAGAAACAACATAAAAATATTATACACTGAAGCTTCCAATCAAATAATTTTTAAGATTTTAAAGAATTTACTACGAAGATTAGTTTAAATTTTAAAAATGACAAATGTTTCCTCACTTGTTTTAAGAAAGCTCTGAAAAGTTAAATATGCAAATGAGTTAAGTCTTTAGAAAAAAAACAGTCATTTGGAGAAAGGCTCCCTGCTTACAACTGTACTAAGTCACAAGGAGCTATTTTGCCAATCACAGCGTAGATTATATATGAAGGCCATAGCAAAGCAGTCTGTATCATCTTTCTGAGTGCTTACCTATTCTTTTTGCATTCACCTGAAGATTTGCAGTTTCTGTTGATTCTTCACATTTAGTTTCTGCAAGCAAAAAAAAAAAAACAACAAGTGAGATGTCACCAAATTTTTTTATAAAAGCTGTTAAAGAGATTTTTACATAGTTTCATCTCTTGGAGAGTTTTGATTGAGCATCTTTGAACCCTTACTCTTGCAAAGTAGACCTCAAAGTTGCTGGGATTTGGAGTCATTTGACGGAATTTTTCCACTGGGTAGAAAATATCACTGGCATTAGACTCTTGGTCCAAGAGAAGAAAGCTTCTCATGATCATCAAAATGAAGACTTCTTTGTAAACTTCATTGAGGGAATAGTTTTGTTACCCTTTTGTTGTTTGCTTTTTACCAGAACTAGGCTCTATTCTACCTCAGTAGCTAACGTATTAAAAATGGCTTTCACTTAAATATTATAAAAAACTATTCATTTCACAATTGCACCGTAACTCACATTCATTTTTTTTCCCTAGAATTGTTAGAAGTCATCATAAGACTCTCAATTCCTCCATCAGTAATGTCCAATTCCGTACATTTTGTTTTCTTTCACAGTTCTTTTATTTTTAGCGGTACAGCCCTGAGGATTTTTGATTATAAGATCTTCTGACTACAACTTATGAGCTTAATAGCCATCATGCTGTATTTATGATCCTATATCACACTTCAGGGAAAGCTTCTGTGGCTTGATTGCTGGCTTTGTTTGCAGTAGTCAAAGCCCCGGAGACGTCAGCATTTAGCCGTGCTCTGAAATTGCTGAAGTGTGTTGTTCCACCAGACTGGGTGGCCTACACAGCAACTCTAATAACAAATGGTTCTGGGTTTTTTGTGGGGAAGTAACAGCACGGGCATTGTGCTAAGGTTGCCTCCTGACTATTAGGCAGTAATTTCTGAAGAAAAGAGCCTGCTGTTCTCTCTCTTCTGAAGTGAAACATGAGTATAACCTGGAATGAACCCTTGTCTTATGTTTTTATTCATTGTTTGTTGACCCTGTGGTCAACCCTCTGTCGCTATGATTAATCATTCAGACTCCAGTTGTCCAAATTCAAGCCTTTTCTGCAAGAGAAAATGGGGAGTGGAAGGAAATAAAACAAAGTATTAATGAAAGAAAATGGGTTAATCTTTGACATGATAATTTATACTTGGGCTAGCAAACCAGCAGGAGTGCTCTTGTATGCGAGTGATTAATAGCTGCAATGGTTGTGTCTGTGACAAGTGATTAATAAAGTTTGTGATTAAAAAAAGTACTTCCTTTTCTTTTCCTGAAGTGTGCAAATCTTGGAACTCCACTTCTGTCTGCACACTGGTTCAATTACAATGCAGACCTATTTGTAATTCAGATGTCATTCTCCATTACTCATGCAAAAGTCTTCAAAATAGAGTTCACTTGATCTGTTAAGTACTGAAGAACTGGGGAATTGAGCATGTCCCCAAAAGACTTTCTAGACTATGGGGAAAAAATGTCTGAGATGCAGCATTTGCTTCATGTAACCTATCACCATGGAATTTATTACATAAAAGACAGTATTCTATTACTGTACAAACTAGTTACTAGATGCAAATTGAAGTTCTTGAATTGAATCTGTTCTTCACAGTTAGAGCAATAACTTGCATTAAATCTCAAACCTATCCAGATACGGCTGCGGTTTTAATTTTTTTTTTCCCGGAAGTTAGATCATGCTATGAAGAGGTACATAATCTGAATGGAAATAATTCACAGAGCTGTGAACATGACAGCTTCAACCAAGTGCTGCTAATTAAAGCCATACTTTCCCTTCTCCAAAAGTTAATAGTATTAGATGAAAATTTGCAAAAATTTATTTACACCTCCTGCTAAGTGACGTCTTTCAGAGCTCATTTGCAAATGCATCCCAAACCAGGCCTAGACTCTTCAAATTGTCAGAGAATAATTAAATGGGTGTGTTGAGATGTAATTATATAGGAAGGTAAGAATGGCAGGAGTGATTCAGACCAAAGGTTCGGTTTGCTCTGTAGCCACTCTCCCAGCAGTGGGTGGATGGGAGCAGATGCCTGGTGAAACAAGATTGAGGAGGAAATGGTGCTTTGTGTGTTGTACTTCCCTGGTTTCTGGTAATCTGTAGCTTCCAGAGCTGGAATTTGAATTTACACCACCATGTTTGATAGCTATCAATATGTCATGAAGTCACATAAGCACTTTTTTTAACCCACTTTTATTTTGTCCCCCATGACATTCTGTGGCAGTTCCCTTTACAATTTCAAATATGAATTGCATGTTTTACCATTTTAAACTTGCTGTGTGAGCATTTCTTTGCTGTTCTTCTAGTTCCTATTTCATGAGGAATGGTGAATAACCTTTTTTTATGTTCTGTTTACTGTGCATGATTTTGTAGACCTGTTTCATATTTCCCTTAGGTCATCTATTTCAAGATGAAAACTTTCAGTCACTTCATCTTTATTCCCATGAAATCTGTGGGACACATTCTAAATATCTTATTTAAGATGGGGATCAGTATCTGAGATAGATCCATCATGGATTTACACTGCAGTGTAATGATGCTTTTAGGGTTCATTCCAAATTTGTTTCTTAATAATTCCAGTCGGTTTTTTTGGCTGTTCCTGAGCCCAGAACTGGCATTTTCAAAGCATCATCTACAATGACTGCAAATCACTTTCTTTAGAAGTAATATCTAGTATAAAAAATCAGAGAGGATTGCCCTATTGGGGTTTTTTTAATGGTTTATACTTATTTAATAATTTTCAGCATTTTCGTCTCCTAGTATTTTACACAAATGTCAGTAAAATGAGAGTTAATAATTTTATGCGTCCTCACTTATGGGTAGCATACTTATTTTCCTTCTCTACAGATATATACTGCTTATCAGGAAAAAGAAAATTTAATCTAAGGCTCCTCACAGTGGCCCCTTTGGCTTGTGTAATCTGCAATTCAGAGCTACAGATTTACAGGCTTTACACTTTTCTAGAAGTCTAATAAGGTTGGACTGATGTATTGGCACAAAAGCCATATTAAAGGCCCTTTTCTGGAAATACCGCCTCAGCTTATCATGATTCGTTGTAGCGACATGAAGTGAGATTTGTCTTTCATGCTCTCACAGATTAAAGTGCACAGAGAAAACAACACTTGCTCTAAAGTGACAAAGTGCTGTTGACAAATTTGTATGAAAGCTACCAAATTTTATTCCTTTATAAGCATGAATGTAATATGGGAAAGAAAAGCATTGTCCCCCTGGATGATGGTAATGTAATTGCTAGTTTTAGGTAGAGATTTTGGAATGATATTTGTTTGTTCATAGAGTTTTGGTTGCCCTGAAACATTTCTTCAAATTGTTTTTGATGGGCAAAAATTACCTTTGGTAGGACAAGACACTTAGATTGACGTGAAGACACAACATTTTAAAATTTTTTTTAATAATTTCAGAAATGTGAAATTACTAAATTGAGAAATTGAACACTAGGAAGAAGAGGCTGGCATTGTTCTCAGTGTTCCCTGCTGGTTCAGGGAAGTGAATAGCAGTCTATAATTGGAAACATCTATCAGAAAAAAGGGAAGGACACAAGTTTGAGTCAGTATTCCAGTACTTAGTTTTTAAACTAAATATGAGGTTCAGCAAGAACCTTGAGAGAAGCACATCCTATAACATTTGAGAGTAGTGTGTGCTCACTTGATATTTCATCAATAAATTTCTAATATTTGGCTGTAGATTTTTTTTTCTTCTTCAAACCAGTTTCTTTCCTAAAACATGATTTCCAAAACACATCCTCACATACTTTGCAGAATGAAGTAGAAGTTTTTGATGCTTTGACCATGAAAATATTATTTGATATTTCTTGTTCAATGTCCTACTAAGCTTGGGAGAAAAAGGTAAGTACTCAGACAGAGAATGCAGACTCCAGAGGGCCTTTGGCTTGTACGTTGAAAACTCCACAAAAGTTGATACAATCATGTCTCTAGATTCAGAATTCTCTTCTGCCAGGAGCAGCCTAGCTCATTATTTTTTCAGAAAGGTACCTCCAAACAAGCTGTGAGGTAGTATTAAACCCTGTATGGGTCTGTAAGCCAGTGGGCTCTTTAAGATGTGTAACCACTCACAGTGATTACTGGAGAGAAACAAAGAGAGAAGGGTCCCTTCCTTTCTCTGCAGTAGCATTGTTTGATTTATGGCATTTCTTTAAAACAGAAAATTGCTGGGACTATTTCTTTCTAAATAAGTAAACATGTGTCAATATACTTGCAGAGACCATAGTATTTACATTTAGCTGTTGATATTTTAATTAACAATTTAAGCGTGTTGTTTGCCCTGCAAGTTCAGTGGGAAAAACTCTACAAATAAACAGCAGCTCCCTCTTGGACAATCACTCTGTAAATTAGCTTACTTTGTCAATAAAGCGCATGCCTATCAGCCCCTTCACGGCAGCAGGGGGCAAGGATGTTCATTTACTTAAGCAGTAGGTTATACTATTAGTGTGTGTGATTGCTGTTAATTAGAATATGTGTAGATGTCTCAGTGCTGCACAGTTTGTAATATAAAACCTTTAAGTGCTTAGGCTATTAATGAAGTCAATAAACGGTTCTATTAGGAGACCCTTTTTTTGTTGTTTTTATTACTTCCTCTCTGTTTTGCTGTTATTTATTATAATAATAGTATGGTAGTCAAAATATAACCACAGGTTAAATAGAAACAGTAAAGCAGGGTTTTTACCTTGGGGAAGGGAGTGTATGTACCAACGTTTATCCTGTAAGTTTGAAACAGGAATGAGTGTATAGTCCAGCTGTGAATTCTGACTGATTTCCATCATTTCCATTTGATATTCGGTTTAGTGTTAAAATATGCTTTTCATAATCCCTTTGACTTGAAATAATTTAAGCATTTGCTTAGTTTTCTAAATCCATTGTAAATGTTCTCACACTTCCTTGTAAACAAGGTTATGTGAGTATATGTATTTGAAAGATCAGGCTGTATGAATATGCATTTATAATTTTAATTTTAAAACCAAATATCTATAGCAAATCCTGAATTAATATCTTGGCTGTGCTATGCTATTAGCTACATATAACCTCTCCCTGACATCAGCAGCAGGGTCAATTCAAGCTCTTGTCGCAGTGAACATGTCTTTCAAATGTATAATCTAAAGGCAAGTTTCTGTTTATGTGGAAAAGATCAGTTGATGGGAAATACTGTTCTACAAAGATAAATAATAGAATTTTATATGAAAACCCATACATTACCTGAAAGCAAAGTCAGCATTAGAACTCTTATGTCTTAATCATGGTATCATAATGTCAGTTAGCATTTTGTCTGTCTAATGCCCACACAGGAAGAAGGCCAGGCAGTGCAATTGGTATCTGGACTGGCAAAATGGAGACGCTTTTCTAAGCTCATGGTGGTTCAGAATGCTTCAATGAGCATGGTACCTGCCTACACCCTTTGCCTGACTGTGACCTGAGAGGGAGTGGGACATTGCCCAGCTTGCTGAAGCTGCACTCTGTCCCCTTGCCTGTGTCATTGAGGAAATCTTTAAATAGCACTGGTCCCAACACAGACCCCTGGGGACACCACCTGTCACTGGTCCCCATCTGGACATTGAGCCACTGACCAGTGGCTCCAGCTGTGCCTTGGCCTTCCTCACCCCATCCCTCCACAACCCTATACACATTCCAGGATACCTGTCCCTGCTTCCACTGCCTGTGAATTTGCTTCTTGCTCTTTAGTTTCTTGACTTCCTTGCATGATTTCTTGCCCTGTATGGAAAGTAGCATTAAAGATCTGCCAGCTCAGTTCTGCTCCTTCTCCCTGAAGGCAGTCTTCCAAGGCCTCCTCTTGACTTAACTCATCCAAGAGCTGGAAGTTTGCTTTCCCTAAAATTCAGGGTCCTGACTTAAATCTTTGCCCAGCCTGCGTCCCTCAGGATTGCAGACTCCACCAGTGTGGATCACTGCAGCTCTGTATGCCTTGAGTGGACTTTAATGGTCAACTTGGCAGTGCTGGGTTAACAGCCGGATTCAATGAGCTTTTCCAATCTGTGAAATTATTTTAAATGTCTCCTAGAAGATGCTTTTACCAGAGTCCTTTTGGAATTTTCAGCCAGCGCCAGGCCCAGCAGCAGATGTGTTTGTAGAGGAAGTTCTCCAGCCATCAGCAGATTTGATGAGCTTGTACTTTGGCTGAGCTGCTACAAAAAATGCTGGGCAGGGCTTCAGAGCCATATTGTGGAATTTGCAAGACAAACAGGGCCTTGTTGAGCTCAGGAAAGACAGCTAAATTTAAGAAGATGATGACCATTGAAGAGTCCTACAGCTAGAGTTGAAAGTCCCTCCCTCAGACCTTGTCTTGAGACACAGTGCTCAGAAATTGAAAAATGTGAGCTGTGTGAGACAAAAAAAATAGATGAAATACTGTAAGCCATCAGTGCTCTAGAAGGACTCTTTTTTTTGAAATCTATACTGATGGCCATTTTTCATTTCAACAAAAACAAAAGAATGTTTTTCAAGACCCGTATTCTGAAAAATATTCACTCACCTTTTGATAGACACTTTTCAGGCACTGAGTTAATTTAGTTACAAACTTCACATCAAATTGAACTGAATTGTTGGTGCAATGCAGAATGGCAAAATTTAGGTAGTTTCTGAAAATACTTTTCATTATACATATTTTGCCTTCTAACTTATTGAGTCAATATGATCAGCAAAATTTTTAGATCAGGCATTGTAGCTAGTCCAGCTATACCTGCACATGTCATTATAGCATTGATCATGATCTCTTAAGAAGAGATGGGTTTATACTTTCTAGGATGAGTGGAGAAATGATTTTTGCATGGATCAGTGCAGGTCTCAATAACTGCCATAAGGTTTTTCCTGCTTTATGCAGCAGATGCAGGGACTCTTCTGATGACATAAGATAAAAACTGATTATTTGAAACTCTTCTAGCAAATCTCCTAAGAACAAATTTCTATTACATTTTCTTTGTCAAAAAATCTGAACACATGGGAAATGATACAGAGATTGCAGAAATTTGGCACAAAAGTCTACAATACCTGGTAGAACAAGTACAGATTGCTTGATTGCAACAGTAAGTGATATAGTATTTTGTGGGTTTCAGGGTATTATTGATAGTTAAAAATGACAGGAAAAACAGCTTTGTGAATTTGCATAACAAATTCATTCTGCTTTAAATTTGAGAGGAGAATGATATTCTGTTTGAAAAGTAATTTTTTGTATGGTTTCTCTGTTGGCATCCATGCTCTATGAACAGTAGTTCCATGGAAACAGTGATGTACATGGAGAAACCACCAAAACAAAACAAAAAGGAGTGCCCGGGCTGTGAAATACCCCTCCCAAACACTTGTACAGCATTATTAAATGGATGAGAAATGGTCCATTGTCTACTTAATTATTTTCAATACAGCAATGTAACTCTATTAGAAATGTTTGTACTAAACACAAATTGCTTGAACTTTGACAGTGTACTAGCAGCTTATAATTTTATCTTTGAAAAACTGCCATCTGTATGCAAATATAAGGAAAATGCGGATGCTTGCTCCTATCCAGTTTTGTAACCCAGTTCATGCATTTTCCAAGGAAGTAAGCTATAGATGAAAGAGCTCTGAAGACCAAATTAGATGTAGCCAAGTTTTCACTCACTTCCTGGCAGAATAATTTCAAAACTACAGAAGACACTTGATTTTATTAGTCCTGGATATGTAGGAATGTTGAAGCATGTTCTCATGGAATGGATTCTTCAGCTGTGTCCTGGGTTGCAGTGTATTCTATTACCATCCTCATGAGCTGGAAACCAGGTGGGGCAGTGTTTCCTTGCCTCCTCCCTCTGCACTATCTCCCTGGTTAATGGCCCATCAATGCTCTGCCCATGACTCAGAGATAACTCCCTCCGGACTGTCTTCTGTTAATGGCCCATCCACGCCTTGCCTCATGGCTCATCATCCATTGTGAGAGGCTCCACCCAGAGGGAGGAATCAAGCATTCCATCCTGGATATAATCTGAGATTCCGAACACCACAGACACCCTTTCCACTGGATTCCCAGAGGACAGGAGCTACAAAGCCACCACTGGACCTTCCGAGAAAGAGCAGACCCTTCTACAGGATCACTGCTTCAGGAGGATGCAGCCACCATTTTATCAGACTGCTACCACCACCCTGACTAACAGGGTGTCAGGTCGTATCCTGACTGTCAGCTTAAACCAGTGTTTTCTGCCTTTATTTTTTTCAATTTCCCTATTAAAGTGTTATTCTGACTTGGTGCCTCCCACTGATTTGTTTTCAAACTAGTACAAGCTGAAATGCTTGGAATATGTTTTCCTAATGCAGAAACTTTCTGACAACTGACCTCTTGCATATTTATTACATTTTCATGTTAAGTTTTTCTATGTTCCTCTTTTTTAGTTTTTTCTTTTTGACTACCCATTTTTTTGAGTAATGTGTTGTTCTGCTTTTGCTTCTTGGAAATCAGAGGAAATGTAGAGCTAGAACTGATGTAAAAGACTGGGAGAATAAGACTGAGCTGAAGGTTGTTGGAGATGGCTCAGTTGTTACAGATTGGTAGACAGATAGGGAGGTGGATGCAGTTGAATATTCTTGAAGAACTTCAAGGCCAAAATTTGTCTTTCATTAAACAACAGAAAGTTGAGTTATAGTAATGTAAAAACTCATTCAGAAAGGGCAAGAGGGCATTCTGAATAATTACACAGGTGAAAACACAGAGTGATTCTATTTTCCTATGACTGAGAAACAGAAGCAACCTTACAGGTTTCAGGAACCTGTTTTCTGTTTTGAGCTCCTGAAGGAGCCTAGTTTCTGATTTCATATCCAATAACCTGAGATACAGATGCAAACTATGCTCTTGGAAGCTGATCAAACCATACCAACCTCACTGACAATAACAACAGAAGAAGTTATTTTAGGATTCTGCTGTATCACTCCAATCCTACTTCACACACACTCCTATGTGACTCTTATCAACACTTAATAATTTTGTAATGCTTATGGCTGCCCCACCCCTGGAAGCGTTCAAAGCCAGGCTGGATGTGGCTCTGATCAGCCTGGTCTAGTGGAAGTTGTCTCTGCCCATGGCAGGGGAGTTGAAATGAGATGATCTCTAAGGTCTCTGCCAAGCCATTCTGGGATTCTATGATGTTATAATATTTAAGTTTCTTCCAAAGATATCCATGACTTTGGTTTTCAGAGTAATTTTTCTTTTACTATTGCATCCCATCAAAGCAGAGGAAGTTACTTTTACATTATCTAAAACATATGATTTGCCAAAACAGGTCAAGCTATGAAATCCATTAACTTCATCTATTTCTTCTTAAATGGACCAGTGGCTGATGATTCAGATGAATATGAACTATCTGTGATGCTTGGTTAGGCCTTAGGTCAGCAAGTTACCTTTGTTCAGCATTCAGCCTTAGAAATCTTTGCGAATTCTGTGCTTTATATGAACCTAGCTAGCTGTTCATTTTATTATTTAGCTCTAAAATTGAGTCATGCTTTAAAACAATTTTGATTTTCTCTTCCATTATTTTCACTATAGTAATATTTAATCAGAAAGATAAGCAAAAAGAAATTTAAAAGGCAGAGAAAGAAATAAACTAATGCTCTGTCCATTGATAAAAATATTTTACAGGTCTGTTCTTACTGCAGAGGATTGCCATAGACCAGCAGCAGGTGTTTGAAATCAGTCAGTAGATGGAAATGCTTTACAGTAACTTCTGAAATAGGAGCAGCACCAGCTAATCTTCAAATGAAAAATCACATTTTTCATGTCTTCTCTAACATTTGTGGTATGGAATTACTGACTTCATTTTCTGACCTTAAATAGGACATCCTGACACATGGTCCTCTTGTGACAGTGATTAATTAGCATTAATGTCCTTGCTTGGTGTTCTGTCAAGAATGATGGGATATGGGCTGTTAAACTTGTGATCTCCCACTTTCACACAGACCAGTGCTCAGAGGACAGAGAGGAACAGAGGGAAAAGGAACTGTAGGTTTATTTTGCTACATCTTAAATGAGCAACTGGGTAAGGGGTGTTTTTTCTAGTTCTGTTGGAATTTTGGACCAGGTCTTCATAAAATATAAATAATATAAACATTATATATATATGGTTAGTTCTGCTTTGTCTGGGCAGTCACCAGATTGTAGGAGTTGAAGGTCATTCCATAATAACCAGTAAATCTGAATTATATTTATTTGCTGCTTTTTAGATCAACTCTCCTTCAAAGTTAAGAATTCTGATTTTTCAGTCTTCTTTCTCCCTATTTTTGGTGGTCTGGGAGTTTTATTGGTAGCAGTATCAAAGATCATCAGAGTAACAGGGTTTGAGTATCTGTAGTTTTCTTTTTCATAAGCTTGTTGCAAGGCTTTACATCAAATATTTTTACCTCATAGCTAAAAAATGCTGATGACAAAGAGCTTACAGTCCTGGACATTATTATTTATTTTTAGATTACATTTTATCTAAATTAGTTCAGTAGGCCTATCCATGTTATGCTTGTGCATTTCTATATTTAAGTGCTAAGTAGGTTGTTATCATCCTGAGGCAAGTAAATCTGCAATATGGATTTCATTTCAAGATAATTTGTAAACAAATGTGTTCAAAGTACATAAAAGTCCTTGGAATGTAATGTTTCACTAAGTCAACAAAGGAGTTTATAATACTTTTAATCAGTGAGGTATATGGCAGTAATATAACACAATTTTATGTAATATTAAAACATGCTTTTCCCTCTGTTAATTTCGTTACCAAAACCCACTTGTGATGACTGTCAGCTCTCTATATGGTGGTTATGGTGCAATGCTAAGTTAACTGCAGGTGGATAAAATCAGTTCTGAAAAACCCATTTTCAGATTAAGCCATTAAGTTATGCTGATAGTGATCACTGAACTCTTTTCTAATGTAAAATGTCTCTGGTCTTGCAACGTTAAAAATATTCTTTGCCTTAAAAGAGCTCAGTGGTGAGGGGGGGGAGGATGAAACCTTCCCATCATATTCCACTATTATTTGCATCAAAAGTATAATCAAACCCCAGAGACAGTGATATTGCAGCTGAATTGTAGACTGCATATATAAAGTTTGCATATGTCATGGTCAAGAGAGGGGTTGACAATTAAAACAATGTTAGGTGGCTGGTTTTCATGAATTGCTGAGTACTTTTTCTCTGTAAATCATGTTTATTTGAGTCAGTTCAAGATTGGCACCCAAAACCTAAAGCAATGTCACTGCTGAAATTTCTGTCCATAGCACATGAAAATAGCAGTGTTGATACTCCACCTGTTTCAGAAGGACACAACAACACTGAGGTAAATTTATTTGCAATTCTCACTGGTACTAAGTTTTAGCGAGTGGATTAGTCACTGGATAAACTTCCACCCATCTGTAGCCTCTGACTTTGAAACTTGCTGCTGTTTCTTTTGTGACAGTCACAGGAAAATTCTAGATCAGATATTCTTGTCCCTTGTAAGCAACTGCCTTTGGGTGCAACAAACTAAGTCATACTAATCACAATTGCTGTAGTATAATTTCAGGCCCTGTTGTTTGTTCCTAATGCACCCTACAGACCTAAGACCCTGTATTTCAGTTCTCTTAAAAGCACTTACTTTTGGCATCACCAAATCAGAAAAGGATCAAAAAGAGTATAACATGTAATTCCTGGTTGGTTTTGATAGATTTTTTTACCTAGAGGAGGTAACAGATACTTCAGAATTGTCAGGCCTATCAGACTAGGGAGAAATTAATTCTGGGGAAAAGGTTTCTTAAAAGCATGAAGCAACTTATACATGGAGATTGATTTGTAGAGCTTGCAGGCCTGCTTTACTTCAGCTCCATTGAGCTATCTCCAGGTATGACATTTTACTGTTCTTGACAGAGAAATGAGTGCTGATGGGAATGTAAATATCTTGGAAGAAAGAAGTTGTAACAATTAGTTTCACAGAGTAGACTTGAGAGGTGGAAATGCCTTCTGTCGGGAAACCCTATGCAGAGGTGGAGCACCCCAGGATTGCTGTTTTCTGGGTGCCTCACATTTCACTAAGACATATAAATGGTTAGGCAAGACTTAGTGTCAGCATCTCAAGTTTAGTTATGAGTAACTACCTCATAACTAAAAATGCCTATTTAGGTTTCAGAACTGGTCTTGATACTGTTTAACATCTTTTCTCACTGCATGCAATGTGTCATTCCGGTTTTTAGCGTTCTGATTTCAGATATGGGAAAATGCTGAAGGTAAAAACAGAGTAGAGCTACAAAGATTAGATACTTTTCCATCCCCTAGTCAGAATTATGCTTAATGTGGTCTTATTCTAAGTGTTTATGTACGACTAAGTTCTGACAGGAATAAAATTCTTAAGAGTAACTGAATTCCTCTTGTGGACTACTAATGAAAATAGAGAAAACAAATTATTCGTCATTGGAAATATCAAGTGGAGAAACTGGGTCATTTGCTGAGCTAGATCTAGTAACCAGACTCAGACTTACTTTTCAGATGGCATAGAAGATTATTGTGTATCAAAAGAAAAATCACGAAAAAGAGGCAGTGATGGCAGGGGCGACTGTTACAAAAGTTATCATCTTCTAACTTAAAAGGTTGATTTTATTTTTACATTATTGTGCAGTCTTGTCTATCTGGTCTGTAACATCAGTAGAGAAGTTTCTCTCTTCTTCCTCATTGAACATCCCTGATACATGGTTTAACACCTTATTCCTGTAAATCCTTCTGAAGTGTTCCACACTGGCTTCACCCCATTGTTATAAAGCTGGTGTGGTGCCTTTGAGTTGGGATCTAAAACTTATCAAGAATGTTCTCCCCTTGGATTCTTTAATGTACTTTGTGAGGGGCCCTTTTCATGGTATCTAATGAGCTGTCCCACAAATGAGCTGAACGCTGTCATCAATCACTTCGAGGTGTTCCTTATTCACTTTCCCTTTCCCTCTAAGAAACAGTTAAGTGAGAATATTTGAGTCCATCAAGAAAAGTGCTCCCTGTGTTAGCAGTCTTTTTCAAAGCTGTGAGAAGGATGCATGAGATTTCTCTGAGACACCAGTCAGCAGATCCTGCTTTTACAAAGCTCAGCCTTCATTGTCACCTTCCCCTTACTGAGGTATTACTACCTTGGAAAATTTCAGACGGACTCTCTAGCACTGAGACAGAGAGCACAGAATTTCATTTCTTGTGTCCCCAGATGTTATATCTATGTTATAACCTGCCAAGATCATACAGGAATTTCACAGAAGTCATACATGGTCTGCAGGAGGTTGTAGCCAACAAATTGTTTTTATTCTTGCAGTTGTGTAAAACACTTGACATGTTAAATATAGCAATAAATAAAATACAGAAACCCAGAAGTGGACTGCAGAAATACTGGAACAATCCCATTTTCCTCCCAAAATTAAAGCTAAAGTATCTACAGTTAATGCAGAGAGAGAGTTAAAAGTTTCAGTCTTAACTCAGATTTTCTTGTTTGAAGTAAAAGATGTAATTTATTCAGTTCTATGGGCATTTTCTTTAAAAGGAGGACAATACTTTTTTTCCTGTAGGGGATTAAAGGAGCTTCTATGAAGTTTTAAGCTGTTGTAGCAAGAACTGTAAAGGGACTTCTAGGTATCAGCTGCCATGTGTGTGGCTTCCTCTAGCTCTTGACTAGAGCAGTCAAAAAAGTGATGCCCAATAATCAGATTATGGTAAGGTTTCTAAATTTGTACAATTCTTTGTTGGAATGAATCCCTGTTTTGCAAACTGGGTACTGACGAGCCATCTAACGAAGACACCCAGGTGAACAGAAATGACCAACACAGGGGACTAAAATGGCAGCGTCCTTTCTGTACAAGAACTGTTGCTTTAACTGATGGTCTGCATAATACTGATATATCTTAGTCACTGAATGAAGAAATATTTGCCCAACAACAAAGCCCCTGGGCTTGTAACTGACACCATTTTAAGCCTTAGGAAATAATTTCAAATTTGGAGTAGAATATTACAGTCTTACTGTTCCTGAGTTCCTCTGGCCTGCCACATTTGGTAGTCTTCTTGAAGAAAAAGGGCTGCAATTCTCAAATTTAACAGAGGATGTTGCAACTGCTAAATATTTATGCCCATATACTACCACGTAGGTAGCTATACACCCATGGATCAGTAATACTACATCCGCATAAGCATGGGTTAAATTTGTTACATTTAAATTGCTGAAAGTACAAAATTTCTTCTAATAGCAAAATTAATCTCCAGGTATCTTCCCAATTCAGACTGCTGCAAGGCAATTTTTATTATTTTGCCTTAGGAGTGGTAACAGCTGAATTGAAGTCAGTGAGTTCAAATGTGAAAATACACCATTATGAATGTAATTTCTCTCTGAATGCTGGATACGTAAATGGATTAGCTAACAAAGATGATTAAGTGTGGTTTTGGATGCCAGTCTACATATTGTGATATGCAGCTTGGTCAACAAAAAAAAACCAAAATAAAAGAGAGAGAAAAAAAGGAGAGTCTTTAGCCCCTTAGGCAAAGCTAATGTTGATGCTAATTAATTCAATGGACCTTGGATGAGGCCTACTTCCTCAGGGAGGTATTTGTCCTCATTCTTCATGCCTGGAGTTTGTATTCAAACTACTGTATCTTTCTGGCACTATGAAGAAAGTTACCTTTAAAAAGTCATCTATGAATATCAACATGGTGACTGACTTTTATCTTAACCCTGTAGGTCAACAGTATAAAAAATAAGAGCATTCAGATTCAGGTCTCTTTGACCTTTTCAGACTCCATGAATCTGCTTAATTTTTTTACAGCTGAAAATCATTTTTCTGGAGAAGAAAAAGCCCAATTATTGCAGAATAGATCTATTAATAGAATGTGTTTGTTGAAAAGGGGAATATCATCCTTTAATTATCATTGTCAAAAGAAGATTATTTAACTACTTTGCATTATCTACACGTGTTGGGTTTGGTTTTTCTTTTCATAATATTATCAGCAACTTTGTTATTTGTTAACAAAATATTACAGGGAAAGTAACCTGCCAGGAGTTATTCTGGGGGATTAGTGCATTGCCTGCTGCTGTTGGTTCTGACTGCCTACACACTCCTGCAGTAGATTCTCAGCTGTAGCTGTTTTTCCTCCCTTCACTGTTGCACCTGGAATTGTTCTGTTGCTCAAAGCTGTTTCCTGTTCATTTGAATTTCCATTAGATGATACAATTAGCTGGTTGTTGCACCCTTGTTAGCCAGATAGATTATTTCCATTTGGATTCTGCGATTCTGCTGAAGGCTCATGAAAATGCAGATTGAGAGGCTTAGCAGCTGAAATAAATAAATAGAAGTAAAGCTTCATCATGCACCTCAGACTGGCCTTGCAGCTTCTTCAGAGGCTGCTGTCCCAGCACGAGAAGGTTCGCAGTCAGTTTTAGTTACATCTCGTCACAGACACAGCCAGTCCTTGGGCAATCCAGTTCTGCTTGCTGCTTCATAGTCAGACAGAAAGCCCCGGAGTACCAAAGGGAGCTGTGTGCATTGTTAGCAGCTGATTTAGTGTCTCTAAATTCTAAAGCTACTGCACAACACTGTAATTACCTAGCCAGGTATATTTGATAGTATAATCTAATGCTTTCTTAAGGCTCTCACGAAAGATTTTGTTCTGTTAGCTAATTGACTGTGCACATTCAAACCATGATTATCACAGAAGTAGCTGGTACACATCTCCCAAATGACATTTCAGTAAGTATTGGGGGAGGCTGATTCTTTTTCTGAAAAGGACCTCGCAATATAAATGTCTAAAACTATTTTAGTACGTAACTTTGTGTCTCCCAAGTGTGCTCATTCCTTTTGCTGGCCCTAGGTTACTCTGCAGCACCTTCAACATCAAATAAAGATGATTAATGAAATCATATTAATTAAGAATTAAAAGTAAGAAGCTGTGGAAAATGTTGTTTAGTGAACAGGACTAAGCACTCTAATACTGTAGAATTTGGTAATTCTGTTTGTTGTTCCTTAACTTCAGCATTTGAGAGAGAGAGCAGAGTGGGGAGTGTTTCCCACTGTAAATGTACTCGTGCAGCTCTGGGTGATGGTGAGAGTCTCCGGTGAAAGCTGCTCAGCTTGTCACCATCACCAACCCAAACGCTGCATCCTCGGGTTCTCTCCTCTGAGCAGCTCCGAACGTGGGCTGCTTACAGTCACAGGGAAGGAACAGAAAGCAAAGAGCAGTAACAGAGCTGAGGTAAAATGTAGGCATTTGTGATTGCCTTCTCATTTCTCGGCGCTTTTGCATGACCCGAGGCCGTTCTGGGGTGTGTCTGCACTGAGCCCTGCAGGCAGCTGTGGCTCAGCAGCGCCTGTGTCACAGCACAGAGATGCCAAAATTATCACAGTCTCTTCAGGAGCCAGGGGCCATCTAGGTATAAAAGCTATTAAAAATCCATACGTGTGCGGATTTGTGCTCTGACTAATCCAGTCGTTTAGACTTGGTCTCTGGAGCTATTCTAGAAACTGAAACTCGGGTCATTAATACATAGTGCTGATAACACAGTGACTAAATTAATTTGTGAATTTATGTTAAGTAAATAAAGAATTAGAACAGTAATCCTTACCAAAGGAAAAAACATAATAAAAACAAAGTCTTCCAATATATGGGGGCTCCTGTCTTAGACATTCTTCTTTATAATGTTTTTCTCAAGTGTGAAGGAGAGGATCATCCAACTGATTAGATTAATAATAAATTTCCTTGATACATTAATGGAAGGGGGAGGTACGTACTATGAGCAGGTAGAGAAAAATTTCATACAGTCAATAATACCTCCAAAGATCAATTCTGAGATAGGATGCTAAATAGTCATTTTGTACCTAAGGATATGATCTTATTTATTTATGTATTTTAGTTAAATTCTGAATACCCAATACCATGTTTGCTTTGAACCTGTATTATTGATATTAGGGGCAAGGAATTTCATTGCATTAGTTTGACTAATTAGTTTGACTGCGTTGAGAAAGGCAAAGCTTTTTAGAAATGAAAGATGTTTTTTTTTCTTTCAAGCATCTTTATCAGTACTTCCAACAAAAGTAGTATTACACTTATAATCCTTGTAGACATGATTTATCTTAAAAGCAAACAAAGGAACAAGAAACTTTGCACTCAATTTCTAAGACTTTTTATGTCTTAAAAGAAAAAAAAAATTAGAGTCCTGTAGCCATGTAATCTGACACAAAGCATCAGGAGTGAGAGCAGCAGCCTCTCACCTGCAGAGTCAGGCTGGATGAAGAGTCATAAATTGATTCGAAGGCGTGGGAGTGGCTCTGTGTCTCACTGGCTTCCTCAGCCACACCTGCACCTTTGTGGGCCCCCACCTACATACCTTCCTCAGACTTGCCAGTTTCAGAAAGAGAAAAGCCAAAAAGGATTAGTTTTGGTGGCTTGTATCATCACTGCAGTTTTAGAGAAGAGCCTGTCACAGAGGGGAATTGCAAAGATACTTTCACTCTTATTACATATGTTTTTACTGAACTTACAAAGCTGCCAAACCAACTACTTCGCTGAGCCCTGAAACTGTGTGTGAGCATGTGTGCACACAGCTTTTCTCCTTACAGATGCTGTTTTCCTTATGCCAGAAAGATGGTACAGCTGCTGTGTTGTCATTTTTTTATCACTTCATTCTATACTTTGATTGAATCTTTTTCAAGTGTCTCCTTCCTTCTCAGCACAGGGGAAAAAAGGCATTTCTAAATATATTCAGTTAAGGATTTCTATTTTAATCTAATAGATGTTTATATGTATTCCCAAAAGATGCTATTGTGTGTGAGGCAAAACCCCAGAAGTGATGAAGACAGGTATTGATTATCACCCCCAAAAAGGCTGGAAGGAAACAGCAGAAGCTGTCCAGCTGAAATCGTATCAGCTCCTGCAGGGCATTCTCATTTTTGTCACTGCTGCTGCTCTCTCCTTCACTTTTATTCCTTAAATTTGTGTCTTGCACAGAATAGAATAATGATGTTTGGGAATTAATCTCTAATACATTTTTCAAGCTATAAAAGGTAGCCCATCCTGGTTGCAGTATAACTCTAGCCTGAAGATAGAGGTGGAATTGGAAGACCTGGGTCTGAGCTCTTAATCACTCTCATTTTGCTTTTCTATAACAATGTATTTTAAGAATTATTGATAATAATTGCTACTTTTTTTATTATGTTTGTTGTGGTTTAGGATAGCTGGGAATTGTAGTTGAAGAAGGCTGCATCTGCTCGGAAATGATTCCTTGCAAAAAGGTGCTTTCAGCTTCCTCTAGACCCAATCAACTGGCCAGGTTGAATATTGACAACTTTCTAAACCACTTAGACAGCTTGACACGCCTCTGTGAGCCACATTTTAAGAAGGAGCAGAGCCCGGGAAGCCTCTCTTGCTTCCGGCGGCCGAACAGGTGACTGGTGGGGGGTGGCCGGGCCAGGCCGGGCTCTGCTGGCCGGGCGTGGCTTGGCTGAGATTGCAGCCACTTCAACTCGCCAGACACTTTTCCCCCCCAGAGGCCAGGATGGCCCTCACCTCACCCCCAGAGCAGCTGAAATTCCCCTGAGACTGCTGTCCGGCAGGATCACGTGGCCAAGAGATAAGCGAGCTCCAGCTGCAAAACCCGAGGGAGATTAACTTTTTTAGTGCTGTTAAGATTTTTTTTCAGACCAGATGAAGCCTGCAGAGACTAATCATCTCCCCGATCAGATGGAGAGAGGAAAGTGAAGGCTTGTGAAGGAAACACTATAAAGGTGCCCAAGTCAGTGAGGAAGGAAAACCTGAGACCTCGAGGAAAGAGATTGAGGAGAATGCTTCAATCCTAGAAGCTGAAATTCTGTTGGAAAAAACCATGGTGATAGACTGTGATATATTAGACTACCCATTGTAATTTCTTGAAAGCATTAGGGGGGGTTAGAGCGTTCAAACTGCAACTGTGAGCAAAGGTGCTTGTACTAGAACAAGCAAACGCTGAAGTAGCTGTAACTTGCTGTTAGCAACTGTACTGGTGCTGCAATGCTGAAGTAGCTGTGATTTGATGAGGAACTTGAGCAGAGATCGCACAAGAGAGAAAGACCTCTGTTCCTAGACCATGTGGCTACTCCCAGAGAGGGTCCTTACGCCTTTCAGGCACTTCGATAAGTGAAGAAAACTTCTGTTTCTGAACTGCTCATCCTTAAAAATAGTACCCCCTTAGCTAAAGAAACCCTCGAAGCAGCTGTGGGGAAAGCTGTAGTCGGGGGATGGGACTTTCACATGCAAGCAGAAAACCATTCCGGGCGGCTGCTTTTGCTGTGACACTGAAGCTGCACGAGACTGTTTCGTGTGGAGATGTTTCCATGGTTTTGACCAAGAGAGACTCCTCTCCCCAAGTGAACTGAAAACCAGAAATTATTATATAGGTGGTGAGCTGACTAGAATCTTCAAGGGTTGTGTTTTCTTTTACGTTGGTGGTAGAAGGGAGCAGAGGTGGGGGGAGAGAAGTGTTCTGAAGGTTTAGTCTGACTTTCTTTTCCCTCTTTTAACTCTGTTAATAAACTTGTTTATATTCTTTAAGTTTTTGTGCCTGCTTTGCTCTTACCTCCTAATGCTTATCTCACAGAAGAGACATCAGAGGGCTACTGCCCAAATTAACCCTTAAACCACTACACGAATTGGTGGCCCGTACGGGGAACCAAATTCAACCCGCTACAATGTTATACCTGACACAGACTCCAAGGGGTTGGTAATTCCACTTCCATGTTCATAGCCTTATCAGTTGAATGTGTTTTGATCTCTATCTTTGGAACAAAGGGATTCATTTTGTAGTGTGATTGTTCTACTTCCCCTTCATTATATTAGAGCTGCTGAGCATAGAAGGTGTAGAACAAATCAACAAACAAAAAAGGCAGAACTTAAAATTTTATAGTTGCGTTGTTAGAAAAAAAAAAAATGAATATGAGAAAAAATTCTGGGGCTGGCTACAAGATATCCTTTTCACAGAAAACCACGGAGTTATGGTCTGTTTTCTTTGCTGTAACAAAGGTCCAAAACAGCCTGAGGCTCTTGGAGGAGCCTGGATTTCTCTTTCCCAGTCTGTTTCCTGCTCTTGCCATTTGCAGGTTGTACCAATAGCAAGGCAGGCTGTGTGTTCCCAAAAAGGCACGTGTGCATGAATGTACACACAGCTCATTCACATGCTTGGATACACAGATCAACACAGAGTATTCATTGCCTTTATTGCCACCTACAGCACTTACAGGAACATGAAAAACACAGTCCAGTCCTGCTCCTCGTCTCCAGTTCATTAGGAAATTGACTATGTAGTGTGGCCATATACACATATGCATACAAATATATATTTATAAACTCTCTCTATCTTGATTCACAGCTGCTCTTATATTTGCAAAGCCCTCAAACCTTGGCTATAAGTCCACACAGAACTGTCGTCCTGATTGTTGGCCTCTCTATCTCCAGCCTGGGTTGGTTTTTCCCAGCTTCTGCTTTATTCCAGCTTGCCAGCTACTGCAGCTTGATTGAAGTTCTCACTTCTCATGCATCTTAAGCCCTGCACTGGACCTTAAGTCCTCACAGAATCCAAACCCAGAACCTAAACCCTGTTTATCCTGTCTCCAGTCTCACATCTTTCCAGGACTTTCTGCTGAGTCAAACCTCAAGTTTGCTTGCGAATCACACATAAGAACACCAGAGAGCAAAATCAGACAGAAAATAGGTGAGTGGAGTTTCATAAGACTGCAATTACTAGGGCTTGCTCGAGAACTCTACTGAGCAGCAGCGTGTTTGTTTGCAATCAGCCTTTTTTTTCTCTCTTTTCTTTTTATATTATCTCTCCTGTCCACTTCCCATGCTTGTTTCTACCCAGTCCACTTGATTCCTTATCATGTGTCCCAAGAGCTGCTTAAAACACCCCAGAAACTGTGCAGGGTCCCACAGCCACCCCTGCACTAAAATCAGTCATTGCTATGACACAGTAATTCACCCCTTCTTATCAGTTCTTCAGGACTTGGGATGGTTCCTTCAATGGCCCATTATTCAGCAACTGGAGAGTTCGTCTTTGGTGCTGTCTTCACTATCTCTTTGTTAGAGTTTGTGTTTCTGACTGCGATTTATTGCTTTTTCTGTCTCTTGTCGTTGTTTTTATGCTGAATAGCCTTTAACCAGGTACCCTGTCAAACCCAATGTCTTTACTTGCCAGGTTTTCTTGTTGTTGCAGCAGATATTTAGTATCAATTCACATTTAATCTGTTCTTTAAAAGCCAAAACAAAGCCAAGGGGAAGTCATAAATCTGGACGTATGATGAACCCTGGCCAAGATGACAGAAATGTGTATGCCTGCTTCTGATATAAATTAGCCTTGTGTAACAGTACAGACAGTATTAATTTCAGTAAGGCACCTTTTTATTTCTGCCCTGCCACTGTGAGCAGTGTCGCTGTGAGCCTGATGTGTACGTCTGGTAGGGAAGGAGCAAAGCAGGGGGCAATAACAAAATGCTCAGATTTCACACGGACGTGTGTGTACGACTGGGCTAAGGTCCGGAGGAGCATCAGGCAGGTGTGTGAGCCCTGCTCCACAGAGCCCAGGGCTGGGAGCTGTCTGTGGGACAGAGGGTTGTGTTCCTTGGTTTGTACAGCACGGAATATGGTGTCATCAATAACGCAGTATTCAAAGGTAGCTTTGTGCTTTCTGCAGTCCTGGTGGCTCCCTTGCCACAAGGACCAAAATGCAGGATCACAGAGTGATTAAGCTGAAGAGGAAAGGAAATGAGTTTGAACGTAAGGAGAGTGGCAAGATGGGAGGAACCGCACAAGTGGCTGAGGTGCAATGGGAAGCTTTGCAGTTCAAGGTCATAAATATGAATCTTTTCCAAGCTGGCAGTGACCAAAAGCCCAAAATGTCTGAAAGCAGCATCACTCAGTAATGACAGAGATTGGAAGCAAGAGAATAGAAAGGCATGAAAAGCTTTTGAAAGTGCCCTTGTGGGCTAATACTGTTACACCAGTGAATAAGTCTCTTGAAGGCTGTGAGTCTGTGGCCATTTATCTGGTAGGCTTGCTATTCATCTCCTTTGAGTGTAGTGTAAATGCACTGCATTAGGGTCATGATGAGAGCAAACCTAAAACGTTTAAATATTAGAAATGAGTTAGCCAGCTATCCAGCAAGAAAGTACAGACTACTGCAAGCCAAACACAAAGCAGGGAAACAAAAGATAGCATTTGGAAAGAGGTGTCTGCACTGGGACTTGTGATCTTTCAACCAAGTCTGCTAAGGAGGAGGGACTGTTTGATGCTATATAAGACAAATTTTCTCTTGCAAAATGACAATAAAATATCCAGTATTCTTTTAGAAAACCTTCTCTCTGCTTTCAAAATATTTTATGACACAAAAAACAAGAATGTACAGAAAATCATGTCTAGATTGCTCAAAAGTTTAAAATGTTGATAATAGGAATTTTTCATAGAAGAGACTAAGAATAATTTGTGCTGCTTCTACTTCTGAAGTCTGAAGAAGGAAATATTGAGGGAACAGAAAGTGGAAAAAAAGGGTTGGAATATAACACTTGGACTATATTTTAGTATTGAGATAGATAAAAGTATCAAAATTATCTTGACTTAAAATCTCTAAGGGAAAAATGAGATCAGGTTGAGGAGCTTCCAAGCAGAACTTGCAAACCAGTTTGTTTGAGACATTTGTTCATAGTTCACCATTGAAACAATATCTCTTATGTCTGCCTGTGTTGAGGGTCTGAAATCTGCATCCAAATCCAGGTAACAGTTTGACTTTTAGAGTTTGTTTCTTTTGCAGAAATGGGAAAGTCAAGTCAAATCTACACACATCATTTGAAAGTATGAAATCCGTGTATAAAAAAAGGCCCTTCCTGCCTGCCTTCCTGCCTTCTTGCCTTCCCCTAGAAAAGGAAAAAAAACGCCACCTTTAATAAAAAGTAAAACTGCCTCATTCATTGCCAGTGTTGAAAAGGAACATTTTTCAAATCTTGAAAAGGATGGGAGAATTTCTCAGATGTGAACTTGTAATCATAAAGGATTGGTAAAGCTTAGCTGTAATCCAACAGTATATAGCTTGGTTAAAACCCATTTAAATAAGCAATGTATATCACCACTGATGGGAAAAAGAATGAGAAATTCTCCTCCCAATTGTGTGTTTCAGTGTCTTTCAAAAACTTCAAAACGAATTTGAGAATTTTGTTATGCGGATTCCTTGCAGTATTCCTTAGGGCACATCTTCTTAGGAGACGCATGCAACCTGTATTTGCTATTCTGTTTTCTGGACAGCAGCTTTACTAAGCTTTGAAAAGAGGATGTTAGCATTTTTAAAGCCTTTTTTCTCCTTTTTATTATATGAATCAGTGTTCTTGAAGGAGTCAAAGTTCAATCCTCCTGCTGCATTACAATGCCTTTCAGTCTAATATTAGAGAGCGAGTTCCATTTTACTTTGTAATATGGAGCTTCACTTCAGCATTAATTTCATTCGGAAAGCAGCTGCACTTATAATAGATTCCTTTAAAGCAAAATGGAAAATATACATTTATCAAATGACTTTCTTCCAGTAATGCTGCAGCAGTCTTTATTGCATCAAAGTTGTCAGCAATCAGCCCATCTTTCTGAATAAAGATGCGCCAAATCATCGAAGCAGGCTTTAAATTGAATAAGCAACACATGAATTCTGTGGTAGGAGGACAGACAGACAGACACTATGTCAACCTGTACAATATGATGTATTTATTTATATCCACATCACACAGCGTTAGCAAATTTGGGGAATATTTCCTACATGGACACACAGCAAGTGTCATTATATATTTAAAAATCATGCTTTTGAAATTGTTTAGCCTAAGAGACTAATAACATCTTGTCACCAATGAAAGACTCTTAAAATCAGCCAAAACAGCTTTATCTTTCTCTCCTGAGGCTTTCTTTTTTTCTTCCAACGTGCTATTTAATGACTTTCATTTTCATAAGTTTCACAGTCCAGTTCAACATATCTTTACTATTTTTCTCTGTAATTAAACCAACATTTAAATTATTTTTTTGTTTTGGGGGGTGTTTTGTACTGCTTGGGAAAATGCAAGGTTTGATTGAAATGTTGATTCAACTACAAATTTCTAAGTTTCATTCTAACTATTCTGTGAATCATAATATCCATTTTTAAGATAAGAAAATATTGATATGCTATTCTTTGGTTATGCAGAGACACTAGAGTTAGTCACTTGATTCTCCTCTTTTGATATGAAATAATGGACATTTCAGCATTCATCAGAATTGATTCTATGATTTTAATATAATAAATATATTAAACATAAAGCACATGGACTTATTGGAGTCCAGAGGAGGCCATGAAGATGCTCGGAGGGCTGGTGCCCCTCTGCTCTGGATACAGACTGAGATTGTTCAGTCTGGAGAAGAAAAGGCTCTGGAGAGACCTTACAGCCTCTTCCAGTGCCTAAAGGGGCTTCAAGACAGCTGGAGAGGGACTTTGGACAGGGATATGTAGTGACAGGAAAAGGGGGAATGGCTTTAACCTGAAACCGAAGAGGTTTGGCTTAGTTATGAGGAAGGAATTTCTCACTGTGAGGGTGGGCAGGCCCTGGCACAGGGTGCCCAGAGCAGCTGTGGCTGCCTCTGGATCCCTGGCAGTGCCCAAGGCCAGGCTGGATGGAGCTTGGAGCAGCCTGGGACAGTGGAAGGTGTGCCTGTCTGTGGCAGGGGTGGGACTGGATGAGCTTTAAGGTCCCTTCCAATCCAAACCATTCTAGGATTATAGGACCTTCAGGGACACCTATTCTTGCAGAAGTTGTGATGTAGGATTAAGCAGTGGAGATGGAAAGGAGGGAAGATATTTTTTGTTACCCCTGATATTAAGGTTGTGAGGTTTTTAACCCTGCCTGTTACACAAACACAGATGTTCAGACTTACATGTTTATGGCAAAATCAGTCTTGAAGTGTTGAAGGAAATTTGAAAGTGCCTAACTTGGACTAAATCATATCCCTATTATGATTTTTACCCCATTTATTTAAAAATAACTTTATCACTTTATTTGCTTACATAAAATGATCCCAGATTAATTGTACCTGATAAATAGTAACAGATTTGAAAGGGAGAGGGGAGATATCTGCTCTTCCATACTTTACCTTCCTGCCTGCTTGCCAGCCAAGATCAAGCCTGAGCTGGAAAATAATTCAAATATTGGTGAATATCTTATCCTATAATAAACTATATGAATCAAAGTAATCACAAACATATTGTAATCATCTGGTTTCAAATTCCAGCGGTTGAGTATTTCTCTTCTGTGTTCTCAGTAGGTATAAATAGCTGGTAGGTACAGATACCCCCAGTAAGACAGCACTAAAATCAATGGAATTACACTGCTTGGAAGTCTCGACAACTATATTGGCCTAGGTCTCTTTCATCTCTGTAGAGCTGAGAATCCTGATATCTTCAGTTTAATGTGTGCTGGCTAAGCCTTGCAGCAAAACACTCAGGATTTGTGGCAGCAATCAGGAAACCCCACAATTAGGGTACAGCTCCATTGCCAGCTGTCTTCTAGGTTGTCACATAACTACAGATGCAGCCAATACTGTATTTTTACTGGACTGTGCAAATGAGTAGAAAGTAAGGCAGGGCAGAATTCATTGAAGCTATGGTACTTCAGTTCCCAAACTTGCACTTTCCCAAAATTTATATGCAAAACTTCAGCTATAGCTTCTTCCTCAGTGAGCTCTAAAACTTAGAAATTAAAAGGAAGAAAAAATATCTCCCCCACCAAAAAATCCCCAGCTCCTTTGGTCATAGTTGTGTGAGTCTGACTGATATAAATGGTCTCTGGGGAAGTATCTCTTTCCTTAATTAAGAGCACAGCCACTTGCCTGATATATGGATATCTAGGAATTCTCTTGGACATGTCCATCAGCAGTCTGAGGGAGACAGTGTGTCTGTATAATGCATTTGAGGTTTGCAAAGAGGAACAACAACTTATTAGGTAATGCATAAAAAACTCCATGTGCGTTATAAAAAAAAGCAAATGGAGCAAGGATGCAATCATAACATTATATATACACCATACATTATATAGAATATGTAGCACATGTTCTATATACATATACATGCACACATATATACAAAATAACATATATATAAAGTATATGGGATCACAGAATATCCTGAGTTGGAAGGGACTGACAAGTTGGACATGTGTATATATATTTATATTTATATATTTATATATGTTTATATCTATCTGTGTGAGAAATCTTGGGTATTTGCTTTCACCATCAAATTGATTCAAGGATTTTGTGGGGCTCAGGGATGCAAGACTGGTCTGCCAGTTTGTTTCACAGGGAACAGCTGTATGGTATTGGGACGCCATTGGTGGAGCAGGCTTCAATCAGATACAAGCAGGCTAAATTACCTTGGATCAAGGAGTGCATTTCCCACTGATCCATGTTCACATTGTTGAAGCAGTCAAACAAAGTAGAAGTCTATATCATGCCTCTCTGCATGACATATGTAAATAAATAGGGAGATTCAGTCTGGTCGTTAGCTAGATGCTTAGAGACAGAGAAATGGAAATTAATAATCTAATTAATTTGAGTGTCTTCAAATATTGCTGAATTAAGAACTGATTTGCATCTTGCTTGAAAAGATGTGGATCTTCCTCTCTTAAAGCTCCCTAAGGCATGACTATATTAACCTCAGACTTCTAAAATGCACTCTATCAGCAATGGTTAGAAGACATGAAATTGAAAATAACCCCAACTCTAACAAACTTGGGTCAAGAAAAACACAGGATCATTTTAGAAAAGGAACTAATGATATTTGGAATATCTTTTAGCTTTTGTCAGTCTTGCCCATTTCCCCAGCCCCACTCTCTGACCTCAGTGGGAGCTAAGCTCAGAGGGGTTTCACTTCATGATGAAGATTGGAGTGTCACTGACTGGGACACTGTCTCTCTCTGGGAGATCAGATTCCCACCCTTTTTGGACAATGCAGGTGGATTCCCTTCATGCTTCATGGGCAGAAAGATTCCTTAGCCAAGTCTAACATCTTCCTAACTCCACCTCTCCAGGGCCTGACAGCCTCCCTTTGAGTGCACTCCGACAGCAAATCTATTCCAGTAATTTACTTGGAAGACAAATGCCAGGACGTGGCCCCCCCACCCCTCTCTGATTTGCACAGCTTTTGTCGCTGGACACAGACAGCCATCAAGGATGAGCTGTCTCTGGGGTCAGTTTGGGACAGCTGTCCCTGCTGTCCCCTCCCAGCTTCTGGTGCTCACTCCATGGCTGTGCTACTGCACTGCTCAGCAAAAGCTGGGACCTCCCTGGGTCACCAACACGGTGTCACCAAGAGGCCCCAAACACAGCCCCGCATGAGCTGTTAGGACAAAAGTTAACCCCAGTCCACAATCTCTGTTACTTTATTCTGTGCAAGGAATAACTCAGATCAAACAAATGTTTTAGTTGTGCTTTATTCTGTACCATAACTCAGACTTCTCACACAAATGTTAGACCAGCTTACAAATGCCTGCTTTCTTTTCCAGTGCTGCTAGTAGAAAAGCATAATATCATACCAAGATTTCTAGTCATGGCAGGTTTTGTGTTGTCTGGTTTAAGGAAGAACCCTGAGGCTTGTTTTACATTCCTGAGGAGTTAAAGTAGCTTTTACATGAAGAAATAAAAATAAGCGAATAAAGAAATTACAGAAACTTTGAATCCAGGCCCATAGAGCCTATGTTTCAGATAACTAGTTTTTAGGTGTAATTTTTTGGCAATTCTCTGCAAGTTTTGAGCTCTCTGTGGAATTGTGGGCACATTGCTGTCTTAAGTGCCAGATCTGTAAGTTGTTAGATGCAGCTGAGTACCATTAATTGTTCTAGAATTGGGCACAGCAAAATTGTGCTTATTAAGTTAGAAACTAAAAGGAAAAAATCAAGCACTAACTGTGCCAGCTGATTATTGTGTTAGAAGTGCAATCTATGTTTATTAAGTGATTATTCCATAATATGATGATAACTGAAAGAAAATATGGGTAATCTTATTTTTCTGTTTCTTTGACTCTCTCTTGGCAAAAATTATGCAAGTGTAGAGGTTGAAGTTTTTGAGTCAAATTTCTAATAAGCCATAACTGCTACTCACAGTGACATTTTTTTCCCCTACTGGGAATCATGTTGTGCATGTTTCCTTTTTTGAAGAAAAAAGTAGAAGGTTACAACAACTCCTTATGATTTTCTGCAAGTTACTCTGCATCTATTATGATTGTGACACTGAAGTCTGTACTCTTTTTTGACATGAGAGGAAAAAATGTAAGTAAAATGTTGCTTTCATAAGTTTTAAAACCAGAATTCCCACAGCATTGCACAGTTAGGCCTTACATTAAGCATTTATGGCAACTACAAATTCACAGCATGGTTTTTGAGGCAGCAAAAAACCAGAATTAGTCCAATTGACATTTTACAGTCAGAACAAAGGTTTGAAAATGTACAGCTTATATACAGCTACTTATGCACTACATATTAGCCCCTTAAAATAGAACTAAACTCAGTATTGCCCCTTCATGCAGTTAATTATTAGTAAATTAAGTCCTTCAATCGTTCTGAACCTTGAAGAACATTAAATTATATAGTGCTTGCCAAATGACGGCCAAAATCTGACTTAATTTACACTCTGACGGTAGTTACGTTCAAGAGGTTGTGGGCAGAATAAGAGGGCAGAGTGTGGCCCTCTTAATAATTGATAAAGTAGAACAAAAGTAAAGAGCTCATTTGGAATGTCAGTGTGAATCTGCAAAGCCTTGTGATACAGGAGTGTTCACCTCCGGGAACACAGTGCTGTGCAGCAGTGTGACAGAGGGGGGAGGAAAACTCACTCCACTTCAGGGCCTTTCTTGAATAAAAATTATTTGTATGGATGTTCTGCAGTTTTGCTGTGAGCCTTGGGGAATGCCTTTGATGTACTTGATTAGGGAACAAGATCTCGACCTTGTAGACTCAGTATGATCTTCACATGTTTAAATACAGATAATTAGTCTCAGTTCTCTCCTTTTTTTTCAATTTTTTTTTAACTTCCATCCTCATGATTTTGGTTTGATTTGGGGTTTTTCCCACTTCTTGCCTTATTCATTGATTATAAATATTTGTTTAAATGCCAGCACGGTGCCCTGTTCCTAATTTATTCAATATAAATGACCATGTCTAATTTTCATTTTGGAATATAAGATGATATATATTTTAAAATTGATTTTAATAGAGAGTAGGAAATTCCTTCACATCTATCTATGTACTGCAATGGAGTGAAGTGCAGAGATGCCCAGTGGAGCTCCAGGGATACTGACATGTGTAATATCCTGGTGAGATCGGAGCTCAGGGGCAGCCTGGACAAGCTGGGAAGAAATGTGTGCTCACACGACCTGCACAAAGGATGAGCTTCTGCTGGGCTCCCCGTTTGCTGCATGTTCAGCAGGATGGATTTGCTGTGCTGTGCTCAATTCCAGTGGCACAGTTCCCAGGGATGTGCTGTGAGCAGAGGTGGGGAGGAGATCAGGGGGAACAGGATCCCAAGCATGGCCAACAGGATGGATACCATTACTTAAAATGCCTGAAAATGGTGTGATGATCCCTGGGGTTCAGGATCTGATTATCCATCATGCTTGGGCCTACAGACTTATTTTAGTTCATGATTCTTTGCTCTCTTAAAAGATGGCATATTCTGCTAAATCAGCACATGAATTTAGCTGTGGAGCTGGGTAAATACATGTGGCTGAGCCATTTTTTTCTATCATCATGGATGAAAGCTTGATTTTGAGCCTTATTGGACATAGTTTTGCTCTGATTACGCAGCTCTAAAGAGGCGTTGGTCCAAGGTAAATGTTGGTCAAAGTGTATTCCACCATATCTGGAAAATATTCTGGTAGTTTTAATTATCTCTCTGTTGGCAGACTTATTATTGACTGATTCAAATTATTTAAATAAGGATTTACCCATTTTCCATATCTGTAAATAAATTCCCGTTCTCAGGTGTTGCAAAGACAGTTCACTTGCTTATCTCATGGACTTCAAACCTAATGTGATATAAGCAGGGTATTTTAGTCTGTTTGCTGGTTTTCAGTATGTGCTCATTTTGTGTATGGAAGGAAGAGGATCACAGATTCAGAAGTCTGGCGTGCTGCTGTTTGAGAGAGTTTTTATGAAGCCATTTGAAAATGATTTTGTAGGCATTGTACACTCTGTTAATTCTATGTCAGAGCATTATACAAGGAATGTAACAGGAGTTCACTATGCATATTTGTCCAAATTCCTGGAGGTGTTCTAGTGTTGAGGTGTCAAGTGCACAGATCAGTGTGTTACCTTTAATCACTCTACCCTGGCACAGGCTAAAAGAAAACAACACGCCCTTCCTCCCCCCAAAAAACAGGGAAAACTGCTGTTTGTGTTCTGCTCTGGTGCACCAGTTCAAAATGGCTTTCTGTCTCGCTTCACTGGTTTCTTGGAGGTGGGGATTGATCTGAGAATCTCTTGCATGATATGTTTGAAATATTTATCTGAGGTTGAACTGTCAGGTGGTGTCCAAGTCAGTCATTACTAGGCAGCAGAGGGAGGCGGTGCTGTCAGGGAGTTATCATTTTCATAAGATGCAGCTCTGTGTATTTATGGGCAGTGGGGATTGTGCTTTATTAAACTTTGCAATGGGAAAAATCATTGTGAGGTATTTGATTCAAATGCTGAAAATTGCAATCCGAATGTAACAGCAAGTGATATCAAAACAATGTTAGCATGGTTATCTGTAATATTCAGGATCTTTTCTTTCTTATTTCTAGTTGCACAATTGTTCTTGTATTTGTTTTTATCTTTTTTCTTTTCTTCTTTTTTCTCTTGCCTGAAGTTTTTCAGTCTCTAAATATGTCAGTGACTGGCTTGCAACCCGGTATAATTGGTACCTGGTAAATGACCTGTGTTTTGTTGCTTGATCTGAATCCTGCCTGATCTACCTGAGCTGAGTGAAACATGCCTTCAGGGTGCTACAAAGTTTGCCATGATCAAAGAATTGAGGGCTTTTCTCATGGTGCACCCAGGCACCAACAAACACTTGTCTTACCTCCTACAAATTGTAAGTTCAGTTTTGCTGCAGATTATTAGTACGAAATAAGCCATTGGATGAAATCAGACGTCATTTTTCCTGTTGTGCTCCTTCTCTTGTGCCAATATTATGCCATGATACAATACTACAGTGCTATGTACAGCCAAGAATGAAAGGTTTCATTATATTTTGGATTCCAGGAGCGTGACAGACATTTTTACATTATACAAAATACCTAAAATTGTAGTTCTTAAACGTTTTCATTGTCTGAAAGGCACATCTTGTAACTGTGGGATAGGAATGTTATCTTTAGGTCAAATTACTGTGTGCTGAAGCATGACCCAATTTGCAGTTTAATATGAATCCTATTTTTGATTGTGCAAAAAAAATAAAAGAAATACCCATTGACTCTGAGGTGCTTATTTCAGTTTTATTAAAGAGTTGCTGATTGCAAGTTATGGGATGCTATAAAATTGAAACTGCCTTATTTAAAATCATTCTCTCTTGTGCAATGGGATAAAGGTTGATTTTGTAGCTGTGTAGATATTGTGTAAGGTTATTTAGGTAGTGGTTCTTCATATGCAGGTATTTTCTGTTCTTTCCCTTGAATAAAATTCCTGACACTTTTACATTTCAACAGTTAATCTTTAATTCTTCACCATACTAATTAAATGTGAACTATTAGAGAAACAATAAGCCATGAATCATCAGCTACAAATAGGCAGAGTTTAACAGTCAAGAAATTGAGCATTTCTTAATCTTATATACTCTCAACAGCAAAGTGAATAAATCTGAGGTTAAAAAGAAAGGCCATCACATTCCCCACTGCTTTAGGAAACAACTTATTTCTTTCTCCCTTGTTCATCTGCCAATACGACACAACAAAAGGAAGAACCTGATTCTGGGATCCTTGATTTGTACAAGAAGCTTTTACTTCTATATCAGCCACACCAAGCAGAGTATAATATTAATAGACATTATCCACAGTACACAAGTAAAATTCGTAAGAACAAACACCCTACTTCTATAAACTTCAAGTTCTTTGGAGAGTCCTCTTGAAAATGAATACTCCCTTTTCAAGGGTATTATGCAAGGCAGTACAGCTATTCAATTAAGAGCCTTTGAATCCTTTAAAAGCTTGTATTCTGCCTAAGCAGAACATATAAATATCTTCAGCTTTCACAGAGTTACTCTTCTATCAGAAGTAAAGCTGGGGTTCATGGATGTTGCTGGATCAGAGCCAGACCCTCCTGCATCTTGTAGAACAAAGTTGTGAGATCAAAGGGTTGGAGCCATGTCTGTGGTCAGAACTGCCCGAGCACTGGGCTGCTTCATCTTAAACCTTTTGAAAATGATTCCTTAGTGCAGTGCTTCCTAAATACTGTTAGCAGCTACAGAAGGCTGTGGAGAGAGAATAGTTCAGGTCATATTTACAATTAAAGCAGTTGTCACCTGCTAAACACAATTGGAGTCTGGGCATGTACAGAAAGACAACTGTCTCTAGAGCATTTCAGACAGGGCAAATGCAACTGGAAGGGTTTCACTAATGGGGTGTCTGTGAGTCAGGATTTCTATACAGCCTCGCTGAGCATTTCACCCTAATAGGGCTCCTGCAATCGAGCTGAATTTCAGATCAGTGGGAATGCTCTGCCTGCTTGGATCTTTGATAAATTCCAAGTGAAGCAGGCTCAGAATTGGGATTTCTGCACCTGCTCACAAGACTGGTAAGCAGAGGTAGGCTGGGATATTCTGGAGAATATTGTTCTCTGTGAAAATACTTCCTCATCAAGTGACAATCTGAAGGACAAGGGAGTAAATGAAAAAGGCTGTCTCAAACCTAAATTCGGAAATATTCTCAGTTGTTAGGAGATATTGTACAAATGGTTTGAAGAAGCCTCACATCAGTCAAAGTGATCTATTTTGTTGGTCTTTGAATATTTGATGGGAGGTGGCTTAACTCAGAGTAATTTCTTACTTCATTATCTGTACTTGATTTGCCTAATTGGCATATTTTTCAGATGTCTGTGCAAACAAAATATTCAGTCCAACATTGAAATACAAGATTGAAGATTGAATTTAGTAGCTGGCATAGCCAAGGAATATCATCAAGTAGCATCCACCTAGATACTTCACAAAGAAATGGTAAAACTTCTACTTTCATGTAGTTTACATATTTTTAGTCTTGATAGTAAGTGTTTCAGACAACTGTAGTGTTACTGCACCCGAGGCCAGTGCTGCTTCCTTACCATTATCTTTCCTTTTTCAGCCACTTTTAGCATAATTCTGGGAAATTCTGGTACTGTTTCCTTGCTCAGGTATTCCAGAAAAAAACCCCACATTTAATCCAAAACCCACGGGAATCAATAACATTCTGCTATCATTCTTTTTTCCATGCAGTTTTTTGCCAATAGAATTTCCTTAATACCACCAAAGCTTCTGATGTGTTTAAATAAATTAAATAGAAGAATTAATCAAATTCTATTCTGTATCATTAGGAGTAATGAATAGCTAAAACTCCTACTCTGTTGGAAACACAGAACTGCTTAATTCAAATTTCAATATCAACAATGCTGATATGAGGGAAACAAGTGAAAACTGTAAAAGGGTTTGTTAAGAATCATCATGTGATATAGTTCTCCAAAGATAAAGGTAAGTGTTGAGATACAATTTTATCTGCATTAAATTGCTAATTTACTGTCTCATTAGACATGAACCAGAATGAAAATATTTTCTTCTGATCAGAATGACCACAAGGAGTGCACAGGCCTGGAAGGGACATGAAAAATTCTACTGGATCATCCATGATCTGAGGGCAGAATGTTCCAGTCTCACAATTCCTTTCAGTGAAATTTCCTCATAATTGATGTATTTGCAAGAAGTCTATCAATTTGAAAGAACAAAGGCTTTTTCAATCAAGAGACCTCAATGATCTATTTCTTCAACTTTCTGGGATAATATCTGTAATCACTTCTACTTTCAAACTAGTCAGTAGTAATTGGGAGGGGGTTTCTGTGTATTTAGAGTCATTGGAGCTTTGAAAGAAGTTGAAAAGAGGAGTGACAAGGTGATGTGAAGGGTTTCAAGCAATCTGTATTTACAGAATTCTTTCCTTTGCAATGCAAATCCAGTGGGAAGGATTGGGTTGTTGCTTTCATGTTTAGGGTACAGATTCTTCCAGGCCAGTGGTTTCTACAGTAAACAGGGATTCAAGCAGCTCATACTGTTGTCGATCTCTGCGGCATCCTTTCTGGGGTCAGTATCCTGAGAAGCTGAGAAGCACAAGCCCACTGATGAGCAGTCCCAAACCTAGCATGAGCACAAAATAGAGCAGGGCACTGTTGCTTTTCTTTTACTGTCTGAATGGAAAATAGCAGACTGTGGTTGGTATTAGGAGATTATGAAAAAGAGGCAAGAATAAATCATATAAAGGGATACAGAAGTAGTCAGTGTGGCTGTCAGTGTACTTTTAAATTCTGGAAGGATAATTTCCATAAAACTGGTGGAAAGGGAGGAGGAGTTGGAGAAGTGAGTCCTTCAGGAGGTTGTCTGTGCTGTCAGGACAAGTTGCTGAAGCACTAAAATGCCATTTGGAAACACACTGAGAACTGAGCTGGAAACTTCCAGAGGTAGATAAGAATTGCTGCGTTTTGTGTGAAAACAGCAAAAAGCCTCTCCCCTTTTCCATCTCACTTTAGAGGGAGCTGCCATCTAAACTACAAGTGAGGGTGCTAGCAGTCTTTTAATGGGGGTGTATAGAATAAAAGGAAGGGCAAATAAAAGAATCCTACAGACTTATTTGGATTTACCAGCAGTTTTTAAAGTGGTGATTCCCTCATTTCAGTCCTTTGTCTTTCTGAGCAATGGACTTATTCTCTGTTGAACTGTGAAACTGAACTATTATTTAAAATCCCAAGTTGATATTTTATTTATCTGTGGTTTTACTTTTGTGTGGGAAAGTCATAAAACAAACTCAAGTGAAATACTTTCCTCTCCTTAAAATATGTATTTATAAGAATTTTGTATTTCATTTCTCCTGGAAGTTGAATAACAATAACACTCCTCTAAAAGAATTTACATTTGAAAGAATAGTGTTGAAATTTTGATGCCCATTTGATACACCTTTACATCTCAAAGAACACTCAATTTTAACTTAAAAGTCAATTTTAATCAGAATCTCTTCCACTGTTGTTATTTTTTTTATATATTTGAGGATAGTTATATATGTACATACAGTTCTTTCCTGCATGTATAAAACAATTGAAACCTAGATATATTCTTTGGTGGATTTTTTGTTTGGTTTTTTTTCCTGAGTTACAGTTTCTTTTCTAAAAATTTATACCAGATTTTTCAGCTCTCCACAGCCTATAACAATTTGGACAGTATCTTCTATCTTTTTAAAGGGCAGAAAACGTATCCATCTAGAGCATTACACTGTGGCTTGCCAATGGAGGATTGTTTGGTTTGTTTCGGTTTGGTTTCGTTTGGGGTATTTTGTTTTGGGTTTTTGTTTGTTTTCTGGTTTTTTTTCTGAATATTTCTTCTCGTTTGCTATTTATGAAAAAGTTTTTAAAGTTGCATGGATTTTTTAGCTATTATTTTTCACATCAAAATTCCAGCACTTTATTTAGGGAAAATAATTCCCTAATTTGTCTTGTAGTTAGGACCTTACACCCAAACCCTTTGTGTGTGGTGAGGATCTTCATCTTAAATCCCCACCTAATGCCATATTTGCATTGGTTTTTTTAAATGGTTACTGCATTGTATTCACATAAGATACTGATATACTGAATTGTTGATTCTGGGGTATTGCTTTGGTCACAAAAGAATTTCCATTCAGTTGGGGGATTGAACATCTGATAGATATGAAGTAAGAAATTACATTTTTAAAATCAGATGTAATTACACTTTTCATCAACGCTGATATTACAACTTGTAGGACTTTCTGAAGAGTGGTGGTAGGGAGTTGGCCTGAGATGTAGAGCTACCCAATGCTATTCAAGGAATAAAGACAAAAAGCTTTAGCCCATGTGTTTCTGAAATATACCTTTCTGTTTTAGTTAGAAGCTGATGCACAGTAATACCCCGACAGTTCCAAAAGAATTATGTCACCTTCCCTCCTCCTGGAGTTACACAAAGTGGGATTGTGCTTGTCACTAAATAAGCACTTACATTTTCCCTAACTTCCAGACTACCAGAAAATTCTAACAATGTCGTAGTAAATAGAGAAGAGTAATGCTAGAATTTCCCCATCATGGAAGCAAATAGGAAATTGGCCTCATGGGATGTTCTTCTGATCCAGTCTGACCAATCCAAGCTTTCAGCACCTGCAATGTTACATGTGGATAAAACATCGGATGTTTAACTAAAACAAACCCCAGCAAAACCCAACAAAATCCAAAAAGCTTCAACAACCAGATGTAATGAACGTGGTTGTATTTTTTGTGGCAGTTACTGCAGCAATGAGTGATTTAGTAAGTCCTATAGAATTAGGATTTAGCAATATGGTTTGGCAAATACAGTATAATGTTATTTAAATCTCTCCCACATCTCCCCGGAATCATCTTGTTATAAAGTAGCACCATGAGTGGCATTACAGGGTAAATATCACCACATTCCATCTTCAGCTCCCCAAGCCTAAGCTCCAATATATGAACAAAGCTGAAAATGAAGCACTGTTTTTCAGATCTGTTTGAAAAGCTGTGCTGGTTTTGGCTGGGGTACTTTGTTGCCAGCTGAGGTTAAACCACAACAAAACCAAACAAAAGGAAAAACCAAACAGAAAGGAATGTATATGTGCAGTCAGAAGGAATTCTGCAGTTGTCATCACTGGAAGCAGATGACTCCCCCTTGTCCCCCAGCATATATAAAGCTTTGTTGTTGCTGTCTTTCATTAAGTCCAGTTCACTACCTTTTTTTTCCTTCTGTCTTTTTCAATGTTTTCTCTGTTCATTTCTGTTATGCTGTTTCAGATACAGCCCCTCAGATAGCTGAAGACGAACAAATTGGCCTAGTTGTGAGAAAAAGTTGTTGAAAAACAGAGGGGTGGAAATTTCTTCTGTTGACTTTCCCAAAAGAAATGTCATATTACTGCTCCCACAGGGTATCATTACATCATTGTTGTGTGAACTAGCACCTACTGTTCCCAGTGGGGAATTCACATCTCCTGACTCATGTGGCTTCTTTAAAAACACAAACAGGCATTGATTACATAGGTAACTTTTGACTATTTTGGTTATTTTCTGAACAGTCATAATGTTTATAAATTACCTATGCAGTTTCTTCAATACAAAGCTGAGAGTGAAAAGCAGTGCATTATCCCAAACTGTTGCTCTTGCCATATTGGTAAAGGAACATTTCTTAATCTTTGGGAAATGCTGCTGAGAGAGAAGGACACCCATTCTAGTGAATGCTCTTAGCATTCACTAGCCTTTGTTGCTGGCTAACATTTGAAATAGCAAAAGTAGTCAGGGAAAAAACCTTTAATTTATATATGTGCATAATTCTGGCTTTACAGAGGGGATTTAGAATTTAGCCATATTCTGGAGTATGAGAACTCAAGGGCAAAGACTACCCTTCAGTTTATACAGTTGCAAACTCCAAAATACATTTCAAACTGCTTTTTACTCTTATATGAAGGCCTGAAAATACAATGAAACACTTGAATTTTGGTCCTTGGGGAGCACTGCTTTGGAATCTGGGGTCCTGCACCACTTTCCAGTGATGTCTTTAGTGTGAAACTATTTGCAAGTAGAGATTCAGTGTGGAGAGGAAGGAGGGACAGTGGGCTATGAACACACAGACAAGGATACACTGACATAGGAGGTGTCAGACTGGTATTTCAGCTTTGGGCCCTCGCTCAGACATTTGGTGGATATGGCTCTTATCAGCACCAAAAACTACATCATTTTTTCCAAAGCTGAATCCTACAGTCAAGAAGTAGTAACTTCCATGTTGCTTTACTCACAATTCACAATAATTGTGAATCTTGATCCAGATTGTCAGTAATGGAAATTAGTGTAGACCTATCAAGTTCAGCAGAGAGTTTAGATTCCCATCAGCTTAGCTGTGTATTATTTGAACTGGAGATGTATTAGTAGACTTGCAGCTTTTTTGGAGCAGTAGTGTTTGTAGTAGAAAAAAATGAAACCAACATGAAAGTCATATTAAGTTTTAATCCTGGGCTCCTTCCTCTTTTTCGAAGTGTTTCACTCGGTCTCCTAATCACCATGTATTATGTTGCTGCTTTACAATCACACTCCAAATGCAAATCACTTCATTGGTTTCTTAGTGACAGCAAGCCCTGACAGCAGTAGGTACTTGGAATATGCCAGTAAGATTTTAACTGCTTTGAAATGGTTGCAAGGGACAGTGTTTTGGGAGATTACAATCAGGGCATTCCATCAGAGTGCTTTATTTCCACCCCCGTCCTATATGCAATGAGCTAATAAGTGATTACTGTCTTTGTATCTTTATATTGGAGGACTAGGTAGAACATTTCATTCAGTGAACAATGATTGCATCTTCTCAAGGCATATGTGGTTCATTAATATTAATGAAGCTTGCATGTATGCATCAAAAAAGGACCTACATCCTACATAATCACTATTTATCTAGGCAAATTTAGCTTCATAATTTTCTATTTACTAAAAATAAGTCTTGTGCAGTTGATTTATAACATCTTCCTGTTTTGTGTTGGGAATAGTTATCATTGTCTCAATCCCTGAGAGTGTGTAACCACCTTGTGCTCACTTAGGGAGGGAAGCTAAATGCGAGTTCAAAAAAAGGATGTCTATTTGGCAGCTGTCCATCTGCCATGTGGAGAATCTGTGGATAAAGAAGGTGAAAACTTAGAGATTAACACAGAAGTTCAACAGGTTTCCTTTTTGTTTTCCCGTGGGTCTCATTCTGTGTTTGAATTGTGGTGCAAAATGCCAAGCATGAAGTTGCAGTGGGGATCAGAAGGGAACAAATGCTATTCAGAGCACTTTCCACACAAGGGCTTCTGACAAACCCGTTCCTTTCATTCCATTGAACTGTTGGCTCAACAAGCTGAGTTTCTATTTCATCACTTAGAAATTATATTTGTAAAGAAGAAATGAGAAAGGGGACTCTGCCTTTACGGTACTGAAATGTGTTCATTGACATCACAATAATTGTTCTAAATTCTTTTCACCAGTTCCATTACAATGCCATGCACTTAAAAGACTACCTTTTAAAAATGAATTTTAATATCAGCCAACTTTCAGAGATATCTGTAGTAGAAAATGAAATAGATGGAAATTTCTGAAACTCGGTCAGATGGCCATATCTGTAGCCCATGACCCATCTCATCAAGATAGGTGAGTATATTAGCAATAGCCCAATATTTGGGAATTGCAGTGTAGGATTAGTTGAATCTCAGCTGCCATGCAGTGTCCTGGGAAAAAGGATGCGTGTAATTCTTGGAGTATAAATAAAGGAAGACTAAGTTACAGAGGGATGAAATGTTGGTTCTGTGTCTTATTTTTCTGACTCTGAATCAATTCCTTCATTATTTCCTGCCTCTGCTGGCAATATATAAAAGGGACATAATATACTGAAATTAACCTATCCTGTTTCTTGAAGTTCTGGAGTTTCTGAGAGTACAGCTCTGGGATATTCTACTCTTTCTTAATATATCCTTTTAAAGCAGGTGATAAAGCTAGTGTAGTCCCTGAGCATGAGAGGCTGCAAACAGAATTTTTCTTTCAAATTTAAAAGAAGACCTCTGATCATCTGCTATTATTTTATTCTTCAAATAAACTTCTTTTATTCCTCACTTATATAATCCTTTGTTACACTGTGAATAGAGTCTGACAAAAACCTGCAGTCTCTTGGATGAGTTGCTTTGCCTCTGGGTTAGTCATCTTCCAAAACTACCAGGTTTCTGTATCATGGGCTAATTTATACCATCCCTGATTATCCCAACCTGAGGCCATTCTTTCAGGGACAAAGGCTTTCCCAGCAGCTCAATTAGCATAATTTTAAATGCCTTCTAGCCTTTTGGACTATTCTGCTTTTTATAGGCCACTTGATTGAATTCCAGATATCTCTTAAGTTCAGCTATACTAGTTTTAGCTGTCTTTCACACAGAGACATTTCTCAGATAATACAATTTTACCTTTTATTTAGGTATCAGTCTGTTACTGTGCCCATCTTTGCTAAAAACCAGGGTTTTTTTCTGTGAGTTTATACCCTTCTAGTTCTGCAAACCAAATATCCCCTTGTATTAGTGCTCTTTTGGAAAAACCATTCATTATGTTACATGCATAAAGACCAAAAATCAAGTCTTACATGCTCCCAAATGCCATTGTCCAAGTGTTCCCTGCAGTATTCTGCTATGAGAAAGCTTTCTTTTAACACAGCATGACAGTTGGAGACAATTCCCTTGGTCCTGATCTTTGTCTTAGCCTGGTCTTTGTGATGCTTCTATAGATTTTACTGTCCAGTTCTCCATTAAGCATCTTTAAGAGCACTTTTTGATACTCTGAGAACCAGGCCTGGAACCCCAGAACCTGGATGTTGGGATGTCCCCCAGGTATGTACCCCCTGATGCTGGGAACACCTCATTCTTCCCTAACCATTTTGGAATCACCCTTAACTTGAGGTAGCTTCAAGTCAAGTTCAAAGAAAAAAAGTTTGTCACAGTATCCAAATCCTCCCAACTGTTTGTGGCATATGCAAAAGTTAAAGAAATAAAATAAGCAAAGCAATATGTCATTTTACTTAAAAGCACAATTTTCTTACCCTAAAATTACACTAGAAAGTTTTTTCTGTGTTTATCCAAAGGTTTTCTTCACACTACTATGGCAGGGATAAAGAAAAAGACAAAAATAACTGTTCTTGTGAATGACACCTGCCACTATATTTCAAGCAACATGAAGAGAAGTCTAACACACCTTTTGGGGGAGGATATCTCCTAGTGAGATAAGTCTCGTCTTTGGTGTTTGTTTTACAGTTGTGAAAAGAGAACTCGGTCTCTGCTGAATCACTCCAGCAGAAAATCTCATGTTTTCCTTTGATTGTTCAAACTTGCTTATGAATTTCTTTCTTGATTGTTCCCAGCAACCACAGACATTGTCTTTCTGATACATTTATCCTGTTGCATTTATTGCACTGGTGTGGACTGTGATGCTTATCTCTTGGCTAAACCTTCCTGTACTGTTTCTTTCTTGAATAAATGTTAAAAGAAATTTATCAAGGATGATTTTTAATTATAAAAGTGCTTTGAAAAGATTTTTTTACCTGCATAATTAGAAGACATTTTAAAAGAAAATTTTCCAGTCAATTAGTCCCTAATGAAGCTCAATTTGTTTTACAAATTAACCTTTTCTTAAAATAACAGGATGATTTAATGCAAGAGTTATTCTGCTTCTTTCAGTCTGTACTAAGAGTTCTCTCTTCCACAGATGTACATCCCTCCAAAGTCAATAGGAGATACAATTTAAGTTAATAGGGTTTTGTTCCCTAAAGCTTAACTTAAGCTTATATGTTGACTATGCAACACTGGAATACTAAAGCTGTTTCCAGAACTTTGGGTTGAGCTCTGGCTCAAAAAAAAAAAAAAAAAATTGCATTTAATCTTGTTGCTGAATACTGCCCATGCATATTGGCAGCTGTAGCAACTCAGAGGCAACGTTTCCTTCTTGAAAGTGAAGATGTGATGCTCCTTCTGTATCCCACTGTGGCTGTGTGATGGTATGCAGGGGGAAAATGGGGAAGGAGAGTGGTGCTTCCCCTCTGCTCTGTCAAGGTGGCCACATGGTTCACTTCAGTTGTTTTTAATGCTGGAACACTGCTGGGAACTAAGTCTGGAAGAAAATCCTGGGGAAAAACTGATTTAGTTTGTATTTGAGAAAATATGGCACATATGAAAAGATCCTGGGACTCTGGCTTGCACGTCTCTCCTATCCTTAGGAAAGAGTGTAGCTGGACAAACATATCTTTCCTAAAGGCTTATTACACTATGCTATGAAGAGAGGTGATGGCTGTAGGCAACCTTAATTCAGCTGGAGCTCTGATACCTGCAGGGAAAATACTGACTGAGCTTGATATTGAAAGCACCTCAGGAGGCTGAGGTAAGAATGCCAGTCTGTGTATTACTCCCAAGTTATTCTGAAGACAAAACCACAGCTATGGGTTTTACTTTAAATTATCACTTTCTGCAGCCAGCGATAATTTTGAAGTGGCTTAGAACAGGAGCTGGCCTTTTATTCATTTATTTTTTTATTTGTAATGGTAAGCCAGATTTAGGCATAGCTATGAGCAAGTTCTATTGAAGTGAGGAGTCTGGGGTGGGCGGGTAGTTAAGTGGACTTACATGTAGAGAGTTCTGGACAAAACCAGTGATTGGAGCACTTGTTTCCCTTGATCCCATCTCCTACTGGCATTAGTTCATGCTATGAAAGAAAGAAAATGCTGGTTAATGAGATTCTTAGGAGGTGGCTAAAACTGAAACCAGCAGAAGTATTGCAAAAGGGACAGATCACAATTTAAAATAGTTACCTGATGCCTATAGTGATGCCTGTTTTCTTAGAGATTCACATTGCCTCTGCTCTGGGTTTTCCACCATGTTCATCCGAGTGAGATTCCATCTGACACATGAACCTGTTTATTCAGTGCAACATTCACATAATGTGCCTGTTTCATTATGCAGTGTTTAGTGCTTCCTGGCTTTTCCCCCAGCTTGTTCCCATTAGTAAAACTGCTGTCTGTCCCTGCCCACTGCTCTGTTCCTGGCTGCATGCTCCGGGTGCCGTGCTCAGCCAAGTATGGATTGCACTTGGATGCAGCCTGACACGGCGTGGCCTTACGGGCTCGGGGTCAGGCATTAGCATCACCCTGAGCAAGGGCTGGTGGCAGCACTTCAATGGAAATAGGAAAGAGGTGCAAGTGTATGCAATATACCTGTTTAATGATCTTATCTCTCCTGTGGGATCTCTTCCAATATCTTTAAAAAAGTCAGATGATTCACATTCAAGGGGGAGAACAGAGGAGCAAATACAGTGCATCTCTCTATTAAGTATCCAGACTTCCCCAGCTCCCTGTTTCTATCAGAAACTCCAGGTCTTTCAGTGCTGTGTACATTTTGTTTAGGAATAAGTGCACTTTCACATTTTTTGCTCAGGGCCAAATAAGCTCTTCTGTGTAAGAACTGCAGTAAGTAGTGCTCCCTTATTTCAACCCTCCTGGACTGAAGTGACTTTATACGCTCTATGTGAGCTGTTATAGTTGGGTCAGTGCAAGGTTAGATATCTCACCGTGATTACCAACAGTGATTTTTCAAAAAATGAATTTACCATGGCAGTCAAAAATAAAATAGCATGCAATATTGTAATTTGTGTCACCAAAACATGCAGTTTAAATGGGCAAGAAATATGTCATTAATGAAGTATAGTTGATTTAGGTGACACTGGTAGAAATTTGAGAAAACTTTTATTATGTTGTAATTCTTCTATGTTCATTCTTCAATGCAAGTACTATACTTGGAACTAATTTTCATTTATTACACATTTCATAATACTATTAGTCTGATTAATTAATGCATAATACATCCTGGAGACTAATTTGTTTACTCCTAGAGGGCTCATTAGGAGTTGCTATATGAATGTGAGATTAGATTTTAAAGTGAGCCACCTTCTAAAGATTGAATCATATGTCTGCTTTGCAGTAACCTGGCAAATGAAAATCTGGTAATCTATATCCCTCATTGAGATGCAGAAGTGTGTTAAAAGTTTACTGAAGCTAGACACGTAGCTGGGCATTTCTCACAGCTAAAAAATACCTATTTCGTTATCACAGGTTCAGCTTTACATATTTTGAATCGAAATACTGATTTATTAGGACAATTTGTCACTCCTGTGAATCTGAATGGAGTAGTACATGCATTTTTATTTTGCATTTAAATGCATGCAGTATTCTCATAGGGTTTCAGCTGTGTTATTTTACTTTTTAATGATATTGTCTAACCAAAATGGATTGGTAACTCTGCACTGAAGTTCAGCATTTACCAAATATAGTAAAATTTGGTCCAGTTCCCTTGAGTGGTGTGAGTCAGTCTAGATTTTGTTGCCCACTGCTGTATAAAAGTGTCATATTGTTATAAGGTTTTGCCCAAATGGCTTATTAGGAACTTTCATTTTTAAACCCTATTTTTTTTTGTCTTAGCATGGATTCTGAATGTTTTGTAATACTGGTGCAAGCAGTGTGAGAGGACTGAGTATCATTGCAGAAAGAGCCAGTGGTGGCTCCTCTAGGAGTAAATATACTTAAGTCTAGGAGTATATATACTTATATATATAAGTTCCATATATGTGGGTCTGGGTTTATTTCTATTGTGTACATACATTCATAAATATGCCTTATTCATTGGGACCCTCCTAGTTCTGGAGCAGTCATTAAAGCTGTTTTTTATTGCTTCTGTTTTCTATTACGCTTTCAAGTAGAATAGATCAATGCTTTTCCAAAAGCTTTGTTTTAAGCCATGTTCTCTACAGACTGTGGATTTACAAATATTCTGAAGTTATTTATGGTCAAATTCTGAAAAAAAATCACTATGTCTTTTATTTCCAAAACTTGGATTGGAAAACTTTCCAGTCAAGATTGTGCAATGATAGTTCCTGATTTCTGTTAACTACGTCTTTTTTACTGTGAGAAAACTCCACTTTTCACAATATTGGGGACCTCATCTTTGAGCTCTGCCTTGACTAGGAAAATGTGAATCCACAACATGAAGAGAATGAGTTACCTGAGTTTTTCTTTCATCCCCCTGCACAAAGAGTTCAAGCTAAAATAGGAATAACTTACAAGGCTTTGAGTTGTGGTTTAACTGTCTTTATTCTTCTTTCAGGAAGAATATTTGCATTCCTCTTCACGCTACTATGAAATCAGAGATGGCCTTAAAGTTTTTAGGTGGTGTCCCATTCTTTCTTTTCATCTTTTTTTTCCTCCTCGCATAACCTTTCATCTCACTGAACAGAGATGATCTTCAAATCAGTCTTTAGGCTGAAATCTTAGCCCTGCTGAAGGAATCAGGAGATTTGTTATTTATTTTAGAGTCTAGATTCTGAGTGTTAGCCTTTTGTCAGTTATAAAATTTTCTATGGATTTGTGCCTTTCGATGATTTTGTGGATGCTTACCAGAAACACTTATTGTTTACGGCCAATCAAGGAAATCCATTTTCTGAATCATCCCAGAAAGACCAGCATACTCCGTCACACATTTGTTCTATGCTTCAGTAAATCTGATGCTTGGATTTGAAAGAACCTCCCCTTGCAGTGGGGTAAGTGTCCTTGGACAGGTGCACACAAAACAGGACCCCCATCCTTTGCTACTTGCTCATTGTGTTAGCTGAATGCACTGTGTAAATCTTTGGCACCAGTACTTTGCCCTTGTACTTGAAACCAAACAGGTTTTGGGGGAAAAAAAAGAAGTGTTTCTTGAATTATGGAAAATGAAATTGCTCACTAATAGCTCTCAGTCTTATCAAGGTGAAGATGAAATAGAGTCTCCCATCACAGGGATGATAGCACAAATGCTTTTTGCTTGCAGGGTTTCTCTTTCTAAGTTTTGGAATAGAAAAGGGTTGAAAAACTAACTGTATCTTTCTAAATTATCACCATCCTCCTAAACCCCATTGTGAGGCAGATTTTCTTCTCCAGCAGAGGTTCTGCAGTGGTAAATAGACAAGCAGTTCTGAATTGAGATTTTCACTATAATATACATAACCTGTAAATATAACCTTGTCAATGCTATTTAATTTCAATAGTTATATCTAAAGTCAATTATTATATGTCAACTAAAATACTTATTTTATTTAAAACTCCTATTTTTAAAGTGTATTTACTATTTAAAACTCCCTGAATTATATATTCCTTATAGATATATATCACTGAAAATTGGGTAGCAATCAATGTTTCTGGAATGTCACTGCACTCAAATTGTTGGTCAGTTTAAAAGAAAAAGACTTATTGAAAATTGTCCTATGTTCATTCCTCTGACCCTTTTGTGTCCTTCTAGGGACATTCCAGTGACACCTGCTCTGGAAATAGGACTATTTTGGCAAGGAAATGTAAGGATTGCCTAATTACTTAATATGGTTTAAAACCTTTTGCTTGCAAAATTCCCTTATTTCTCAACATCTGTAAACTCCAGCTTCGGTGACAGAGAAATACAAAGCCTCCTCTATTCTGAGGTTTGAATTTCTGCTTTGCTGCTGTGTTTGTATACAAATGATCTTGATTTATGCTACAAATAAGTTTGAGACCGAGTTTATGCACTTGTGATGCACTTGCAGCTGCCCAGGGAATACATCCAGAGGAGCCTTGGCTCTTTAGGTGTTAGGGCAGGCATTGTGGAGAGAAGCATTTCTTGGATACTTCTCCTTGACAACACTGTCGGAAGCACTTAGAGTTAAACCTTGATCCCTGGAATGCAATAGAATGTTGGTTTTTTACATCAGTGGGAAGAGAATGTGCCTCTGAAAGCAGTTAGTGGAGTGCCCAGGACAAGCTAATTTGTTTTGCTAACACAGTTCAGCTATGTTAGAAAACACTTTTCAAAAATAATTAAACTTTCCTCTGGTATGGACAGAATTAATGAAACTTCCTTCAGAGCCCATCAGCACCATTCATTTATAATCAACCAGAGCCACTGCTGTCTGATGACAGGAGACACTGTCCAGTCCTGATGGAAACCAGTAGGATCTGCTGTGTCAGTGGGTAAGCAAAGCAGACAAGTTGAGATGTCTTGAGAGCTCTTTTGCAGCAGCAGGTATTTTATGTGATTCAAAACAGGGTAGGCAAAGCTTCCCGTGATGAGTTTTCAGCATCTGTCCTTATCTGTGACTCCATGGGGCTGAGTAAAGTGTTTTACCTCAGCAATACTGCTGTCTGTAAGTTCAAGTAATAAGACTCTGCGAATCTCTCTTGCATGACAGTTTTAAAGAAATGAATTCTTTATTATTAAGCACTTGTTTCCAAACTGCCCAAAACTATGTAGAGGATAAGCAAAGCCTCTAACTGTCCTTCAGCACTGTTGATTAAAGCTTAGATTATTTCAGCTGGTTAGAACAATTTGTCTTGCCATAGATATTCCCATGACAGAGACCAGAGCTCATGTGCAGAAAGCAATTCCAGCATCATCCAGAAGGTTTTGTGTTCAGCATTTAGTACTCTGTTCTGGGCTCCCTGGAAACCATCAGGAAAGAAGGGAAAATTCAGCACTTTTCCTTCTATTTTACCAGTTTACAGTCTTTTTTAAAAATTACATCATAAGTATTTATTGATCAAGGAATATTCTGCTAAGTGTTTTTGGGAAGCAGATGTTTGTGAGTCACCTGCAAACATGTTTTGGCAAGCTGCAGGTTTTGCAGAGTTGTTTGCCTCTATTGCTAGGCTATGGGGTGGGGGAGTCAGCAGCAGCTGAAGCAAGGAGTGCAGGCAGAAATGTACCTGTGTGGACACCGAGCAATGTGCACTACTTAGAATAAGTGCAATTTACAGGGACCTGGGAATCTTTGACCTGCAGAATTGAAAGATCCATAAGCAAGGAATCAAACTGGGATGTAAGACATTTCTGGCAATTTCTGACCCATTGGATTGCTTAGAGTCATATTTCTACTTATTTTGTGTTGCTTAGATTTGCCATGGAGACATACAGTGAGAATAATAACTAATTATCTGGTTTTGTTTCACTTCTTAATTCCAATTCACATTCAAACACTCACCACAGATTTTCCAGTTTTTTCCAACATCACAGATAAGGAAAAGGCCTGAGATGTAAACAGAGGCCAGCATTGCAGGATTTTTTTTTTTCCTTATTAATATTGCTGATGGAAAAAGAAAGTTTACTCCCCAGCTAACTCCTTAGAAGCTTGTCCAGTATTATTTCCAGCCTAGTATGAAATGGGAAGTTTTATCCATCCTTTGAGATGAACAATGCAGTGATTAAGTGGAATAAGGAAGGGTTTGAATAATTTTTAATGAAGCACATTTAACAAATTTTGGATTTGGGTTTGATATTATGGCAATGCATGGCATTATATGGTGTTGAAAAGCATCCTTCTCTTATGGGATGGAGGTTCAGAAGCATCTATCAGTGAGAAGGGAGTGTGTGTGTACAGTAGTGACCCATGAGATTAATTTAAAGGCACTGGAGTTCCTGGAGTTCTAAATTATACAACTGACTTAGAAAACCATAGTCAGTAATCTGCCAACAATTCCTGTATTCTAAAGATCACCTGTGCAGGTGATGAAATGTGTTTCCAAAGGAAAATTACTCTTTTTGTCTTTTAGATAGAAAGCACAATAAGTTGCAATGAGCATGTGCACAGTAAACAGTGAATTTAATTAACTTCCATAAGCATAATACAGGATGAATTCAAGCATAGTCAGTACTACCTCTGGCTGATTTCAGATATATTGCACCAGAATAAAACAACTTAATGTTTTCAATTGCAGGATAACTTAGGTCACACATTCAGCATTGCTATGGAAAAAAGCCTGTCCTCTCCTGTGTTTTCCAAGCTGGCCATCCATATCAGCCTCTTGCTCTCTGCCACTACAAGCATTTGTGCAGCTGTGCCATGAAGGGATAAGGGAGTTAATCTAGATAAAAAAATAATCTAGTATCATCTAATTTCAGAAAGCTTTCTTTTATTCATTTATCCTTTTTAATAATACCAAGACCTTAAAAAAAAACATTGTCAAATGCAACAATGTTCTTCTCCTAAGTGTAGACATAAATACTGCCTCTTACAGCAAAGGCATTGGATTTTGGCTCTTTCTGCACACAAAGCAGATTCTTTTCTGCGTTCTAGGGCACTTGTATGACATTGTATTAGAAAACCTGTTATTTAAATCATCACTCGGCTTCTCCTCCTAGTTCACTCCATACCATGTTAGTTTGTCAGCAGTTGGCTTTTACTCCCACCACAGCTTCTTAAACTCTGAACACATCATCAGTGCAGACCGCTGCCGGCTCCGTTTGGTGGAGCCCAGCTCGGGTTCTCCCGCTGCAGGGTGGCAGTGCCTGAGCTGGGTGCCCGGCCGGGGGAGGCACTGCCTTCTCAGCACTTGGACTCTCGCTTACTGTGAGCCTCAAATCTGATAATCTCATGAGCTTTTCTACGGAATTATTCTGGGTTTAATTCATATACGGCTCAGCTGCCTTACTGTAATTTCACCCAGAACACGGGGCAGTGTGATGCCACTCCGGCCAGCGCTGGAGCCACAGGGGCGAGTTTGCAGCTGAAAGCAGCGTTACAGAAGGATGCTGTAAATGCAGGAGGTTTGGTGCGAGGTCAGTGCCCGCAGCAGCTCGGACCTGCCGCCCTGCAGAGCTGCTCACACTCTGTTTGTGCCCTCCTTGCAGTCCCTGCTGTCTGTGCTGGCAGCAAGCACCGTGCCATGGTGCAGCTGATGGGCATCTCAGGGGTGAAGCACCATCGCTGAGCTCCTCGACCGCTGAGTGGATGTTTGAGTAGCTGCCTCCCCTGAAACTGCAGAGCCTCTAACAGGTGAATTGCTATGGCAATGAAGGAAAAAAATTCAGTCTGATGTTATGTAAATCACTGAAGTGAGGCATAACCCTGACTGACTAAAGCCACAGAAATGTGGCACATTTGCACCAGTAAAGACAAGATTTTTTTCTCTAATCATGCAGTCCATGTACTAAATTAAGATGAACTCTAAGTGGTGTACTAATGAGAACATGACTTACATGTTCCTTTTAATTTAAAAACAAAATAATTGGTTGGATCTGAATTATTGCTTGATTTGCATCCTTTAATGTGTATTATAAATTAAACCCTTTTTATTTTTTATTTAAATGTATTGAAATTTTTTTCACTCCCTGTGCTTAATACTTTCACCTTTCTCCCAGGCTGCCTTCTCTTTGTCATTGAGTGCATTGCACAAGGACAGCTTCAGACAGGAAATATTCCCAGCTTTAAACAAGACTCTGCTTAAAAGTTCTCTTCGGGGAAAAAACATATATGTAACACAATCCTTCATAATCACATTAGTAAGAGACTAAAGTCACTTCTTTTCACCTTGACAAATTTCGTTAGCACGCTTTTAATTTCTTCCAAAGATCGTCTTAATGAATACTCCAATCTGAGTTAGAGAAAATGGTAGAAATGTTGTCAGAAGATGTTGATTACACTCAGCAGTAAGTATGCATTTGACAATGATATTTTGTTGTAACACAGGTGAACTCTAGATGGTGAGGTACCAAGGGGAAAAAAAGAAAGGGTAAAAAAAATGGGATTCTGTAGAGAATGATCTTTCCAAAGATTTTTGCATTTAAGAAATGTGAAGGAAGGCTGTAATTTTGCTTATCAACTGGGTCAATAATCCTTTCATGGAATTCCTTTATTTTGATGTTGATTTGGAGGGAGGGTGACAGGAGAAGAAGAAGAGGGAACAGAAAAAAAGTCATTTTTTCATCACTACAAAACAGTAAAAATGTCATTTTTTCAATCCGTTGAAAGAATAGCAATCCTTGAATACTCAATACAATTTCAAAAATGGACACATAACAGAGAATCTTCACAGATTACTTTTTCTGAAGTACGTTTTATGTAAAACTGTCAGAATTTTTTTTTTCATGGCAAAATACAAGGCTTATTCTACTAAAAAAAAAAAAAAAAAGAAAACACATTCACTTTAGACGGAGCAAAACTAAATTTGTATTTTTTACAGGCATTACAATTTTTAAAGAAAACTTCCCCCCATTTGGCCATGATTCCTGTGTGTGCCAGGAAGGCCCCAGTAGGATATGAGAACTTAGCTAAGATTTTCAGAAGTAACTCATAATTTTGTTTTCTTCATTTGTCAGACATTGAAAATTACATGCAAAAATACCTTGATGCCCCAAATGCTTATTTTTTAGGTTCTTTTTTCTTCTCCTCCTTCCAGTATGAAAGTTTCTCAGAAAGCTGCTTGTCAGTTTGCACAGCCAGATCCAGTTTCTTAAACGAGGTAAGAGGATTTATCAGCTGACAGTTTTAATTGGTATCATTCTCCAGAGCAATAGCTTTCTTCTTGTCCATGTGGATCAAAGTTGGCAGGACTAGACCTTCACACCACAGGGATGTTTTCCAGGTGCATAAAGTGCAGTGAAAGGGGTGAAAATGGAACGTGTGCTGGACAGCACCAGGCTTCTCACAACCCTTCTGTGGGTTAAGCCCTTTATCTAATAATTTCCTGCATCTGGGGTGATAATTCAGCAGTGATTTTCAGAAGGTGCTTCTTCCCAAATCCCCCGTGTTGCTCTCTGCATTGCAGCTTGTGGAGCTAAACGGCCAATACTTTGGTAATTTGCTGAGTTTCCTTGAATACTCTTTAGAAGCATTTGGGTATCCAGTGCTGTTTACATAGCAGTAGCATGTTTCATTTTCTCTTGTTTTGCTTCTACTGGTAAAACACCCTTGCTACAGACTGGGGTAAAGTTATCATTTATAAAATTTGAAGCTCTAAATCTTTGAAAGAGCTGCTGGCTAGGACTTGCAAGAATGAGGTTAAACTATGTTTATCCAAAGATTGAATTTAAGAGGCCTCTCTCTGTCTTTATTGAGTTTGGGCCTTACAGACAAACACATTCCCCCTCTGGTCAGGCTTTGTCACAGTACTCACACACCTTACACCTCCCGGGAGGAGAAAATGACACCTTAGCCAGGCTGTGCTAAACTTCACATCCTCTGCATTTCTTAAGTGCCTTTGTTACATGTCACTTTGCAGATAAATCTTTTCTCCTTTCTCTCATTTTTTAATCCTTCAAAGATTTTCTGAATCTGTATTTCAGTCAAAAAGATTTGTTCCCTTTTCCTCTGTTTATCCCCTCCTGGGAGTGCTCAAAGCCCAGGAGCACGTTCAGTTGCAATATTGCATCTCTAGCCAGATGTGGAACAGGATCAGTGATTAATTGCTGATGGGCTAATGGCTTTGCAGTGGCTTAGCCAGCTGTGCAGCAGATTGCCCTCTACGCAGGGATGGGTAGTGCTGAACTAAGTCCCTTTACATACCATTTTGAACAGTAATTTCTTTGCCATGTTTTAGATATTAACATTTGGAATTAGCAGTAAATTCAGATCTGCTCATAAACATGCCCTGTAGATGCAGAGATACATACATTTAACTGGTATGATATTCTGGAATGAGTGCTGGGAGGAATGTTAAACTGATAAGAGCTTGTTTGGACACTACAGCTGGTAAAAACACTTAGTTTTTCACAAAGGGGAAATAGAAATCAGAAGTGCTTTCTTTCTATGAGTATTCTATTTGGAGCTTACCTCAGAGAAATGTGGAAAGTCAAAATGGAGACACTGCAAAAATAAAAAGAAAAATAAAAATACATTAAATTCAAATTAGATACCATGCCAGTCTTTCCAAAAGGGTTCTTTGCAAAAACCCTCCCTTTCCAAAATGGGAGCTTTGCTGAAAACCCAGATACAAGGTGAAGGACAGACTGAAGCATGCAGCCTGCTGATCCAATGCTTCAGTGAGAACAGATGGTATTCTGAAACAGTCCATTTGTGATCATTCCATAATAAAGATTAAAGTTGCATATTCCCCAACAGAGGTGCTTTCGGCAGCCTGCCAACTCGCGAGCAAGTTCTTGGCCCTCCTCTTCCAGCATTTGACTCCATTTTGTTTTTTTCATGTTATCTGAATCATACAATTTTCCAATGATAAATCTTTCTATAAAAAGTCAAGATAAAGAAAAGGTTTTATATTCCCATTATTTTCCCATTAGAATAGTCTATTAAGTACAGTAGGAAATAGCTTTATTGTTCCAGCCCATAATCTCACGGCAGTGTTTTTAGTCATACACGTGTTGGAGCTTTCTCTGTTTCCAAGGTGTGTGAGGTTGATAATTACACAATGAATGCAGGCCATTCTCTCATTGAACGTGTCCTTGGGAGCTGGGAAGTGTGGGGGTGTTAGAACAAGGCAGCAGCTGTAACTGACATTCTAATCACAGTTGGGAGTCAGATATAATTTTTTTTTCTTTTTAAGTTGGCTGCAAACTGTTATTTTACTGGTTAGAGTGGAGCTCTCCCCTGCCAGGCTGTAGAGTAGCAGGCAACCATCTGATAACCCGGGACAGCAACACTGAAAAACTTGTACACTGCTCCTAACTACCAGGTACACAGGTATTGCATCACACTTTCTAGCTTAGTGTGATATGAATTTTGATGCAATTCCTGTAAAATTGATAAGTACAAATTCTGAGGTCCATTCTTTTACGTTTTTTTTTTTACAATTTTGGTTGTTATTTTTTGTATTATGCCATGTCAGTTTTAGGACGCTGTCCATGTACCATCCTATTGGTATTACATTTGAAAAACATCTGTGTGCAAAAACAAAGTTTTTAAAGCAGGACTACACCTTTGAATGCCCATACCAGTGTATTACAATAATGCATGAACACACAGATATTCAGGCCCTGATTCACTCAGAGTGTCTGGAAGGCACTGAGTTCTTACTGTATTTTCATCAAAGTAGATGTTCATTGAAATTGTAACAAATGCTTTGCTTTCACCCTTCCTCAGTTAGTTGTTGGTCAGTTACCATTCAGATGAGGAAGCTTTCTTTGAATTCTGTAGTTCTTATAACACTTGCTGGAATTAAGCCAGTCTCTGCGATGGAGAATCCTGATCCACACATCAAGGATGCAGCTGAGGTTACCAAGGATGGGGCGTGCATAGTGCTGTGTTTCCTTCTCACCACAAATACTGCGTTTCCCATTATGTTACATAACAAATGTAAGCGCCTCCTCACTGGAAGTGCCGTATATTATCTCTGACGAGAACTTCTGCCTTCCACTACTATTTTAGAAACCATTAGAGGAACCTTTTTAACATTTAATCCTTGGTTGCATTGCTGTGTCACTTGCAGAGATCCCTCACTCTGAGGCTGGTGGCTCTGGTGCCACAAGTAGGGAATGTGACTGGTAGGGCTTTTGTAAATAGCACTGAATGCTTCTTGAGAACATGGCCCAGCATAAAACAGAGAGCAAATAAATTTAAAGCAATTAATCAGTAAATAAGAGTTCTGGGTACTGTCTGTACTTGTCTTTATCTCTTGCAAGAGATAAAAGGAAACTAAAAAGTACTTGGATGCTTCCACAGATTCTTGACTACTATAGCTTAAATGATGTTTGGTTAGAGTACATGGGTGTGCAGGGCCAAATGTATTATTGTACAATGTTATTGATGGCAATTTTGTAGCTTGAGTATACCATGACATGGTCACATAACAGGGGCAGGCAAAGAAGAAATTCCAAGTAGGCCACAGCCTTAGAACAGCAAGATCACTAAATGAGATTAAAAGATCTTTGAAGACAAGGCTTGAGGGGAATTGTAATATTTTGTGCTGTTGAAGTAAATTCTGTTCAGTGCTAATCAGAGAAAATTTAACCATGTTAATAAAAATAGGATATGAAGATTTATTAGGTTTCTCTCTGTATGCTGTCATTTTCTAACCTAGAAGAAATAAACACTACTTTGCTTTAAATGTTTGGAACTGTTCGCAACAGGTACCGTTCTTTGTTCTTTGACTGTTACAGTCTGGAGATCCTTCCCAGAATCATTCTATAACCAGTTCTCCACTTAAGACATTTTGTGAAGAGGTGCAAAAGTGTGTCCTTTGAGACTGGACTCACATAAACAGTGCTGTTAACCAAACTAGACTTTGACTCCTGATATCAAGATCCATGCTGTAAGTGCAGCATCCACTCCTAGTGCTTCCTTCCTTTCTTTCCGAGAGCTAAGAGTCCCTACTAAAGTTGCGAGGGGCCACATCATGAAAGGATTTGATATGTTTTTCTAGCAATTACAATTTTCTTCTTTCACAGTGGTTCCTTGCAGACTTTCTTCCCAAAAAGTTGTCTGTAGCCCTCTGCCACATAAGCACACGAGCTTTGTTATGTGTCCCTGAAAGAGAATGATGATCGGCAGGAAAGAGAACTTATGTGTTCTGCCATAAGAACTACATCCTGACATAGCTTAGTCCCTCTAGATATCATAGAATACCTGGTCTACAGACTTAAACATTTAAATTCCTTGTGGTTATAACCCAGGAGAAACTTGGAAAGTAGCTGACAGGTCTGTTGGGCTGTACTTCTGGAGCAGTTAGACAAAGTGTCATGTGAAGTTGGTACATGAGCTGAATTAAGGAAACAGTATATACATACATACATTGCAACATGTGTACCTGTGTGTACATTCTTTTTTATTGTTAGATGTGAAACCAGAATTTTTTTCTCCAGTGTAAACTTTGGGCCTATTCACGCTTCCTTTCTGATTTTCTTTCTTGTATTTTTAAACCATTGTTAAATAATAGAAAGGCAGAAGGAATTGTACTGCAGGATCTTTAGTGTTATGCTAGGAGATAGCAGCATTCCCACTTACTGGGTTTGGCATTCTTCTTCTTTTCTCTGTTTCTCTATCTGAAAACATTTGCTTTTGGACATAAACGTAGTCATGTTGGTATCACATGAAATTTTAAGTATGGCAATATGTTTTGTGCAATTCCCAGAGGTGTGAGTTATGTCTAAAGCCAGCAGTGATCTAAACAACTGAAACCTGGGTAGGAGCGTGTCTTTGGAAATGACGTGTAAAGAGAAATAGTTTGACACCAGCTCTTTGGTGAATTTAAAATCAGTTAAAGGGCAGTAGCAGATGTCTAGGAGAAGCAGGTCTGAAATGGTTGAAATGGTTTATATCTTCTGAGATTTTTAGTCCTGCATGTTTGGTTAGAGAGGGGCGGTAGAGAGGGAGTCACTGATGGCAGCAGCAACATAAACTGACTGTCCACATCTTCACCTGCTGTTACTCAGGGGGAAGGTGATGCTGTGACATCTTCCATACTTCTTTTTGAAATTCATCCAGGGTTACTCAGAGGAGAGACTACTTGAGTATCTGCATTTAAATCTGGGGAGTGGACAGTTGTCCTGTTGGGGGTGGGAGGGAAGGGAACATTCACTGTTAGAAATAATTTCCTCATGGCCATGCAACGCAATTGCTTCTGTTCTCACACTCAGGCAGAGTCAGAGAAAGGCTGTAAAACCATCAGAATACCCAAAGTGACAAGACTACAGGGCAAGAAAAACATTACAGAAATTCTTAACTATATATTTGGTTTATTGATTTAATCTTCTTTCTGTCCCTTATTTAGTACTTCAGTTCTATCTCTCCTTTTTTTTGGCTGATTTATAATTGGTATCATTTATATCCTGGTTTACGTCACATTTGGATTTTTTCTTGCTGTATACCTTTCAGCTGCTGAGCAGAAGTAGATGTAAAACTGATACAAATAATGGAAAGAGCTGCTCCTCCCTGGATTTAGCAATCAGTTAGGCAAACGTTTACATAAAGAGTATCTGTATTTCTTCTGAGGTTTGGGTCTCTACATAAAATCAAGACAGGAATTTCTCTGTGCCTTGAAGTAGACACTGTTTAGCTACATTAAACAAAGTGTTTGCCAGGAACCCGGTGTGAAGCTTTCCCCTGTGTGCTTCTGTTCTTCATACAGCAGCTATGTGAGGAACCTGAAAGCAAAGGGATCTGCCTGGGAAGGGCAGACCCAAGCTGGCAGTGGGAGATGTCCTTTGGGCAGTCACTGAGAGCACTGAACAGTAACTACAAATAGAAGGGTTTTGTTGCCTTCCTGTTTTACACTGTTTGAGTGTTAGTTACTGCAAGACGAGCGGCAGGAGGGGCAAGACATTCCCCGTTGCCTCTTTCTTGTGAAAGCTATTAAACAGCTTTTGAATGCGCCTGCACCATTCTTGGTTTGTTTTCCTTTAACTTGGGCTTCTTTCTCTCATCCCTGTGATTTCATGACTTCTGTGAGATCACTCTGTGTGAAGAGTATAAACAGAGGTAGGTCTTCAGCTGGTGTAAATCAGCCTTTAATGTTCTGGGGGTTTGACTGATTTACATCACAGTGTTTACCTCCAGGCTTAAAATTTAAAACCCAAACAATTTATGTTGCAACCATTTCACACTGGTTTACATAACAAATATTTTAAATCAACAGTCTCCTTGGATCCTAATTTTGGGGTAACATTTTCAGTTATGTCCAGACAAATGACCACAGTGTTATTGATCGTTTGCTTTTCCAGACGGATTTTAATTCATGAAGTTGCTTTAAACAAGAAGCACTTTAAAGAAGCACTGTGTTTGCTTCTCCATGCCTTTGGCCATTGCAGCTAATTACCAACATGTGTGCATAAGGAAAAGCATTTCTGTGCCCATCATCCTTTCCTGGCTGTGATTCATTCTAGGTTGCCACAATCAGGCATTTGTAGCATCACAGTTCCTTACTGCGTAAGTGGGTTTGATGTCACAGAATCACTGTTTTCTTCCTGTGCCTGTAGCTGAGAAGGAACAGACAGTGATTAGGAGGGAAGTTGCTTCTGTGATGCACAGGCACACATGAGGACTTGGAAATCAGAAGTGAATAAAAAAGAGAATAGACAAAAAGAAATAATTTTAGATAGAATTGTTTAAAGAGACAATTTGAAGGCGATGACTGAAAAAAATTATTCAAATGTGATGCTATATGAAAGATAAAAGGCAATTTGTGTACCTAGGATATATTTGTCCCAAAGAGGTAAGTAGGATTTAGAGTATTTATACCCAACTTGAATTAGCTGACAACTTCACTACAGAATGTTTTGTTGACTTATAGATATATTCAAAGAGATTGAATTTCAGTGCTGAGGAAGAGCAAACACAAATCCAAGAGTTAACATTTAAGAAATCATATCACAAGTCTGAAAACCGTGTGGTATTTTCAGGGGTCCCTCCCTGCTAATCCTTGTCCACCTCCCTGCTGCGTTGGTGCAGGTGCTTGTTGATTTGCATCATAACTATATATTCCATTCCCAGTTACAATGTGACTACTAATGCAAATACTATTTTTCAGAACCCTGTGAGGATTATATTATTCTTATCAGTGTTAGATGTCCAAATATTAACTTTGAAAATGTCAGAAGATGCACACAGTCATTTAATGATACTGAAAAGCTGTAACATATTTCGAAGGTTAAAATTTTAAGTTTGTTTTAATTAATGCCAGCTCTTACTGAATATGTACTAATTTCTTTTACAGCATTGCCTGCAATTTTACCAGTATTGTTGTCAAATAAGTGACATTTAATTTTAGAAAGTATTTTTTACATTCATTATTTTACTTTTCCTTTCAAAACAAAACAAAAAACCCAAGCCAAACCAAAGAGATGGAATCATGCTAAGCCTTTCTTGACAGTTTTTAGGACCACGGGTACCACTAATAAAGAACATGAGGAAGTTCTCCAGTATTTTGCACACTAGCTGGAAGTTCATCAAGCTGTTTTCTTTTTATTCTACACCACTAAGGAGATATGTATTGAATTTTACACTCAGTTAATTGGCCTCATGATACCATGTTGAAGTTTATCAGCACTTTGAGAACTGTCTTCCCAAATGGAGTCTAGGCCAGATTCCAGAGCTGATGTTTCTGTGATGGTCACCAGATGATTTCCATGGTGTCACAGGCTGGGTCTCACCAGTAGAACAACTGTGGCTCAGTGGGGCCCTCTGTAGCTCATGCTCCTGCTGTGACTCCTTCATCTCTTGTTTGATTTCCAGTCCCAGCTCCTGTGACAGGGATGTTGAGCTGTACTGTAGGTAGCTGTTCGTTCAGGGTAACATCTGTTATGTCCAAAATTACATGGTGAAGCCTCAACAAGTAAGAAATGAGAAAATCTCCATGTCCAATTGTGTGTATGGTACCAGTGTATTATATTATACAAAATAACAAAAATTCCCACCAATTAGAATGATAATTAGTTTCCCCAGCTGTGCAGGGGGACTGGGCGTTTGTTAAGGCATTAGAAAGCAGGGGAACATAGACATAGTCAGTCAAAATATGTTGTTGATCAGTGTCCCTAGGATGTGCATTTTTACTACTGGATTCAGTCCCAGAATTCTTTGGCTCTGTTTTCTATAACATAGAGCACTTGGTTCTCTGGTCCTTGCTGCCTCACCGCATCACAGCTTCAGCTGGGTGCCCACTGCAGGAATGGCCAGAGCTTATTCCAGCAGTGTCTGACTGAGGCAGAGCTGGTGCAGGTCACTGAAATGCTGCCTGAAAATTAAGGCATCAGGATCTATTTTGTGTACTACTACTGCTTCTATAAGGGTGCAGGAGATGATGGAAACACAGCCCATGTGTGGGTCCTGGCAGACACCTGGAGTTTTTCCAGTAGGTTCTAATTTGTAGTGGGTTGTAAGGCGGGAGCCTGCAGAGGGGGAAAGGGAGGGTGCAGCAGGTATTGAACAGCAATACAGACTGGTAGGAATACAAATTAGCTCGAAGTTAGACCTGGGTAGAATTTTGAAAGTGATAGAGATGAACTCTATAAAAATTCACTATATGTTTCAGTAAGGTTCTTTGAAAATCATTCTTGTGCAGAGTATATATTGTTAACACTTCACAGTGAGAGCAAAAGCAGAAATATATAGACTTTTAAATAATTCTTCTGAGGTCAAATTAATAGATTTCTCAAGCTCCTCAACTAATCACACACTTATTTATTAAAAATCTATTTAAAACTTTCCATTGTTCTCTATAAATATTCATGTTTATTTTAATAAGTGCTTTACAGATTTATTTCAATTTTATCTAAAACCCTCCAGTGGCTAGAAAACTTCATATTCAAGTCCAGGTGTACAGGCAAATCTAGAATATATTTCTAAGATGTGGTAGCACAGTTATTAATAGTATTATTAATGACAGCTATTTTTGTTGTTATTTTTGATTGCCACAAGAGAACACCAAAGCTTGCAGCTGGGATTCTCTGAAGCAACGTTCCACTCCTTAGGGAGCTGTTATTTCTATAAAACAATGAAATCAGTTAGCATAGGTAATACAATAATTATACTAATTTATTTTGGCTGTTAAGCGTTGAATCCCCTTAGCTAATCTTCCACTTGAAGGTGTTATTCACACTGCCCTGGTTGCTTTTGCCTTGAGGTTAAACATCATGAATTCCTATCCACTGATAAATCTAATTTTAATAAATTCCTGCAGTGCTTTTCTTCTAGTGTTAATTTGAATGATATCGATAATCTAGGGTATTGTTACCCAAAACTAGTAAAGGATATTTCCCACTGTCCCTTCAAAGACATCAGCCATTCCTTGACTTGTTTGTACCTGGTTACAAATGTACTTGAGGCTCACCTAGGAAAAGTTAGGAAAAGCTGGTTGCTCACAGAGTGGTATGAAGATTTTATTCATGGGCTGTTGAGGAAATTATCTGTGAGCTGGCTCAACATCCTTCCACTGAAGGGCCCATCTTCCAGTACAGGGGGAGCCCAATATTTGCTGTGCTGAAACCAATGTAAATTATTCTCTTTGATTAATTTAAACTTCCGTTAATTTTGCATGGTTGCGGCTCCCAATAAGCCCTTTAAATGAACAAAAGCAAAACAAAGGTCAATTTCTGCCTTAACTCAGAAAATGTTGCTGGTCTTGCTTAAGAGAAGAACTTTAGGTCTGTCTTTATTTTATGAGGCAAGAGTCCAGGAAATCTGTAAAAACTTTGATTCCTGCTCCTCTTTACAGAACACCTAATTATTTACAGATATCAGAATTTGATCCTTCAGAATGTTGCTTCTGAAGTACTGTTGAATAAATTGATCATTTTATAAACTGGCAACATTCAAACTCTAGGGAACCCATAATTTTTTTGTGATTTAACATCCTTTCCCTTGAACTGACTCAACTACTCCTTTCCTCAGCAGACACCGATTTGCTTTGGACTGGACACTTTGTGTGAAGAGAGATTCTAGGATGTGGGCAATCCAGAGTGTGCTTTCTTAGGTGTATGTGCTTCGTGGTGATCATATGGGTTAGGAAAGGTGTTTGGCATGGCAGGTTTGGGGCTTTTCTCTTTGTTTCTATGTTTGTATTTTGCCTCATAATGTTTAATAGCAGTGAGTGTTTTCAGGCAGTTTCACTGTTTGGTACTCCTGGGAAGTGCTGGGGCAATCTTTCCTTGGAGAGGCCTCTGAGTCTAACCATTGTGCATTTTTAGTTAATTAAATGTAAATAAGGAGGTAAGATTTATTGGGAAAATAAAAAAAAACCTCTTCTAGTAATTAGTCTGTCTCAAAAAATGAAAAGTTAAAGTCTAATTGGATAAATACAGGTGTGATTAAATTACAGTACAGTTAGTAACTTATTTGACTTCATTGGGATTAATAAAATGTTAAATACAACTGTTCATTGCTTTAAAATATGAACTAGTTACTTTAATAGTTTACAGAATGCCTTCCATATTCTGTTATTTGTAATTTTGTTGGATAGAAAAGTGCAGGTTTTATTTACTGTGCAGTAGCAATACAAGTGGCAAGAGAAAAGTTAATCATACATTATGCCATGGTTTCCTTAAAGCCTCTGCTGTGGAGATTATTTGATTATTGAGCATCAAAGCTTTCACATGCTTAAAGAAGAAAGCTTGAAAATGAACTCAAGGTATTGTATAGAGGGGAAATAAATAAGATTACAAAAAGGGCTTGTTTAGAGATTCAATTTTGTAAAGACAGTTTCGTGTTGTCAAACAGCTTGCTAATGGTTTTGACTGCTTTTGTTCATCAGTAGATAATTCAAGGTTTTCTTTAAATCTTAGACCTTCTTTATTTTCTATTTTGACAAATATAGACAATAGGAAAGTAAGTAGTACAAAAATAAGAGTTTTCAGGTCAGGGAGTGTGTTAATGTGGTAGCAAATTTAGGAATATTACTGTACAAAATCTTACATTAAATAAAATTAGAACCACGACTCTGAGCTCACAGTCAAACAGTACAGTGCCCACAGACTTTTTCAGTCACCATGAAGCTTTTCCTCTCTTAAAATGCAGCAAAATCTGTTCATTTAGAAGCAAGAAAAAAATTTCTGTAAGTGATGGATTTAACACACTGGATAACCTTTTCATTAGACAATTATGTGTTTCAGTCCATGGGATATGAAGTGTATATTTTTTGTAATACGTTTTCAGATGTCAATGACCCTATTTCATGGAATATAAGTCACACTGTGAATTTAAAGATCTGAAGAAAATCAATAGATGAAACATTGAAGACTCTTATATCAACTGAAAATATTTTTTGCCATTTTTTTCTCTCTCTTTTTTAATCTTCTTGCCAAAAGCTCAACCCAAACATCAAAAAATCACTGAAAGACTTGGATAATAATTACTAGAGTCTTGGATTTTACTGTAAAGAGCTTTTGTGTCCTTGAAGTATTTGAAGTCCTAATCCACCAGGTACAATACCTTTGGGTAAGACACCAGTAATGTGAGAGAGAGTTAATCCATGGAGCAATAACAAGTATTGCTCTACATCAATATTGAAAATCTTCTCTTACCTCCACAACCAATAAAATCCAAACTGTACAGACACAATCCACATTAAATTAATTAATTAAGGTAATTACATTTATAATAATGTGTGTGCTTTTGGTATTAATAATAGGAGAGACATTTTCACAACCATACCTTTCCTTAGAGATTTAAGCAGAGCTGAAGAAATTGGGACATCCTTTAGTATCCTTCTCCCCATCATCCCCATATACGTGTGCCAAGCAGTCACCTTGCTCCTGTTTCTCACCTATCCCACAGATTTGAAAGTCCAGTGGTGGACACCCAAAATTTTCAGAGCCAGCCCCATTCTCAGAAGTGCATGATTAGGTATCTAAACACACATTCCTCAGAAAAAAGCCTGGATCACCATATACACTGATTGTATGTAACCCAATGGGTTTAATCCTGAAAAAAGATGCCATTTATGAATACTTTAGTATTGTGGGAATACAATTTTATGTTATCTTATTAAAGCTGTTCAGGATTTGCACAGTCAGAGCTTTGGAGCTCTCTGCTTAATTCTCTCCAGTGCATGGATATAAACTATGAAAGTCACTTTGATAGTGGAATATGAGAGGAAGTGAAGAATACAACAAAGTGGAACAACAGTACCAATCAAACTATCATGGATTTCAAGGACACTTACCCTGCTACTTAGTCACAATTAATAATCATTTAACCTTTTTGAATGAACAAAACACCAGAAAAAATGGCAATTCTTAATGCAATATAAATTTAAACAGAAAATTAAGGAAAATCAATCAGTGCAGGTTTGCAAAGTAAATATTTATCAAATATTATTTGTTCAATTTGTTTAACTCAAGTAGAATTGTGCAAAAAAATACTGTAAGAATTCATCTTAAGGCTATATTCAGCTTAATGATGCACATGAGAGTGATTATGCATCTCCAAAATTGCTGAGAAGGTAATTAAAAAGTTGAAAAATCTAAAAAAAATCAACCATAAGTCTCAGACTGACTTGGCAAGCTTTTTGACTCAAAAAATTTGCCTGGGCTTTTCTTCTTTTCCTCTAGTTTGGAGCAACTATTCATATTTAAATTTCATCTTTCACACAGTACTGTAACAATTTGGTTTGGTTTACAAAGTGCAACCCTCCCTTCAGGTACTTTAGAGAGTCTCTTAGAGGTTTTCTGAAAGGCCTTTAAGGTACAGGCAGGGACTGCTGCTGCCTAAAAGGTCATTCTGGGAGCTATGTGGACAACAGGGATTGTCATAGAACAGCTGTAGGATACACACGGTTTAGTGCTGCACATTCTTCAAGCTGAGAATTTATAATGCAAAACCTCATTTTGAGCACCAAGTTGTAGAATGTGATAAAAAGTTGTCTTAGATTTGTGTCAAGAAGAACAATGTGAGCATCAGATGGAAGTGGATTACATTAAGAAAGAACGTCTCCAACAGCTCTGTGACCACAGAATCACAGAATCACCACGTTGGAAGAGACCTTCAAGATCATCGAATCCAGCCCATGTCCGAACACCGCAACTAAACTAAAGCATGGCACTGAGTGTCACATCCAATCTCTTTTTAAACACGTCCAGGGATGGTGATTCCACCACCTCCCCAGGTAAACCATTCCAATACTTTATCACTCTTTCTGTAAAAAACTTTTTCTGATATCCAACCTATATTTTCCTTGGTGCAACTTAAGACTGTGTCCTCTTCTTCTGTCAGTTGTTGCCCAGAAAAAGAGACCAACCCCCACCTCACTACAACCACCTTTCAAGAAGTTGCAGAGAGTGATAAGGTCACCTCTGAGTCTCCTTTTCTCCAGGCTAAACAACCCCAGTTCCCTCAGCCGTTCCTCATAGGGCTTGTGCTCCAAGCCCCTCACCAGCCTTGTTGCCCTCCTTTGGACACGTTCAAGTGTCTCCACGTCCTTCCTGAACTGAGGGGCCCAGAACTGGACACAGCACTCGAGGTGCAGCCTCACCAGACCAAGGAACATCAAGGAACTTGCTTAAGGACTTGGCTCTCCCATGCACCATCTCTACGCTCCACCTCTCACACAACACTTCCTAAATCTTACATGCCCAAGTTACCCACTTTTGCTTATTTAGTTGATCTAATAAAATCTGGATACTTTTCAGTATTGATTGGTGTAAGTGTGGCTTAGTGGCAGAATCATTACTTTTTTAATCTTGGAACTGCCAGCCCTTACTAATCTAAACTGAAATTCAGCTTCTTCGATTAAGGCCTGCCATTACTAATTGTTTTTAAATGTTCCTTGGATGGTTCTAGTTCAAAAAGTTTAGTTCTTCGGCAACATCTTATAGTTCTACACTCTTAGTAATTCATTAAAACTCTGTGTTCTGAGGCACAACCAAAGCGAGGAAATGGAAGGTGTTAGAAAATCCAGGGACAAAAGCTGGGACTTGGAAGATAACTTTCAGAAAATAGCGGCTTCATGACTTCCTGTGCTGCACGTGAGCTGCATCTTTGTCCAGTCATCCTTTGCATTAAACTGATGCATGCTGGGTGGCAGGCAGGGCTGAGCTTGCCTGCCAACCTCACATCTACTCGTGCAGTTCTGGAGGAAAGGTCAGATAAGGATAATATGTCAAAAGGGTGTAATTAAGATTCAGAAAGATTAATACCTGTGGTATTTAGTGAAATTGCCTTCTAGTGGAATGCTCATCTATTATTTTGATATTTAACATTTCTGCTGTTAAAATGTTAGTGCTTGTAAAAGTACAAAATTGGCGGCAGACATTTGGTTTATATACTCTTTTATACAAAAAAGGAACCCCGTAGGAGAAGCAATCAGGTTGGGTTTTTTTTTAACCTGGAAATTTTCTGTGTAAGTCTTTCAGTATTTCCACTATAAATTTGTATTTGATAAGGTTATTTAAATTATGTCGATCAGTTTGACAGGTGGTGCCAGTTTGGGAGGACAGAGGAGAACGTACCACTAACAGCATCTGAGATATGTGGAATGGTCTCCAGTGAAATGAAAATGATACATCTGTAGGATGAAGAGGAATAAATGCATTTAATTCAACATTAAGAGAAAGATCTTTTTAACATGATTCAGCACATACTTAATACATAATTGAAAGCAGATGAGCAGCCTCACTGGATTTTGTGGTGTGTAGGAGCTACAGTTCCTCCAACTATTCCAGCTACTACACAAACACATAAAAGATGGCACACTTCCCAAAAAGTTCAGTTAAGGTGAGAAGAATAGTGCAAACTGACAACCCAAAGGAGTTAAGGTTAAAATAGTAACTAGAAAGGTAGGAATATAATAAAGGCATAACTTTTCCTTACTCATTATGAACATCAAAAGTAATTTTTTCTTTTACACATTTCCTTTAAGTCTAAAACATATGCAGAGCACACTGCTGAAATTTTTAGCAAAACAAACTGTAATGAAAATGGGCACTATTTTTCTGAATTCTTGTCCACATTTTAATCTTTAGTTTGTAAAATAAATGGAAATTTTGCTTTATTGAGAAATAGGTCCTGCAAGACATTTGCATGAATTATCCTTCTACAGATGAAGCTGATAATTAAGTGAGTCATACATAGAGAACTTTTAGATTTAATCAGTAAAACTTCTACATGACTTTGCTATAAGTTCAGCAAGTCAGGGTTTAGAGTACTGGCAGTACTAAATATGCTGCATTACTTGTTGTGACACAACATGTCCAGCCATTATACTGTAAAATTCCCATTAGTATAAAAATAGGATCTTAAATTGCTTTCAAAGCAGTGAATTCAGAAGAGTCACTGACATCACCACTACAGTAAATCATGTAAGAATTTACAAGATGACAGCCCAAAATTTCTGCAGTTCTGAAAAGAGTATAATTACTGTGTCATATCACTCTTTCATGCATTTAATTATGGGTGCATTTTATTTACAAAATCACAGATATGTTTAGTAAATGTAATGAACAGTGTGTGTCTATCTGTCTTGGTCTGGGCCTGACTGTATGTCAGCATAGCACAGAAGGATATTCAACTGTTTCAGGATATTTCTGTTTTAAAGAAACTTTCCTTAGATATATTCCAAGGCTTTGGGAAGGTCTTTTTACTCAACAATCATGTAGAAAAATAATTTATCTATTGGTAGAATTTGAATCCTTTTCTTATACTAGGAAGAAGTGTTCAGCCTTCTAAAACTGAAATACAATTTTTAATTTCTGTTGTGATTCTGAAAGCTGGATAAAATTATGATAATTACTTCATATAATCACATTATAAGCCACAGCAATACATTTAGTAAGCAGCTAAGATGGATATAGGTTAGACAAGGTGATGTAGGAATTCAGAAGACAGCATCTCTAGGAGTTTTTAAGTAAGTGCATTGTTTAGCTTACTGGAGGTTTCATTGTGTAAATCTGGTGGTTGAATATTATGTGATGAGTTCTTTTTCTGATCATTGAAAACAGATGTGAAATCAGGGACCAAAACAATTACTTTGATGTCTTGTAAGATTCTGACAAAGCTAATAATTTTGTATTCATATAAAAGACAAGGTTATCCCCCAGGCTGTTTTGAGAAAAATTTGCTGTTTGTTCACAATTGTGCTGTAAAGACTCAGGGGCAGGAAATATGGTGTTCTTTTGGGTTCCACGTTTGTTGTTTTGGCTTTTCTTCATATTTGAATATCTAGACCTACTGACTCTACTAAAATGGTTCCCATAAGAGTTTGTGGGATCACATCTAAAGGATTTAGCTGTTTTGTGCAATTGCTATGGATTTTACATTCCAGACTGCACTTCATTCCTCCACTGCTTCAGATGGCTCTTGCTGTAATCTGCAAGTCTCCTGTACATGTTAGCAACTGCAGTGTAACCCAGGAACTGCACTCCCTGTTACTGCTATGTGACTGTATTTGAAAAAGTGGAATATATTTAGGGTTGCCTTCAGATCCACAGCTGCTTTCACAGGAGTCTTCCTGAGACCACAGTTTAGTTGGCACGGCTCATGTAAAGTTTCCTGTTTAGCATCACTATGTTGTTTTGTAACTACTCAGCACTGCTTTGTTTAAAATGCATGGAAATTACTTATTCATCTTCGTCGTGGTTTGATGCTGGTCCAAGGCCAGGCACCCACGAAAGATGCACACTCACTCTTCCCTGCCACAGCTGGGCAGAGGAGAGAACAAAAATTAACTAAGGGTTCATGAGTTGAGATAAGGACCGGGAGAAAACACTTCAAGGGCAAAACAGGTTCAGCGTAAAGTTACAAAGTGAATTTATTACAAACAGAGTTAGAGAAGGATAATGAGAAATAAAATAAGCCCTTAAAACACCTTTTATTCCCCCAACTCTTCCCTCCTTCACACTGACAGTGCAGGGAGGCAGCGCATGGGGTTTGGTCAGTTCGTCACCGAGATTCTCTTTCACTGCTCTGGCAGGGGAATCCTTCCCCTGTGAGACCGTGGGGTCCCTCCCAGTTCTCCATGAACCTCTCCAAAGTGGGTCCACTCTCACGAGCAGCAGCCCTACTGCCCCTGCTGCAACGTGGGTCCCTCCCACGGGCACACAGCCCTCCCAAAACTGCTGCAGTGTGGGTCCCTCCCACGGGCACACAGCCCTCCCAAAACTGCTGCAGGGTGGGTCACTCCTCCATGGGGTGCAGTCCTCCAAGGACAGGCTGCTCCAGCCCAGAAGCAGGGCCCTCTCTCTCCACTGGGTCTCCCACTGGATCACAGCCTCCTCCAGGCATCCCCCCGCTGTGGCAGCTCCCCCAGGGGCTGTGGGGGGATCTCTGCATCCCCCATGGATCCCCAGGGGCTGTGGGTGGATCTCTGCATCCCCCATGGATCCCCAGGGGCTGTGGGGGGATCTCTGCATCCCCCATGGATCCCCAGGGGCTGTGGGGGGATCTCTGCATCCCCCATGGATCCCCAGGGGGCAGGGGCACAGCTGCTTCTCCATGGTCATCACCACGGCCTGCAGAGGCACCTCAGCTCCAGAGCCTGGAGCACCTCCTGCCCCTCCTTCTCCACGGGCCTTGGTGTCTCCATGTTGTTTCCCTCACACGTTCGTACCTCCTCCTCTTCTCTGACTAAAGGAAAAAGCTGTGTGAACTTTGTTTGGATTTTCTTCTTAAATATGTCATCACAGAGGTGTTACCAACCTCTCTCATTGGCCCAGTTTTGGCCAGCAGCGTGTCCATCTTCAGAGTCATCAGGAATTGGCTCTGCCGGACATGGTGGAAGCTTCCAGCAGCTTCTCACAGAAGCCACCTCTGTGGATACCAAAAACCAGGCCATGCAAAACTAACTCAATCTTTTATGGCTTACTGGAAGAAAGTAACAAAAAAAGAATGGGTGTTAAGGACTAAGAGAAGAGTAAAAGGAAAGAGCGTAAGCTGAGAAGGGGGAGAGATGAAAGTTTGTTTGGAACACAGGTGTGCTGTTCAGTATTTTTTAAGCTGGGTGTAATGGAGTATTCTGACCACAGAGGCTTCGATGGAGATCATGGCTGAGTGGGGAGAAAAAGTGGAAAAATACTGTGTGGGGGGTGAGATGGGGCAGCAGCTCTAGCTGAAAAGGGCCAAGGCAATCATTAGAGCTCAAAGTAAATTACAACTGATGGGTGCTGAAGATACAAGGAGGGTTAAAGGATTTGCAGCCTTTCTTGCTGCCATTTGTATTAGTGATTTTGGAACAGAGGGGAGGTAAAACCATGGGGCTATAGCATGGAAGCTGTTCTAGACTCTGCATCACCCCAGAGTATAAAAGGCCACACATGTCTTTTCCTTTCTGCTGCTGGCCAGAAAGGAAATGTTGGAGCTGGACCTTTCTGCTCTAGACACAACAGTATGCTACTCTGGAAGTGGCAAATACAAATAGGAAAGCAAATTATTAAAAACTTTGTTGAATTTTATTTTGCCAACATTTGATGGCAAAAAATAAATGTTCAGTGTCATATAAACAACTGATTTTTAATAATAAAGTAGACTGGACAAAACAGCTAAAACACAGAAGTTTAAAATTCATTCAGTCTTTACTCAAGCAGAATATCCAGTGAAGAGGGGAGTTCAGTAAGGATTGAGAGAGCAGTAAAAATGTCTTTACTTTAGCAAATTTGGTCTCTCTGAGAAGTAGCTAAAATAAAAACTCAAACTGTGGTTTTAATTGCCAGATATTTGCAGAATAAGGATAAATTCTGTAAGTATACCTGCTGGAATAATGGATTCTTTCACCCCTCCTTTTTATGTATAAAAAAGAAATAGAAAAACAAGAAATAGAAAAACAAGAAATAGAAATACTAGCCCAGGCATCTTAGCCATTTAGAATCAGAGATGCTTTACCCGCACACTCCTACGTTTTCTATGTATGAAGCAAGTACTCTTTGAATTATGGGCATACTTGCTGGTTTCTCATTACTTCTGTTATCTACTTAATTAACTAGTTGTGTCTCTTAGCTTGTTATAAACTTTTTTTTTTTTGTGGCAACAAAGGCAATTGCATTGAAGACTTAAGAGGCAAATAGAGGATTTTTGTCACTCATGAAGGCATGATTTGCCTTTGTAAACTGCGGGTATCAAAGGAGTTTTTCTATTCTGTTTGGACACACCGTGTAGTAACAGGGGGATAAGAGGCAGCTGTGCCTCAGACCACATGAGGTAATTTGCAGACACATTTTAATTGCCTTTTAGAGAGCATGAAGGAGTTCCAAATAGTCTAATGAGTTCCAGCAAACACCTGTGAAATGCTTTTAGCCCACCATGTAAAACAGAAATTAAGGAAGAAATAAAGCACAAATCTAGCATGTATGTTCTAATGGAGGTTAGGGAGAAAAAATAGATTTTTAGTAAGTATTCACCACATTCTCCAAGACAGAAATAAAGAACACTGCAAACTATTCTATATATTCATACCAACAAAAAGCTAAAGAGACAAATTTCAGGAAATGGTCTTTGTAGATCAGTTAATATATGAGCCTTAGGAGCAGAGGCTTGTTTGAGGTTGAATTATAAATTTTTTCAATGCATAAGTCTATTTTTAAGCATTATGTTGTAACTCAGCAAAGCAATTATGGCCTGTCTTAACTTCAAGTGTAAGGGACTGTACCCACTTAAATCAGAGGTGTTCTGGAGTGCATTTGCTCCTTTGGGGCTTAAAAATAGCAGTAGAATCTTACTGCAAAGATCCTGCAAATGAGTTAACATCAATTATATTTATGCCTATGTAGTGTTCTGTATACAGAACACTATACAGAACATATATATTTTTGTTGGAATTGTGGGCTGAAAACCTCTGGTGATAGAGCATTTGTTGTTTGTGTTCAATATTTTAACAGTTTAATGGAAATAGTACATTAAATCCTCAATGAAGTTGATCCTTGAGTTAAAGCTTTGAATAACATGAGTTATTTATCCCTGTTATGCTTCATCTGTATGAAATACAACTTTTCACCCCATCAAAAATGCTGTGAGATTTTGAATGCATAAAGATGAGGGATTTTCCCAAGTAGATTTTTAAAAACAAAGTTCAGAAATTTAGAAAAAAATATTCCAAACCCTAAACAGTTGTAAGCATAAGAGAAGGGAGAGATTGTGGACATTGCTGTGCAGTGGCTTGTCTTTCAAAATCTATACTGGGAGAATTTGCAGAAGGAAATTTTCTAAATTTTTTTTCTTTGATATTTAAAAAATGCCTAACAGTAACTCCTTTTTGCCCCCAAGAAATCCAGCAAGTTAATGGAAGGTATATAAGTTGTACCTTAAACATACAGTAGAAGAATATCAATTTGACAAGAAAAAATGAATGTTTAATATTTGGCATTTGATCATTTGAACTTGCAAGACTGATTTTTGGCATGCAATAATGCTTTCTTAGGCCTCTTTGGAGATGTTATACTTCTCGAATGATGAGAACACTGAATGTTTGGTTTTACAGAGAAAGGAAGGAAAGTTTGCTCTTTGAATGACATGAATGAAATGACTGTTCATCTCTAGAATTGTGCTGTAAGGCTGCTGTATCATTACTTCCTTAGCAATGAAAAATTCCATTAAAAATAATCTCTATCACACCCTTTGTCGTAACTTCTTCCTCACTGGCAAGGACAGAACTCTTTAGGGTACATGGGTTGAAGGAAAAATTTTATATGTACAGTGCATGCTGTTGCTTAACAGAGATATCAAACTAAGAGAGAAAGTGTAAAATATCCATTCCTCTCTTCTGGTTAGTCCTTCAGGATTAATGTCCTCTGTTTTTCAGATGAAGTTCAGACATGAGTAGGAGATAAAGTAATCCATTTTCCATTTCTGATGCAATAGAGGCAGATTTGAGGAAAAATTCCCCGTCCAGTTCAAACTATACAATGCCTTAGATCTGGAATTTCTGATGGAGCTGTATAGTTTTTCTCCAGCTGTCCAAAAGGGGTACAAGAGATGGCACTGAGGAAGCCCCAAGGCAGTGTTGCAGTGTTGCAGTGCTGTGGGTACAGCCAGCCACAGCTGCTGCAGATCAGCAGCACAGGGTCAGCAGCTGCCCCACACAGCCCCAGGGTGATCCCCAGCGCTCGGGATGGGTGACACAAACGCTGGATGAAGGACGTTCATACTGAGCAGGAATTATCCTTAAAGTTCCTGTTCAACAGCAGCAAGCTGCAATACCAGCAATAATCTGCCACGAAGCCACAGAAACTGAAGGTGAGCCTCCACATCTCAGCTGTTGATACTTCCAATAAAACTTAGAAAAGCTTTACAAAATCATGGATTTCTTTCAGAAGTCAAATGCTAAATCCTCTTTTGCATATAAAAAGGTCTCTAAATTAAAGAATGAGCAAGGGTTCTTATTTTTGTGGAAAGAAAATAAGATTTATATTGACCAGTGGAGGTGATTAAAAGTATAGAAGCCCTGTGGTCATACAAAAGAATTGAAGTATAAGAAGTTTTTTAATTATATTGAACTCAAGGAATCGTAAAGTTAATATAATTCTTTTAAAATGCTGGTTTTGAGATAATTTAATGCTTTATACTGAGTAACTTTCTTGTGACATTTTGAAGGGGAACAGTGAATCTGAATAATTTAGATTCTGTTTAATTTTAGTATTAAACATTTTTAAATTTTTAGTAATTTTAATTTACTTGTTAATATAGTTGTTTATTTAATATTGTGTGTCCTATTTTATAATACTTCCAAGTTATTCCTGATCAAGCATTTGAGTCTTTTGATAAAGTTGATTTAAACCTGATTTTCTATGGTGTTTGCAAAAATACTTCCAATAATTTAATCATAAAATCCACACTGACCAATATGGAAGTTGCAAATAATAAAGTAACATGGTAATAAAGATCTGGCCAAGAACACTGAATGTCATATAAGCTACGACTTTGCAAGGTCTGTACTTAAAAAACAATAAACTTCATTAGAAATAGTAACAGCCAGGGTTAATATTTTTATACTCATTCCATCCACATCCACCCCAGTTTCATTTTCCTTTCACTTTTATCTACTTAGTGTGTTCTTTTTGCCCTCTCCTCTCCTACTTCTCTGTGCTTTGAACAGATTCTTGTGTATGAAGACTGTTCTCTCTGTTCTTGGTTAAAAATTGAGGCATTCTTATGAAAGATTTCTCTCTTTCATCCAAGCATTTCTTTTGTTTACCCCCTCCTCCTCTGGTAGGTCTGAACATCTTTCACCACCTTTGTCAAGGTTTTGTAAAGCATCAGAGCACACTTTGCTCCAGCCATACCTCTTTATGTGTCCAAGAATTTCCATCCTCTTGCTCGTATGTACTTTTTAAAGGGCTAAACACTGCAAAAGCATTGAAGATCAGTGAAACCATTATTCAGAATTTCATTATATGAATACTTGAGAGAGGCAGGTTTGGGAGGCAGTTAGACCCTGCTTGTTTTTTATTACTTAAATAAATACATATTTTTATTTCCTAGTATATTTTAGATACGAGTTTTTTATCTCATTATCATCATAAATACACTGCAGCATTGCCAAGCACCATTCAAAAACACTACCTCCCCTTCATAATGGCATTACCACTTTTGAGGGTAGCCTGAGGAGTTCCCTGCAGCTGGAATGTGCTGGAATTCTAAGGAAAGCTTTACTTTGGTCTGTGTTTGCCAGCAAATCATCTGTGTATATGGTGACTTTTGGATTGTTTTCTGTAAGCCGTCCATGCTCAATACTTGGATAGTCCTAAAGAGATTTAAGGTCTTTTAAAACAAAAACGGTTGGTATCTCCTAGGCATGTTTGTGAATAAAAATAGGAAGTTTATTTTGAAATGTAAGCTTTCCTTTAGTTTTTCTCTGAAATTACAGTAGAATCTCTGTCAAGATTACAGTACTCTGTAACAGAAAGATAGTCCTAATTTCAGAAAGAGGTTGTCAATGCTGACTCTCTAGAGTCTGTGGACTGTGAAATTCAGTCAGGAAAAAAACTCTAAGCTGATACACATTTGATAGGTATTGCCCAGGCTGAGGAATTGCTGTCCTGTGCTGGGAGCCTGGTTCAGCAATTCTTGCTCTGGTCCTGCCAAATAGCAGATATACCTGTTCCACTGCTCAGGACTCAGGGAAAGGAGAGAATATTTGAGAGGAGGAATGGAGGAATACTTTTCTGTTAAAGTAGAAGCTGAAGGAAAAAAACTCACCATCCAGAAAGCCCAGTAGAACCTTAAGTAATCAAACTTAGGGAAAAGTAATCAAGGACCAAGAAAAAAGCTTTAAAATACTTTATACTTATTTGCCAAAATTCATAGCAGCAAAGGATTTGTAGCATTAGTGTCTTATGAATATTTATGTCATTGTAGGGAACAGAAAATGGACAAATAGATGGAAAAACATAATGAAAAGCAGTAGCCTGTTTTTATTCTGTGTACTTATGTGCAGTTGCTGGTGATGGGTGCACAAAGCCAGAGGTGGGAAGAGAGGGAAGAGGTGTTAAACCATCTAATAGTGAAGTTTAGGTTGAGCTAAACACAGCATGCTCTATATATGCATCCTTAAACAGGATAGAAATATTTTTGTGTAGCAGTGCATAATTGTAATAATTGTTGCTGCACCATCCAGGAGTTTGTATATCTCCAAAGAGTGTACAGGAAAAAGCATGTTAGAATCAAAATTATATCATTCCTCCTGAAATTTCTGATCATGGTAAACTGAGGAGAATCTGTTAGTTGTTATGAAAATGCCTTGCTTTTCCATTTGCTTCTTTATTGTGCCCTACCTACTACGGAGTTGCCCCAAAAGAAATATTAAAGGAGTGTAGTAGGGAAGAGGAAAAAAAAGGATTTGTCCTGCTTTGTTAAGGCATGTTCTCTCTTTGGATTCCCTCCGGATAGAATGGATTTTTCTTTCCAGGGTTAAAGCCTGGCATCAAAGAGGAGCCTATGTCCATAGTAAAGATAGGGGAACTGAGTGAATTGAGTAAATGACTGCCCAGGGTGTCAGTAGAAATCTGACAGTTTGGCAAAGGCTTAGAGAGAGAGAAAGGCAGAAAATGAACTGAAGCCATCTGCTGCCCTTTGCCATGGATGAAACAAAGTGGTGTAAGTGATAACCATCCTTGCTGGCCTTTGCCTGCTCATACCTTTTGTCTCCCTAATTTACATTTCTATTTTTGATTGATGAGTAAATACCATTTTTCCCTGAAGATTCATGTCACTGCAAACCCACCACAGGCTCCTGGGAGGAAACCCTCACGGATGCCAAACCCCGACTGGAAGTTGTTGTCACAGTCACTGTGGGGAAGTTCCTGTGGATGCCAAAACCCCAACTGAGACACTGTCACTGACATGACTGCAAAGCAGACAGGTGTATTCCTGCATCAGAGAGGGCTTGGATCAGACAGACCTTTGCTGAGCACAGGACGTGAAGCCAAGTGTCAGAATTACACAAAAATGGAACCAGGGAGAGAAGGGCAGATGAGAGAGAAGCTGCTGTTATACAGCCAGTCATAATTAGGAAAAGGACATAAATATGAATTACTGTTCATCATCTTAATTAAAGAGTTCAATCATCTGACTTCTTAAAAAAGTAACATTTTTTCTATTAAAATCCGTTTCTGTTAAAAATATACATAATGTTTATAATAAAAATTTAGGATGTGAATATTCTGCCTCTACATTTTCTGTTTAATCATGATGTCACTCAGAACTAAGTAAATATTACTAAATGCTCTTCGTGAGAGCAGAGTAAATGTAGAGCAAATGTTTAGAAATGTTTCATGTTTTTATCATGACTGTTTTTTACCTCTGCCTGAAATGTTAAAAATTATAGTACATCTCTAGCACAAAGCAAGGTGAATTTTATTTTAATCATGGTAGAAAATTTGAATTTTCTCAATTACAGAGGTAATATTGTAAAAAGTTTGTGAAAATAGGTTGCTATAGTGTTTGAATTGGAGTCAGACCTCTGCTGCTGGCCTTCCACCATCAGACGTTTGGATGTATCATTAAGAATTTATGAATAATTAAGCCAAACCTAAATATCATCTCACACTGTCCTAAATATGAGCCTCCTACTTGCATGGTCTTTATTTGTATAAAATTAGCTGTCCACATATAGTCCTCTATCCACCATTGATTACCTAATTATACAATCACTCCATCAGTAAATCAGCACAACATCTGTGACCCTCCGTGTCACTGCAGTACCCCCTGTGATTCCCCAGGAGCTTTGCTGAGGCGGTTCTGCTGACATAATATATTCATTATCCATTAGATCTGGCACACGCTCTGCAGTGCTCAATTACAATACAATCGAGCGCGGGGCCCGGTGTCAGCCCATGTAATGACTTTCTGATTATCTGTCTTTAAATGATGAATGAAATGAAAATGTACTATTCAAACCCAATGGAAGATTGCTAAAGATGCGAAATGAAAATTTTACATACACGCTTTATGGAAAGAGGGATGAGGTTAGAGGGCAAGGCTTTGCCTCACATTAAAAAATAAAAGGTAGAAATCTTTTCTTAAGCCACTATAAAACCATCTGGTGAAATGGTGCTGCCTTTAAAGGTGTGGTCTTGTGCCCATGTATTTTTTTACAATCTCTGATATTTTCAGTCTCACAGTAATTCATTGGAAGGTTTTAAATTTCAACAGTTTTTTACAATTTCATATTTTCCCTTTTCATTGGAGAGACTTAATTGCTAGGGTTAACTCTGTAAGTAAGAACATTTCTTTAGATGAAGTTTATTATAATAAAGACCTGAAATAAGGAGTTTTTCCAACTTATTTTTTGATTTTATGAGTTATGGGAAAAAATGCACTGCATTGTTGAACTTTAAAATACATTTCTATGTGGAACTCAGAATTTCATAGCTTATTTTTAGAGACATGTTTGGGAGCAACAGACCTGGCCTCCACTTTATCGTCAGATAACAAGATAAAAGATGTTCATCTTTTATGATTACCATCTGTATTGCTGTGCAGTGCTGTAAAACCTTTGATAACCAATAATGTAGATCACTGCCAGGTGTGATGATCTACGTAATTTCTTAAAATCCAAATTTCAAACAGTGTGTAACCAAGTCTCGAAGAGTAGGCTGTTATCTCATAGAGCAAACACCACATATGAGTATGGGAAATAATGTTTTAACTGAACAGTAACCCTCTAAGTAAACTAAAACAAGTTGTGAGGTATCAACATATGCCAGGATTATAAATAGATGGGAGATTTGTAAGCAATCTGCTGTTCAAACAGTTATGAAGCAGATGTTTGATGGTACAGTTGTTTCTGTTTCTGTTTACATCTTCAGTTATTTTGGTTATAACTGAAAATCACATAAAGCCACAGGCTGGAGCATTCTTTGACTCATATAAATCAGAGCTTCCCATTTTACACCCTTAAGTTGAATACTTCACATTTTTGAGTGGTGTACAAGTTTGATGGGAAATGTAGCTCTGTTTCTTCAATCACAATGTGACCAATGGAAGGGTTAAATTTTTGCCAGAATACCGTGGAACTTATTTAAAACTTTTCAACTGCATCCAGATACATTTATCAGCATCCTGATGTCTCCATTCTAGTAGTACTTTTAATACAAAATTATTTTCATTTGACACACACTGTGGAGAAATTAATTTTGCTCCTTGTAAATCTTGTGTGCACATTCTAAGAATACAGTACGTGAGCAATAAATATAATTGCAATACACACATTTATGCTGTACAAAAACAAAGGCAACCCTCTGGAATTGGTAACAATGTCCAGTTCACTTATAAAACTTGTTGTTGTAGAGCAGCTGAAATAAATTTGGGTTTAGAAATATTGTCCTGTTTGGAGAGCGTGAGGGAGGGAATCAAAATAAATGGTGTGTAACTCACTGGTTCTTCATGATTTTTGACAAATTTATGATTAAATTCCAGATGGAAATGAATTTGGGTTGAAAGTGGCATCACTAACTGAAAAACTACCCAAAGATTTCATTGCACTCAGGTGTGCATTTGGGGTTGAGTCAGCCCATTCCAGAAGCAGAAGCACTGAAAAGATTTGTAGCCCCTTAAGAACTTGGAACCTTCTATTTTCCCCAGGCCCCAGGGTCTCATTTTGAGTAGGTATTCAATAATAAGCTTTCTGATAAAATACAGAGAAATATGCCAAGATAACACAAGGTAGAGAGATGGTGTCAACAGAAAAAGAGACATTCATCCCTTACAAATACGTTAGTTTAATCTAAACCAAGGGACAGAGTTGCTCTGGGCTGGTCTCAGGAATCCAGGTGGATAATACAACCTCAGGAAAGGAGACTGTGGAATCTATTACATAGAAAGAGGAGACCTCCTACTGAAATAACTTTAACAAATACATTACTACTTTTCATACTGTTCATACTATTTTAGTCATCATCATAGGACCATCCTATGCCTCTCTTATTTTAGCTTCTGAGAAACCAAGGGCTGATTTTTTTGGAAGTCAGTAAACTCTTTCAGTTGAATAATACTGTGTCGGATGGCAAAAGAATTGTCTGCATTCAAATTTTAATTTTGAATAATAAAGATGTTTCCACCAAATTTAGTTATAGTACAGTTCTGTCCCCCATTAAAAAAAAAAAAAATTAAAATTCCCATGATTTAATATTTTTACTGGGTTGTAGAACCCAAAACATATAAAAGGCTGAAATGTTTGACAAGTAATTCTTGTTTTCTTCATTTAATTTTCTTCACTCTTTCCTCATTGGATATAATCCCCAGCAGCTCTGGAGATTTGTAGTATCAGGTAACAAAGCTGGGATAATGCAGCAGAGTGCAAACCCTAGGCTGTTTCTTAAAAAGAGGATAGAGATGACCTCTGGAAGAATAATGCAATTTAGTGCTGCTCCACTGGATTTACTCCTGTTTGTGCTTGTTAGCGTTAGAAGGCAAAAAGCCAGACAGCAAGGAGAAAAAAAAAAATGTGAGGAAAGTCAAATAAAGGTAAATGCTCAGGAAGGTTGTAGTAATTTTAAGACCTTCTTATTAGATTAGAAAATCTGCAAGTTTACAAATTAATTGGCATAAATACACATACTAAAATAATTATGAATTATAATTATATTGATGGCTAATTACAGTATCTCTTTCTTCTGTAAATCAGGTGCTGATCTTCTGTAAATAACTCTGGAGAAATCTCATGAACAACATATAGTTAGTATTTGTTAATATTTTAATGTTAGACAGTTAGAGAGAATACAGATCAGAATGTTGTCATTCCTAGTAATTTTTTTCTTCACTTCTTTCTTTCTTTCTTTCTTCCTTTCCATTTCACACTGGAGCTTTTCCTCACTGGGACAAGGGGCTCTCCCAGGATGCCAGCCCCTCTGGTTCCTGTCCCAGTGTCCAGCGAGTGAGATGCTGGATAGACAAATTCCATGGAGTGAACTGAGGAGATTTCACCTACGTGGAAATTCCACTGTCAAGCCCAAGGGCTCTGGAGTGACGGGGAGTGAAGGGAGTAGAGGCTGAAGGAGGGCTTTCCAGCCCTCCAGGTCCTGACACTGTACCCACAAAAGAGCTCAAGATGTCGCCTTTGTTTTAAAGGAAGCCATCTAAGGCTTGGATTTATCCTGGCCTGGAATACAACTCCCCTTGGGCTTGGAATTACCTCAAGTGATTTACAGCTCATGCTGAAAGGCTCCATTATATTCCCAGGCTTTGTTAGGGTATGGGCTGGATGATTTAGGATGGAGGCTATCCGAGGTTATTGTGTTGTCTGGATAACGTGAGGAGATTTCTGCTTGTGTTTCCCACTCATGTAGTTTTCTCAACCTTTTATCTGCAGGCCATATAGACTGAGCTTTCAGGAAAGAAAGAAAAGGGAGATCCATTGTGGCAACCTGGTAGAAATGGGAGTAATCTTTCAGTGGTCAGTTGTCATTTGCCTCCATTTTGTTCAACCAAGTACATGTAGAAATACACTGCAGGTGTGTACACACACACACATATATATGTATGTATATGTATATGTTTTATCACCTCATGACCACCTTCTGACACCTTCTGGCATGTGTTGCTGTGCAGACAGTGAGACTGAGAAGCACAACCTTCAAGGACAGTCTGAAAAGCTTAAGACATCTGCTTTCCATGATATCAACTACAGCTGCTCAAAGATGCTGGGGTCTGGAAGGAGTTTTTAATCTCCCATGAGTAGCTGGAACATTTGTTGATGCATTTCAGTGGTATTGGACATCCTCTGCTAGCCCTATTATTCTGCTTGCTAGTGATAAAAAAAATATTTATACAAGTGAAAACTACAACTCTAAGGCTTTTCCCTGATCTTTGATAGAATAGTGATGTGCCCATTACTGATCTATGTATGTGGGCACATTTGAGAAACTCAGACAAATGCATGGTTGCTTGCCAAAGGAGTTGTAAACTTCTACTAAAATACATACTGATAATGCTGGGAAACAATCAGGCCTTTAATTAGAAAACTTGCTTTGCTACTAACTGGAAGTAGAGTTTCAAGTCTCAGTAAAAATAACTTTTTAATCTCAAGCCTCTTACAGTATTAAACAGTAATTTAAATACCCAACAACTGGAAGGCCAATGTTTTTGCAAGCCATGCGGGGTTTGTGTGAATGTCTGTTAGTGATTAATAGTTGTTCTCAGCAATCAGCACATTTCAAAGCCAGGCTTAAAACATTGGGCAAGCGAGTCCAACCTTTCCTCTCATTTTCATATTTGATCACTGTTTTCCTGCAGATAAATGACAAAGACAAGGGGGCCAAATAAAGTTTTCTGGTTTTAGTTATGATCTTTTAAAGCAATGCCTTATAATTTGATAAACACAGAAAGCATAACATGCCTCAAGAGCTTAAGAGATGAAGCTGGGTTCCTGTTTTCATAGTAGCAGAGATTCCAGCCTCTCATGGTTGTCAGGTTTTGATTGACAATGATTTTCCTACAGTTATCCCCTGCTTCAAAATACCATGGGAAGGATATTATGCATTCCCAACCTGTCAGCTTTGGCTGCCTTACAGAGTGTTCAATTATGCTCTAATCGAATAGCTGCCCAGTGTAGGCCACATAATGACTTCCTGATTATCTGACTTTAAATGATAAATGAAATGAATATGTAACATTCTTTTCAAACACAGGATAGTCACTGAGCCAAATGAAAACTGATTTTGTGCCCTTTTGTCTGAAAAAAAAATTATATTTTATTGTAATTCCATTCAACAGTTGTTCTGTTGCTTGTTTTGCCTTCATTAAGATAAACAGGGAATGAGTTATCTAGGAAAATGCTGGTCTTTTTGTTTTCAGACAGATGCTGAAGGTGCTAAACACTGTTTAGATTGTTCTCCTTCCTCTCTTTACATTGACTTTTTATAAAGAGCAAGGTCAGATTGATATGATCAGTTCCTATTGGGAATATTTCAATACCTGCTGGCACTGCAACAAGTCTGTTTGGAGTAATGCTGTATAGACAACATTAAGGTCTGCATAAATTATTTAGTGGCAATAGTGCTAGATGTTTTTCATTTCCAGTTTGTGGTATTAGTACCAAGCAACCAACACAGCATTGGAAATCAAATAAACCTCTACCACCTCATTGGGATACATTTATTATGCTGAAGTCAAAGGCTTGTCAGGGAGGTTCTTCAGCCTCTCTAGCCAACAGCCCATGATGGGCAGCTCTCTGAAGCACTTCAGCTTCGTGTTAGATATGATTGATTGTGCCAAAGTCATTTGTGAAAAGTTGCCTTGATACAGAGACTTAATATAAAGCAGCCTCTGAGTTTTGAACACAGTCTGATACTTGGTGCTTCTATACCACTAGGAATATCATGTGATGTAATAGATAAAAAGAATACTTGTGTGAAGTTGAGCTCATTTTGAGCTTTTTTAATTGGCTAAAGCACTGGCAGCCCAGGTCCAGTTCCTCGATGAAAGATGCCCTTTGACCCCATTCTGAGCAATCCATTCCTAAGATCAGCTCCTGAACTCGCATTCTTTCTGATTTTCAGCCTAATGTGAAGATACAATAGCCATGTAAAATTCTCCAACTTGGCTGCAGCAGAACTATCTTTTCAGTATAATAATTTTACCATTATTGTTCTTATTAAGCAGATCATGACTGGGAGTAGGATCTCAAGCACCACTTAATTCTTGAAAATGCTCTAGTGATTGAAATATTTGAGAGAAACAACCCCTCTTCATAGGGCAATATTTTAGGATGACCCTTTCCCTCAGAACTAAATCCCTGTTATGTAATGGAGAGATTGACAATGATCCAGTCGTGATGGTGTGTTGAGACACATTGTGTGCCTCTGTGGCAGAGCAGGTGACAGAGGGAGGCTGAACACCCCCTCAGCTGCTGTGATTTCAATCCCCATGACCAATCAGGCAGACCTGAGCAGGAGGTCATTTCTGCAAACGTGCAGGTCTGCTTCTGAAATATGTTTATATTGCTACCACAGGAATTGCCACAGTTTGCATTTCAGCAGGTAATGTTTACATACTGCATGCTTTAGAATATTTTAACATAGTTCTTGCACTATTGCATCTTTATACAATGAGAGGAGCTGTGACTCGAGGAGCAATGTGTTCTGGGAGGGAACAGCTTAGGGACCATGTCCATAGTGCTCTGAGAGGCTGCAAGAGGAGAGTGAGGCAGAAGGATCTGGTTGGCAGAGAGTCTGTGGATGTTGGTAACAACTTCATCAAGTCAGCAGCCTGCCAATAAGAGATGATAGTCCAGCTCAGCTTAACTTGATGTAGCAAAATTGTCTTCCTGTGTCATACAGCCCTGTTAGAGTGTGCAAAGTTAATTCAGCTTCAGGCTCAGCTGTATTCCTCTAATTTTTACCCAGTTACTCTCCATATTCCATTTCTAGGGCCTGGTAATATGTTTTACAAAATATGAGAATTGAATTACCTAAAGAAAACTATTTAAGGTTTGAAAACAAACCTTGTGGCTTAGTAGGTTGTGATTCAGGAGATCAGAACTCTTGTTGTAATATTTTCTCCTGTAAAATGAAACAAAGTGACTTGAAAGGGACTAAAGTGATTTTATTTTAGGTATAAAATATCATCTATTTTGAAATGAAATAAGTAATTCCTGGGTTCTGGAAGTACATGGGGTTTCTAATTAAACTTCTTGGGGCTACATTATAACAGTCCTTCTAGCTACTACTTCATGGCTGGAACACACAGCACAGGTGAAACTAAGGGGTAGCTGAGCTCTTGCACAGTTAAAGTACTTTCAGCTGCCCAAGTTCACTTGATTTTGTACTGCTGTGTTTGTGATTCTTTAAATTAGCTACAGCTGAGCTGGCTGCAGCTAATGAATAGCTGCTGTGAGCATTGTTATTTCCTTAGCAGATCCAAAGCGAGATGGAGGGTATTTCTGGGTTTTGATCAGGTAAGGTAATATTTATACATAGAACAAACAAAATTTAATTAACTAAAGTGTCTCTTTTCTTTTTAGTTTGTCCTAATTTATCTTTTGGGGTTTTTTCTGGGCTAATTTTTATTATGCCAAACTGAGGTAATTATAGTTTGTCTATACTGCTGCAGTGACAATTCTTAGTCACAGTGTAGGCAGACTTGTTCACTGTTCCTAACCCCTGCACTCTGCACTTCAGTACAGTCAACTATCTGAATATTTGCTCTGGTTGTTTAGAGTTTTGTTGTTGTTTTTTGTCCTTTTCTACACTCCTGTGTGTAGCTGCTGTGTTCATTTTAGCAGTGCTTGAGCTGCTTTCTTAGAAGTGATATCTGCATGTCACACTCATACAAACATGCTTTCTCCTACTCTGGAATTCAGTAAAGAAGAAAGAAATATATGTAGTTTAAGTGGTATTTTGGAAAACTAAATAACGTGAAATTAAGAAGAGAGAAAGCTTTCACTTGTTTTTTAGTTCATCTCTTGTAAACACTTAGAGCATTTTTAGAGCAAGAAAGACTATAAATACAATTCTGAAAATTTTGTTTATTAAATGGATGAGAATAGGAAATCAATCAAAAATGCATTCTGTCTCTCTTCAAAAGTTTTTGTGGGAAGAATGTGCCAATATATTTTTCCATGCTTTATGAAGTATACTATTCCCTCTCTTTTGCTTTCTTTCCTCCCTGTGTTTAGTCATGCACCTTCATGAACAGGTTTTGTTGGTTATCTCTTAAAGAGGCAAATCCAGCTAAATTAAATCTTTCTGTTCTGAACTCAGACAATCTGAGTTGTTTGTTATATGTTATAACATGTCCAATTTTGAAGCTAGAGTAGAACATAAAATAGAAAGAAGGATAAAAGGTGGCAGCAGAAACACCCGTAACAATCTATCTTCTCCAATCCTGGAGTATGAAAATCTCAAATAGACCAGCATGGTCTTATCCTTTTTAGTTGTGTAACTTTGTGTTGGGCCCTAGAAAGGCGAAGTGAAGATGGCATGCAAACAGTTCATCAAGACCAGTATCAACACAAAACAGAAAATTTTTTTCTGGACCTGTAATAGATTGGTATGTGCTCTGATGATGTTAGGCAGGTAGACAACCTAAGATAAATTTTTCATTTTTGAAGTTTGATGTCATAGGAAGCACAGTCGGTGCAGACAGCACAGAATGGAAGCATCTGTAAAGGAAAAGATGACCTGTTGTTAATTCCCCAGAATGAAGGTGTGTTGCCCCTTCATTATCAACAGTGAGAAGTCAGAGAAGATGATTCTTTTAAGAGGAGAGTTGTCCTTTTATTTACCCTCTGAATTTGGATGAGTTAAATTAAATATATAACTTAGGGTTGTGACTGTGTGGAGGACTTGGAAATATTGCTGGGATATGTGGCATAATGACTGGTAGAGCTGTGTTGGCAAGGTGCATTTCTAATTGTATCAAGATTGTTTCCTGTCAGGTTCAATTACTCCATGGAAAATTCAGGCACGAGCAGAGTCCTGTGAGCTCACAGCAGCACTCCTTGAAGGCTCGGTACTGGCCTGCAGCAGTTTTCCCAGCAGTTGTTTAATTTTTCATGTTGGGTTTTTGGGGTTTTTCCCTAGTATTGGCTATACTGTAGCAACATGAAATTATTGATTAGTGTTTGTGTGGTTGGTCCACCAAGTCCTGGGCATTCAGAGGGAGATTTTGGATACTCACTGGAAATCATGTGTTGGTAAGCAGGAAGCACAGGAGGCAGTTGCAGCACATGGAATAATGGGGATGTTTTGAGGAATTTATTCTTGTGAAAGGAAAAAAAAAACCTCAAGGATGTCCCTGAGTCTTGATGCACATAGTTTATGCAAGTTTGGTGGTTTTTAAAAAGAAACCTGGCATGTCTCCTCTCTCAGGCCCCTCTGGGATGTGGGGCAGTCTCTGGCGTGGTACCCACAGCACCTCCTCCTGTGTTCACAGGAAAGAGCACACCAGCATGGGGACATTTGCTGGTGTTGTCATTCTGGGGCACAGAATGGCTGGATAGCCATGAGAGCAGCAGTGACAAAAATGAAATTTTGGTTCGGAACTCTGGGGTATGTACTTGAGGATCATGAGATTGCACTGTGAGTTTGGAGCTCCTCAGCTGGACACAGGGCATGGGGCACAGGGGCTGCTCCCCCACCACAGCAACCTGCCCAGGATGTGCAGCTGGCAGAGGATCTGCTATGCCCAGGGAAGTGTTAAAATGACCTTGCACTGGAGTAGTGTTTAAAATCTCCTCTTTCATGTTAAATAAATGGGGGAGGGGGAAGGATGGGTCAGATGCTGTACAATGACAATTAGGATAATGGGTAACCTGTCATGTAAATGAGTCTAAAAGGCCTTTAATCATTGGGCCCGCAGGAGAAAGGATCTGAATTTATAACTACTTGTTATAAATGCATTAAGAATAAATACCAGGAAAGGGAAAAGGACTATTTAACCTGAAGGAAAATGTGGATAGAAAAACCTGGAAGGTACCATCTGGCCATGATCAAAGTGGATCTGTCCAGCTTGCCAGGGATTGAGACTCACTTTTGAAAAGTTCCATGGTGTCAGCAGAACTGACTTATTTCAAGGCAGAGTCAATGGTAAAGACTCTAAGAATGGGGGTAATTGCAATAGCAAAGGATTGTCCAGTTACCCAGAATCTTTTCCCTTATAAAAGGGTGCATCTAAGTCAAGACATTCTACCTCCCTTCACAAAACAGAAGTGTAGCCTTGCAGAATTAAATGTGGTGGGAGAGTAGTGGGTGGCATCTTTGGGAACAGAGGGGGGCTATAAATAATCATTACTGCCTTGTGAAGCTCAAAGGGCTTAAAAAAGAAGAGTGAGCTGAAATATCTCCTTTTTTTTTTCTTCAGCCCTGTCAATGTTGAAATTTGACATAAGGTAGGGGAAGGGCTGTGACCAAAACATAACTATTATAAGCAGCAGCAAAATATATTTCACTGCACAACAATGTTGAATGTGGATTTTCTCATCATGTGTTTGAGGTACTCTAGCTACCGAGAATCAGTAGGACAGCCACTGGACACTGTTTCTAAAGAGGAAAGTATGGCTTAATGAAGGTTTCTGTTGTAGAAATTTTATCCAGAAGCCAGTGCCAGTCAGCATTGCATTTACCTTGTAGTAAGCATAGTTATACACCTTGTCACCTTTGCACACCAACACCTGTACTCAAGTCTGGTTGTGCTCTATGTAGACAGCATCTTTCACATCAAATCAAATTCTTTTTCCTGATGGTCATTTTAAAAATGTATATTCAAGAATACATTTTTGATCAAAATGCTGTACATAATAATTATACTTGTAAGGAATTTGTCCAGGAAGACCCACAAGCTATGAAGCAGTTGCATCAATAGTTGACATTCTTTTAATGTGTTTCAAATCATCCATGAAAAGTGCTCTACTTAAAAATCAAAGAGACGATATGGTTATTCTTATGTGGGATATAAAAGTATCTGAGTAACGTAAAGTTAATACTGACTTTTAAAAGAAAATTCTGAAATTTTCAACCATGTATGATTCTGTGTCCTGTCTTAGCAAAGGTTGAGGGTTCTGACAATTTCATTACAAACTTCTATTTTGATTATTGGGAATGAAAACCAATTAAGGTAGGAAATGCAGCTGGGCTATAGATATTGAAGACTTTCTAGGCAACCAAAAGTAAATCTTCCAAAGCTAAATATATATAGTTTATCCTGAAGATGTTTCTTCAGAGAATGGGATGTCATCTTGCAGTCCTTTATAGTATATATAGTGAGAAAAAGCCAGGGTATTCAAACACACAGAAAAGAACCCTAAAAGTCACTGTAGGTTTCTGAATTTCAAATTAGGACAAAGGGAAGTCTTAAGTCAACAAAGGCACTTGGTGCTTGTTTTCTTAAGAAAGTGGCAGCAAGGTACAGGAAGATTGTACAAAGGAGATCTGAGCTTTGTGCTGTGTGTCTGCCCATTTCAGAACAGGATATGTGATTTAACACTGAAATATTTTCATACCTGCTCCTTCTAACCCTCCAGCTCCCACCCCCTCCCCTTTTCTGGCTGTATGTGATAAATGACAGATTCTCTCAGATGATATTCATGTGGTACTCCAAAATAATTCTGCAGACATGGTAAAAGCTTTTAGAGACTGTAAAACTGATTATCTCTTCTGTAGCTCTTTTCATCTTCAAAGCACTTACCAACATTAACTAATTAATCCTCACAGCATCCCTCTGAATTAGATATCATTGCCATTATACAGATGGAGGAATTGAAGCAAACACTTTGTGAGTAGCTCCTGATCACCAAGACAGTTTGTGACTGAGATGGAATTAGAATGCCCAGACGTGTATGTCCAGGTTCTCTGGCTGAACTGCCCCACCATTCCTCTCCTGAGAAATGTACCTCTAGGTATTGGTTATATAGCTTCTGTTAATGAATGTTAATTCCTGTTAGGAATGGCTGTTAGGAATTAATGTTAATTCCTGTTAGGAATGGCTTTGATGGGAAATTTATTTATAGTCAGACAGACTATTATCTTTTTTAATCTGCCTTCTGCAATGTTTTCAGGCTGGTCCAAGTTTGTCAAAAGATAAATCTCTCCTGTAGGATCACCGTCTCCTGACTGCAAAGTTCAAAATTAAAGATCAAGCAATTGTGGTGTTTAGGCAGGAAGCAGAAATTGGAAAACAAGCCTCATTCCTCTAGTCTGAATTTAGTGGCTTGTTTATCAAACTACTTAGTGTCATAGAATTGAACTTAAAAACCTGCAAATTTAGCCTGATGCTGTAATGAAATAATCTACACACTAGAAGGCTTAAGTTTTGAAAGTCCAGAGGAGAGACAGAAGTTCCAGGTGTGGTTGAGAACTCTCCCATCTCCTTTCCAGGCGTGGATTTTAACCGTCTCAGAGGCTGATGAGCACTTGGCTGCATTCCTTTGATGTCTGTGGCAGCAGCTGCCATTTGAGGGACTGTTTGCCAGAACAGCTCCTTAGGTGTGGAGCAAGTGCAGGGATTGGTGAGCAGATGCTGGAGCTGTTGGTGCCACAGCTTCAGCTCTCTCTGGTCACCCACTGCTGAGTGTGGTGGCTGTAGCTGGTGCTCAGCAGGGTGAGGGGGATTTTCTGCTCCTGTGTGAGCAAAGGGAGCTGCTCTGAGCAGGGCAGGGAGGGGGCTCAGGTGCTGTCAGTAAATACTGCTCAAAGTTCAGCAGACGTGCTCTTAAATTAATATTTAACCAGATTACTACATTTTGTCTGCTTCATTAATTTTTTATTAATTTAGGAAAATGATGTTGATGGAAGTAATATTGACAGGGTGTGTTGTTGTGTTTTGGATGCTGGGGATTTTTTAATATCTTCTGGTAAATGGAAACTTCCTTATGAGCACAAACCATCTAACAAGCCATATGGGGCAAATGCTCTAATAAGACAACAATTATTAGGGCATGATGCATTAATGTTTTATGTTGTTCATAACTCAGCTTTAAGAGATTAATAATGGAGATGTGAGGGGAATGCTGTCTTAAGTGTTTATGATTATGTTAATATTGAGACATAGTGCAGGAGAGGAAATTGCTTTCAGGTAGTTACTCTTATTGTTTGTGCAGAGAGTATTGTGAAGGAAATGTTCTTTCTATCTTCTTCCAATAATCCTAAGGAGTTCTGCTGAACTGAATTTACAGGAGCAACCCTCCATGACTAGAAATCTGTGAGAACCTCTTATAACTTAACTTTCTTAAAAAAGTATTCTAAAGTTGCCATAGCTGAAATTCTTTACCCCCAAATTACTGGGGAGTAAGATTTCCAGAACTTTAATTAATTTTGGAAATTTCAAAGTTTTTTCTTCTATGCCTGAAACAAAGCTTAGTGGCTCAGAGCTCTTTTATGGTCTGACCCGAGCATTTGCATTTGGCCCATGCACTCAGGTTAGCAAAGCCACTTATAGATAAGCAGCTGTCCTTTCAAAAGGTAGAAAAGAATGCTTGGAAAGTTTGGAGGTATTATTTAATCACAAGGATAGGGTGAACAAATGTAGTAAGGAGAAGGAAAAAAAAGAGATGAGTGGAATTTTGTAAAGCTGTTTAGTTGTGTGCACAAAAAATTATTCTGAACGCAGATATTTTTTCTTAGCCTTTTTCAATCTTAAGCAACTGCTGAGCATTCTCCTTTCTTCAAAAAGTCACTGAAGTAAAAGTACCTTTTGCAGGAGATGAGACTTCTTTGCTATGTGTTAGGAACCAACACTCTTCAAAGTGGTGGTTGTGTTATTTTGTCACTGTAGGTAGAATGAAAATGTGGTATTCACACTTTTGTGGAGTAATTCTGTCTGGCCCTCTTCTGTCACAGAGTAAGGGTAGCTGTGTGGTCTTCACTTGGCTCCATTCTTCTCTGTTGAATTTTTGCTCTCTGCCCCTTCTCTTCAAGTCTTTATCATCTTTTCTGATCAGAACCTGCACCCTGTAGCAGTTGAGTCGAGCGAGATAGAGGTGAAGCAATAGAAGTTCACTTATGCAGAATTGCTCCTACTCCCAGCACACCACAAACTCCTTTGTGTCTCCCTCCTGCTCTCGAGTGCCTGCACGGGGGCTGTCACTGCTTCCACCCAGTGCATGAAACACGTCTGTTTATCACAGCCCAGCAGGCAGGATACAGAGATTTTCAAACACCACTACTGTACCTTTATCTCAACAGCAATAATATTATCCCCTGCCAAAACAGATATGATATATTGAAGTATCTGTAACCGTTACCGGATCTCTGCATATTCCTTGAATTTAGCCTGCAGCAAGTCTGTCATCCACGGTGATCCTGATGTTGCAAGAAGCAGTTTAAAAGTATCATCAGGGCATTGGTACTGATTTAAAAGCAGTGTAGGCACTACTGACCTGTGAATTGAGACATGTCCATTAAAATAAGCTGCCTGCTTTTCCTCCTTCCCTACTGCTTCTTTATGTGCTGGTAGTAGTCCCCCATCCTGTTTGCAACCCTCTGTCAAATAGAGGTGGGGTTCAGATCATAGCCACAAAATAGCTAGAATCATAGCTAGGGTTCAAGGTTATCTAATTTTTAAAGGTAACAATAGTTAAGAAAATAGATTACAACCCACCAAAGTCTGTTTAAGTTTTGAGAAAACTTTCCTTTATTTCTGCTGGCTGGATTGAACCTATCACCATAGTGTAGGAAAAGGACAAGTCCTTTTTGCAAACCTTTTTGTTTTATTATCTACAATATTTGTGTACAGCAGTGCTCAATTACACCACAACAGTGCAGAGATCCAATCTTCACAATGTAATGACTTCCTGATGATCTGTCTTTAAATGATAAATGAAAAGAATATGCTGCCTTCTAGCTGCATATACAACAAAGTTTATTGCCACCCAAAATTGTTTTGTATTCCTTGGGTGGGTGGGGAGGTGTAGAAGGAAGGTTAAAACCAGACTTTTTTCCTAACCTGTCCTCAGGTTGTATTACTGGGATATATTTCCAGTGTTTCTCAACCTCCCTGAAATACATCTCCCTGAAATTCAAAGGGGAAAAGTGGTTGTGTGGGGTTAATGTTGGGATTTTACAAAAGAATTTAGATCCCATCAAAACCCTTGGCTATTGGTGAACCACAGGTTCTCCTTGATCATGTAAGTCCTTCCATCACCCACTCCAGGACGGCACTTCTGAAATGCAGAAATCTGTCACTTCTGAGATAAAGCCACTAATCCACCTCTCTCCTTGACACATTCTCTGTTCAGTGGGCAGATTTCTTATATGGATATTTCCTGTCACTTTTGCAGTACTGCCTCTGTGTCATAAGCTGATGGCTTTAACCAGTGATTTTCTGTTTTTCAGACTCAACGCAGAAATCCAAACACCTCTCTGTGAAGTGTTTTCAGAGTTTATCCCCTTCTGAAAGTCTCCTCAAGGTAACGGTTGTGAATGACAGCAGGCACATTGTAAACTAAATTTTTGAAAAATGTCTCTTGCTTATCCCCAAAGAGCTTGTGAGTTCTATAGTCTGCATTATTCCTCTCAGCACCAGCAGCAGTCTTGCTGCTTAAGCATCCATAATTGTCTTTGTTCTGATTATTTTGGGTTAACGTTTTCAATCATACTTCCACTTTCCATGCTGTCGTGCAGCTTTTTCTGTTTCATATCTCTGCTATCTTTTCCTCCTTTGCAGTCACCTGATCTAAATATCCTGCTTGAATTTTTCTCTCTGAGAAGTCAACTTGATTATTGCCTTTAGCTGTGCTTAATTTTTTGCCACATCTGCTGAAGTATTTAGTCTATTTCTCTCTTAAAAATACATTTGGTGTTCTTTGTCATGACCTTGTGCACTTTATTTCTGAAATAGTTCTCAATTTATCTCCAGTGTGGTTTTTATATTAACTCATTGTATGGATTTCAAAAGGATTTCCAGTGCAATGGTTCCTTTTGGGTTCTTTAGTGGAAGGTTTAGATGTTCAAATCTTTCAGATTGTGTCTGTGCATATACATGTGAATGCATCTGAGCACCCACTTCCGTATGCATACAGAAAATACATGTAAAAATATATGTATGTGTCCCTCTTGTATATATACACCTGCAACTTTCACTGCTGCAGTGAAAACAAACCATGTATATGCCTATATCACTGAGTGAGGTTCTCTTCTGAGAAGAGAGGACATGGTGATGACTGTAAGGTTCCTTATAATCTATTGATCTCCTTCCTGAGCTGTGGTGATAGATTTGTGCTCTGCAGAATGAAGAATATCTGTTGTATTACAGGCTGCAGTTGTGGGGTTTTGAGATTCCTACTGACATGTGCAGCAGTCTGCTTCCCTCTTCTTGGGCTTCTTTTATCAGGAAGTCCTATTATTTGGGAAAATAAAAATGTGTATGTTATTCCCAGTGCTTTGGCTCCCTGGTGAAAATTCAAGACCTAGGGATGTGATCAGCAGGTTTTTCAAGTGCTTGCATTGATTGCTGTTACTGTCTTGCTTAGGTTTGGGTGCAGCAAGGGGGTCAGTTCCTCACCCTGCCTCACTGGTTTGTAGTCTGCTGTGGTGAGGAGGGGTTTCTCTCTTCCTGTGGCTACCCTAGCACTTTTTAATTACTTATTTCTCTAGGTGTTTAGAGGCCTGTTTTACAATATGGTCCTTTTTCACAGCAGAAAGGTCTTGTCAGCAGAAGATTATGGCACATATAAACTGGTGGCATGAGTGGCTGTGTCTGTCTGCAGCTTCCCTTTTCACTTGCAAGTCAGAGATGTACTGAAATACCTATTTCTGAGTTTTGAGAGTCAACATAGCAACACTCAAGCAGTTCCACTCAATCACTTCCATGATTTCACTATTTGAATAGTTACAGATGATCGCAGGGCTGCTTGTACGTGCAGGTTACACAGAACTGCCAGGTGAAAAATCTGCAGCACATATGTGGCACAGCCAGGCAAAATGTTGTGTTAGAAGGCTGAAAAATTTAGACTGATGGTTCCAGAAAAGTAGAGGTCAAATTAGAGAAAATTAACCTACATGTCATGGGGAAGATAAGATCAGAAACCTAGAGAAACATAGGAATTACACTAACTGACAGTGGAAATTCCTAATCCTTTCACCTGACACATTTCATTTTGTCATTGTACCTTGCCCTGTCTCCTTATCCAAATGACTGCCAGCCTCTTGTCCCAAAGGCTCTGGAATTTGTAGTGCTAATGCACCACAACCTGTAAGCAAGTTGTTGGATCTGATCTCTCACTTTCTTACCTGAAAGGTCATCAGTCTCTAAGCAGGTCTCAAATATTCAAGTGCACTTTTCAGCTATGAACTCAGGTTTTGTGCATGTGTTAATTATTCAGCACTGATATAAGATGGGGAGAAAAACAACTTGGGAAATTGATGTTTGTATCATAGGTCATTCCTTCAATTATATTAATTATATTTATTCCTTCAGATCACTAAATGAATTGGTCAGATTGCTCAAGAGGACAAAAATTTGGAAAGAGTTCCACTAGTAATAACGTAATGTAAACATGTAATAATAAATGTATTAAAAGGAAGGCAATCCAGAAGATATTCCCCAAACAACTGGATTAGAATATACAGTAGCAATTCAGAGGGGATATTTTTACACACTGTATCAATGAGGTGTATTAATCCAGGTTCTAACAAGATGGTAATTATACTTAATGAAAATATAACATAAATTTCAGCAATTCAAAGCCACATTCTCTGCGGGTTTTTTTGTTGAGATTCAGTTAATAGGTGAACTCATGGTTTATGCAAAATTGTTACTTCATACCTTTCTTCTTCTTGGGAATTCTTTCTCTGCGTCTTGAGTATCGCTAAATGAGATCAGTTCAGTTTGGAACTGATGCCTTGTTTTCAATCCCAGAGTTATTTAGGTTGTTTAGGTCCACAAACAACCTTGGAGGTCACTTGAGGAAGGGATATTGGGTAGCCAATTTCTTTTGTCTCTAAAAGTTTCCATGCTTCTGTCTTGCTTTGCTGCCTCATATAATGGAAAAAAGAACACTTCCAAAAGTGTATATTTGTGGAACTTCTTTAGAAACTTAAAATATATTGTTTCAGAAACTATTGTAAAATAGCAGAAAATAATTAAAATATAAATGCAAATATTGAGGTTGGTACCTAGAGGGATTATAAACTAGGATTTTGCCAATCATGGATAAAAAACAAAGCTCCTGTAATTGCTGGTGTCCTGTGAAAACATTGGATGGAAAGAATAAAGAATTACTCAAGTAATTCGGGCTTCTCAGTGGTAATCGATATTTGCTCACTAGTGGTGTTGGGGCTGGTTTTTTCATTTTGTAGTGGGGTTTGGTTTTTGTTTTCTTCAGATACATGAAATAGACTGTTTTATAATGATCTTCTTCTAACAGTGCTTAGTGGTGTAGATTCTATGACAAGGGATTTGTGGGGTTTTTTTCCTCCTCAAAGCTTTTTTCCTGTCTATAAGTCTTTCAGAAAAATATCTTATTTCAGTTTAGTTCCTGCAAATTTACTACCATTTGTAGCAGGGTATCCACTTTGAAGAAATTTTGACGAGAATACTTCACAGCCAGCTACAACTATTTATAAACTTGAGGTTGTCTTTGATCCTAAATCAGCTTTCAATTACCATTTTAGTTACACTGGAGAAAAAAGAAAAAAAGATTTTATCATATCCAGGGTACAGCAAACTTGGGAGGATGGGGATATTTTAAGGCTTGTGTTACTAATTATAGCTAACTTATTACCATACATTGTTACTGGCATTCTGCAATACTTGTTTATATAGAACTTCTCTGGCCATTTCATGTTCTAGTGTTGTTTTTTTCTTTAGTAATATATGACTTGCTTGATTACTTGAGTTGTGCTTTTTAATAATTGCTAAGATTTGGCTGTTGAATACTGTCAGATTTTCCTTTTTGTAAATGTTAATTGAAGAGAGTAAAAGGCTTTTGGGGTTTTTTATTTAGCTGGCTGGTGTTCCTCTTGCTCACTGAGTAAATGACAAAAAATCCAACTTGGTATTAACTCCCCCTGTTTTAACCTTTTCATCAGTGCAGGGAAATTAATTGAAATCGTTGTTCTTCTCTGCAGTATTACATCCTGTATTTTAATGCCAGATACATCTTTGTGCCAATGCCTTTAGCAAAACAGAAAAGGGGGCTGTCCTTGAAGCAGAATATTGAGCACTAATGTTATTTTTTGCCATTAAGCCAATGGACATCTTAAAAAAGTTTCGAGGAATAGAATCTCTGTGACTTCTGTACCAAAGCCTGCAATGGTTATCACAGCAAGTACTCCATTAAGAGACAGCCTTCTCACATTAAAGTGGAGTCTCCAAACTGTTCACTTTTCTCCCTGTACTTTTCTTGTGCAATAGTGAGGTGTCTTTTTCATGTCAATAGAATGGGAACTTTATGATCAAAGGTTGCATTCACTTAATATTAGTCTCTGTTTTAAGTATAAAGAGAGAGACCCGAAGTAGAATATGAAAGTCCTATGATGGTACTGTAATCTCTCAAGGTGTTAAGCAGAAAGTGCCAGCAGAAATCTTGAAAGCACAAAACACAAATAAAGAAAATAGAGAGAGTTGAGTAAAAGTACCAGAGAATTGTGGGATATTTCATGTTCCTATTTTAAGTTCTGGGTAGATTTTTGGGAAAAGGTCTTAGAGCAACACTGCTTTGCCTTGTTATGTTGGATCACTAGCTGTACCCCTGCATTTTGACCCCATGTTACTGAACACACCCATTCTTCACCTGCCGATCTAGCAAATATCTATGATAGTGAGACTGAGTGCTAGGCATAAACATGAATAAATTGATGGTTAGTTTCACAGCAACTTCATGATGTGTCAAATAAAAAGGAAATGCATAATATTCTTAATGTAATATTTAAGGTTATTTGCATTTTAATTCTTTTTTAGAAAGCTGCAAGTTTTCTCTAGCAGCAGTTATGTATTTGAGTACAAATATCTTAAATCCTCCCCACTTTCTACAAACTGAAGAGTAAACTCTGCTGTAATTATTTGTTCAAAAATCTTCTGTGTGTATCTTGGCTGCAAGGCTGGTCATACCCAGGGTTTTTTAGGGAATGTTTATTTAAATAGCTTGCTCACATATCTATTTATAAATATGATTCGTGCAAATGCTGAAATAAATATTTGTTTTCCCTTACAGTACTACTATTTCTGTTTGGATTAGTAGAAGAATAATTAATGTGTAAATATCCTTCAGCTAATACAGTATAACTTTATACCTTCAAATTTTAGTTTCAAATGAATAACCTTTAGTCAGTAAGGTTTCTTTAAATGTCTAAAAGCTATAGATTGTTGCTTTGGTATGGTTACACCTTGGCCAAAAACGAATGGAAAAGAGACACGTGACTGATGCTCCCATATGCAATTATATTCTTGCCAGTGAAAGAAACCAATAGAAACAAGGAAATACACCCCAGAGCTGTAGTGAAGTCATTGTTTTTTTGGGCGAGGATCTTGCGATTTATCCAAGAGATGTTGTACTGCAGCAGTGTGGCTTTGAGAGACAGCTCATCGTAATCTCTGGGGCCATGACCTAACAGATTAAATGGAACGATGAGTTTGTATTGTCAGAGCAATTCTGTCTAGAGGACAAAACATTTTATTTAGAGGGTAGATTGATGGGATTAAAGCTTTGCGTTTATTTCCTTTACACACTCAAATTTATTGTAAGTTGTTTTTTATTAAACCAGTCTCTGGATTGCTAAAGGAATTATTTTAAGACAGATGATTTCATTTAAATGAATATTGAAGGATCAAAACCCTAAGAATTTGTTAGTAAACTCAGTCCCTGCCATTCCTTTGCTCAAAAGCAGCTTAAACTTTTCTTATTTCATGTTTATTTTAACTTGCAGATTATTTAGAAGAATTGGAGGCATGTAATTCTGTCTTTTCATTCCTTTTCAGCACTAAATAAACTTGGAATGCTGCAAGGTGTTGGAATAATCAGAAATTCAAATTATTCTTAAGTCTGTTTTCTTTAAATGCTTTTGAAAAATGGCACAAATAAATAATATTTATTATTAGTTATCCCTTTTTGTAGCTACCCAACTCTGCAGAATAAACAGATAAATGCACATGAAAGCACATAGCCTTTTCACAAATTTAATTCCTCACTGTAAGAAAATTACCTAAATGTTTAAATAAACAGTTTACACGGAGAACCTTTTCATTGTCTTTCCCTTTCCCTGTAGCTCTCAGCAGGTGTTTAAATGTTTTATTTTTTTCACTTCAGACTATCAGTGTAAAGGAATACCAAAAAATGTGTTAGTTTTAGATAATCCAAAATTCCCTTTGCTCAGCTTCTTAGCTCATAGTTATCTGTATGAATTAGAAATCTATTACTGAGTGTTCATATTTCACCCAAATCTATTCACCAAGCATCAAAACTCATCAGTGAGATGGAGTAATGCCATTTAATTAGTCTTTGATATACAGTTAAATTAGGTCTTAATAAGGGGTAGTGCATCCTAAAATCAATTATCTCGCTCTTCTTAATAAGAGCAACTAATTAGTAGGTAAATCGCCACAGTTCCCCTTTTATCCTACAGTTTTTACAATCTTGTGGAGGAGATTAGGCTGAGGAAATTACTCCCTGATAGCTCTGAGAAATTTTAGGGCATACCTTAGAAAATGTTTTTTCTAAGAAAACTGCAGTACAGAAGAGAAACAAAAAATAAATGGGAAAAAACCACTTAATTTCTCAATAATTTTGCCCAAATTGCTTGTGTGAGGACCAAAGCAAACAGAAACAAGGCTTTGCCCTGCCTGATGCACCCCATTAATGTACAGTGAGTTTCTGCCCTGGTGTTTCTTTCAGTGCCATAATCAGTTACCCAAAATACCTATTTTCTACATGGAAATTTGTCCAGCTGCTAACAAGGGTTACTTCATGGGCCTTAAGTGTCTTTACAAAATACGGTTTTAAGTGGAGAATGAGAATGGCTTTTTCTAGGTGGAATTCTGGAATTTCAAAGCTGAAAATTATGGCCATGCCATACAAAAGTGACACGATGCTCATGGAAAAAGTTAGGTTTTATCCATAGGTACCAAAATTTTTACATATTTTAAGCAAAAAAGTGTTGCATTTGAGATTCCAGGCTTTTAGTTAACACTTCCAGCTTCCTCAAATTAAAATTTCTTCCATTTTTTTAGTCTATATTCCCAGTTACAACAACCTAACTGCTGGAAGAAACTCATGGATAAAGGAAAGTATTTTGAGGATGCTCAGGTTTTCTCCACAAGTTTCATCTATCTCAAAATGCTACTCAAATTCTACTGTCTTTGACAGCCCCTAATTTCATCCAGTCATGTAGACCAATACACAGTATATTGCTATAGATTTGTCGAATTTGACGGTGCCTTGTTGATGTTTTGCTCTCAAAACATGGCGTCATTCTCTTTCCTTGGATAATCTTTTTTCTTTTTTTTTTTTAAATGTTGTGGTCAAAAGGTTGAAGGTAACTCAAGGACACCCTTGTGATTAATCAACAAATGCAGAGGGTTTTTTTCATTCTTTTTCTGCTGCTACTACATCCTGCATATACTAGTCCCTTCACACTAAACTTCCTTGCCAAGCATGTCAGAGAGATGTTATAACTGTGAAAGTGTGATGTTATTGCTTCAGTTTCCCTTATGCTTATTGTTGCAGCTTTTCTAGACACTTTCTGGTGTTAGTCATTAATGACAACACAGTGCCCCCATTCAGAGAGTGAGAGGTTGCCGTCTGTTCTTTGTTTTTCCTCCCTTGCTGCATTACTCATACTTTCTGTGGAAGGAAATGTTCTGCAGGCGACCATTCCTCCCTGAGAGACTTGGGGAAACAATCTAGTGCTAGATATCTATTTCCGATTCAAATGCTTATCCTGGAAACTCAGTTCATGATCTTAACAGTGCCAGAAGCTGGGAGCAGCAGCCCTCCTGGGTGACTTTGAGCTGGTCTGGGACAGGCAGTGAGTGGTGAATATCTGACTCTCCAGACAGTAACATTTGCAGCAGCGTCTCTGATACTGCATTGGTGATCGGCTTAAGCAGCAGAGAACACCAAACCAAACATGTCCAATTTCCTTCTGCATTCTCTGGGTGTAACCAACACAGAATGAGCACAAAATGTTCCTTAGCCCTAATATAGTGTAGGTACCCATATCTGTGCTCTGTACCTGTGCTAGTGAAATCAGCACAAACCAGCTGAGCACGCGCAGAAAATGCCTGTAGGTAGTGGGATGAGGGGGCCAGGACAACACAAACAAAAACCCCAGTGAACACTATTTTAGACTTGTGTTTGGTACCTCAGATGACTTCTCAGGCCTGTTTATCTTTTCTGACCCTCTCAGCAGTGGAGAGTTTAAGATGGGGTGGAGATTTTCATAATGTACTATCCAATCTAGGTGCAGTTTAAGCAGCTGTGTTAAACCTACTTCTGCTGATGACCTCATGTTAAGACTGAAGGAAATAAAATGAACTCATAGTGTGGTTTCATGGCTGTGTTTTCTATGTATGTGTGGGTGTCAAGTTTCTGGATGGACAGTAGTGGCAAATTTTAAGCTATTTTAAAAGCATACACGTTTTTGGTTTTTGTTTAATTGATGTTGGAATGGTGGTTCAAAATCATAGATTGGTTTGGGTTGGAAAAGACCTTAAAGATAATCTAGTTCCAACCCCTCTGCCATGGCCAAGGACACCTTCCACTAGAAGTTAGACTAACTTGTAATTAGTAATGAAACTCTGGGCAGTTGGGAAAAAGCCATTAAGCTTATTCCTGACATTCTTGTTTGTATGCTGAATTTAGCATGTATGCAATTCTCTTAAAAAAGTAGGAGAAGTCAACAGGCTTTGAAATACAGCAGGAGAATGCAAAATATCAAAAATCCTTCCCTTGATCTCTGCAGATTAGATGTGGTTCAAAATGGGGACTGAAAGGTCATCACCTCCCACTCTTCCTTTTCCCAAGCTGTACATTCACCTTTTCGGTGAAGGCCAAGCTGGAGCCCAAAGGGGTCACTGGGGTTTAACTGGGTTTCAGAACCAGCTGTGCCTCACACCTTAGAAGTGACTTTCTATTACAGTATTTTCTGATTTGCAACAACAGGTTTGGATCAAACTGCTGTCACAATAAATATTAACAAGCTGTTTAAGTGGTAACAGAACTGGTAGTTTTACAGACTGAAAATTAATGTTAATTACTAGGTTTTTTTCAATTCATTATGTAGCCCTAATAAAATTACTGTACCAGTTTTATGTTCTTCCACATCTTTCTTTTTCCTGTTTGCAGTGGACCTGGTTCAGGTAGGAGTCTTTGTTCTTGAAAAATTTTGAAGGGTAGGCGGTGTGCAAGTTTGAGAAAGAATCTAAGTCAGTATGTTTGCTTTTAAATGAAACTCATTTTTCATTAATGAAGGCTAGGTGAAGAGAAATAAAAGATATCTTTGTCTTCTTGTCTACTCCCTACTATAATAGCAATGCATTTTTTCCATGCCAAGGGCCATGGTGGACTCATGAAATCACCAGGCAGGACAAAATGTCATCTCCAAAAGCCTCTTTCTTCGTCTCTCCTTTGACAGCTTTTGTTGCGTGACCCACAGCTCTGTGAAGTGAGGTGGGTTCTCTTTGATTATCTTTGTAAATCGCTGAAGTGCTTTTATGTAAAACTGAAAAAAACAATGGCTAAGACCAGCAACCTAAGTTTGGTGTCAGGAATTATCAACTGAGCAGGTCTGTTCTGTTCCCTGTTATCTTGTCTCCTCAAAGGAGCCCGGACATTTTGCTGTTGTCACATTGCCATGGTCGCATCATGATTTACATCTGCAGAGTGTAAACAACAGCACTGAGAGCTGTTTGACAAGTGGCAGTTTCCCTGGTAAACAAATCAGGGATGCACTTAGAGTGATTAACAGGGACTGCCAGCGTTTGAGATGGGGTTGGTGCCTGAAAGAGTTTGCCCTAAGCAGATCTTCCTCTTTAGGACTAATGGAAGAATGAAGAAACAAACAAAAAACTTACCTTCCTTCAGGTGTAATACCTGTGTAAGGTTCATGTTTAATCAGCAGTTTTTAAGAAACTTTTGGTGGTGTTTGATCCACTGGCATTGTGTGGGTATTATTGCAAGGTCCAAGACCAGGGATCTTTATTGAACAAGATTTTTCTCAGGCAGTCAGTTGTTCTGTTGGGTAAGTAAAGGAAAGGAAATGTCAACCTGACAATAAAACTTTTGCTGTAATTACAGCTGTGACTGGGTGCAGAATGAGGAAGAATGGCAACTTTGACATTGGGTGACAAACTTGCCCATGGGTGCTTATTTTTGTCCTGTCTTTGATTATTTGTAATATGGATTTTTCCATGCATTCCAAAGGTAACAATGCTCGTGGAAGTCTCGTCTGCTGTGATCTTGAGGTAACCTGTCAGAGGCCTGTTTTCAAGCAATGCTTTGACTTAAAGGAACATACAGGTGCTAAAACATAAAGGAATTTGAAAAATTAAGACAAAATCTCCCTGACATCAAGATGAAATGATCACAGCTATAACAGTTGTTTATCATAAACTTTTCAGAATCCCTCTCTTAACCTTACTATAATTCAAATTACAATGTTATTTAAAACCACCAGACCTCTTTGTGGCCAGACACCAGTGACTTTCCTGTCCTTTTCCCTACATGATTTGTTTAATCCTGCATCAGTGCAGTGTGTAAAACACCACCAAAGAAGAAATACTGTGCAAGGATTTAAAAATAACTCTCTGTTGATATAAAGCACTACACAGAGGAACTGGTGATAGAAATAACCTGTATGGCTGCATCCTGGTGTTTATTATTCATGAAGGGTTGTTAGTTCATCTAGAGATGTTCTTTGCTAGGTTTGCTGCTTCCCCACACATACCTGTGTGATTTGTCTTCCTATTCCACATCTTCTCCTCAGTGACAATGAGCTGTGCTGATTTAAAGGCTAAGATTGAGATCAGAACCAAGAGACATCACAGGTTGAATGTTTTTATGTATCCATCTTTTCAGGGAGAATTTGATTCCTGTCCTCCTTCTCTTCTCTGAGATAAAGCCTTCTAGCCTCTCTGGGAGTCTGGGGAGAAACAAAAATGTCAGCAGCTGTACAACAAATTATAAATTTCACCTGAATTTAAAATTTAATTTAAAATAATCTAACCTTGACTTTTTAAATGCTAGACAGTTTGATGTTTCTTACTACATGAACTTGAATTTACTTTCCACATTGATAGATGGCTATAAATATCCTGTACTCTGTTGGCTGTTTATCATTTTATGCTTCACCTCTGTGCTTTGGGTAAACAGAACTGTGTAAAACAGTAACAGAAGAGTAGCTTTCTTATCCTGTTGCTTCCTGGCCTACTGCAAGTATTTCATTGCTTGGTAGATTTTTTTTTTCCTATTGCTTCTCACTCAGATCTACAGTTTGTCTTCTTCTTTCCCTCTTCTCTTAATTTTCCCCTTTTACCTCTCAATTTCTTTTTAATTTTACAGCCCTCTCCTCAAAACACACCCCTGTACTAATCTGAAAATAAAGCAACGTCCTTCTCTGTTCCCTTTCCTGCCCCATGCCATGGGGATTTGCCCCTCTCCAGAGGGAGAACTCCTTATGAGCTGAGCCAAGGACAGCATGTAGCAGTTACAGTAAACTCAAACCTCTTCTCAGCCTCTCTGGCTCTCGAGCTGGGGAGGGTAAGTTCAGCAATACACTGCTTTACTCAGTGCAATAATAACTCTTTGCCAAGCTGCTCAAGCTCCTTGGCACTGGGGAGGAGGCTGGGGGAGCAGGATGGAGGATGCACAGAGCAAAGCTGGGAAGGGAGATGGCAGTGGCATTTCTCAGGTTATTTTTCCACTCTCAGCAGCCTTTTCCCCTTACGCAAGTGTGTGCTCTACCTATGGCTGCAGCTGTCATACAGCTGGCTAAATGTGTAAATAATAATTGACTTATCTTGACCCATTGTTCCATTGCTGAAACACGTTATTTAACAAATGAATGTCAAATGCTTTCCCCTAATTCATGAACTGTGCTGCTACTGCATGGGAAGTGCTGTGGCTCTGAAGTTAGAGTTTGACAACAGAGTCATTGTGAGTATTTTATCATTCATTATGGCCATGATTAATCCTGGCTCAGTACTGCACACTCACACAGGAATCTTAGATTGTCAGGCTTTTTCTTTTGGGAACAATATTAAGGATGTGTTGTACATTGACCAGTCCCATTTTGTGTCACCAGGACAGTGAAAATATGCCATACAATCCCAATCCCTATTTTAGCCTGAATGTTACCCCTACTGTTGTGGGTAGACTTTCATTTACAGAAGAATACTTATCAGGATGAGTAATTTATTCAGTACTTTTCACTTCACATTACAATTATATTATCTGAAGACAGGATTGCATAATGCACTCTCAGATATGAATATGAATTGTTTTGCACGTGTGTGCTTTGCCATCAGATATGGGAAACGCAAAAACAAATGTAGAAGGGCAAATGTATCAGAGCTTTTATCTTGCTAAAGAGTTCAGAAAAAAAGTAATTTTTGTTATTGTAGTTCATGTCCTTATTTTGATATATTTCCATTTCTGTCAGTGGCTAGTTTTATCATCTGAGCATTGAACGTGTTCATAGTTTTCTACATGACACATATTTAAAGCTTGATACTCATCTTTCCTTTCCTGAAGAGCCCAATAATATCATGAAGGATCAAGGGGTTCTGGACTGTTTTCATAGGGAGAAGTATCACATGGAAAGCTGCCTTCCTTTCCCAGCTTGCGGTGGCCTCTCCCTCAGCTGGGCTCCTGAGTCACTGGGAGCTGGCAGAGGAGTTTTGCTGCCTTCGATTTCACGTTAGCTGCACGACAGTAATACTTTAAGCTTTCTAGACTTCTGCTTTTTTTATCTTTTGAGTACAGATGCAGATTACACATCTCTCCCTTCTCTTGTGCTTACAGTCTGCTGCAGAGAAGGGGGATGCACACTTCAACTAGTCATGAGCCAGAAGCTTCTGTCACAGCAAAGAACTTTTTAACCTGTCTGTATATACCCAAACTCAGAGAGGAAACACTTCAGTCTTCCAGTTCTGATGACTTTGAATCATTTGTTTGCTGAAGCTCTTTGTGTCTGTCTGTCCTGCATTGCCTATTTCATTTTGAGGGCATTCTGGTAACAAGGAATCTATCACCACTGTGAGCTGTGTGCCGTGCCTCCTCTGTGTCACCAAGTGAGGTTGTTTATTCCTGTTCCAGTAATCTTTAGGCTATCGTTCTGTTTAAAGAGGTTTTTACCCAAAGGGGAATTACAGTCTCATATTATAAGGCTCATTTGGGTCCTGATCCAAGGGAAATTATTATTCAAATGCTCTAAAGAACTGGCAGATGTGACAGTATTGCTGTCCTCACTTGCACAAAGTAATTTTCATATATTTGCCCCCTGATCTTTGTCTTTATCATTGATGTTGGATTTATCCTTGCCAGCTGCCCTGTCTGGAGTTCTCAGCTTCCCTTAAATGTTGCTTGACATTTTGTTCATTCCTTAACCAAATCTGAAAGGTCAGGGACTACTAACACTTTTAAGATAATATTCTCCATATTTTGGGGTCAGAATCTTTCCTTCTTTCCTCTTTTGTTAGTACAGGATTTAGTGAGACAGTATCAGATTCTGCCTTAGAACAGATAACCCTGTGTACTCAAATAGGAAACAAATGACTGTGAACTGTAACAGGTATGAAATTATGATTTGAATACTATGGGTTTATTTCCTTTTAGTTGTTTGAGACATAGGTGTTCACATTTCCAATTGTTTGCACAACCATGAAAACAAATCGACTTCTGTTTCTATTATGCAAGTTTCTTGCACAGCTGTTGTGTAGGAGAGTCTTAAGAAATAAAACCATTCACTTTGTGAACTTGCAATACCATATGTGAAAAGGAAGCAGGTTCTGTCCTGCACTAGGCTGTGGATTTTGTTTGTTTTACAAAATTAACAACATAGGCAGATCTGTGTCTTGAGTAAATTTGTACATTCATTCTAAACTTCCCTCTTGTTTAGGTCAACACCACACAAGAGTTTTTTACTTTTTTAAAATCATTATTATTTTTTACTCACAAATTAAGCACAAAAATACTTCTTTTATTATCTAAGGGTTTTATATTCAGCTCAAAAATGCCAATATTATTATGAATGAAGTGAAGAGAAATTATATTTACTATGAAGTCTTAAACACAACATTATTCTTATTGTTTGTGTAATACATTTATGCAAAACCTGACTATTTAAAATAATTTAGCCATATTTATTCTGTTTATTGGTTTGGAAATAAATAATCTATAATTAAGTAGGGTACTTAATTTAAATATCTCACCTTTAAAAATCAGTTTAAAGTCAATTACTACTGTTTACTTTTTGGCTTGGTTTTGTTGGGGTTGTTTTTGATGATTGGTTGGATTTCAGCATCCTTGATACTGTTTTCTGTGTATTCTGTTGTGGAATTTGGTGACAAACCATGAAAGAGAAGCTGCATTTCCCCAAAAATTTTAACTGCATGGAAGGTTTCTTCCACAGTTTTCTTGCAAAAAGTCATGATAATTAAAGCCTATAACTTGGCGCCCTTCCTACGCCAGCCTTGCCGTTTTAGATTATCAAAGCAAGGATATGAGGGGCTGTGTATTTGCTGTGGGATCGTTGCCCACAGGATGTGGAAAGATTCCTTCTTTCATTAGTCAGTAATACCATTTGTAGAAAATAGGTGAATTAATGTCCATTAGCAATTAACAGATTTTGAATCTTTAGATATCTACATCAGCTATATCAAGCTTCTTCTGTATAATAAAGAAGCAGATACATGGTATTCACATAATCAGCACTAATCATGCCAACAATTAGTTTGATTTTTTTTTTAATATCTTTTTAATGGATTACTTTGGCTTTAGGTTTCTTTATGAAATAGGAATATTCTACAGTGTAAATCTAAATATGGAGACAAAATTCTGCTGAACAATGAGGAACAGTATCTCTCATGTCACTGTAATGAAAGCAACAATAAATTCTACTTGCCCCTTCTGACTGGCTGTAATTACAGCATTGGCTGCAATTCATTTGAAGAAAATTGTTTTGGGTGTTTTACCAATATAAATTATGACAAAAATATTTATGAAACTACTTAAGCAGCTTGTCAAAAATGTGCCTCCTCTGATAAAGAGAAAGAAACACTATTACAGCGTTCACATGGTGGTTTTTAGGCTCTTCCTTTTCAGCATCCCTGTTCAGGAATTAAAAAAAAAAAAAATTGTTGCTTTGTTTATCTTGTCAAAAGATTATCTTAGTAAAATTTCATAATGAACATAGAAAAGTTCATCAGGGGAAAATGAAAACTCATACAACTGAGAGGAAATGACTGTGGAGTAACAGCATTGAGAGACTTTGAGGCAATAGTGGGAGAACAAATGAGATGTTGATCTGCACTGAGATAGCTGAGAAGTGGTCACTGCTACCATAAGCAGCACATATGAAGTGTTCTCAGTTTGGGGCAGGGAAAGAACCCTTTCAGCATGAGCTCATGAAATAATAAACTCAAGATACCACATTACTGATAAGTCTGATCAATTATAATCTGCTTGGAGAAAAGCACGGTAGATAAGGGAGCTAGAATCAGATTTAAAGCACAACAATGCTTGGGAAATAGCAGTTTCATTTGACGTTTTAAGGGATGTGTTGTTCATCTACTCAACTACACTGCAATAAAACGACAAGCTTTGTTATTACAGCGTGAAGATGGTGAAGGCCACATTTTTCTAAACTTTATAGGCAGACAGTTTCTTTGAGATGCATAAAATGAGCTGCATGATATATTCCATTTTCATACAGTGCCCTCAGAGTGCAGTTACATGCACAAGTATCTTCACAGTTTTCCTTTTGTGTTTTAAAAGGGACTAAACATTCAGTTAATGTTGACTGTCTGGGCACCTTACCTGGTTTTGTTCAGAAGAAACCAAACGAAAACCACGATGAAGGCGACTCAGATCACACACACACACACACACACATATATATTTTACATACACGTTAAACTAATGATTGTTCTTCCCACATGTGATATATATTTTGTGTCCTTGTTGGAAATTAAATTTTTCAAAGTGCCAGGGAACTGTATCCCCCCAAAGGAATAGGCACAAACAAACTCTTAAACTTGAATCCATAATAATAATAATAAAAAAATAACAATTACATCACTGAGAGTATTTTGAATCTCCTAATAAAGAACTTAAAAGAGAAGGACAACAGGCATAGTTGTTACCCAGAAAAGAAAATATTTCTCTAATCTTTTATCAGCAATCTCTTGAAGGTAACATTGATTTTTCTATGCTATTAACAAGAAGATTTAATCTCTTGGCACCATCTCTGGTAACTTGTTGGGCATTTCATCAAGCAATAGATACAAAAGTGGATCTATCTGACTCAGTTTGTCATGTCCCATGTTTGACACACGGTGTTTGAGTTGCCTAGTGCTGTTTTATTAATTGTGTTCTTTCTAATCCAGCAGTAGCAGACAGAAAGCATATTCACAGGGAATTCAGCTTCAGCTGGAGTACCATAAGCTGTTAGGTAAATGAAAACAACAGAGTTCAGGAAACATTAAAAATGTAGCTGTCAATTCAAGTTCTGTTCATCACAGAAAAATGCAGACTAATGAAACAGAGAAATGATGACGAATGCGAGTATATCCATTTTAGAAGGCATCCAAAAAAGCTCCCACTCAGTAATTTCAGGAGTGATTGAAAAAAGGATGTATAGTTCAGCAGAAAAGAAGGTGGTGGCAGCATTGTTTGGATAATTGGTTATGTCAGATATGAGGTTACTGTATATACAAGATGTTGTAAGCATGAATTATACCTTTGATTTTTTTTTTCTCAATCAACGCTCCTGAAAAGTAAAAGGAAGTGAAAATCTTAAGAAAAAGAAAGTATGAAAAGCCCCATTATACTCTGTGAAAATATATTCTTGTATAAAAACTTGTCATACAAGAAGCAAAAGGGCACAGGTTTCCCTTCTCTGTTTGCTGAAGTGATGTGTAAAGCTGTAAGATTAACCAGTAAGCAGAATAGTTTATAGAAATCATTACAGACATAGGTGCTTCTTACAAAAATACTTGTTCAAAACAAGCTTCTTATATAAAACAGACTTGTTAGGAACAGAGGGAATGTTTGCCAGGCTTTGTCAGAGAGGGACCAAGATAACAAATACGCTTTGTGTTCACACCATTCTTATAGGAACATGCTTTGTCTAGAGTTTGAATTTCCACTTTTTAAAATTTGAATTCTGATAGTATAGAAGAAAAGGTGGTAGCAAACACTGGAAACAAAGATCCAAATAGCATTTTATAGTTTTAAATTGTATCTTTCACATCGAAATGTGTTTAATGGGTTGTAGAATTTGCAATCCCATTCTGACCTTTCTTCTTTCACCTAGCATTTTTCTGTCTCTGGTGTGTTTCATTGAATTTTTTTTCCAATATCAATCATAGCCAAAACAAATAAGGCAGTTAATATCTCAGCACTCCTCCCTCTTCTTCCTCACCCCTTCAAAAAGGCAATTCTTGTTCAGATTTGCATGCCAGTTTGAGACTTGTCTTTTTGAATATTATGTTGAAATCTCACAGTACCGCCCTCAATGAAATCTCTGCCTTGTTTGCTTCATCTTCATTGACATTATCTTTACTGATACAGGATTTTTGACTTGGTTTCTCTTCAGTGTCTAATAAATGCAACAAATTACTTGTCTGACCTGGCAATCTGTTAATATTCTCTCAGTTATTAAGCTCTTAAGCTGTGTGATAGCAAACCCAGCCTCAATTCTGTATTTTTCATGTAATTTTTTTTCCCTTGAACCTGCCCCACCTTCCTGCATGAAACTTTCTTGTTGTCAGTTTTGTTTGCTCCTGAAGTTTTGTCCATTATCTTCTCTTTTTGAGTTCCTCAGTACAAAGCACCACTTCTTTCTGAATCTTTGGATGACACCACTCAGATTTAATGTAGGCAAGCAGTTGAGTGTCAACAATTCCAGTCTCAACAGCTCTGGTGTTTTTGCCAGTTTAAGATAGAAAAGTGAAAAAGGGCGTTGTTTTCTTATAGAAAGGTTCCCTGTTCTGTACAGAAGTGTTTTGGGACAGCAAATCATGTCCTGCACACCAACTTTTCATATCTCATTTCTATGCCAATGCAGTGGAATTTAACTTTTTTCAGCATAGCAATTAAGCCTCTGGGGGAAAAAAAAAAGGGTGTAGAGCAGCCCAAATTGATCATTTGCACGTTTATCAAAATGAAATCTTTAAAATTTATGCAGATCGAAATTGGATAAATCTGTTTCAGAATTTCCAATGAAAGCAAAGGAATGGCAGCAGACTGTATTTAAATCTTCCAGAGCGCCTGCCTTTATCTAACAGTTTGAGGGATCATGAAGGAAAACATCTCAAATTCAACACCCTTTTGTCCCATTCCATTGATCCAGAGTTGCTCTAGTTAGCTTTAAACACCTTTTACTTTCTTACAGTTTTCAGCTATTATATCCATTTTAAATACCTTTTGAAAGAGCTAAGGATAGGATGGGGTAAGGTTTGGGTTATGGCTGTTGAGGAGCCAATTGGAATGTGAGATCAACAATCCTTTCCATGGTCGTTTCTTTGAGGTTCGGATTCGCATGCGTACACACTCCCTGTCATCTTCCACATCAAGCCCAAGGGGTCTTAAACAAAATTTTAGGTAACATACTAAGCATTTAATTTTCTTTAGAAGAACCCAATTATGCTAGAAATTAATAATTAAAAATTATAAATAGAATAAAGAAGAAAACATTAATATTATATCCTACGGCGACATTTTTCAGCATGATGTGTGGGGAATTAGGTGCAAAAATCCCATTTATGTTAATGGGTCTTGCGTGTCTAATTCCTCATATAATACAGTGCAAATTTACCCCCTGGTGTCTTTGATGGCACAGAGGACCAGCGCAGAGGGGGAGAAGAGTGATTTATTTGATGATCTGTCAATCATAATGGCAACCACAGAAAATTGCAAACTGATTTTAACCTCTCTAGAAACAGCTAGTTAGACCATATGCTTTTTTTCTCTTGCCAGATGTCATCATTCATCAATTTCTCATTAAGAAAATGGCACTCAAAAAAAAAAATAAAAGGGGTAGAGGTTTGTCTTTTTTTTTTTTTTTAAGTCCAGAAAATCAGACTGGAAAAGGTAGGATGAGGTAACCTTTATCAGAAATGGAAGTACTCTATGCCCTGTAGTTTTCAACTACAGCTCAGTCTGAAGTGCTTAAACCTGTTGCATAGTTTGTTTAAAAGGTTTTACATATTTACAATATTTCCAAAATCGGAGACCATTAAAAAAATCCGTTTATTCTGATGACCCTTAATCCCACAGAGTAATCTAGATATTCAGGGTACCATCTGAAGTTTATATTTTCTTTTAGTGCCATTGACTTGGAGGTCACAGATACCTACTTAAGCTCATTCAACCCAGGTGGATAATAGGGGTCTCCTCTGCCTGCTGTTAGGTGTTTGGTATTTTAAAATGAAGCAACCCATAAACAAAAATCACTGACAGGTAACAAAGATGTTAACAACAGAATAAGGCATTATTGTTCTTATTTTCATGAAGGCTGTCACAAGTGAGTGTACAAAGAAAGCTTTATAGCTAAGTAAGTTGTCATTTTTACTTCTACATTGGTTGAATTTAAATATAATTAAATAGGGTTTTTCCCCCTCTCTTTTTTTTTTTTTATTTCTTTGCAAATACATGCTTAAAGTGTCCTGGAGAGCCATAGGACATCATTTTCCAAATATGACATACCCTCACTTCTAAATAACATCAACATGTTGTAAGTGTTTGGTAGGCTGCCATTAAACAGCTGTTTTGTTATTAATATTTTATTGCCCTACGTTTTCCAAGATATTTTGACACTTGCTATTATTTCAAATGCAGCTTTTCTTGGAGTTTTTAATGGTTTGTGTATATCTCTAGACAGTTTCAAGATCTTGAAGCTGTCATAACATGTTAAGTAGGCAAATCAGCTAACACAGTAGTTTCAAGAAAGATAATTTTCTTTGCATATCTTCAATCTGCATCATTTTGCATGACTTATTACCAGGAGCTGACTCATTGACAAACAAGGCATATAGCTTATGGAATCGAGAATGGTTCAGAGTAAATGTCTTCAAAAAGCTGAGCACTGATCAAAATACTGAATTTTCTGTTGCTGACAGACAGTTCAAAATGTGCAGAGGCTGCTTGTGGTTAAGATTTCATTGGAAATACTTCCAGGAGTATATTACAGTTTTGATATATAGAAAATGTTTACCTCTGCAAGTGTCAGGCCTTTATGCATGCAACCTCACTCAATACTTGAAATCTAAATTTCTAAAGGCCATATATGGGACTGTAGTTGCTTCAACATTTTAATTTTCTTTTTTTTTTTTTAATTTACTCCTTCCATTCCTAGAGTAAGTAGGACAGTGAAGGTCAGAGTAATGGTGAAAATACAGAGTTGTGGCTTTTTATTCCTATAACCAGATCCCGTGCATCCGGTCAAAAACGTATGCTGTCATTACATTGCATTGCTATTAGCCTGTGCCCTTCTCCTGCTTCACACCCTTCCCAGGCTGCGAGAGGATTCTCAGCCTGTCAGAGCTTCAGGCTGAGTCTCTCCCAAAGACTGCTGATTGCTCTGACTGTGTGTGGTGATTGGGTTTCTGATGTGAACTGCTATCACAAAGCAGAATGCCAAATTCTGTTTAGGAGATTGTGTTAGACAAAACATCTGTCCTAGAGGTGAAAGGATTAATGTTTTATCTGCTGAAGCAGGCCTCAGTCTTACCTGTTTTATAAAATGAATCACAAAGCCAGTAAAGACTGAATACTGTTTTCACTTCTTGTGCTTTATAGCAAAACAAAAGTTAGCAAGAACTATTGCTGTTCTTTTCTGTCTGGTTGTTTGTCAGGTGCTGTGATAGCAACTTCAGAAGAGTAACTGACTCTCCACTACAGCAGATGGTGGTTGTTTTGAAGCTTCACACAAAGCTTTAGGAACAACCATCCCAAATCTGTGTTTCAGACCTTTCATGAAAAGCAAAGAAAAAGCTGCCTGCATCGTTTGAATGCAGTTAAGAAGGTAAAAGTTGATGCTAAATATCAGTCTTTTTTCAAGTAAAAGTCTGTATTAATTTCAAAGAAATTGTGCAGAAGTAAAGTCTTGAAGATTGAATTTTTAGCAAATAAAGATTTTGATATTTAAATCTTTCTAACTGTCATTTTGCTCAGTAGAAAAGAAGCAGCTCTTCCCACTAAATAAGATTTATCAGGAGGACTGAAGTTTAAAAAATACAAATGAATACATTTGACTTTTTAAATATTTGAAGAACTAACATGACTTAAACTGCCTGCATGATGACACTGACTAAAGAGAGGTTATCTCTTCCATGTGTATGCATTACAAGAACACACATAGAGCCCAGTTTCTCCCTGCTGGGTGGGTGCTCTGTGCTGCCCCGGTGACACAAAAAACAACCCTTTGGATGCTGAGCAATTGAAGGGGGTTTTGTTATAAAAGTTCTGTGCAAGCCCTACAGCAGAAAGCATTCTTCAAGCAGGAGAAGAGTGATTATGGCACTGCCCTATTCAGTAATCCCCAGGGCCAGAGAGGGCCCTTGCAGCCATCAGTCACTGCACCAGGCGTGGGCTGGGTCTCAGTCCTCCTCAGAGTCGTGCACATCTCACGGTCCAGTGTCCTCTGCCACCCCCCATGTCTGACCTGGAGCCCAGGAAAGCTGAGGGCTCAACTGCATGATGGGAAATGGGAATTATAAAACTGGGAAAACTCTGATGTGACCATCCAGCGCCCCACCTGAGGTTCTGAGTGTCTGCAGAAGCAGCTCAGGTACCAGGTTCTGGGTGGCAGTATTAGGTTGCTCCTGTGGTCCAGGTGCAGCTGCAGCAGGGGTGGCCCTGTGCTCACCTGGGCAGTGACACGAGGTTTGTTCTGTTGGCTCATTGGGGCTTTTGATTCAGGATATGATGTGGTGGTGTGTTCTGTAGCGTGACTGTTACCGTGCTGCTTCCCGAGGACACCTGCGGTTTGTTTGCCTTTGAAGAGCTGTTTGGCTTTTATTTTGTGCCTCTGCATTTTTGCAGTTTGTATTATAGGTGAGTAGGATATCTGTTGTCTTTTTGATCCTTGAGTATTTTATGAATTGAATAATTTTTAAATGAAGTAGGCAGAAAGAGAGAAAAGGAGAACATCGTTTACTTAAAAGTAACATGTCAGGCTCATTTAGAAACATTTACTGGGTTTTTACTAATCCTCTTATGGGCATAGCATGTTGGCTCAGTGGAGAAATTGTGCAGTCTGTTAGCCCTCCTGTCCCTAAGGGATTCACCTCAGCAGTGATGTTGACCTCAGTGCTTCATTTTTGTGTTGAGATGTAAGCATCTGAATTTTGATTTATTTCTCTTTTGTTCTCATAAGTGGGGAAAAACCCCTCAAGTTTCCAATGGCTGTCAGCAAATCAATTCAAGTTATGTAGTTTACTGCCTGAATACAGGGACAGAGAAGACTCTAGTTAGTCAAGCTACTTCTCTGTTAGTTGTTTATATGAATAGAAAATTCAACTGAATTTGATTTTGTGAAATTTATAAATCAACTGCCTCATTAAAACAATTTCTGAAAATTGGGATGGAAAAAAAAGGAGTAACAGCAGCAGTGTGCTCTTTTCTTTTCCTGGAATTAGATGTGCAGAGCAGATGAACATCTCACAGATATGTATGCAGCAGTCTGTAGAACAAAGAACAGTAGGCTTTAAGTACTGCTATGTAATTTTGATGTCCCATTCATTCCACTTGCCATTCCTCACACCTAGAAATGCATAGTCTCTACACAGAGATTAAAGCAGAATCAATACAAAGCAAATAGAATGGCCATTTTCATCTTTTATCCCAACTCTTTTCCGTTCTACACTAATTTCAATGAATCACTTCTGAAATCACTTCTGAAATTATGCTCTTGAAAGCAAGAGAAATTTTTCCTCTCATAGTATTTTCTGAAGTCCATTGTTCTGGGGAGGTGGAAGATTCAAAATGGCATGAAGGAAAATACCACACCACTAGTTGTACATAGGTGTAATAACCTTGATTGATTATTTTTTTCTTTTAATGCATTTAATACAGGGATCTGGAGCATAAAGATTACTTGATATTCTATCATCAGTGACTTTTGAGAAACTCTGAACAAATATATCTATTCTTGCTATCCATTTAGACTGTTTTATGATATGAATTATTTTTGACTGGAGTTTTGAGTTTAAAAAAGTCCTTTGAGGTGAGAAATCCAGATGCCAAGGGTGATGAAGCATTCTATTCTAATAAATAATGAAGACATTTTTGTGGCTTGTTTACAGAGCAGTAGCTGCCCATTCACACTGGACATTTTATCTGAGGGTCACAATCACCAGAAGTGTTCCAAGCACTTATGAAGTGTTAGCTGCAGTCAAGAGCAATTCATTTCCTCCTGTGTCAGCAGTGGTTTAATTCCTCTAAGAAGGGGAGAGAAAAACACTAGAAATATTTACTATTTTTAATTGCTCTCTGCAGTTGAATTACTTGCAGATGGAACAGTGTAAATACGAGTTGACTGACCCAGAGCTGTGTTTTACTGCCAAGCACTGGAGGGACTGGATTCACATAAAGACAATCCAAAATGGGAAACAGCAAAGGAACCTGGACACACAAGCTGTTTTTAACAGGGCCTATCACTGGGCCTGGTTTGAGACACTTTCTGAACACATCAGCTTCAAGCATAGCTTTAGCGCCATTAACTGCTTCGGTCTGCTCTTTCTGTGCTGGGGGTTGAGCCCCTGTGGCTGTGACCCATCCCTGATGCTCTCTGCAGGCCCCTTCCAGGATTGTCCCCTGCTGCCAGAGCCGTGGCTCCCTTGGGAGCAAGGGGACTATCTCGAGTGTTGGCTCTGGATCCCAGCCCACACCAGCTTAGATTGTGATTCTTAGGGTGCCCAGGCCTGGAACAGTCCTCCCGGCCTGACTTTTTTTCTGCCTTTAAACTATGTTTTTACCTTTTCTGTATAGTGACAATCTAGTGACTGGATGCAGAGAGAATTTAGGGCATGGATATAATGAAAGAATTGCTGAGGAGAGGGGCTGTGTGGTGAGGAGGATGAACTAGATCACTGCATGTCTGTAAAAGCACAGAAGTAGCCCAAGGGAAGGGCACAAACAGTCAGGGAGGGTGTTCTGGTGGAATCCTCGCTTAAATTGACCAAAACCACAGTGCAATCTCATGCTCAGCATGTCAGTCCTCATATGCATCAACACAGTTCTTTCTTGGAGACTCAAGGGTAATGCAAGGACAGAGCTGAGGTTTGCCCCTTAAGGAGCTGAGTATCATTTCACACTACCCAATGTTTAATTACCACCTGCAGATTAACATTTTCCAATAAAGAGCCCAGGAATAAACTGCAATCCCAGTCTTGAGCATAGTGAGTGTACTGCTTAGAGAAGCAAAGCTGTTACGGCCAGAGCACACGAATCCCCTGAGAAAATGAATCTCAGGCTAAACTGTAAGCTACAAGAATAAACCAGCAAAGCTGATTTGGGTGAATGTTATAAATAAATAAATAAATCTTCATTTCTCATTTGTATGGGGGATTAATAAAAAAACCAAAACAAACAATTTAAAAAAGATGGGGCATAGATGCAATTTTATATCTTGGGATTATAAAATAAAATACACAATGGATATTCATCTAAAATTTTGCTTGCATAAGGTGATTCAGTGCTGTGTAATCCCTTCCAACCCACATAATCGTAACTGTGGAAGTACCATACTCACAGGGCCAAGATATGCAAGTTAGTATTCAGATCTCTTATATATGTTCCATTAATGCATTTAATGGAGAGTATGGTTAAGTCCTCTTTTATTTTTCTTTTTTTCCGCCTTTCTTTTTTTAAGCAAAGCAGGAAAACAGTCTTTGCAGGACTCCAGGGATACGTGATACAAATTAAAATGTAGATTTAAATATCCCTCCACTGCAAGAGACATACTGCTCTTTCAAGCCTCTGTGTGGATTGATCTCTGAAGGACAATATGAAAAATTTTATTTTTAAATGCTTTATTTTCATCCTAAATTAACTTCTTCTTCTCTAACTTCTCTTGACTATTGAATGAACCCAAGGGTAAAATGCAGATTCTGTTTTAATCTTATTTTGCATAATACATTTGCACATTGTGAGTCATGGTACCCAGAAGGAAAGAAGCAGTGTTTAATTATATAATTCTAGAATTCTTTCTGCTAACTTTAATATTTTGATTCTATTCATTTGTAGCATGTTAACAACAAAGCCATGTTTTGAGATATGTGTAGGCTAATAGGCACTTTCATTTTGAAGAATACTGGTGTTAAGTGTTTTCGGTCTTTCAAAAATGCTGTGCAATTTTTGTTTATTTTTGTTGCAGCCAGACAACACAAATGTCTGTTTTAAACAAAATTGTGCCTGCATATACATATTTGTTGTGCATGAGATCTCTGTGGCAGGCAAGATTTCTTGATACAGATACAGTTGATCTTAGGTTTAATCAGATTTTGAACAGGTACAAGTTTGAAGCTGTATGAATGCTCCTCTTTAAAGCTTCCTATATTTCAGAATGGCCAGTGCTGGTTAAGTGCTTTCACTGCAATATTTGGCGAGGTGCAGAATGGTGTTCAGCCTGTGCTGGAGACTGAGCGTGCCTGGTGCCTCACGTGCTCCTTCTTTGGTGGCATAAATGCAAAGACTGATGTTATACAAGAGGGATTGTTGGGATTGGCAGGACTTCTGTCCACTAAACACTGCATCTGAAAAAACTGGCTCAGTACAAGGGTAAGAACTTGCCCAGTATGGTCGGGGTTCTTTTTAGTCTGTGTCTGAGTTTAAATGTGCTTCTTACAAGCATTGAAACTGAAAACATCTAAATTTTATTCTGTTTCTTGGTGCATTTGGTGAGTGTTCTCTGCATTAAGGTTGCATACAGCTTTGAACAAGTCTAACTGCTCTGAAGTAGGAGCTCTGAAACACTTTGCTGAATGGAATCTTTTGTGTCTGGGGTTCTCTCACACATGAGGGGGTGTGTGTATATGAAATTAAAAAGGAAGTTATTTGGCACAGTATGCTGCATTTCAATTTAGTAAGGATCTAAAGCATTACTGTAGTCTGATTTATTGTAGAGGCTCTGAAAAACAAGGTTTCTATTGTCTTGAGCTGTTTCAGTGGTGTTGCTGGCATGACACTATAATCCAAAGGACAGAATATCAATCAAGCTAGGATGTACAGGAATGTAAACAAGCTTTAGAAAAAGCATCCAACAGTTTGTTAAATAGACCACAACAAAACGAGTCCATTATCATTGCAAAAACAGCTCTGAACTTAGTATGTCTAATTATCTGAATAGCTTGGGAAAAGCATAATTAATCCATCAGCAATATATGGTATTCTAATTCTGATACTGGATGGTGATTTTTGTGATTATTCATATTTTTGTCAATATATCGGCATCTCCTAAAGATGAATAAGCATAAGATTTTTTTCTTTTTTTTCTCCTTGTGGTATTCTTATTCTGGCAGAGTTTAGGAATGCAGTCCAAATCCCAGGAAACTTTTTGTTTTATTAATATCAAATGTTCTTTTTCTTTAATATTGAGGAAAGAGATTTTTCTTATCATTAATCTAATACTGTTACCATTTTGGGAAGCCTTCTCAGGTTATGTTTTGCTGCCTCACCTAACACGCCTTTGTTTTGGATGCGTCAAAGTAATATATTTTATTTACATTTCAGTCATGCTGTGTGAGCCCACAGATTTGTGCAGGGCTACCCAATGCACTGATGGTTTCTATGGAATGTGGGTAGTGTTATAAGGAGTTTATTGTGCTGCTTTGCAAAATGAGGGGGGAATGTGCAGGCATCAACCCTCCAGCTGGTTAACCCAGTTCCGAGATCTCTGGGTATTTGTGGGCAGAGCAGGTGATGAAGCTCTGGAATCTCTGTGGCATCTGCAGCAGGGGCTGGAGGAGGAGTCAGTTTGCAGCTCACTCTGGGAAGGTGTGATGTCTTTGCAGGGAGTTTATATAGTTTCCAGGGCCAGAAATGGTTCACTAGGTTTATATATACACACCCATTAAGCCTCTTTGTAAGTCCTTTTAAATCTGGTTTGTATTCCAGGTGGTTCATTTGCTCTGTTTGCTGTCTTTTCGGATAGAACTGAAATACGCTGATCTCTTAAAACACAAACAAATGTCTTTGGAGTTTGCAAATCAAATAAAATTGGGGAAGGAATCAATATTTTTGTTTCTCCAAGTTACAAAAAACGTCAGTCAAACCAATGCTGAAGAGTAGTTTTGAGTGCTTTCTTCTATTTGTGTTTTATACAATACCCCTTTCTTTGCCTCTACCATACCTGTTCCTGAATCTCATTGTTCCAATGGCACTGAGTACAAGTGAAAGTATAACAGAAGTTTATGCAGATGTTGGTGTAAATATATTATCACTCACTTCACATTTGGCATTCAATACTTCAATTTGGTTTACCACCTCTGCATACTTCCATCTTCTGGTATGACTGGCTCTGCTCTGTTTCCCCTGAGGTGTGCAAATTTCAGAGCCCTCGGCACTGTGTGGCATATAACAGATAGACAGTTCAGGAGAGCAGCAGCTCAACGAGATTCAGCCTCTCCAAAATCAGCCAGCCATGGAGCTGTGTGTGGTGATGACACTTCATCTCAGCAAAGTGTTTTCCTAGTGGTTTACAGCTCTCATATCAGCTGGAGCCTTATCTAATTGCTTGGCTCAGAGTATCTGCATGCGTATCTATTTATTTCACCCAAATACTTGCACTAATGGCCAGTCCCTCTGTTTCTCAGTAGCCGAGACAACTGCACACTTCTGCCCATTGCTCTTTGATTTGTTTTTCTGTGAGCTTCCTGGCTGTTGTGTATAAGATATCTTCAAGTCACAAACCTCTGAGAAGACTGTGAATTTGTTGAGGGAGTTAACATTAATACAAGCTTTTTTTAAAATTTTATTATATCAGGATAGTTCCCTCTTCTTTTCCTTTTTTTCCTTTTCCCTATTCCCTTTTTTACTTCCGCCCCCCTTTTGTTTTCTCCTTTTCCTATTTTGTTTTTGCCTTTCCAGAAACAGTATCCTTCCTTGAATTTCTGACGTGTCCTTTTTTTTGTCATTGTCAGTATGATAAAGGGTGATCATAGAACAGAAACCTGTACTGTGAACCAATTGGAAAAGTTAAACAACTTTCTTTATAATGAAGCAAACCTTGGCATTTTTTAATCTGCAGTACTCTGTTAGTAACTGACTTGAAGTTAGCCTGAATTTTGGAATAGAAAACCATGTATTTCACTGAATATATTCCTGAGGGACTTGAGTCTCTTCTCCATTGATGATATTCTCAATGCATTATCTGACTCTTGTTTCAACCTGTGAGTGATGTCCTGGCCCCAAAGCAATTAATTCAGGCACACAGCATTTTGATTGTTGCTTTGTGAAATACATGTGTTCTGCTCATAGCCAGCTCTGTCAAACTCCTTCCAAAATCTGTATTTCATCCTGCATGGATATCTCAATTGCAAGTTAAATCTCTCTTGCTGCATTTCCAGTGCTGGTTTCCTGTAAGCCTAAAGAACTTAGCAAGGTTTTGGATGTTTGTTTTTAGCTTTGGATTTACCAGCCGTAGGCCACATAGTGTAAGTGCCTGCCATAGGTCATTGTTTTGATTTCTTATCTCGTGTTGACACAGTGACATCCCATCTAAAAAATACCATAAACACAAACTGCATGTGCCAAATTGTTACGGTTGGGATGACAAACAGGGGATTTGTATGGCAAAAACCACAGGGCTTCATGGCTTCTTTAGTGGCTGAGGGGTTTATTTACTCCTGTCTTAAATACAAGAGGACTTTGATTCAGCTCAGTCTGCTTGCTACAAACTTTATTTGATGTAAACCCTGTTCCATGTCAGCAGCCCTGCTTTTGCCAGCCCCTTCGTGTATAGTGTGCCTCTTGTCCAGTTAAATAAGTGTAGGCACCAGTGCCCCCATTCCTGATCAGGAGCCATTTTTCCCTTTTTAGGATCCTTGCATTTTTATGACAACAATTTTAAACAGTATCTCATTAATTTCACTCTCTTGATCAATTGCTCAGCCTTTGATTTATTTTGTGGCATTTCCTCCATGGTCTGAGGCAGCACCTGGCCAGAGTCAGCTTCAGGCCCTGTTCCCACAGTCTTGGGTCCAGCTCTGACTTTCAGACCCTCTCACTAGAAGTTAGAACCAATAACTGCTTGTACAAAACATACAGGTGTAAAATACGGACCTGTAGGTGCTTTGTTTTAATGCTAAAAATCTCAACTCCTTTCTTCTGAATGAGTGTTGTACTGTATAACCTGTGCCCAAATAGGTGATAAGCCTTTTTAAAGAGGAAGCTTTATTATTTAGGGAAAATGTACTGATAATACATGTGGGGATGGGAATCTGTAGTATTGTGGGACTACTGGAAAATGAAAAAAAAACTTTGGCAAACTTTTTAAAAATAACAATCAGCAGTGGTTAAATTGTATGGGTTTTTTCCCAGTGATCTGATCCATGGCAGGAGTTTAAGGCTGTGGAAGTAAATTTTTAATCTAGATGGTGGATGAATGATGAAGATTTGATTTGATTTGATTACATTTTATTTAAGAGAATGAGTCACTGGTCCAGCTATGAAAGATCCTTTTTTAATCTGGTAGTTTAACTTGAGAAATTTGTAGGCTAAAATATCAGCATTTGCAGACTCACGGGTAATGTGCAGGAAGTCTATATGGGACTGTTCTCAGATGGTGCTTGACTCTTGATTTCCTATTCAGAGTAGTTCCTTTATTGTGTGCTTGGATAGTAACTGAACATAAACTTCAACCAAGAAGGCAGCAAACTAAGTTGTGTTTTTATCTTTTTGAAATAGATTTGATATTAAGTTATTCCTGCCTTTTGTGTAGATTTGGTTCAGCAGGTCTTCTGCACTAGAGATACTGTAAAATTCATGGGAAAAAAGAATTCCAGGCTTTGGAGAGGATTTTTTTCCTTGAATGACAGGGACAGGATTTCAGCTCGTAGTAAAACATGAAAGTAATTGTTAAAGGAATATTTATACTACCAGATGTTTTAAGGGAAATCTGAAATTCTGCAAGGTCTTTTAAAACATTAAGTCCTAGCAGTACATTTTTTTACTGGTAACTTGGTAAATGTATCAATGATACTGACTTTCCACTAAATTTACAAGTGGCATTCAGTATTGTTGACATTTAAATAATTTTGTAAATTGAGTCTCCATGACTGATCAAAGCAAAAATACTCAGTATAAAAATCTTGAGAAAAGGTCTGGTCCTTTAGTAGCCTAAATCCCATTAACAATGACTTTAGAATAAAACCTTGGGCTTTATTAATATTTTTATTAATTTTCCACTAAAAATATTCATAATATAGCATGTACAGGAAACAGAACCTTTTACTTGACTTTTTCAAACTAAAACAACAATGAACAAGCAATACCAAAGGGTTAGCTTTAAATTAAACTAAGGAATCTAACCATTTATTAGTAGTAATCACTATGTGTTGTTTTATTAATACCAACGGTTAAAGAATTTGTTTGAACATTACATTGGTATTACCTGCAAGCTGAAGTTATATTATTCCTGAAGATAGCAATATTTTTTTTCTAATCCGGTGTATGTGCAAGCTTCCATGACAGTGATGTTTAGATATTTATTTTCCTGATATCAAATAAAATTAAAATAACTAAATGTTATGGGGGAAAATGGCATTGCTAATGCATCCAAGCAGTGGACTGTAGAGCTCACTGTTGTGGGTGTATTTGCAGGTAACTTGTCTCCAGGACAGCTCATCAATAGGATTTTACAACTCTGGAGAACATTGATAACAGTGTTATCAATTTGGAAAAAAGGGCTTTAGTCTTCTCAGTTGGAATAAAATGTATCAGCAAACACAAAGCCAAGCAAACTGAGGTGAAGGAAGGAGAATGGAGGGAAAAGAGTGGGCCATGGGTCCTTATGTGATGGATGATCTGGGGGATGTTTCCCAAATAACTGAGGGCATGTTGATTTTAAGTAGTAACAGGAGCAGTTTTTTGTAGTCTTCTCCCACATTTCCTGATTAAATGTTCATATAATGATTTGCACAAAATGAAGAGGGTTGGAATTTTCTATTACTTTTTCTTCACAGTAGACCTTTAAGTACAACTGCAGTTAGAAGGAGATTGTAAATCAATATGTTATTATTCCACATATCATGCATTTTGCTTTCTGCTGCTGAGTACAAGCATTTAAGGATTATACCTACTTGGTTAGAATGCATTGCAATCATTAGCAGCACTAATGATTGGGTCTGCACTTCACAGAGTTGCTCATAGGCACTTGTTGCCATTCTGTTGTGCAAAGGGAAATCACATGAGCATGGTGTTGTGATATTTTTTTCACAAAAGCATTTTGCTGTTCAGTGTAGGCTTTTTATACCCAATAATTATTTCAAAAGCATTCATTTAGTGTTATCCTGAATTTCAGAGCTGCTGAACATAGTCGTTTTTTCACTGAAACTGAAGAGAATTCTCTGTTTTCGTTATCTTCAAAAGTATGGCTGAACAGGCACAGTGGAGTGATCCTACTGGAGTGAGCTTTTTACTCAGATTTTGCTTTTTGCAGTTCATAAGTGGCTCTTACTGGCTTATGTCAGCTGTCCTGAAGGAAGATCTGAGCAGTGATCGGTTTCCTAATTGCCACTCTTCTCTAAATCATTTGCATCTGAGCTGAAGAAATCTTGCTCTCTCTAAATACTCTGCAGGACTTGGTTTAAAATCAGATATTGTCAGAGTTGTTAAAGTGTAAACACTATCAGGTGAAAAAACATCAATTCACTCTACATGTCCAATCACATAATGTTTTCTTAGGGGGGGGGGAAGAAAACAAATCTAAGCCCCTAATTTAAAAAAAAAAAAAAAAAAAAAAAAATTGAGTATTCTCCAGAAAACAAAGGAACTGTCTGCATTATCCCTAATTACATACTGTGTACTTTGAAAGCCACCCAGAAAAATATCACACTAGAATTACAGAGAAACCAGTCCTCATTATCTCTCTTAGGGAATTAAAGAAATAGCAGTTTGCACAAAAACGTACAGATTTGAGGGGCATTTAAAATGGATCAAAAAGGGAAGAGCCAACCAACTTCCTGTATATTATTATATTTAGAAAATTAAGAAAATGGAAAAATATTTATTTACTTTTATGAAACTGTTTCATTTTCAAAAGTGACTTCTGTAAAAAAATACCCATGCTGTGTAAAGGATTGGTTGATGGACTCTCAGAGTTCTTGTATATTGAACCCAATGCACCCTGGAACCTGTGAGTGCTGCTGCCATTGTCTGTCTGCTTTGCAGAACTGGCTTTAAACAGAACTGCTCTGTGCATGTTTAGAAAGCCACTGCTGCTGTTTTGAACTCGGAGATTTGATGTTTGCCTGGTCTTGGGACTATGCTTAGCCAGGGGAATTAATGAAATAAAACCCTAGGAAAAAACCCCAAAAGACAAAAAATTTAATAATTTAAATTAGAAGGACTGCTTAATTAGGATATTTTTATTATTGATTTTTTGGCAGCTCTTCTGTAATTATGATGCCTAGAAATAATTCAGACTGATCTTTTTTATAATCAACAAATATTCCTAGGATAAAAAGCAATGTAGGTAGTTCTTCAGCAGAATTTAAAAAGCATTGTATTCCAAGGAAACAAAATTACCACACCCTTCCCCCCAGATATTAGTCAGGGAAAAGTGGAAGAGCCATCAAACATATCAAACATAGGAAAAGGGGTTATAAACATTGAATCTATTCTATTACTTTATAGACTGTTATTTAAAGACAATTTAATGATGAAATTAATTTATTTCATTTTCTCTGAAGACTTAGTTTTCAAGCATTTGTGATTTTCTTTACTATGACTTAGTTCTCAAAAAGGAATCATTGTAAACTCTTTTTTTCCTTTTAATTTTTTTACACACCAGATATGGATATGTTTGTTCAGAAATGTAGTTGTTGAATTTTGGTTCTTTATATTAAATACAATGAGGTTTTCAGATTTTCAAGCAACAAGCTTATTCAAAATTTGAGCAAATACTCCTTCAGTGTAATAAAGGATGTGCAAATAATGCAAGGGTAATTCAATATATATTTGTCTCTGACAGCAATGCTGAAGACTCTCTAGTCAGCACGTCTTCAAGTGTGTACATCTGTGATTTTTAAGTTTTCATCATTTTACTTTCAATTTTTATCCACTTCTTTCCTCCCCCTTCTTTTTTTCCATTAACAAATAAGATCATACAGAAAAGTCACCTTTCCTGTGGGTTCCCCAGGCTTATTGGGTTCCCTGGGGTTATGTGGTCAAAACAAGTAAGATTGTAATTTCTGTTGAGGCTTTTTAGAACTAATGAAAATTATCAACATGTCGCACAGCTGCATTTCAGTTTTGTTTGTCAAAGCCCAGAACAGAATTGATTTTATAAATAGATACTAAATGTGGGGACAGAATATGCATACTGATGAGCTCAGGATAAAACTTTGTTTGGAAATACTTTTACAATTTACCCATGAAGAAGAAAAAGAATTATATGTCAAACAGAACAAAATAAAGCAATTTTTTCTAATGTCATTTAGGCAATTTCATATCCTTCACAATTTATCTTCCATAAGAGTTTTTTTCCTTCTGCTCCATGATGAGATAGAAAAAGGTTTCATGTGTAGTAGAAAGGACTCACATGCTTGGAAAAATAGAACATCTTGTTTGACTGTAGCACAGATTCAATGAGTCTGACAGAAGATTTTTAGATAAAGTTAGTTAAAATCAAATTGATCTGGGCACCATTTCCCTACTTAAAGTCACTTAAAGTGACTGGATAATTCCTACTGCTTATAGAATGATTAAATTTCTATTAAGCAACAGAGGAGGTTGAATGGGGCTCTTCCAAAGTCTGGTTTACAGCACACTCTTCATGGGTCTTACAGACTTGTTGATCTTTTTGGTATAACTTTCAGGGGTGTCTTTAGGATTATCCAAATTCATCTGCTGCAGGGACCTGGAAATATTTTCTCTCTAATCTTATTCTACAAATCAGACTATTTGACTGTTAAAATATAAAAGCTGCTTGGATGGTGATAATGTATCACTGGTTAACAAAGCTATTTATATTGAGGGAAAAGAAGCAACTCTCAGATATACAGCACGCTTTCTATCAAAGCTGAAGTGTGTTTTGCTGTTTTGAATTATAGAGCAGGTGTATGCCCACTATGTGACATCCAATTGCCAAAGTATGACCTCAGTGAATACATAAAATATGAGTTTGGGCAAACTGTGCTGATGATAAGCTGTAAAGTGGCCGGGCGGTGTGGCTGGAATCGGAGGCGTCGCTCTCGAGAGTTCCTGCACTCCAGCTAATGCTGGGTGGCCTCTGAAGCCTGCCTGACTTTAAAAAGGTTGTTGTCTAAATCACTGGGTTGTAATAAACATTCTGGTTTGTGGTCTTTGGAAAATAATGTTTGTTCCATAGAACAGCTGAGGATAGCTCTGAAAAATCAACACCACTGATGGGAAAGGAAAAAGCTGCTTAGGTTGACAGGTATTGGCCATTCGTACTGAGCATAACCATTGTGGCTGGTGTTGTTAATAAGAACAACAGGAGCAAAAATTGAGATATGTAAAACATTGGATCAGAACTGAAATAATGCTTGTAGCATGCATAAGTGTTGAAATAAAGTGAAAATAATTTTGCTGGGGTTTTTTTGTTTTGTTTTAAAATTTAATGTGTCTTATTTTCCCATTAGTTTTCATATTACATCAAGAACAGTCAATCATTCATTTTTCTTTAAGTTATAGTTTGCCAGCTGTATTTTGCCACCACGTTATTTTGTCACTGCTGTGCTAGATACCCTTCTTAAAGTGATTTAACTCTGTAGTAAGTATTCAAAAATAATATGCATGGCTGAAAAATTTTGATTCAGCCATACTGCAGAAGTGAGCATCATCCTTGGCTTTGATTTTGACAGATTAATATCTCTGCCTTCATCTCTCTAAATATAAAGTTGACAACATAGCTGATAGATTAGCCCTTTTCTTAAGTCTTCTCCTAAAACCTCATTGCTAGCTATGAATTTATGTGCTGAACAAAATTAATATGTAGAACAATGGACATCAGAACATGGTTCAAGACTAAGCATGTCCTTTTACTTTAGTTTCTTTGGAGAGATAAAATACGTCTTTCATTTTTGAAGGAAAGATTTTTAAGCGTTTATCTGCATTCTGTGATTTTGAAAATTTCATTCTCAGTATTTTAGGCCTGGGAGTTAGGGTAAATAAATGTACTGATGCAAATCCATGGTTTGATTTCAAGTTGGATTGGTCCTTGTATTTCTGTGCCACAAATTTAACAGAAGGTGCCTTATACAAATTACATCTTGTTCAAAATGTAGCTGCCAGAATATTAATTTGAACAAAATATTCACAACCCACATTATTTCCAACTTCTGGATCTTTTGCTGAATTTTCCAATCTGTTGATTCTCCACTTCTGTGTATTTCCTGATTAACTGGCAAGCTTTTGAAAAAAAGCCATCTTAGGGATTCCTTGTGTTCCTCTGAACCCAGGCTGGTTTCTGGCTCTTTTGTCATCTGTTGAATATCTCTTTTGAATATCTGCTCCTTAGTCCAGCACATACAAATGAGTGATTGGTATGACTGTGTTTATCTGTGAGTTATTTCATTTTGATACAGACTGAATCAATTCATTCCGGCTGATACACAAGAGATTTTTCCAGCTTCACTTAACTAGACCTGAGAGCCTTAGGTTTTCTGAGGGATTGAAGTGTTTCTAAGTGGCAGACAATGGAAGCTGATGTGACTTTCACAGCTGAGCTGGACGTGGCCCCTCTTCCACACTCTCAGCAGTGCGTTCTCCTGGAGAACAGCTCAGAGGAGGGACCAGGAGCTGCATGCTGCCTCCCCCTCTGGCCAAGCTTTGGGATCAGACTCCTCACTTGTGAGGGCTGTTTGAGAGGAAACTAAAAGAGTAAAGAGCAGCTTAGAGTTAAAGAATAATGGGCAAGCATCTGCCAGACTGGCAGAGGGATCTCTCTGCCTTCCATGGCGCGGGAACTCGAGATACAACCGAGCTGTCCCAGCTCTGCGAGGTCAGGGGTGGGATGGGATGGGATGGGATGGGATGGGATGGGATGGGATGGGATGGGATGGGATGGGATGGGATGTGTGGCTCCTGCCTCATGTCTGTGTCCAGCTTCTCACAGTCTCCCTCAGAACAGACTTCTAAACCAGTTACAAAGCTGAAGATTACTTTAACAGATATTAATACACTGGTTTGATTGTATTTGGATTGCTTCCTAAGGAGAAAATGTTATTTATGTTATAACTGTCAGAGAATAGAAGAAGAATTGCCTTAACAAACGCATTACATCCATGTGTTTATAGATCCAGACTCCCTTAGGGAATGCTGCCAAAGATGATATTCCTCACATTTGGTTTGTGTGTTGCATCTTACAGTAGAAAAATACACACTGTAAAGGCATTATTATCCTCATAAATGAGGTCTTGATTAAAAAGAAAATTTAAACGTGTCCTTAGATCTCACTGAGGCCAGGGGGGCATAAAAATAAACTGAAAATTAAGTATATGTTCAGCATCTTTAATAACTTGACTGTATTCTATTGCTGGGCCCAGAATTTTATTAAATATATTTTTGAAATTATTCAGATGTGCTACAGTGTATTTATGAAATAAACATCCTTTTTTTTTCTGTTTGGTTTTTTTTCCACAATGTTCTAATTTCACAGGTTAGATTTAGAAGTATGTATGAAAGACTAAGTTTTTTACTGCAGTTTAATGGTATCCTGGTTTTTAATAATAGAAAGTAAATGTAAAGTAGTGCTTTCTTTTTTCTTACTTTCAGGATAAGATATTTTTCAGTGTAATCAAGGATAGCAAAATCTGTTAGGAAATACTGTGTGCTTGCAGAGTTTTAGCTATGCTACCTTAGGAACAGGCTACTCCAGTGCTCATATCAGGACAGGGCTCATAGCTCTTGGTGCTGGCATGGAGGTCAGTGCCCAGGTCCTTGCGTTTTATTTTCCTGTAAAATTAATTTCTGTGAAGGAAGTTTCCATAAAAGACACAGGGGGAATGGCAGCGGCTGCTAAAGTTGGAGCTTCACGTTGGCAACACGAGACTTAGTCTCATGAAATCTTGATGCTGTTTTCTAAAGTACTGTAAAATACGATATTCTATTGAAGTAATTTTCCACTGCAAGGTAAATATTATGTTAACAAAACACAAATAAAGAAATCTTTTTCATAACATATAATTCAGAAATATTTCTTACATAATTGATCTTTCCACATAGTTTAAATATGATCTCCTTATGCTTAATTAAAATAAAGTCAAATTCTGAAAAAAAAAATTTTGGAAGTGTGTCCTGCTTGGATGTGGGGAATGGATGTGCCAATGGAGTGCAAATGTCTGTTCACAAACACACTGATTTAATTTTTTTCTCTGCTAATACATTAAATTTTATAAAACTTAAGGAAATAGCATTACATTTGAAGCCTGGATTTTGTCAACTTTAGTTGGGGAAAGATGTTAGGGACTCTTGAGGAGGAGCAAAGGAGGCTGGCAGCTCTCTGCAGCTCAGTGCCAGTGCATTGTTGCTTCAGCAGCTGAGAGCAAAGGGGCACTTTGCTGCCCTCTCATTAGGAAGTTATTATCTATAGCTGCTTAAAAAGGGAGCAGCTCTAGGACTGGAGGGGCATTTTCTCCCTTCATCTTCCCAAGTGCACTTTTCCTTATTTCATCAAGGGTATCATGATAAATGTCAGTAGGAGTTACATGGAAATGTCTGTTGGGCCAGCACTGCTGTGGTACTGCAGTTAAAGGGTGAATTCTCACACAGTTTAAGGTGGACAGAAATGTACCACGAAGTCCTGCAAGGAAAAATAGAGGGACTTAGGGCAACTCTTACATTTAGGAATGGAAGGTGTGGTTGTGACCTCTAGTCTGCAGGAAGAAGGCAGATATTTTTTCTTGGTTTATGGTATGAAGTGTGTTTCAAATCACTTGGAAACTGTTAACTGATAAATAAGCACTTTTACTGGAAGCTTTTAATGGGAATTTTTGGATGGTGTATTACAAGCAATGAAAGTCTCGTAACACTGGAATGCAAAAAGCAATGTACCTTATCAGCTTTTGTGAAAAATAAACCATATTACATGTATTTACACTAATTGTATAATGAGACATTCAAATTACAGTATGTAAATACTTAGTAATCAGCTGAAATTTGCTTTGAAAAACAAGATAATTCCCTCAACACAGGCTACCTTAAAAGAATGTTAAGTTAGGAGAAACCCCACGAAAGTACAATGAGAAAATTAGCCTGCAGTAATCAAAACCTCAATAACAGAGGAGCAATGTGTAATTCCATCATTTCCTTTTGTGTGCAGCTATTTTTAATGATTTGAAGCCTAATCAGGTGATGTGCTGAGCACTGTGAAATAAATAGCAGTTCTCAAAGATGTGTAAAGCTAAAGCCTAGCTTACTCTAAGGATTTGCCTTATTCCATTATAAAGGGGGACTCTCTCTTTTCCTTTGAGGAAGCCTCTTGCTCTTTAGAAGATGTCTTGGAAGATACACAGAGTGAGGAGCTGGATGTGGCAAACAGCCACACAGTGAAACTGCAGCCAAACATACTTGAAAAGGCAGTCCCAGGCCTGGGGAGTTTTGCTGAATTAGCAGAACCCGTAGTATTTGTTATGGTTACTGCATCTCAGCCTAAACCTGCTCTAGATACAGTGTGTAAATAAAAACACTTCTCCCCATGGAATGTAACTCTTTCAGTGTTAAATAATCGAGCATCATTTTTGTAAATTGCTGGTTGTTGTTTTTGACTGACATGTTTACTCAGATAAAGTAACAGCTTTTCCTCAAAGAAATCTACTTAGTGTCTAGATGGCATAAACACATTGGGGTTTTTGTGGAAGAAAGAATTCCCAAGTGTTCTTTACAGTTCTGCCTAATTCTCTTTCAGGCTTACAGCCTTATTTAATGTTTTTCTTTCCTTAGCACTGGCTCAGTTACAGTCTATATTTTCCTTTATGTGGAAAAAAGTGCATTTGGTGAGTGTGGGACTGGTGTTTGCTTAGGCAACACCTTCTTGCTGCGTAGCCTGAACCTCATGAATCAGTTACAGCCTGCGCTGCTGCCGCTGCTGGTTTTGCTGGTTGGCATGAGTGGATGTGATAAGCCACACACTTTGCTTGACACTGATTTTTGCAACTCTAGCTTGCTTTACTTTTCTAAATGTGGCCCCTGTGACAGTGAAATGAGAGGTGAGGGGCTGCGGTCGCATGATACAAGTCAGCAGGGCTTTCATGTGAGAAAATGTTCTACAAGGCTACTGACTCAGAGAACGATGGCTAAACCCTGTGTGCTGATACTTCTTCACTTCTGTGGTATGACAGTAAATGCAAGGAGTGAAGGGCTGAGAGAATTTGGAGATGATAAGAATTTTGGGAAAGAGAGAGGACGAAGAGAGTGTCATGAGAGGTACCCCCATGCCAGGTTTTCTCAACAGATGGAAGGCTTTTAAAATTTAGTTCAGAATTGCAATTAAATCTGAAGCAGCAATAAAAGAGCCAGTACAGCCACAGCACTAATGCCTTACTAAAATGATGACATGGTTGTATAACCAGTATTATTAATTTATACTAAGAAAAAAAAATTAAATAGTATAGTAATTATTGATGCTTAAGACCTCATTCCTGTTGGTCTGCAATATCTTAAATGGAGATATTTGCTCTTTGTGACAAAACTGGTAGATCTCAGATCATTTACCAGGCAGGGAACAGCTCTCTGTTCTTTTCTGGCTGTGCACAGTACGTAGGAGAGCCAGTAAAGAAAGTCCTCAGGTCTGCAATCTCACTGCCTGGAGCACTGAGGAGCCCCTGGCAGGTGCTGCAGCCAAATGGGGTTTCCAGCCACCGAAGGGCAGTGCCAGAGCATGGCTTTCTTTCCCAAACATGAAGTGTGCTGCTAAGGACATTGAGCAGGTGCGAGAAATGCTGCCTCACACAGAAGTTGGGTGGGAAGTGGATCAGCATCATCCCCTGGCTGCAGTGGGAGCCTGGAGCAGCTGCTCGGCCCCAGCTCCAGCCCCTCCGTGAGCCTCAACTCTGCCTTTGCCCTGGCATCTGCATTTCAGGGTGCTGAGCATCTGGTTGGGAAAGAGCATGAGATTATGTGCAATAACAACTTGGAAACGTTGAATCATGGTCATCTTGACCAGCTCCAGGCAGCCTACTCTTGCAGGCTGTGTGCCTGCAGGTTATATATTCAAAAGTTTGAGTTGGGTAAATTCACTGGTAAATTGAAGTAATCCAAGCATGGCAAGGGAACATCCTTTGTAATCCAAATGTGTGGTCAGGATAACCATGAATATGCTTTGCACTGAGTACATAATGCAGCAGCTTAGAGCACAGACTGGCTGCAAAGGCAGATGTGATGGGCAGTTCCTGGGCTGCAGCTGGTGGACACTCAGGCTCCAGCAGCTACTGAGAGGGTACCAATGCTATTGTATTGTACTGCAAAGTTATTTTGGTTTACTACTTGCATGAAGACAGCATTGATGAAAACCAACAAGTGACTTCTGGGAAGACTCTGGGCAGTGCTGTGATCCCAAAATAACATGCAGGGGCTGACGAGACTGAGTCATTCCACTTAAAAACAGTGTAGTCACTACTACTGATAAAGATATTAAAAGATTTCTTTTACATTTCTGATATTTGGATTATTCTGTCCATTTCTATCCATTGACTCTTAAAGAAGATACCTGACTTTCTAAAACCATAGGACTTGCATGCAATAGGTTCATGGTGACATCCCTGGAGTTCTGGGCAGTTCCCAAATTTTACTAGGCAAACAATGAATTGTCACTCTGTAAAAGAGAGAACTACAGCCAAGAATTATAATCATCAAACAGATCCATAAGGATTTCCAGGAAATAACAATTGAACCCACCAGTCAAGATGGCAGTGGCTTTAAAAAAACTGTCCTTCATTCCAAGATAGGCAAAATTCCCAGGGTGACAATAACAGTTCCTCCAGAAACTCAGTTAAAGGCAATTTAGATCATTTGCTCTGAGACAAAAGAGCATATTTGAACATACCATAGTCATAGATCCAGGTAAAAATGAAAAAGATTGTCAGCTCTGAAGTCCAGTGTAGTACTTCAGTGCTGTGCTCTTAGAGGGTCTCTTGCATAGAGAGTTTTTATTTTTATGCCACCAGCCATCATGTATGCAAACTGCAGGCTCCTTACTTTATCACATGCTGAAAATACACACAGGAAAATACTCTAATAGGTGTTAGAGATGAATTTAAAATTATTAGCAATTTAACAGCCAAAGCTTTCTATAATGATCTATTTCTGTGTAAAACAGGACTTTCTGAAAGTGTTCATTTTTGACCATTGTATATTATCTTATCATGTCAATGAAGATAATGGTTCTGTGTAGCTTTCCCTTATCTGAGGGGATATATTTGATCAAAAAACTCTTTAAGAATTCTTATGTTAACACTCTCTGTCTGAAGGGAAACTGATAGCTTAGTTTTCCTATGAGAGCTTATCATTGACCCCAGTGCATGGACATTTAGTAATGGGTTTCCCTTGAGCTTTGCTTATTTTTAATAGAACCAGATGGTTCAAATCATAGCAATTTGAGAAATCTGATTCTCCTTCTCGTAATTTAAGGTGTCGTCTTGTCATCCATGCATTTGGACAGATGCTGTGCATGTTTTGTATTCGGAGCAGTTCAGTGAAAAGCAGTGTCATTAATATTTGTCCCAAATCTGCTGCTCTGTTACCTCTTGTTTCTTGTGTAATAGCTGTCAGTGTTGCTGCTGACTTCCTTCTTCGGGGAGATTTGATTAACATCAGTAAGTTATTGGGAAGCGCTCAATTAGCAGTGTCTCACTCCTAGTGGTGGCATCTGCTAACCCTCCTGTGCTTTAAGCACAGTATTTCTGCAGGACTTCTCAGGCCTGATGTTCATGAGTCAGTTCATGAGGAGTGTAACAAGGAAAGTTGGGTGCCACTGGTGTGTCTTTGGTGGGGCCCTGGCTGGGTGATGGCCAGGACACAGTGACAGGCACGGGGAAGGTGAAGCCTGAAGTGCTGTGAGCATGACAGGCACTTCATTGGGTCAGAGAGACAGCGACTGGATGCCCACAGTGAAATAAAAGAGAATGAAAGGGAGCCAAATGCTTTGTCCTTAGGTTTCAACTCAGTCTTTTGTATCTCCCCTTTTGTCCATGATAAACGATGATGGCAAAAGATTTTTTTCTTTCTACTAGGTTCAAGCCCACTGTGCAAACCAGGTTATTTTTCTGTGAGGGGAAATTTCAGGATTTCAATGTCATGGACACAGTCTGTAAAGTGCTGCCACTAAGAATTCGGGTCAGTTATTTGTACTAATTATAATCTTTCTGTGTCATTGTGTGCCAGTATTTCAATGCAAAAATATTCCTTCCCAATTTCCCTTTATTGACCACACCCTAAACCTCATTCTAACCAAAAGAACTCAGGATTACTCAGGAATGCAATCTCTGTCGAACTGTCAAGCGCTTACAGGAAGAGAGCAATTAAGCAAAGCTGGAAGCAGTTTGAAGGCAGCCTCAGATTGATGGGCAAAGGAGCTTTCCCAGACCTTTGGCTGGCCATGAGATGTTAACACAGTGCAAGTGTCTTCTTTATGTTTTTGAGAATGCATTTTCTTTCCATACTTTTGGAGGTGTTCATCACCTGGTGTCTGATCCTCCATCCCATGAGGTACCTGGTTGATACATTGTTGATTTTTCCAAATTCTATATTATAGAGTACATGTGCATAGCTTGCCATACTTGGATGGGAGAAACAGTATTTGGAATGAATTATTCCCAGTTTTAGTTGTTTTCAAAGCACTGAAAAGATTTATTTTTCCTGGTGTCTGAGTAACTCTTATTACCCCAGACTTGGGAGAGCCACCAAATGCTTTTTGTGTGGGTGGCACAGACTCCCTTCAGTAGCATTTGTTACTAGAAAGTACATGGAACTTGAAGAAAGTCACTTTTCTTGGCACTGTTAAAAATAAAATGAATAAAAATAAAGGCTTTCAAGCATCTACGCGTACTTGTTTAGCTTATCAAAATATTAGCATTGCTTTGATTTTGGTAATTTCCAAATATATGCATGTGAAATGTGTGCTGTCTGCTGAGTGTTCTGTACAGGGCTGCAGTGACAAATTGAGATTGGCATGAAGGGTTTCAGCTCAGCATCTTCCACAGTGCCATGGTACCCCAGCACAGCTGCCCTGAGCCCTCTCTGGACCTCCCTGGTGGCCCCAAGGCTTTCTGAGGCCATCAGCCCTCTTGGTCTGGGGGCTTTCTTGAGTGCCCTTGTGACTGCACCTGTGGGTTTGGGTGAATTGGGAGTTGAGTGAGAAGTCAAGTGATGATGCCAAACTGAGGAAGAGCATGTGTCCACATACCTTCTCTGACCCATTGTAGTTCATCCTGAAAGGCAGGAAAGCCAGGGACAGCACAAATATTTCCTCCCTGGAGTCGCACCCCAAGGGTCCGAAGAGCAGCTCTTTCAGGAGGCATTGCTGATTGCACAGCCTGGAGCCAACCCAGCTCTCAAAGCCAGAGATCACACATTTCAGAGTTGTTGTGGCATAGAAGTCAAACAGATCTGTCTTGGAAGTACCAGGGTGTCCCACGTGTTTTCTCATGGTTGGGATGAAGGAAAGGTAAGTCACAGTGGTTTCCATGATGAATTACATTTGCACTTCTCTAGTGGAAAATGTGAGACTATGCATAGGAAAAAAAATCTTCTAAGGCTTTATGCTCAGTGGAAATCAAAGGTGTGCTTTAATTTGGATTAAGTATCACTAATTTCTCTTGGCCACTCCATGCTTCGTTTCCTGCTTTCTCACTCATGTTGAACTTCCCTGTTTAGAATTTTAGGATTCATTCTCTATTCTGAACTATTACCACCCCCTCCAATAATCTGTCATTTTCCACATTGATTTTTCTTTCTTCTTCCTTCATTATAGTGCAACACTGTTACTTCGTTGACCTTATTTTTGGTTTCTCACCATCCTTTTTTCCTTCACTTGCCGTGTCTGTTCTTTAACATGTTCATGCTCACAAACACACTCACACTCTCACCTTGTTTAATTGCTACTCTTTCTGAACTCTTCCAATTCTCACCTCCCTATTCCGAGTTCCATATTTCATCTGTGCCAGTTTTTATTACTGCCACTTTTATCAGTGTCTCCTTCGAGCTTCCATCACCCTTTGTGTTACCGCAAACGAATGATCACGTGGGAAGTGTATCTGCTCTTTCATTTTTCCTTCTTTCAACACCAGTGTGATTAATCCTGGTCTTTCTGATTGGTCTGTGCACTGATGATTGAGCTGTCGCTCAGACTTTCACCCTGTCTTGCCACTGGTATGAGATTGAACTTCAAACCCTGAGAGATCCAGCAGTGCCAGGAGAATGGGAGGCAGTAATTTACAAAGTGGCTCTCTGTCTCATGCACTTCCCCAACTTATGAATGCAGAAAATACTCTGCAGGACTCACTAATGAATCAGGATACAGCAGTGCCACTACATTATGTAATCTTGCATCCCTCGAGATGAATGAATTATGGATACAAAACCATTATCACTTCCTCTTGGCAACATTTTCACTCTTTGTCAAGCTGTATACCTGTGACTTGTTGGCAGTGCTTTATTTCCTTCCTCCACCAGTATATTACAAAGCTCCTGGAAGCTTTGTATTTGTACTGTTTTTGTATAACTGCTTTAATTATTTTTCCTCTGAATTCCCCTTCCCTTTGCTGTTACACCATTAACCTCTTAAATCTTACATTTATTGCTTTACTCATTTTAATAATTTCAGTTTCATGAATAAGAAGCATCGTATAATGCCAAGTGTTTTCAAAATCACTAAGAATTAAAATGGATAATATCAAGGTTCTACTATATTTATTTTGGACTTTCTAATGTGGAAAATTCAAAAGTTCAGAGAGACCACAAGAAAAACTGCCTTTGTAAAAAGTATGGGTACCTAATCAGAAATATGAACACATGGTTCAGGCCACCTTTAAAATTCTGATCAAGACACTGGAAGAACCTTATGAAAATGCAACTTCTCTTATTAATAAGAGAACTAATTTTTTTTTTACATCTCCAACTAAGATTTGAGACTTTTTTATTTTAATGCAAATGTCCTCTCTTTTGATCAAAAAGCCTGTATGCCCTTCCCATGTGTGAAGTTCTTTTAATGGCATCTTTTCAAATATATCATAGTGCATATTCAGTATAATTTATAAATAATGTGGTGTGTTAGGTCAAAGCATCTTATAACATTACATCAAGGAACGGGGATGTGCAATCTTCAAGGCTCTGCCTCTGTTGAGGCCGGCACTGTATTAATCTCCTTTCAGCTTTCATTTTCACTCTTCCTTTTCTTTATAATCCACTTTTACAAGTGGGGTAACTAAAATGAACAGAGGATGGGAATATGCCTTTAAAGGAACCAGTGAATGAGTTTCTTTTAAAGCTGCCTGTGTAGGAATGGGCCAGTGCAACTGGCACACAGTCAAATAGGGGAGAAAGAGATTAATTCATTTTCTGTCACTCCTGAGAGCAGAGTTCAAACCAATCCAAGGAGACAAAAAAGACTTTTTGCATGTGTGCTCAGTATGTACAGTTGTCAGCAGCGAGGTGCTTCAAACTGCTCTGTCCCAGTTCTTGGTTTAGAGAAGCATCACAACCCCAAGCACAGGGTCTGGGGTGTGGCAGCAGCCCAGGAGCTGAACTCGACAGGCTGCTGGTGCTTTGTTAGCAGCTGAGGGATAAGTCAAGGTGCCACTGGAAGGGCCTGATTGAGGGATGCTAGACAAGCAGACAAGTTTATTCTTCCATTCCAACAGAAATTAACACTTCTTAATCAAATAGAATATGACAAAATGCATTTGTTAGTTTTCTGGAAATGTTTGTAACACCTGTAGAAAGCAATAGAATAATTTTAAACTTTTTAAACCACAAGACATATTTCTGTAATATTATTAAAGCAATTTATTAAAGCTTTACAAAAAAATAAAAGTCTAGAGGTTTAATATTCTATTTTCCATTTTCTTCCATAGAATATTGAAATAAAGGCAGAGGGCAAGTTGTACTCTATTTAGCAGCAGTAAAATGGCAATATAGAAGAAAAATAAAGTGAAGGATATGGCAGGAGGATTTAACTGGATGGCATGAGTAGCAGGTGAGCTTTTCTGCAGCAAAACGAAGGAGATGAGGCCATGTTTTTTTAATTATGGTAGTGTTAGCATGGACACTTTGTGCAACACCTACACAAGATGTAATCTCTAATGACAAATACCTCTAATACTCTGAGGACATTAGTTCAGTGTTGTTCCCAGAAAGATGCTATTCTCTGAATTTATGTAGCTACTTCCCAGAACAGTTATTTTGGTTAAAACAAAGACTGGGGCAAGAAAAATCTGATTTTTCTGGTGAGCCACAGCAGTTTCTGGCTCTGTACAGCAAAGGAACTGGACTGACAGAACACACCAGCACAGCTGTCATCAGTGGTCTGTGGGAAGACTGCATGATTTGTCTCCATGTGCTAAACCCAAAGATTCCAGTCCTTTAACAGCCCTGTAAGCACAATCAGTGTCTTTTATACTAGTTTTGCATGTTGCAGAGATGAAAGCACAAAAATAGACAAATCTTGCATTTTTCTTATTGCAAAAAATGTGCAGGTTTTTTTTATCTGCTGACTGGTTTATGGACAATTTTAGTTGTACTTTGCTTGAGCTCAGCTAAGGAGGCTGTGACTAGGCCAAGGACCCAGCAAGCTCCCAGAACAGGGAACAAGCACATGATTTAGTCAAAAGCCATCACTTGGACCCATTCTTTCTTTAAAATAACTCTGCTTCTCTATTGTTTTTCTCTCCTTTGCATTATATTCTTGTATGGTGCTCTGCCTGGATTCATGGAAGATTCTGTACCAAGTTTTTCTGGGATTACTTTTTTTCTGTTAACAAGAAATGTCATATTGGGTCAGACAAATTCAGCAGTGACTCTCTGTATGTATTTCTTTTCAGTACTTTGCCTGTAAGGTTTTTTTTCTCTCAATCTGTTAATTATATGTAGTGACTTATGAAGGATTACATTAAAACATTTAAAATAATTGGTATGATGGGTATGTTATTATTCACCATTATCACCAACAGGTGATAATTTTCTGCTTTGTCCCTTCTGTCTGGGGATAATGCAGGGGAAGTCTGGTAATGGGGGAAGAAATGCTGACTAGATTAAAGAAATGTTGGACTTGATTCCTTTCTCATGCACCATATCTCCACTGGTTTCACAGAATCACTCCTCATTTATATCAGTGTAATGCAGGGGAAAATCATTTTCTTGAACTGTACTCTTGTATGTGATTAATCTTGTGTTTTGTCAGCCTAAAGTGTATATATTGTATTTTTAATGTTGAGCTACATATCATTCAAATCATAATCAGATATTTAAACTAAATAAAATATTATCCATTATACCAGGTGTTTGTTTTTTCTGGTGGCTTCTTAATGATATTATTTGGTATTCATCTTTTCTGTTTCTTGTAAGACTTGAGATTATTTATATATATATATATTTTTTTTTTTTTTTTAATATTCTTTGAGCAAATACTTTTGTTCCCAATATACATCAGGTATTCTGATTGATGAGAGTGGAGTTAGGAACTTTAAAAGGTGTGGTCTAACACACTGGAAAATATAGAATATAATACAAATATAGCTAAAAATAGAATTGTACTTTTCTGAAACAATGAATTTTCTCAACAGGGACAGATTATAAAGAGAACTCTGTGCAATTTTCTTAATATTCTGAAGTTGGTGCAAAATGTAAAAAATACATTTGTGGATAAACAATTTTAAAAATTGCATACTTTTCCTTGAGGAGAAGTACAAATGTTTATAGTTGGAGGAGTGGATGTGATCTACAGCTGTGGCAGAAAGCCTGAGAAATAGCAGGCACATGGAGAGAATGTTTGAAAATTGTCTTTCTGAAGCCATGATAGATTGTTCTGGAGAGAAGCCCCCAAGCCTCTGTGTACACATTAATACCTATCCAGCTTATCAAAGAGTTGAAAGAGTGGGAGCAGGTCAGCACTGTATTAGACAGCACCGTTTAGTCCTTTATTCAGCTTTCTCAGCAGCAGAACAGGTTCTGTATTGATGCTTCATTCACACGTGACCTTGAAGTCCTGAAGGATCAGGTTACCTTGTATTGAGCTTGAATTTGTCCTTGAGGCTGGCCCTGCTTTCACTGAGCAATGATTTCCAGAGGTTCTTTGTAGTCTTAATTATTCTGTATGATAATATGATGCAGAGGCTCGTAATCAGCCTCTGTTGCCCATTTCTACAGGCAATATAATTATTAAGGTGCAACATCCCAATGAAGAGCTGAGTACATAATGAAAAACTAGTGATTGATTCACAAATTCTGTCTGAGATACAAATTGCAATATTGCTGTATGTATGTTAATGTACAGATGTTCCCAAATACTTCTCATGTTTGATGAAAAAGGTCTCCTGATCCTAAAAGCACCCTAAATTTTAGCATAGTTACTACACTGAATGTGTACAGCAGCCTTGACCTTAGGCTATTTATTATTTAATCACATGTTTAAAAAAAAAATCATAAAACAGCAGTGGCTGGCAATTGAAAAGCAAGCATCCATAGTTTGGAAAATCATAAGCAATTTATGAGAGTCACAAAAGAAGGATACATTTGTAATTAATGCTTTTCACCACAGAGCTTCAACAGCTACAGGCAATAAAAGGAAAGAAGCTGTATTTAGGGTAGGGGTGCACAGGATCTGTGTGGTGTACTTAAATCCTCCTAAACGGACTTCCTTATTCTTCTCTCCACCAAAAGACAGAAATAAAAAAACCCCACCACACCACAAAAATCCCACAAATAAGAAACCCCAAGAAAAAATTTCAGCAGCTTTGGAATAATAAAGGTGTAGCTGCATTAGAAGAGAGTAAAATTATAGGAGGGAGAACTGGGTGTAGGGGATGAATCTGAAGGAAGAGTCAGAAAGGTAAAGGCTCTAAAGAGGTACCATTAGTAAACTATGTAAAAGGCAGGAAGAGCATGCTTTTAAAATGCATAAGAAGCCAGGGAATAACGAAAGGAATTGTCAGTCCTCAGCTTAAGAGAAATGTAAGTAGACGAAAAAAGGTATGTAGGGAGCTGAAAAGCTTAATAGCTATTTTGTGTTAGCCCTTCACTAAAAAGATAGTAGTTAAAGGCTTAATGTGCTTTTAGTAATAACAGAGGGGTGAGATGGAATCAGGAAGGAAGAGGTTAAAAAGTGCCTACCAATTTAACATGGAACACATTAAAATAATCTCTGGAGAGCCAGACAAAATTCTCCCTGGAGTGAGGTAGCATCAGTATCAAAGCCACTGGCAATTTAATTAGTGGGTTCATGGAGGGGCGGGAATTTCACGGGGGCTGGAAGTGAATGTCATAGAATGAAATCAGGCAGGTATAAGATCCTCATACTCAAATTTCACATTTTCAATTCAGATTTGTAGGTCTGAAGGAATACCCTGTGCTCTGCAAATCCATTGTTCAATGTGTTCAGGCCCTGCCTGATCAGCCTGTGAACCTGGCGTGCTATTCAGTACCTACTTTGGCAGCGGTCACTGCATGGCCACCAGCCAGCCTTGCAGGCTGTGGGGACACCTTCTGCAGAGACCTGGGCTTGGAGTGCCAAATGTGACGTGGTATCATTTCCTACAACACTGAGTCAACCTCCCAGTTGCCAGCAGTATGATCTGGTTGATAATTCACATTATTTTTTAAAGTTGAGGGACTCAACTATACTGTGATAAACACACATGAAGAGGAAGCATGAAATCACTGTGGTTGCTGTCCAGTCTTTTCTCTATAATTATTTCATAAGCTGCCATCTGTAATTAAGTTTAAAATGTCAGTGGTTCCATAGCATAGTGGTGTCATTGATAATAACATGTACACAATTATATAATCCTTTCTATTGAGAAACATCAAAAAATCATGGCTGGGAATGCATAATGTTTTTTCAAATAAGAGCAGATGAAAGAGAAGTTTCAATAGACTTCTATAACTGCATATTCTTATTCTTGTTTTCCTTCCATTTTTCATTTCTTGTTTCTGCAAACAGGATATTTTCGGAACTAGAATATTTGTGTTTTCTTTGTCAAACAGCCATCCTCAGGTAGTTCAGGTTCCCATTTTAGGCTAAGAAAGCAAACAGCAGCTGTGGGCAGGTACGGTTTTGTTTTCAGAGTAACACATGGGTCGTTTCCTCGGGGAAAATTTGGCCAGGTAGTTCAGTCACCCATTTACACCCTTTCCAGTTCTCGTGATGTGGAGGAGGTATCCATTCTTTGGGGGAAGCTTATGCAACTGAGCACATGATTCTGGCCCTTTAGGCTGTCGCTGTTAAAATGTTCCACCGAAGCCAAAAGCAGCTGCATATCAAGCCAGGAGCAGAGCAGCAGCTCAGAAATGTTGCTGGCCCTCCTCAGAATAAAAGAGCATGTTCAATAAAAGGAGAATGATTAATTTCTCCAGGCTCTTCTCTCCCCTGAGGCCCCTGTGGGAAATCTGCCGTGCAGGAGTGGTTCTCAGTCTGTGGACAAATCACCGGGTTGATCAGCAAAGCACAAGAGGAATGAAGTGCAATTTGCTTCACCTTATTTCTGTGAAAGATGATGTAAATAATCCTGGGTTTATAGAATATACATAGCACACACAATAGCCCTGTATGTATTTGGTGTGTATGGGTGTATATATGTATTTGTACAGAGTAAATAACTTTATAGCTTCAGTTGGAAGAACCTACATCACACTTGGCTCTTCCCCTCCCTTCCTGCCCTCCAAGTTGCTGGCCAAGACTATTTGTTTTCATCTCACCCACCTTTAGAGGCCACATATTGTCATATTCCCTAGCTGTGATTCTGCTTGTAGATGGGAGATGATGCTCCCTGTCCAAGTAACAGGGAGCATCATCTCTTCTGGGCTGTCTCTGGTGACTTCTCAGTCTCCTGTCCTCTTCTCAGCAATCATTTCTGAGAGCCTCTTATTCTGTTTGTGAACCCACCTGGGATTAGGCGTTATGCTAACACCCAGTGACGTATCTGCCAAAGCCGTTGCAATTTCTCTGTAAATGATACAACAGGTCTTCAGCTGTAGAGCATCACCTTGGGAATGGGTGGGGTGCAGTCATGGCATGGAGGCCGTGCCATTGCCAGGCTGCTGTTTACTGCCCTTGAAAAGTTGTGGTGAATGTGGAAAGTTCTTCATTGCAGGAAAAAGCAAATGTTACACCTGACTTGGTGAAAAGCAAGGAGGGTCCCCCAAGGAGAATCTGGGTGTCCTAGTGGAAAACAAGTTGACTATAACACAATTTAGCCCTCCTTTTAAAGGGAAAATATGGTAGATGGTGTCAAGGCAACCTTCTAACCTTAACTTTTCTATGATTTTTTATTTCTCTGACTTGGGTAGGTATAGGATTCCCAGCTCTGGCCTTGTACAGCCTCGGGAGCTCATCCATCTTTATGTCCCTGTCCAGGAGCACTCCCAGAGCTGCGCATGCACCAAGCACTGGGGAGCCCTGGGGAGGTCACTGGGTTCGTTCCTTGCTGCCAGAAGGGCTGTAGGGTCCATGGGGATGGCATCAGGAAGCTGCCTGTGGTCTGGCTCTTTGTATGGTTCTGCTGAAGCTGCTGAAAAAGCCTGTGGTATTTTCTGCCACCCGTGTGTGGAGAAACTGTACTCCCTGCAAGGGGCCTCTGAGACACAGGGCAGGGTGATGTTCACTCAGGACCTGCTCTGGCTCGATTCATCTCGTATTCCTGTTTGCCAATACCACAAATTGCGTTGTAGCCATTTGGCACTTCCACTGCTCCTTCAGTGGGCACTTGTGTCAGGGAAGTTGGACTCCAGGATGCATTTGAGTTCAGTCTGTTTAATGTGTGCTGATATTTCTGCTAGCTCTGTGCCATTTTGGACTAATATTACAGAATATTTGGGAGTGACTGTAGCAGTGCTCACCTTTTTGTTCAAGGAGGTAAAAGCAAGAGGGCTCATATAGCTGCAATATATATGTGATATTAGATCTGTGAGTTACATGTAGTATAGATAACAATTTCCCCAGAGACACAACGGGTGCCAGTGAGGGCAGGGTGGCCTGAAGATAAGGGCTATCTTGCCATGAAATATTAGTAGCAAACTTTTAATGTGGTTCTGTTTCTGCACTTTATTTCAAAAGCAGAATTAAATGGGTTTTGTTGCATTAAAAAAAATTAGTAACCCTGTCAATGCTTGCACTTTGTATAACTTTTCTAGATAGTGAACTATGTCAGTGAGGACAGATCATTTTAAGAAGCTGCCGTAAAGAAAAAGCAGAAAAAGAAAACCTTTGTAATTATAAACACTGGTTATGTAAAGTAGTCAGATATGGAGTTTTTGGCTTGGGTTGTTGTTTCTCTTTTAGGATGACTTGTTTACAAGTCCAAGTGTTAAAATGGAGGATTTTCACTTAGCATTTAAAATTAAATCTACCATCTGATTCCTTGTGTCGCTCTCTGCCTGCAGTCTCTAGGCTTAGCTTGTTTAGCTGTACAGCAGCATTCCTGTTTGCTGGTTGGGTCTTTGAACCTCAGTGCTGCCCCTCCTCATCTTGTTATCATAAATTCAAAACACTTGACGAGGAAAAGGACTTCACAGACTACAGCACAATCATACTTCCCCAACATCAAAGTGAGGAGAGACTGTGAGATGAGCTATCTTGACCAACATGAAACAGGACTTTGACATTGTAATGCATTGACATCACTCTCGTTTAATCTTTTTTTCTCTTTTTTCTCTTTTCTTATTTTTCCTTCTTTTTAAAAAAAAATTATTTAGGACAGTAAAAAGAGGATATCCTAAGGACACTTTACAACATACACAACCTGTAAGTGGCAGAGGTGTTAAAAGCATCTGTATCCACACTTTTTCTTTGAAAACAGAATGAAATCTATCAAACAACATAGGGAGTGCCTGGCTGAATCACATACAGTGCCCAATGAGCTGAAGTTTCCTTGCTGACCACTAAAATTGATTTATTATATCAGTGTACAGCAAATAAATAGCTCTTGATCCAGGTAACACACTGGAACGTGAAAAACACAAGCTTTATATAGGGTAGGTCAAATAAATTCAACTCTTGTTTAAAAATTATCTTCAATAGTGACAAAAAATGAAAATCCTCTTCTTTGCTATTCTAAATTCAGCTTCAGTAAGCTAATGTCATTATTACTGAGAAGTATAGGTCCTTAAAGACAAGTTGAAAAGAAGTTATTAGAATCACATTTTCACTACAGGACAATGTTGTTATTTAGCACCTGGGAAATCCCTGTGTTTGACCTGGAGTTCATGACAGACAGGCATTTACACACTCAGGAAAACGGAGAAGTGCTTTGTGCAGTAAATATCATAATGTCTCAGCTACTGGAAGATTATCACAAGTTTTGTTTTAGGCTGCCTGAGGACAAGAGCTCTCTTCTAAATTCTAAAGTATTTTACTTATTTTGCTTAAATATATGTTGTTGTGATTATTCAATAGACAAACAGCAAAATTCTTTATTGAGGAAAAATAATGTGTCAGTGTGACACTGACAAAGAGTCTAAGTGCTACCTTTTGAAAGTGTCAAATTATTAAAATACTGAAAGAAAAAAAATTAAAACCATGAAAAAAAAAAACCCTAAAGCATGTTGGGATATTTTCCAGTGCTGTCTGCAGCATGGCATGATGTTGTGCTGTTTAGGCTGGGTAAGCAGGGCTATAAACAAAAATGAAGTAATTGGATCTGAGGAAAAAACCCACAATTTTAGTATTATTGTAAGTTCTAGTGTTTTGACTTTTTTAATATTTAAGAAATAAGTTTAATGTACATACGTCTCACTGACAGTACATCTTTGAGCTAAATTGTGTATTTGTGGACATAATTGTATTTATTAAATATTGGACAGAGTATATTGATGAAAATAGTATGACCAGTGCTATGACTATATGATTACCAGATGATTATATTTTATTTCTGTAGGTTCCTCATGTTTTTTATTAAGCTAGTATTTATTGATGACTTAAATAGAAGTTTCTTTTAAATGCAATACGGTTTGCTGTGTATGGAATGTGAAGTCAAAAATTCACAGGAAAATATCAGTCCTTTAAATAATAATGTAAATGGCCTGCATAAGTCAGCTTGAACACAGGTCAGCACAACTCATATCAACAGCTGAGTTTGTTTTTTTCTCTACTGCTTTGTCTCTGGATGCATGAGAACATCGTTGTAGCACTGTTGTGATAAGTAATTATCTGTTGAATCATTTAGAGCTTGTGCAGTGAAGGTGGCACAGAGTGCACACCCCTGGAAGAACTGATGGGGAATGCTGTAGAGAAGTAAGGCAGTGCACAAAAGTAATAATATTTATGCTGTAGTTTTTTTTATGACAAGCAGCTGCCTTTATCTCACCATCTCATCATCAGAACATTTGTTTGATATTATTCTGTGCTGTGACTTAGACATAATGCTGTGCATTATGAGAGGATGAAAAATATACATTAAAAGTGTATGAAATAAAGATTAAAAAGTGTTTGAATTGTTGGTAAATACAGAAAAGGATCTTGCACCTTCTGCTCTCTCTCTGAGGTAGCCATAAATAAGAAAGTCCTGCTGTATTTTTTGAGTGTGCTGAGGGTATGCATGGAGAGAAGATGAGAATGCTGATGTATAGATAAGTGGTCACTGGTTTTGCTTTAAAAGGATTTGGAAGCAAGCAAAGGAGGAAAGTCTTTTCCTGCAGCAGTGCAGTGAAATCTGTTGTTGCTATGGTCTCAACTGGGTGCCTGGAAGCACTGATGTACATGTGAAATGTTTTCATATCACAAACATATTAGCAATTTACTTGATACCAAGCACAGAGAAAGAAACCCATACTGTTCATACATATCCTTGTTTTCCTCTTTTTTGTATGCTAGTGTAAAGTGAGGGTGTTGTTGGCAGCAATTTGATGTCAGGTCTTTCTGTGATTCTTTCTTAGTGCTCATCAGGGTGCCCACAGACTAAAGCCATCCAGCATGAAGAGATTCTTCACATCACAGTTGCAGAAGCAAAGTGCTTCTTGCCAAGCACAGAAAATACCAACAAACATTACATATTCACATTTCTCTTTTGTTGTTTAATAAGGGAAAGGTGTCCTGGTGATTGCTCAGCCATCAAGCAGGAAAAATCACAACTCCTTTTCTTCTGTTTTTGCTCTTTTGTCAACACAGAGTCTCCTTCCCTCAGCCTTCTGCTGTAAACTATACGGAGTCTCAATAGGAGACATAATGGGAAAATAGAAAATTGCCCAGCTCAGTCGCCAGTCACAAATGAAGGCTCTTCTGCTCTTGGCTGCATGTGGGCTCCTTTGTCAGCCAGAATTGTTTCCCTGATGTTCAGAGGGCTGTTTATGTATTTGGGATACATCTCTTTCTTCAAACACTCTGCTGTAAGATTTATTATTGAGTTGTATGTGTGCAACCTGGGTGTTCCCCTTGGTCTTTTTTGTAGGGTTTTGCTGTTCCAGCTCCCACCTCAGTGAGTGGGGGTGTAGGGCACTGCTCTGCAGTGTGGTCTGAGGGGCTGTCCTTGGAATAACCAATTCATAGAGTGTGTGTGTAAATGAAATTATTTGTTTGGAAGTCCATTTTGCTTGATTTTAGTGCTGCCATCCTCCCGTTCTCGCTACTTACACTGTGAGTTTCTGCTCATTGAGAGAAAGAAAATTTGCCCTCCCTTTTTTTTTTTCTCCTCCTCCTCCTTTTCAAGATGACAAAATCCAGATCATTGCAAAATATTTGTGAAAATTTCTCCTTCTTTAGGCCTGAAATATCTTTACTAATCTTTGAGTCTACTAACTTACTCTGTCTGCCAGCATGAATTTGGCTCAGTTCCTTACATGACACTAAACCACTACTAAACTACTGTTACTGTTATCCTAATCTGTTTTTGAATGCTAGTAATCATAATAAACCAGCAATAGAAATACCATCAGTAGACATAAATATTAATGATTTTCTAATTTTTGGCTTGTTTTTGTTGTTTGGGTTTTTGGGGGGTTTTATTGTTCATAATAACAAAGAATGAAAATTGAAATAAATATGAAGCCTTCTCATTATTTTGGACAGTTTTGCTCTCAGCCTTTGTGGTCATCTCTGTGGCAGGTGTGCACTTTTACTGCTTTCACTGTACAGAATTGGACTGCAGTGTGCTGCAAATATCAATGTCTAACCTGTATCTGTATCTATATATCATCTATATCTATATATCATCTATATCTATATATTCTTTCCTTTAAATGGACTCCATCTTCAAAGGATCTTGTAGTTTCAGGCACTTGCTTATTTTCCAAGTATTTTGAGGTTAATTTCTTTCTTATAGATAGAAAATTGTAGATGTAAAAAATAAGGCACTGTTTCAACAGTGCTGTTTATGGAGAGTATCCCAGTATTTTACTGAATATCCACTTCTGTGTCTCCTTAAATGTGCAAGTTGGGCTCAGCCTCCATTGCTGACAGACCCTTTAGAAACCATTACATCCCAATGTTTGTCAAAATATTCTCATACTTGGACTTCTTTAGCAAATGTAACATATTGTACAGTATACAGATAAAATTTAACTTTTTTTTTTGTAGCACCTGTAACAAAAGTATCTAGGAAAGACATAAGAAACATACAGATGAACTCTCAAGCAGTTATCTAGGGCCAGTTTTCTCAAACTCCAGTTATTTTCCCAGTAAATTCGGACCATAATTGTGTTTAGTACATTAATTTAGAAAGTATTTGTACGAAGCTTATAGATATTAATTTATATTTGGGATTCTGGGAACAATCTTTATGTAGCTCCGTATTAGACTGCATTCTGATTTCTGTTTTCATTACAAGACATGAATTTATATGACTGGCTGCTCTGGGAAGTTCTGGTAAGAGTTTTCTAATATATTGCTTGGCAAAATAAACATACTGTATTGAATGAATTCATACATTACCATGACTCACATACAAGGCTGAGCAGTTGCACAGTTAAGCCAGCCACTTCCAGTAAGTAGAATTCAAAATCTCATGTTTATTTTGATTTTATTTACCGTATTGCATATGCATATTTTCATGTTTTTCCAAGTAAACATGATTACTCCCCCTGCCTGCACCACTCTAATTGGAAGATAGGAGTAGCACCTTCTCAGAAAAACAACTTTCTCCTGTGGAGTCACATTTTTCAGAAGCTACATATCCTTTAGAAAGCAGGTCCCTAGATGTAAATTGGTGTGGGAGGGTAAGGCAGAAAACCTGCCTGGCAGAAAACAGTTAAAGCTGTTTGACCAGAAGGTCTGGTCAAAATGTAATTGTTCTGTACATGTTTTTCCATTTAAAAAAAATAAATTAAAAAGTTACTGAAAAAAGGGAAATATTAAGAGAGAAATTTAAGCACACTATACCAACATATTTGGAGTCTTTGAAACTGTCCTATTCTCTTTCGGAAATACTGTAAGTCTTGTTGAAAGAAGTGCTTTTCATAACACTGTATGCAAAGAGGATTTAGATTTCAGATGCTGGATTAAAATCTAAATGTTTTTCAGGATACAGGGTTACACTGAATCTCTTCCAACTCACTTCTATATCTTAAGATTTCCGATTTAGGAAATTACTTCATAATTTAGTTTAACCTTTGGATGTTTCTTTTTCTGTTGAATGGGGCACAAAGGGTTCACAAGCATCTTCAAATATCCCATTTTTTCAGTTTGCTCTCCTGTACAAGGTGGGATAATTGTCACCATCCACTCCCACCATCTACCCTGCTTGAAGGAAAGTTATGGGCCAATATCTGGCAATGCCCCAGATAAAGACTTGGACTGTAGAATTATAGTCTGTGTAGGTGAGTGTAGCTCATGTGAGGGTGGATTAGGGTGACACGTAAGTCACCACACAGCACATCAGCTTTCCTTCTCTGAGATCACAGCCATGCAGATTTATGTTTAGTGTTTTGGTTTTGCTAGTTAAAACAAAGAGCAGTAAGGAGGTGACTTCTTACCTTCTGTGAAGCCTCTCATTACACTCTGGTGGGATTCTTGCATATCATTCTTCTAATGGACTTTCCCTGCTGTGCTGAATAGCAAGCTTGTTAAATAAGATCATACACAAATAAAGCACAAGTGGAATTTATTCTGTAATTTTTTTAAGTGATGGGCAGGAAGAGACTTTCACTGTAGTGTACATTAGAAAAACATTGTGGAACTTCACACAATCCCTAACTGATGGGGAGGTGCAAAACAACACTGCAGTGGGGGATTTTGTTACCTTCAGGGAAGGGAAGGTTTCTGAGATTAATGTGTCATTGCTGGGGATTAGAAACTTGCATTTTTGTCTCCAATCAGAGCCTTGTTTTCAGTTCAGCTGAAGTTAATTTGGGGCAGTGAGTGCCATCAAAATCTTATGTTTCTTAAACTTCTTGTTCTTAAACTTCTTCCATTTGCTATATTATCTGGCATCTGGAAGGGTTTTTGTTTTTAATCCATCGTCATCTCTGATAGTAGCATCATATGATATTTTGGGCTGGCAGGGACCTCAGGAGGCTGCAGGGCCAAACCACCTGGCTGTAGCAGGGGCACCTCTAAGGGCAGCCCAGGCTCTGATCTTAAAAACCTCCACGGACAGGGACTTCACAGCTTGTTCAGTGCCTGAACACCCTGTGACCCCACCAGCTTCTGCTCTCCACAATGCCCAAGTGGGAGCAGAGCAGAGTCTGAACTTGCTTTGCTGAAGGTAAGTCGAGTTACAGTGTCACCTCTAACATCTCAAACATTATTTTAGAAAGCCTTTGTATCAGGAAAAAGAAAATCGAGGTGAAAGTAACAGAGTCTGGTAAGAACATACCACATAACAGTGAAATCAGTTTCTGTAGGGGGTTAGTTTGCAGTGTGGTTGTTTCACCCAAGTTTAATTCTGCTGGAGTTCCTCATATCACCTGGAGTTCCTCAGATCGCTCTGTGATGAAGTTGTGCCCGGGTGATTAGTCCTGGGAGATCTGAAAAACAGGGGCAGAAAGGAAAACACATTCTCTGGTTTAGAATCTGAACTAAGTATCTTAACCAGTGAATTGGAGTATTCCTTCATAGCAGGAACTGTGATGGGGTTTCTTGGTGCATTTTGGGTCACTGACAACTTTCAAGCCTTCTCTTATTAGCAAAATTAGGAACAGTTCAGCAGTCCCTAAAGAAATTTGTACTAAGAACTGGTAACTTTTGTAAAGCATTAGGACAACTGGGGAAAGAGGAAGAAGAGTAACAAGCAGAAAAAGAACTATGCAAACAAAATGTATAGGTGAGAAGTGATTTTCATGCTAAATATATTAAAATTATTTAGGATATGCTTATAACCTCATCCTAACAATTTTTTTGTGTGTTATCCTATTATTTTTTTCATGCTCACAACTGAAAATCAACGGACAACTGTCTTATAGCAGGGCCCAAATCAGAGTGCACACTAGAAATAAAACCAGTTGGAGGTATCAGTCCTTAGCTCCAAATCCCAAAATTCACTCAAGGTGATTTGTGAGCAGTTGCTGCAAAGCCTTCCTGGGGGTCATCACTGCTGTAGCACCAGTGCCAAGGCAGTAGTCCACACTCCCCTGTCAGCAGCCAATGCTTCTGTATTTCTTTCATTTTCAGACATATTAAAAATTTATCACAAACATTTAAAGGAGAAAAACGCATTGACTTTTCAGAAAGCAATTTGTTAATTAACATCAAAGGGATGAAATTTGCCTTGCATTGCCTGGTGAGTGGCATTCTTCCATCGTCCTGGTTGCTATGGGGATGAAGGAAACTCTTGTTCCGGGTCACTCCTAAATTTGCACATGAAAGCATTAGAGATTACTGCTGTCTAATCAAGTTATATGGAAAAGTTTAAAGGGAGGTACAATGTTTTACAGCCAGCAACCTTCAACAGAATAAAACACAATAGCTGTGAAAAAGGATTATCTCCTGCTTTTAAAAACATACTAGGAAAGTTCAAAATGGTATGAAAGCTTTTTTAGCCAAAAATCTCAATTTTTTTTTAATGCTATTTTACAAATGACGAATGTAGAATAACATTTCTAATAGAGAATTAGTGTATGCATTGCCCAACTCCAGAGCTGGATTCAGCATAATGAATAAGGGATGTGCTATGCATTCATTAAATGATTTTACTTTTGAACTTCAGATTCTTCTGTGTCAAAGTCCTTGATATTGTCACATCAGTATTGAAGTATAAAAAAAATTGTTCCTATGAGTATGGACTAAAATCTCAAAAGCAAGGAAGTCAGAACTGACACCAGATTTCCAAGAAGCCTCAGGAGGAGCCCACGTCCTGGTGCAGGTCCTTCCTGGCAGCAGGGTCTGCAAGCAGCATGTGCAGGCTGCCTTGTGCCCGTGCTGAAAGGTGTTCTGCAAGACCTTAGGAGGTGCCTGGTGCATTCCATGGTAGAGAAAACTGAGCTTGAGCTTGTATTTCTTCTGGGGTTTTTTTATTTGGTTTTTTGGGGTTTGTTTTTTGTTTGTTTTTTGTTTGTTTGTTTGGGGTTTTTTGGGGTCTGTTTGTTTATTTTAGGGCTATTATTTTATTTTTGTTTATTTTCTGATTTTCATGGCTTGTGGGTTCCAAATAACATGGCAATCATTTAAATGCTTTCTAAATGGAAAAGTGTAGAGCTTTAACAGCAGTTGTGTAAGCAGCTCCATTACAGAACAGAACATGAAGTTACCTTAATTTTGGATATTTATGATTTAACAGTACTGTTCAGAGACCACAACTGAAGAAACATGATGAGTTCTTCAAGTTATCTTTTCAATTCAATATAAACAAGCATATAGCATCCTTAATTATATATGAGGATACTCTTGCTATAAAATAGCATTGTTGTCATGGAAGCAATCAAGACTCAGCAACAAGGAAACTGTTTGATTGACCAAGGCTGGTTTTAACAATGCAGTGAAAAAATATCCATTTTCAAGTGACTGCGGAAGAAATGGATCTGCTTAAATGTTGGCTTATTTTTTAGTATTAAACTGGCATTTTTCACCGGTAAACCAAGGTAGAAAATATTTTTGTGATGGTACAAATAAGTACCACAAAAATATAGATAGAGCCTGTGTCTACCCACACATCCTCACTAAAGTGGGCTGACCTGCAGTAGCAGAACCCTGAGTTGTACATCCATGTTTGTCTGGGTATGAGGAAGGGCCAGTTAAGAATGACATATTACATTTAGTAACGTGCATCTTTTATCATCCCATACTACCAGGAGATTCACTTCTGAGCCTCTTGATTCTCCTTCTGATGTTTCCTTCTCAATATGAGATTTTTATGTGTGACTCCTCCCATTACTTTCCTATGGAGCAGAAATCTGGTTATTTTCTAGATTAGTCTCTCTGATCTATTTGTCTGATCCATGACCTAGGTCCAAAAACTTTGAATTTAGAGAGCTTTTCCATTCTTTGCCTTATTGGCTATTTTTAAGCTGGGTTTGTTTGTGGAATCACTGTTCTTTGTATAAAAGTGGCCCCAACCACTTAGAAGCAGAGATATTCTGACATGAGGAGGCATATTTTCTGTTCTTCAGTTTAAAAGTGTTTTGTCTACACCAGGAACAAAAGTGATATGGTGATTTTAGCTGACCAATTGCACATCATGAATAATGCAGAGTGAAATGAATAACTCATCAGGAACTCTGACGCTGAGATATGTTCTCACCCAGGGTCCACTAATTGTGATCTGATTCATGTAAAGTAGTCTGCTTATAAATGTGTTGTGAACAGAAAAAAGAATACATTCTCAAACAGTATATTCAATAATTTTACCAACTTCAGTCACCACTTTTCATTTAAATTCAAAATCTTGTCCTTATTCTGTGCCCTATTTTGATCTGAAATGATAGAATTTTTTTTTTTTCCTTATTCAGCATCTAAGAACCATCCATTTCCCAATTCAGCTTCACAGCAAATCCCACTGTTGGTTACTTTTTAAGCACACAAGCGAAACTACTTCATGAAAATGTATCAGAAGGACTAGATATTTACAGTGATTGTTCTCCCTTTCTCTGAGTTGCTGAAGGGAGGAAAAGAGAAAAACATGTTACAGTCCCTTTAGCCCTTTTCATGCCTTGAAATATACAATTTTATGTAATAAGCAATTGGCAATTCTCAGAAAAAGCTGTGGTTATGAATGATGAATAACCATTGCATCATGTTGCATTTTCATTTTTATTTTGAAATTGTGATTCTACACTCAAAACTGAGTATAGAATGGATATATTGATAATTTAATAGGAGATGAAAAGAGGGGGTTTTTTTCTTTTAAATCAGTGCAAGTAAGAATGGTTACTTAAGGAATGACTTTTTTTAGAAGATGCATTGTTAAGGAATGGAACCTGAGCAGTTTGCTAAATACATGGAGAGCAGAAGAGATGGAAAAGTTATTGAGAAAAAAGATGGGTTTTAAAAAGTAAGGAACAGAAAGATGACAGCTGAGGGCCTGGATTTCCCTTCCAAGGACCTTCCACAGGTGGATTCTGGGATTCTTATGTTGGAGAATGAACATGACCTGAATGCCACCTCCCTTCCTGCCTCCTGTGCCTTTTTCCATAGTGTCAGGGTATGGGGAGATTCTTGAGAGGCAGGGGGTGATTTTTTGGGGATTATTCACAGCATCCAGCAGTGTGGGACTTGGCTGATGAGTCTTCAGAGGCTGCTCAGGAATCAGTGGAATTAAGTAGGTTCATCCAGAGGTCACTGGGAGTATCAGTACTTGGTTCCTCTTGCACTGAAGCTGGGTGATCAATACATATCTCTTTTCACAGAAATTGCTTAAAACACTTTAAGCTCCTTTCATCCCTCTTTGTTCATATTCAGAGCAATTTTCACAATGTCAGTGTGGATATATCATAAAAAAAGGAGTGAGAGTATGTGGAGATGTCGTTTTTGTGCAGAGTGGCACCAGCCTCTGCTGTCCCATCTTCACACCCCCTAATCCAGCTGGAGCAGCTCAGAATGGTTCACTCCATCCTTCCCAGAGATAGTAATGCTCCCCATGCCTAGCATTCTGAGGAGAAAATGAAGTCGGAGTGGCAATGTTCAGGGACCTTGGTGACAGTGGCAGGTAGAAATGTGAGGATTTCTGCTTCGTTGTCATTGTTTTAAAGCTGGCGTAGGTTTGCAGCAATGTGGAAGTTCATTGCTAATAGGCAAGGGCTCACATCCCAAGCCTCAGGCTACAGTAGGATATAATTAACACCTTTCAACAGTCTCAAGGGAGTACAAAGACCATCTGAGCTGGGGAGGCTGAAAAACCCAGTTTCTGTTGCAGCTGAGATCTTCAAGGCCGAGGAACTTTGCTGAGAGAGTTGAGAAGTCAGGACTACTACTTTAGCTCTTCTGCTGGTAGTCTGGATATTGGGCACTGGGACTGTGGAATCTTCCACTAGCCTAAAAAACACCCTTTCCCTAATATTAAGTAAATTATTAGAAGAATAAAAAAGTGGCATATAAGTATGAAATGCATGAGAACCTTCACAGGTATTTAAATTAATTTTGATCCTTCTAAAATGAAAAAAAAAAGGCAGAAAAAAATTGAAACAGCACTGTCTTGCAGCGTGAAATCTTTCTGGCATTGGTGAAGCAGGCTGTGTTCCACCTCTCCCAGTACTCATTGTTTTTTCCAAATTTGTTACAGTAATATTGCTTTTTCCAGCACTATATTGTTGTGATAAATGTGTGCGTGTTTTCTTCAGCCCTGAGTTTTGGCTTCAAGGAATCGATTCACGGTGGTATTTTTCACAAATAAGCTATTATAAAAACTTCTGAGAGAGAAAATAATTTTAGCTTTCAAAATGAATTGTCTGCTGAGATCAGGAGCTGGAAATGTCAGGTGTGGCACCTGCAGTTACCTTGGACTTTCAGGGTCAGGTGCAGGCACAAAAGTGAGAAAGAGCTTGCCTGCCAAAGGTGCTGGAATTCCAGAGAGTTCTTAGCATTTCTGATTTATTTCTGGTGGTTATTTTAGGACTGAATTTTTAGCTTCTGAAAATATTTTATATGCTATTTAATTGCTGCAAATAGAATATTGGCTGTTTGTTTGATTTCTTCTAAAAGCTGATGCATTTTCTCAGACATGCAAACGTTTCCAAAATACTCAGAAAAATGAAGCATTCTCTAGTACCTCCATACCTTCTGAAACACTTATTTGAGTGCCAAAAACCAGGTGGACTGTCCAGTTTTCTAAAGGTTTAATGGAACATAATCACTAATGATTTGGTAATTTTTCTCTTAAGTGTTTGTTCATATGTCAGGCTGTGAGAATTAAATGGAAAGAGAAATACAAGGGAGTGCTGTGAAGTGACAACTGTTGCTACACTACACTACACACACATACAGCATGTGTTGAGTTTGCTGTCTCTGAATTTCCTGGCAGGTTCCATATTTCGGTTACTTTGCTTTCCTTAGTTCATTCGCCTGAAAGAGTAGAAGTAAAACTTTCACTTTTACACAGTGGGAACAAGAATCCTAAGTTGCAAAACAGTGCATTAACTTTTAAGTTACTCCTAGGTATCAAATACGCACACATCATTTCAGAGGCACCCCCCAGGTTTTTGTTCTCTGAACACTTCTCAACTCATTTCGAATGAAAGTGACTGGAAGTACACTCATGAATAGTAATATAAAATATAGTATTAAGAGCTAATCCAGTTAAATCTCCATCAGAGTCTCTAATTTTACCTATTTGTGATTCATGCAGAAGCAGATTTTTCAGACATAGCTCTTAAAATGCCTCAGGTTTGTTTTCTACTCTTCCTTAGCTCATAGCCTCAGAATAAACAAGGAAAAGTGCTGGTAATGTAGACAGCAATGAAATGTGTTTGTTTCTCTCAGCTTTTTTCTGTGCTGCGTGGCTCACAAACTGCTGTGTACTTGGCACTAAATCCACATGAGAAAGTAGAGTTATATTGTGAAATGGCAGCAGTTACTGCAGCATGGTTTCAGGACAAACTCACAGCTGTCAGCTTTTGGATCAGTCAAGTGTGGAGTTAGTGCAGGGAAAATGTTTAGCCTCAAGAGGGAGAAAGCCAGCTGCCATGTCCATTAGCACCCTTTGTTGACCATCCAAGAACACCGGCAGCATCCAAGGCAGCTTTGTCCCAGCTCTCTTTGCTGGAGGAAACTATTGGAAGATGCCCAGAAAGTGAGCAGAGAATGGCATGGATGAAAATAAGGCAGAGGTAGAAATGCATTTAGATTTTGAGGTATAGGTCGTTTGATTCTTTGGGCATCCTCGAGTGAGACTGAATTTGCACCTGTCCCTTCAAAGAGAAAGGCATCATTGAAACACAAGACAAGAAGAGAGAGCCCCTTTGCCCTGCATGGCGAATGCAGAAAGAACAGGCCCCTCCAAAGGATAATCAGCAGAATGTGCTAATGTTTGAGCCAGCACTTTCAAAATCCTCAATTAATTTTGGGGCTGAGGATATTGGGTGCTCAATCTGAGCACTCCAGCTGCACTTGAATTATCTGAGAGCATAGATGCTTGGGATCTCCTAAAATGAGATCCCAGCTGTTTCTGGTTGATAAGTCTAAAATTAGTAATCACTTTTGTCAATTTTATTTTAAATTAAAAATTAAGTGCTTTCATTCATTATTTGTATTACATCATAGCACTTGGGAGCTCAGTCACAAATCAGCACACTGCATTATTCAGTACATACAGGCAAAGAACAAAAGATTGTTAATGTCCCAGAGATCTTACACTTTAACTATAAAACTCTTTATGGGGAAAAAAGTAAAGGGTGCAAGGATATATGAGATCAGATTCATCAGGACTGGTTTAACATAACCAGCAGACTAACCTGTAGTAACTTTTTCCTTTGTAAAATTTTGTTGTTGTCGGTTTTGGGTTTTTTGTGGCGTTTTTTTGTGCAAAGGGCAAAAGTTTAAGGAGAATTGAAAAGAAACAAACCAGCAGGTCTTTTGGATTGCACATGAAGCTGTGCATCTCTCATCCCATGCATACATTGCTGCAGTTGGTATTCACAGTTATCCTCATCCCTGCAATAGGTGGAAATGGCTGCTTTAATTGCAATATACTACCAGTTGTTCTTTTCCTAAACTTTTAACAGTTTCCACAGTTTCCTTTTTTTTTTTTTTTCTCTCCGCAATTTTTCCTTGGACTATAATCAACAGATGAAGCATTATTTTTGTATAGATTATAGTTGTTGAGTCAACTAATAACATAAGGCAAGACAGAAAAATTGCTATTGATGTCCAGATAAATATCACTCAGTGAAAATTCTCAACTTTAAAAGTTAAGAGAAGTGCTAAGGAGAAAGAGGTACAACTGACACTGTGATCAAAACTCACATATTAACACAGTGCATTTGTATTCTGTACTAATTTCCTCTGGAGAATGTTTATGTGTGTGTGTACATAGAGTTGTGTTTTCCTGGATTGTGTGGATAGACGAAAACAAAACATACAGGGAAATATCTGAGTACTTTGTTGTCCTTTTGTGTGAGCACTGTTATTATTCCCCAACTAATTCTTGTTATAAGACTGAAGCATTGTATTTCAATCTGTGAAAAAAGAAAAGCCATTGTTTAAAAAACAATGTAGAGGCAGGAATTTGAGTCATGACAGAACGTTTTGTACACAAAGAATAAAGTCCTTAGCAGGTTGCTTGAGTGTGGTTGTGTCGAGTCTCCTCAGCACGAATGGTGCATCCACACTGCTCTAAGTAGGCACCAGATGAAGAGTATTTATGTGTGTACTTATAACAAAAGGAGAAATGGTATTGACAATGTGCACAAAGAATTTCTGAAGAGCTGTTTACAGTTTGCTGGAATAGAGGAATAGTACAAAACCTACTGTAGTATATAAATGTGTATACTCACCATTTCTTCACCATTTTTACTTTTTAATTAATTTTTATTTATGAGACCAAGCCAAATTTCTGAATCTGATCATCATATTTGGATGAGAGTAGGAAACAGATGTGAATTTTAGCATTCAGATATATCCTAGCTATCTGACTGGCTCTCTGCTGGCTATTTTTTATGGTTTTAATCACTTCCTCAAGTACATGACACATTCTTGATCTGAGCCACCAACATTTTTCCATCTTGGCACTAAGTGATAAGGAATTATTTCTCTGTGTAGGTGCAGGTGCAATACAGAATTATCCTGACTGCACATGGCTTTCTAATTCAAATGAGACAATCACAGAAGGTTGCACAAATCCACTAACAGCTGAGAACACCCCTGAAATATCCATGTAAACATCCTACAAGAAGTGTTCTCACATTGACCCCAAAGGCACTTTTATAAATCTGAAAGTTTCTTGTAAACCTCCATTTAAAATATTATCTTTACTTCAGACTTTCTTGTCTTGTGCAGGACCCTCTAGTCCTGAAAAGCTTTCTTATCCTCCTACACTCCATATTCAGCTTGCTCTTGATTACAGTTATTTCACCCCTGTAAGAATTCTACTTCCAAAAATACATATAAAAGCTTTTATTTCTGTGCTATTCAGCAGAAAATAACCACAGCATGGAAGCCACAGAAAACTGTGGATCCTGTTTCCTGTGTGCTTGCATTAAACAGTAGAGAACTAAGGCCACTGAACCATTTCCATCCTCTGTGTGTCTCTCCTCTGGAGACCTGACATGGAGCTTTCCGTCTCTAATAAGCCCTGCCACTTGATTTACAAAATCTGGTGATCTCCACACTCCAAAACAACATTTTGTCTGATTACTCAGACAGCTCCAGACTGAATGTCTTTCACCATCACTTCCAGTGAGGGCCTTGTCCTGTCAGGAGGAAAGAAAAAAAAGGAAAAATGCAGTTCTGGCTTTAAATCCCTTTCATAAGCATGAGGGCATAATAATTTTAAAATAGTTCTCTTCCTGATTATCAAGGCTTTGCTTCCAGTTATGTCTGGGGAGCTTTGAGCCAGTCTTAAAAACACATTTTCAGGAATATTCACCAGCACTATGTGATGTGGTCAGTTCCCAGATCTTCCAGAGGAGACACCAATCCTGATTGTTCTCCATTCATGGAGAAGGGGGCAGAGGGGACAATGCAGCAAACTGCCAAAAGGTCAGGTTATTTATTTGAACTTCTTCTCTTTTTCCTTCAGGAATTAGAATTCCTAGATTATTTTTAGCTGGTTAAGCAAGAAAGGGCACTGTTGGAGAATCTCTCAGCTTCACTGAAAGGAGACATTTCACATCCTCGATTTCCAGGGAGGGGTTGTTACTACAGATAAAACAAGTTATATTAAAAGAAGTGTAAACAACAGGACAATGTATCAATAGTTAGATATATCTTTAGTGATTTTTATTTCCCATTAGGTGATTTGGGTACACTTTAATGGAATTTAAATTTTTCTAAATATTTATCATGAAGGTGCCGTCAATATAACAAATGTAAGGAGACTAAAACTGCAGGAAAATGTTGCCATGCTCATGATAATTAATGTTTTTACAAAGTAGAGACATAGTAAGTGGGTATACAAGGGTGGCTTTTTTTTTGGACATTCAACCAGACCTTGCAGAAAACTTATCTCTTATAAAATTTTGAATATATTGACATTCTGCAGCAGGAAAATCAGTGATATATTTCTCCATGGAGCTGAATTTTTAGCAATTTCCTACTAATGGATGAAAGTTTTCCCTCAGCATGGATGTTGATCATCACTGTATGGAGTTTTGAGTACAAGCTTGATTTGTGAAATTTACATCTTAATATCTAAAAAATTTTGTGTAACATAATATGGGTTTTTCTGCCTGCATGGTTTTTAAATGTTCCCAGTTAGTCACCTCTGCAACATATTAAAGAGCTCCCCTTTCCCACAGCTGAATACCAGCATTTCCTGGCAGCTGACAGCGTCCTCTCCCAGCACATCCTCTGGTCTGTGTGTCACAAATTAATACCAGAACCTCCACAGTACCCAGAAGGGTGATGGATGAGGCTTTCTCTGGGTTCCACTCTTCTGGGTGCTTTGTTCTTCAGTTTGATGGAGTTAGAGATGTGATTTTGTGTCAGAAAGGTCATGTAATCTGATTTCTGCATTTGTGCACAGAGTAGGTCTTTATCTAATTATTCCTGAATAAGAGGAATGACTTATTTTTATGAATAGTATATTTTGGAAATCCATTTCGTCTGGGTTTAAAGATTCTAGGAAATGAGAATGTAAAAATTCACTTGGTCATTTTTTTTCCAGTGATTAATTGATGTTAATGTAACATGTCATTGGAGTAGAAAAAGAAAAAAAGATTCTGGCATGACTATAATAGGAAATTATCAGTTTTAGAAATAATAGATATTTCATTGTGTTCAATTTTCCTTTTATTTATGAGTTACTGAAAATTTTTTGATAATCTGAATTGGAATTGGAGTGGGTTCCAGTAGCACAAGTATTTAAAGAATAATAAATTCCATTAACTATCCTGTTTACTATCTAAATAGCATCAGAACAAGACTCTCTTGGTTTGTTTTGAGGTTTTTTTGTATATTATTTTAGGATTCTTTTTTTTTTTTTCATTTTTGTTCCCTATAATGGAAGTGATAGAACTAAGTGATACCTGTGGGGTTTTTAAAAATTTTTTACAATCCTGTAGACATGTTTTCAATAAAAGGGTGCACATATAAACAAACAGGAGATATATATTTAGGAAACAGCAGTTTCTGCAGAGCACAGTCCTCTGAGATTTCAAGATCTAAGTGGGGTGTTTCAAGTAATGTTTAGGTTTTGAACTAAGACTTTGCACAGGATAAATTTCACTGCCAGAAATGTGGAACGCCGAGAGGAACTCCAGTGTACATCTAGGAGTGCTTAATAAATATGATTTAAGAAAAAATCGTTATTGTGTCATTCACAATTTAAAGACAAACAATCAAAACCAACCCACAGTATCAGAAGAGTTTACTGCCTTAAATTTTATGATGTTTTCCTTACAAACTGTTAATTTTTTTCACTTGAGTGAAAAAAACATCATGTATTTCCCCAATTCAAAACTTGTGAGACCAAGCAACTTTGTGGATTTTCTTCATCTTCTCATATTTTAATAATTTTCTTGCTGCTGTAGAGAAGATGGTAATAGAATGGGCACAACATTCTGGGAAAAGCATCTAAAATTTCAAATGGTGGTAGAAAACCCCTGAGGAAAAATATTTCCATCACAAAGTGTTCTCTTTTCAAGGAATCTTTGAAGTCTGTCATAGGACTCCACATTCAAAAATCTCCCTGCTTTGTTTCTTTTTTAAATTAATCATGTGAACATTTTGGGGGCTTCAAATGTTTACTGGTGATTATTAAGACACTGAAGTACTGGAGAAGACTCATGAGGCTGCATATTTACCCTCATAGCCTTTTTATATTTTATTTTGACAAACCATCAATTGGAATTTTTAATTCAAACTATTCTCAAATGTTACAGCATTTTTACACAGTATATTATCAAAGTATCGAGTCCTTTGATAAGGGTAATTAAAGATGCCAAGTTTGTTTCCATAGCCCTAAGTCTGCAATTGCTTCGTCTTTCGTTCAGTTCATGACTGACTTCAGCTCTCGCTGTTTATTCCCAGCAAAGCCAATGGCAATGCTCCATCCCTCTAAATGGGGGGTATATCAGAATAGATGATAAGTGATTATTTTGGAGTAGATAATAAACCAGTGGGCATTAGAAAGTGCAATCTCAGATTTAAAAAACAGTCAGTTTTACATTGATTATTGATGAGAGTTGTCTGATTAGAACAAGAGTGCTATTTGTCCTTTACTTGGGATGACAGAAGAAATAAAAAGAGCATCCCTGTTTATCTGGAAAAAATATTTGAATAAGTTGCATGAAATGATTCTTTAAAAAAAAATTAAATGTAGTATAGACTTTGTGCATTTTAACAAAGTTTAAATGTAGGTTTTGTGAGGTTTTACAAACTCATACCTGCCACATGGTAAGTGGTTGTTTGGAAAGAAATTGTACTTTGAATTGGAACCCAAATGTTATGCTTGTGAAATCATTTTCCCTGTCCTTAAGCTGGCACTGAGTAAGGTGTTTTTTTTCCTTTTTCTAGCCAAGGAATGGCAAGGAATTCTCTAACATTCTGTAATTGTCTTGGTTTCACAACATAATACCAGGTTTGTGTCACACACCCTGTCTGATGCTTTTTATTTTCTTTCTCTTTGTCTGAGCATGCTGGAACATCCCACTGCTGGGCCTTGAATTTGTCATTGGAATACATCCTAACAGAAATTTCAGTTCACAGAACAGGGTCCTCTTTATTTTAGATTTGTGTAGAAGTGAACAAATTACACGTATTTTAATAAAGGTAGTAGTGGTAGCTCAGGAGTAAGGCTTAGACTTAGTGTCTGTGCCAGGGAGTACATTAGTGAAAAATAAAAGCATGTAAAATGGCATACTACTGACATGAGCTGATTATGATAATGCCTTACTACAAATTTTTTTAAAATCAGATACTATAAAAATATACCATTAACTTTATGTTAATAAAATATTTTGCTTGATGCCTTTTAAATGATTCATTTGAAGTAGTCTAAAAATATAAAAGAACTCTTATTATCATTCAATTTACATGATTACTTTAAGTTCACTTTTTTGGTTTAACATAAACAGAGTATAAAATCCCCGTCAAGGTTTTAGATATTTAAAATGTATCATTTTTATGCAAAAATTGGAGCCTGTTAGGATGTTAAGGTTGTCATTAGTATAAATATAACTCCAATTTCTGATTTGAAACTATTTTACACATAGAAATTACTGCGTTTGCTGATTTGTCTCATTATTTCTACTTTGATTATTCATATACTCTTTTGAAAAACACAGTTTTACAAAAAAAAGCTAAAAATCTCTATAAATTGACTTAATATTGCTATGAGCCTTTCTTGTCAGTAACACAGGAATCAAGATAGTCAGGGAAGGAGACATTTGGCTTATTGAATATGGGAGCTGTTATTTTTTAAGTAAGCTGAGCTTTCTATGACCAGTGGCATCAATCCGAGTATGGCTGAGGCACACCAGGACTCACCGAAAATTTCAAGTGGGGCAGGTATCTTTTTCTGATAAGGAAGACCCCATGAGCCATAGCAGGGAGGCTGAGGGATCTCTCTGATTATCTGAGGGTGGCTGAAATTTGGGTAAGATTTACCTGACCCTCCGCTGTCTCTGATGGTGTGAGATCACAGATTCAATCAACTTTCTGACATTTAGGATCACTGTTGTTTCCTAAAATTGGTGACAGCTTCTGGAGGATCAAATGATTATTTTGTTTTCCCTTTTATTTCTATTTGACTGTGAAGTCTATTTCCTTTGGCTATAAAGATAATTTTAACAGCACAGACTTGTGAGTCTGATCTGTCCATCTTCAGGAACACTCAGTCCCTTGAATACCAAGGGTCCCCCTCCAGCAGGCCCCCGGGCTCAGCAAGTGATGGGGAAAGGATGGTGGTTGCAAAAGCCAGCTCTCAGCACTCAGTTTTGTGGTGATGAAATGAATTTTATTTGGGACTTCCTATGGAGAGCTGTGTGCACAGAGGATTGAGAGACTGGAGAGATAAACCTTGGCACTGGAATGCGGCCACGAAATGAATAAGCCAGCTTTGCAGTCATTCACAAGGGATACGGCCTGAAATCAACTCAGGCCTGGATTGCCATCAGCCAGCATATGCAGGGGATTCTCACAGCTGCTGTGCTCAAGCCTTGTTTATTGTAGGAGGTCACAGAAAATAGATGGTTTCATTTCTTATTTCTAAGAGTCATCTCTGTTTTCTGTGCTACAGACTTAATCCCTACCAAAGCCACTCTGGCTGAGAAACACTAGACAGTGTTATTTCCCTCTGATTAGCACTTTTTCCCAAATGGTTGTTTAATCTCCATATCTGGGTTAATTTGAAATAGCAACTGAGAACACAGAGACTTCCAAGAAGGAAGGAAATATATTGTACTGCCTCGCTAAAAAATTATCTTCACAAGGTAAAAGCAGTTGGATGAGGTGTTCATTGTGATGCCATGATGATTTTTTGCCTTCTCTTTTATACCCCTTTTATATACCTTTTATAACTTTTGTATTCTTAGTGTTTTTTAGCCTACATTCTTTGACTCATTTGTCAAGCTAGGAGACAAAACATCTTAGAAGCCTCGTAGTTATCAGAAACTGGGATCAGGAAGCCCCAGACACCAAGGTCCTCCCCAGAACACATTCTGTAAACAGACAGAACCATCCAGGGGAAGGTTCCTTGGGGAGGGGGGCTCACTCGAGCCTCTCATTGGGGAATCTTTGATAGATATGCTAATTAGTAACACCTATAATGATACACCTGATCTATTGTGTGTGTGCATTGTGGTGCATTCCACCTGGACGTGGCACACCTAAGGATCCTTAAAATAAATACAGAGGTAAAATCCCTTTTTCCTTTCTAACTGTGTTTGATTCTTGATTTTAAGACCAGGAAAAGGCATCAGCTGTTAAAAGGCACTTTCCAGGCCTGATACTATTCACTGTATCAGAATTTACAGACAGAGAAAATGTAATAATTCCTAAAGGGAAGTTCAGAAGCAAGTTAGCATAATACGTAAGTCGCTGAAACTGATAAAGCCTGTTGGGGGATCTTTTCTTCCTTTAAACTCAGAAGTCATCTTGTGGTGCATCATCTTAGGTCATGTCAGCCAAACAGAGACATGGTTTAGTGATGGCCTTGGCAGTGCTGGGTTAACATTTGGACTTGATGATCTTAAAGGTCTCTTCCAACCTGAGGGATACTATGATTATTCCCTATCATACCAGTTTGGATCCATCAGCAATTTAAAAAAATTGACATCATAAGAAAATAAAAAAACCTCCAGCAGATGAATTTAATACCTATTTCCACATTCAGTTTTCATCTTCCATTGTACAACTGTCTCAGCCAAAATTCAAAAATGCTAAATTGGTGTTTGTACAGTACATAACCCTCCTAGCTGGAGAGAAAGCAGGGTTTTATGCAACTAAGAGTGGTTTTACTTTGTACATTAGTTTCTAGCTTCAGGGGTTTTTTGAAGTTTAATTTAGTTTCTTATTTAGCTCTTATTTGCTTTGCTACTTTATTCTCCTTTTCTTTTGGTCAGCTCTCACAAGGCTCATGCCAAGGTGTGAAACGTTCAGCATTGTTTTGCAGCAGTACTCGTCTCTCTGGGAGGAACCGGAGTTTGTTTCACTGGCAACTCTGAAATCACCTCTGGGTCTGTCATGTGGTTAAGCTGCAGATGGTTTGCATGAGTTGCTTGTTCGAACTGCATGAAATGTCCCTCTGGACTCTGCTGTGATTCTGAGGAATATATGCACTATCAGTCACATGAAAACCAATCCATGTTTTACTTTTCTGTGACATTAATCCTCACTAGCCATAGGTTTAGTTGTACAGTTCAGCTGCTTCTTCAGGTGAGGGGAGAGGCACCAGTGGGATGCCATAGGGAGCTCTAACAAACCTTTCACAGGCATCACAGCCTGCTTTAACCTCAGGAGATACCACTGCAGATAGTCAGGGATGGACGAGGAAGAAAATTCTCACACAGAAGTTGATGTCAAGTATCATATCGTAAAGGAAACTTCTTTCTCCCTCGATGTATTGCCGATACAAGAAGGTTTCAAATAAATACAATAAGTAGTTTTTTCCTTTGCAGTAGTTTTTAAGGGATGAATTCTCTTTTTCAGAGGAGTTTCTATAAAACAGATGCTGTGGCGGTCAGGCTGCTTTTCTTCAGCACTGTAACATTTTCATATGCGGCCATGCTTGATGTGAAAGCCACAGGCAATGCTGCAGCTTGTTGATGGTTTGTCACTCATCGAGTTTCCCTGGCACAATTTATGTATATGCAAATCCAACGTCTTGTCATGCCGCTAGATATTTTAAATGTCAAAAAACTCTGGTTACCCTGTACAACAGCAGAGGATTACAATCCTTGCATGGCATCGTGGTTCAGAGAGAGATTACAGAGCAGCTGAAACAAGAGTAATATTTCACACTGAAAATAGTGATTACACTGAGGAGGAGAGGTTATTGTCTTCATGAATTTAGGGCTCGTGAAACGTGTTCAGTTATCATTTCAGGAGTTTCATCTCTAATTATTGTTAACCTAAGACCACCAGAACATTGTGATTAGAGACAGCAGGGCAATATTTTCAAAAAATTTTGTTCATCATTTAAATTCTGAATGACCACACTTTCAAATATTCTCATTATATGAAATATTGACCAGTTTTGAACATCTGGGTAGAAATGCCAGAAGAGAAACACCTTGAGTGCTTAGACCTTCTGAAAATCTCCCATTTACTCTTATCTAACTTCAAAAATCTCAAAATGTGCGGTTTTGTTAGTCAGATTCATTATTTAGCTGGCTCATTGATTTTTAAATTAAATATATTCTATACTATTTCAAAAATGCTGAATAATATTTTAGATTCCAGAGGCTGTCACTCTAACTGAATATTGGAATCCCACTAAAATGGGATGTTTAATTTGACATAAAATGCATAGATGGTCTGAACTGGATAGAAGGCCAGACTGGAAAAACTCTGGGTGACTAAGATGATAACAGAACTACAAACATATCTGAGGTTAATTAGACTTTGTACTGTCAGTCTTGAGTTGTAGAGGAGATGCAGAAGTGTTTTTCTAATGAGTTGGTTTAAAGAAAAAGCAACAGCTTTGGTGTGAAAAACTGGAAGCCAGCCTTGTTGCAATAGCTGGCCTTCCTACCTTAAAAAAAGTTTACTTTCATCCTGTGGCATAACATTCAAAATGTAAGTCTGAGAGTTGAATTTCTCCTCATTCTCATGCAAGAGCCAAGCTGATGCATCAGTTGTGTGTATCACAAGGCAGACTGTGGTCACTGTCAGACCTCTGTGATGTTCTGGTGAGAGAATGTGAAAGCGTGGGCTCATCCCAACCAGCTACGGGATGTGAATGTTGCGTCTTCCTATTGCCTCCTTCTCTTCTAGGAAGAGAAAGTTGCAAACTAAAGAGAAGAGCCTCTGCATTTTGTTGTGAAGCAAAAGTTCCTAACTTGAGCTGTTTGGTTTGTGAAGGGGGCTGGGGGTCACTTTGAAGAGTTAAGCTTTGTGCTGCTTTGTGTCACTGTTTGTAAAGGCAGAGCTGTGGTATTGGCTCCAAGTGTCCCAGCTCCTGCTCCCTCCCCATGGGGGTGACCCCGGGGCTGGGGCAGCGCTCACAGCACTGCTCTGACACCGTGAGGATGGAACTGCCTGCCCATGGCAGCCTCACTTTATTCCTGTGGAAATCGCTCAGCTCTGGCATTTGTAGTGTGATTGTTGCTCTGCTCAGGTCCTTCCCTGATGTATTGATCTGTGCTTTCTTGTCTACTGAAAAAGTATTCCATCCTCATTTATAAATCCTTGAAATTAACAAAAGGCATCACCATAATGTTTTGGTATAAACTGGGGATTCACAAATTGCTGAAAGGTCGTGATGCCCAGAGGAAAAAACGTGCTCTGGCCCCCAGTCCTGGCAGTGCTCATCCAAAAGCAGAGGCATCTCCCATGCAAGCCTAACATGTGGGCTCATGTTCTGAATTTGTTTTACCCTCTTATTAGCAGAGTTTGAAAAGCTGTCAGCTATGGCAAAGAGCTGCCTTGCAAAGTGCTGGGGAATGCAGTTTTTGATGCCACCCTACACTCTTTTGGGTGTGCAATATGCTGGGAAATTATCCCACACTACCTGTGATCAGCTGGGGAGTCTCCTGTGCTGTACTACCACCAAACCAAGCCTAGGCAGCTCTGTCCTGAGGGAGGAGCTTCCCTCCTCTGTACTTCCCTCCTCTGCACCTTACAGAAATGTAGAAAAGCAGATCATGTAGAAATTAAACTAGCAGTTTGTATGTCTAAAATATATTAAATATGCTCTTTATAGATAATATTAAATAATATTAATATAACAGTAAACTACAAATCAGTTTTTAATGTATAAGGAATTGGGTAATGATATTTTGCAGAAGTTGTGCAGGTGCAGATCAAGGTGGAAGTGGCAAATTTTTTTTTAATTCCAGCACTCATAATGTTTAATGGCAACTTTTTGAAAATGTTTTGGGAGCTGTAGTCCATCTCTCAGTTGATACATGTCTGTACTACAAGCATAATGACAGATGTATTTTTTTTCATATTTGCCAAGGAGAGAACCAGAAAAGCACTCAACAGTGAGTGAATGATTTCTATGCTAAATCCCATGCATTATCCTTCACTTCATTTGGAGAAGTGAAATTTCTCACTCATAAGAGACCAGGCTGTTGGGACGTACAAAATCTGTGCTGATCATGATGATAACAGACTGTGCAATACATGGAAAGATATTTTGCCAAAAGCTTTGCTAGCAAAAAGTTTTGCTTCATTTATAAATTTCAGACGTAAGACACTACTTAATGTTCTCGTAAGAAAAGAGATCCTGATTGAAATATAATATGGATTTCTTCAAACAACATGGAGGATTAAGACAGTGGGAGAAAAGAGAAGTTTTACAGGAACTGTTTATTTATTAACCAGGGCACATAGCTGGACTCGTGTACTCTGGAAATGGATCAGACACTCTGGCAGATCATCAAGGATCATACAGAAGCTTAATATGGTTTGCCATTTTTATATAGGATTCTGTCTCGTAACGAATGAGAAGAAGTTACTGATAGCTGCCATAAAGGAAGAGAATCACTCCCCAAGCAGCAGAAATTAACAGTAGTATGCAAAAACTATTGGAATTCATTTTGGATGCCAACAAGTAAGAATAACAAAAACCAAGCATGAATGTATGAATGAAACTTCTCCTTGCTCTTTTAGAAAAAATTACTTTTAGAGACATTTCAAAATGTAAAGAATAATAGATGTGCTGTTTGGATGTAAAATATTCTAAAAAGTATTTTCATCATCTCAGTCACTGTGGTAGCTCTGTCCCTTTTTGGAGAAGTCTGGCTGCACATAGCATTGTCCTTTTCTCAGATTTTCATTCTTCCAGAAAGAATGTGTATTAATATTTTGAGTCATATTTACAAGTTGCCTGCTCTCACAAATGAATGTTTTAAGGTCAATTAAAAGGGAGGTGTGGGGATGCACCACCCCACTTACACAAGACCTGCTGGTGTTTGAATTTTCACAAGGCATTCTTTTATAAATGACAGATTCACAAAATGTCACAGTAATTGTAGGTTGGGTCTCTGAGTGTATCATGAGTACTCCTAGTGCAATGTATTTTCTGTTATAAACAAGATTCTGCTTACAAGGCCTGTCCCCAAGAAAACTGCAGTAAAAAATATATCGTCTCCATTTGAAAGACATTTAGCTCCAAAAAAACCAGGATGATAGATACCTGCTTGCTTTTCAGATTTTTTCACCTTTCCTTTCTTCCTTTCTCTCTTAAACTGTGCCTGAATTTCTCATGGTTTATTTTCCATTGACCCCTAATGAACTTCCATATTTTAATTTATTTAAGGCTCCTAAAATTACTGACTTGCACAATATTCAGAATTTTTAGCTGAACACAGTGAGCAAAAGTCTCTGCTTGAATATATAACTGTGCATATACTGCTAAACCAGCAGCACTCAGCTGAGTGTAATAGCCAGAAATTACTTGTGCAGTCACAGTTCATGAAGTCTTGTTCATTTGATGAGGAAACCTACATTGTGAACTTAATGCAAGAGAAATCAGAGCTGTTTAACATTACGAGTCCCTTAAATGCACTTTGAAGCAGCATCTGATTCTTTAACTGTCATATAACCTGTACCAGACTCGAATTGTTGCACTCACATGTGTTCAGTTTCTGCTTAGTATTTTCACTCAATAAATTTGGATTTGGCTTACATACATAGTAAATAAACTGCTTACCATTTATGTTCCTTTTGACTTTTTTTTTTCCAATTTGAAACTCTTAAGTGTGTTGAGGAAGAAAACTTACTTAGCATGAGCAGAGTTACTTCAATTGCATTCTCTATTGTCATCTAGTTGCCTGCAAGTCAATTTGCAAGAGTAGTATTTTAACTGTTAAGTGAACTTTTTAAACAGATATGTGTATGCTGTGTGTGTGTGTTGAGAAAAAAAGGGAAGTCCTCATCCCAGTTCTTGGAGAACTCATTGTGTAAATCTTCACCTGACTCAGTTGGCCAAATTTCTCATGTGTAGAAAGATTCATCAGAAACTTCATGAAATCTCTAAGTTCCTCTGTAAAATATCAAATTTTTTCCTACTGGAAAATTTGCTGATCCCAATCAGAATCTCAGGAATTTATCCTTAATAAAGGGCCACTAAAAACTTCATGTTACTAAAATATTGTAACTTTGGAGGGGGAGGGGGTGACTATTTTAATGAGGAAAAGCAGAAGAGCTATCCCCTGCCTCCATGTTTAGTTTACAGACTGTCTTTCTTTAGATGAAGTATTCTGCTCTGTTAAAAAAAGATCATTTTTCTTTCAAATGTAGGAAGGAAAGAAAATGGTCAAAACCCAGCTATTATTATATGGGTAGCTAGAGGGAGGGATCAAATTCATATGAGTGTTCAAGTTTTTATTAAAACTGCTAATGTCTTTTCCATTTAGATGCACATAAACAGCACATCAAATTTAATACATATATATAATCGATGATCTCAGATAAGCTGTAGCCTTTATTCCAAATTTACAAGCATTATTCTCATTTATAATTATATTCTCCATTGTGAGACAAACACAATAGGAATTCTCATATTATTAACAAAAAAAATATATCAAATCTAGAGAACAATTATTCACTGTAGTTGCCTGTAATCTTCCAGAATCTTTTTTATTCTTTTTGTGCAGATACTCCCTTATAAGTACATTAATAAAGAGTAAATCTAAACAAGATAAGAAGAGAAAATTAGAAGCCTTCTCAATACATTTTCTTCCCCACAGCACAAATTACAAAATAATTTTGTTTCTCTTTTCCAGTTCTTTGCTGTTGCCCAGCCAACACCTGAGGGATCACGAACAAACCTGGGAGTAAGTAATTAAAATTCAAAGCTCCAGCATTCAGATAGTTTTTACACTTTCTTTTGCTTCCAACTAGCAAGGAATTTTCCAGACAAGCTTTTAATTAACAGGTGAGTTTAATTGATATGTGAGTTTTCTGTAAATGGGAAGGATATCAGTGAGAAGTACGGCAGGACTCTTTCATACTCCCAGTTTAAGACTGTTTGCACGTCGATGAATCTGTTTTCTTTAGTGAATAAATAAAACTGAAAATCCAGGTATTGGGAAGAGCTGAGGCAGAGTTAACTAGAATGATGCTGATTTTCATAGCATCTCCTCAAAGGAAACCCTACCTCACCTCTACCTGACAGAGATTAGCCTGTGGTCTGGAATAAAAAGCAAGTGATGGAAATTCATAGGCACCATAAGCAACCTGTTGTGCTTAAATAAACCTTTTGTGATTTCATTAGGTTGGATCTGATTTCACCTAAGTTTGCCATCTAAAACACAGGTGAGCACAGGACTTGTGTTCCAGCAAGTGGAGATTGAGAGCGTTGTTGAATCCACCTGAAAATGAGAAGAGCCACCTTCTGTAGGTGGCTAGAACCTGGTTGCAATGTGCCTTTATGCCTATAAGGATTTATTTCTTTGGAATTAAACATGAACAATGATTGCTACAACAATGTTGCAGTCAAATACATAAAATTTGAGGTTCAGACAAGAACTTGAGAACTCAGCCACCCATCTAATTACCAAAACACCCGTCCCTGTGCACTGACCAGCCAGGGAACATGCCTGTCTTTTCTTCTAAAACAGATGGTGCTTTCAGCGTGCTGTAAGGTCACCAAATTCAAGCTGTTACAAACCAAAAAGCAGTTCCAAAGTTTTGCAGCTCTCACAGAGATGGCTTTGCCAAGCAGCCCACTCAGTTGTAATGTGGAGGAACTGGTGGCCCGGGCACAGTGGTGGCAGAATATCACTGAGTGTCCGGGAGGCTGATCTAAGTCACTGCTTGGGACTGATCCAAGGATTGGAGAGCAAAGGCTTAAAGCCACCTTTAACTTCCCAGGAGTTGAATTTGGCATCATAATACCAACCCAAAGAGCTGGCTCAAAGTTTTATGAAATTGTAGAATATGTGAAAGCAAGCTGTGAAGATTTAATCCAGATAATATCACAGTGGTATAACGATGGGCTGGGGTAGCAACTGGGAGATTTGGCAGGGGCTCTGTTGCAAAATGGCCAGCATTTCCTTCTTCAGGATTATTATTTCTTTGTTAAAAGAAAGGATAGGTTGTTAAAACAAATATTTTCAAAGTATTTCACCGTATACTGAACAGTGAGCACTGCTGTACACTGATTAACAAATTAATGAATCAAACATTGCAGCACTATCCACAGGGGCTCGTTTAAAAGCAAATGCATGACAGAGCTGGAAACTGGCTTAAATGCAAATGAGCGAATGTGATGAAATCTGTAATGTTTGATTCATTAATTTGTCTCTCATTGTACAGCAGTGATCATTGTTTAGCGTGTGCTGCTAATGAAAGACCTTTACAGGCAAGGATTTCCAAATTTATAGATGAGCTTTATTTTAACAGAGAAGTTCTGTCACAAAACCCTTCATGGCCATGAGATTCTTGCATCTGTACTAATTAGTTTAAAAAAAAATTAATATATATTAATATATATATTAGTTTTCTTATTATGCAAGCTAGCAGATGGAAGGAGAGCCAGCATTGTCCGATCCTCTAGTTTTCAAAGGCCACCAGCAGCTAATATGTTATAGTTAAAAGGAGAAAAATACTGGAAAAAATAAAATCTTAGCTGTGTGATGAAAAGCCCCCCTCCCAGTCTTTAGAAACAATTACTTTCCAGATTTTAATCTACTGAACAAACAAGACTGAATCCCCAAAAGGGTTGGAGGAGGGTGGTCAATGTTATTGTTTCCCTTTTATAGGAGTTAAACTATGGAATATCAGTCTGACAGATATCATGGTAATGTATATTTAGTCTTGCACAGCAGTGACATCAGTCTCGATGTGTCTGCTCCTTGACTCTCAGCCTGTAGCTGTGATTCCCTTCTCAGTCATTCACATGACTCTAAGTTGGGGCAGACAGGACAGAAAAGTATTATCAAAGTAAACAGCCACTGTAAAGCATATCATAAAATTTATCAATTTGGGTTCCAATGGCAAACAAAGTTCTACCTCCGTCTCATAATTCACAGCCTTAACTGCAGAAATTTGTACAGGTTTCTTCAGCATGGTGATGGCTTTGGTTAGTAAGGATCACCACGTGGCATTTTGAGAGTTGGGTGGCACTGACCTCCCAGTACACCAGGAGAAAAGAGAGAAGCCTTTTGTAGCTTATCAGCAGCACATAATAAAAAATTGGCTCAGTTAGGAACCCCATTTCCAAGATTCCTGTTCCAAATCCAAACAACATGCACCAGGCCAATCTGTCTATTTATTTCCATTCTGTATTTACAGTGCGGTGACATTTAGGCAAGTACAGTGCTAATTGCCTTGCAGGTACCTCTTGGTATTGACATCTGCAATTAATCACTAAGCAGGCAACTCTTGATTCAAACATTCCAATTTTGATCACGTCACCATAGAAATGTGATATATTTACCAGCTTCTGAAGCCATTTTTTTTCTGACAGGACAGTTTCTGTTCTCTTGGCTTTTTCTGAGATTGCAAACTAAGATGTCAAATATTGTCTGCTACAAAACAGCTAGGTCTTGAGGGCAGCTAGAGAGGGTTGTAATGTCATTAGTAATGACATGTAAAGGTTTTTCTGTGAAAATGACTGTCTAAAATAATGGAAAATCTGTTTGTGTTGTAAACGGAATTTGGTTTTTACAGCTTACTATATACTGAAGCAAAACAAAACACGCTTTTTCAGCGGTTACCAAAATGATTTGAAAAATAGGATTGAAATAGTCATTTAGAAGTGTATGAATCATGATAAATATTTCCTCGGTGAAAAGTTTCCTCTCTGGAAGTCTTCTGTCTTTTCTTTTGTTGGCTGGAAAAACAGCCAACAAAAGAAAAGAAATCCACATGCAAAGATATCAGAAAGTAAATTCCATTAAAATTTCCTTTCTGTTTTCACATTGTATTAGACTTCAATCTTTTTTTTTTTTTTGCTTAAATATCTTTTTCAATGTACAGTTTTTCATGTTAGCCAGTTAGTTTTCAGCTTCCCCAGCACCATTTAAACTCCATTTCTCCATCCTGTCTTACTGTAGACCAGTGGCACTATGTATTCTCTCAAGATTCAAAATTATTTTGAAATTTTCCAACAAGAAAACTTTTAGCCCATTACTAGCTAGTTCTGTTCTGCTAAAGACAGTGGCAGAAATCCTCCTCGTGTCAATGATTCAGAAACAAGACACAAGAATACTGCAGTGTATTTTGCAAGAAACCATAGCTTTACCTGCTGTTTTACTGTAATCCAATTAAAAATATTTTTTGTAGCTGTTTCTGAACTTAGAAACCTGGTATTTCCTATAATAGCTGCATCTTCCACCCTTGAACCACTATGACATTTAATTATCTGTTCCGTGGCCCTCTTTTGAATGCATTGTTTCCTATTCTCTGTGATGAAATACAATATGAAGGGGGCTTTCCAGCCAGGGCACAGTGATTCGTGTGGCTTCTCTCTGACGAGGCAGTTGTGCATTCTCTGGGTGGGGCTGGGAGTGAGATGCAGAGGGGCTGGGCAGGGGAGCTGCTGTGCCTCCCAGCTGGGGAGGGAAGTGCAGGTGCTGCCAGAGATACATTGAGGGCTGCAGGGTTGGACAGCAGGCTCAGGAGCTGCCTGGAGGCAGAGACTGCTGTGGTGCTGAAATATTTATTGTCTTTAATCACTAAAATGGTTCCACAGCATTGGCATCAAAGGGTTAACAGGGTAATAACAGGGACAGAGAAAAAGTTGATCTTGGTCTTAGTGGAATTTTTTTTGTCTCTCTTCTTTTGTATTTTTTTGTATTGTTCATTTCTGTCTATTACAGCAAAGTCTTTGAAGTCCTACCTACCATGCTGGTTTTTTCTTCAAAAACAGTTTTTGCTCATTTTGAAATGCACAGCTCCATTGTGGCTCTTATGTTGATAAAGCATTTTCTTGTGGTTATTTCCATTTGTGGGTCTATTGCTTCTCTCCTGAATGTTGTTCCATTTCTTAGCAGCCTCTTTTCACCATCTCTTTTAGCATGTCCAATCCTTTACATCAGTCTTTTGGAGGGTTTAATTCCTCAATTCTTCATCTGATTGTATCAGACCTGTTTATGTTACCAGGCACAGGCAAAGAATTATAACTTGTATGCCCCGTTCCGCTTCATGCACGTTTATTAGTGAGCTGGTAATGTTGTAAGAAGTTGCAGTAGCCATTGCCTGATGCAGTGTACAAAAATTACAGTGTAGTAATTCAAAAATGTATCTCAAAAGAAGGTTGTTCTTAGGAACTTTTACTTGATTCAAGTTTACAGCAGGTGGTTTTAGCTAGTTAGAGAAAACTTTTTAAACTTTCTTCTTTTAGGTTATTTTAGGTATTGTAGAAGCTTTAAAAATCCAAAGGTGTTATTGCTAAACAACCGAACTAACTACTTCACAAGCCACTAGAGATTTTATTTCAGTATTATCCAAGGTGTTTCTACTGAACATCAAAATGTTGCACTTTTCTCGTTAGTGACATTGTATTTTAATGTTATGTAAAGTAGCTTTCAAAAGGGACAATCACTACTCCTAGTCCACAGTCTGTGTCCAAGGGCATTTTTAGTTTTTTTCCTTTAAGTGTTTAGGAAATAGCTTTGTAGTTTATGCATAGGCATGAGAAAACAAAGAAAATGGAGATAACAGAAGAGACTTCAAATTAATAAAAAAAGTTACAGTTACTTAAAAGTATCTCCACTGCCACCGAGCTGTGTGTTTAGTACCTTGGTAGGGCACTGGGGTGCTTTGAAGGCTCTGACATAGTGGGGTTACAGCACCACCCCACAGAGTGACCCGTGGAAGGAGCACAGCACAGGGATCTCTGAGCTCAGGGGTGGCTGTCCCTGCCTCAGGAGCTCAGGATTCCTGGCAGGGCTGCAGCTGCCTGTGCACAGCACTGTCGGGCTGCCACCATGCCCTGGCTGATGGAAAAGGGATTCTGTGATGCTGTTCCACAGGGTCCCAAGTGGCAGAGAGGTTTATTAGTTTTATTCTTGTTACTCTTCTTAGGGATTCTGCACTAAACAGACTAAGTATATGAAGAAAGGTTGACTGAGTTGTTTTCTTGGAGTGTAAATAAAACTGGAACAATTTTCAAATTAAAAATGTATTTTTTTAATTGGTGCTGACGTGTGAAAGATGACAAGTAACATCTAGAGTAACATCTAAGTTCTAGTGAGAAATTCTGCCATCATGGGCTCCTTCTCCATATCCACAGGCTTTGACATAAAGAAAAAGTCCTCAGGGCAGTGAGGGCAGTCCAGCACTGGAATAGGTTTCCCAGGGAGGCTGTGGAGTGTCCATCCCTACATTCTTTCAAGACTGGAAACGACCCCTGTGTTGAGCTCAGGATTGGGACAGACAACTCCCTCAGGTGTCATCCAGCTTCAGTTGTTGTCCTCTCCTCTGTTTGTAACCCCATACATTGTTTGTGCTGCCTTTTCCAGCAGGGAATTGTTCAGAAATAACAGCACTGCCTAACTCACAGCCAGCATCTTCCCATGAATGAATCTCCAAGTATCTCTGAAAGGAGATACAGGTGGTTTGGGGAATAACTGGGACAGAGTGAGCTGTTTAATTAAAGGTCACCTATGCAGGCAGTTGTAGAGCTGGTGACAGCCAACAAATCTGCTGCTCCCCAGTGGTGCTCCTTTATCTGTGCCACACTCCTTTGTGATTGTAGAGGTGCATGGGTGTAGCGGGTTGAATTTGGTTCCCCGTACAGGCCACCAATTCGTGTAGCGGTTTAAGGGTTAATTTGGGCAGTAGCCTCCTGATGTCTCTTCTGTGAGATAAGCATCAGGAGGTAAGAGCAAAGCAGGCACAAAAACTTAAAGAATATAAACAAGTTTATTAACAGAGTTAAAAGAGGGAAAAGAAAGTCAGACTAAACCTTCAGAACACCTCTCTCCCCCCACCTCTGCTCCCTTCTACCACCAACGTAAAAGAAAACACAACCCTTGAAGATTCTAGTCAGCTCACCACCTATACAATAATTTCTGGTTTTCAGTTCACTTACGGAGAGGAGTCTCTCTTGGTCAAAACCATGGAAACATCTCCACACGAAACAGTCTCGTGCAGCTTCAGTGTCACAGCAAAAGCAGCCGCCCGGAATGGTTTTCTGCTTGCATGTGAAAGTCCCATCCCCTGACTACAGCTTTCCCTACAGCTGCTTCGAGGGTTTCTTTAGCTAAGGGGGTACTATTTTTAAGGATGAGCAGTTCAGAAACAGAAGTTTTCTTCACTTATCGAAGTGCCTGAAAGGCGTAAGGACCCTCTCTGGGAGTATCCTCATGGTCTGGGAACAGAGATCTTTCTCTCTGGTGCGATCTCTGCTCAAGTTTCTCATCAAATCACAGCTACTTCAGCATTGCAGCACCAGTACAGTTGCTAACAGCAAGTTACAGCTACTTCAGCGTTTGCTTGTTCTAGTACAAGCACTTTTGCTCACAGTTGCAGTTTGAACGCTCTAACCCCCCCTCATGCTTTCAAGAAATTACAATGGGTAGTCTAATATATCATAGTCCATCACCATGGTTTTTCCAACAGAATTTCAGCTTCTAGGATTAAAGTATCTCCTCAATCTCTTTCCTCGAGGTCTCAGGTTTTTCTTCCTCACTGACTTGGGCATCTTTATAGTGTTTCCTTCACAAGCCTTCACTTTCCTCTCTCCATCTGATCAGGGAGATGATTAGTCTCTGCAGGCTTCATCTGGTCTGAAAAAAAAAATCTTAACAGCACTAAAAGAGTTAATCTCCCTCAGGTTTTGCAGCTGGAGCTCGCTTATCTCTTGGCCATGTGATCCTGCCGGACGGCAGTCTCAGGGGAATTTTTTAGCTGCTCTGGGGGTGAGGTGAGGGCCATCCTGGCCTCTGGGGGGGGGTGTCTGGCGAGCTGAAGTGACTGCAATCTCAGCCAAGCCACTCCCGGCCAGCAGAGCCCGGCCTGGCCCGGCCACCCCCCACCAGTCACCTGTTCGGCTGCTGGAAGCAAGAGAGGGCTTCCCGGGCTCTGCTCCTTCTTAAAATGTGGCTCACAGAGGCGTGTCAAGCTGTCTAAGTGGTTTAGAAAGTTGTCAATATTCAACCTGGCCAGTTGATTGAGTCTGGAGGAAGATGAAAGCACCTTTTTGCAAGGAATCACTTCCTGCAGATGCAGCCTTCTTCAACTACAATTCCCAGCTATCCTAAACCACAACAATGGGCTGGCTGGAGGAGTGTCCCTGAGCCCCATGGCATCAAGCTGGAGACCCAAAAGGAGAGCAGCTTCTGAGGCAGGATCCTGTGACTCCACAGCAGAGCTGATTGGTTTGGGGGCAGCACGAGGCTGCCACAGGCAGACTGGTTCCTCTTCTGGGGCTGGTTACTTTGTTCTGGTACCATGAGCCCACTGCACCACACTCAGCTCTGTGTCCTGGACTTGCCTCATGCTGTTCCATGAGAGGGGCAATGCATTTTTGTGTTCTATAATACAGAGGTGTTAGATATTTTTAAATCATATTTTACATAAAGACTTCTGAGAAAACATGGAAACCCCATCAGTATTAAAGTCTCCTGTCTGTCAGAAAGCTCAGGAGCCAGTACTGGTGTCTGGACCAGTCACCTCGAAAGCTTAAACTGCATAAAAACCCCCTCAAAGTGAAGTCCACTACATAGAACTGGATGAGCTGTAGCACCTTATCACAGTATTCTTGGTGCCTTCTAGATATTTCAGGAGCGTGCACAGGAGCTGCCCTGGGACTGCTCCGAACCGAGTGTGTGCTCACAGCAAGGGTGCCTGTGTTACAGTGAGTTATGTTTGGTGTGTGATGCTTCTTAGAGGCTGTTCCACCCTTTGTATAAGTTATGGATGTTATTAGCAACAGAAATTGATCCCCTGAAAGCAGCAGAACATGAATAGATCCGTTCTGAAGACTCATTACCAGGATAAGTGAATACAATGTATTATGTTTTGTAATGGATTCTTTTATTTAATTTTTAAGTACCACATAGTTGATCAATCAAAAAGCGCTAGTACTGCCCATTTTCCTCTTGTGTAAAATTTAATTTAATTCTTGTGAAGAATCTTTAAGAAATAACATCAGGAATTGCAGTAAATGTTAAAGACATTGTAGAGAAAAACCTCAGAGACTTTCTTAGTTCACTGGTCTTTCTTTAGATCTGAGTTTCTCCTCTTTGTGTTGTAAAACACAGGACTAAACCAATTTGGTGCTTAATCCCTAGAATATGCTGTGAACCTCACCTGTCTGTTTTTGTGTCAGTGCTTTCTTGACTGTGACTACAGATGGGAAAAATTGAATAGTAATAAGTCCCTTGCTTACATTTGATATGCGATTTTTAGATGGTTTATGCTATTTCCATATATTCATTTGCCAAGAACTAGTCTTTAAAATTACTTTTTACTTATCTTCGTGACTCTAGACTTTGAAGTAATACTTCAATGACAGCTGAACTGAGACATTTTAACAGGGTCTGGACAGACCTCTCGGTATTCTGTACCATGCTAAAGAACTCCTTCCCTCTTGAAAGTTTTATCATGTAGGAGGCTATTAAAGTTACGAGTTTAGGCTGAAGCAGGAATAAATCCTGGGTCTTACTGATGATGTCATTACAGCGGTCAATAAAATACATGGAAGCAAATGCTCTTCATGTTACTGAGATCAGCTAACCAAATCTGGATACACGAGCAATTAACTCTTTAATTAAGATGAATGGATGACATTAGCCCTCCTTAAACCCTGCTCGTCAGCATTTACAAATAGAAAAAGACGGATGTTTCCTTCCCAAGAAATCTAGCTTTTATTTTTCATTCTTTGACAGCATCTCATTCTTTCCACTTTGTAAACAAATTCACTGATGAACACTGCCAACCACAGAGATTTAAACAGCCCCGTTCAATCAGGGCTATTGCTCAGAGGTGATGTATGTGGATTTCATTTATTTTCTTGGCAAGTTGCATTGAATCTATGTTTCTAATTAAGAAAAAAGAGAGGGCTTTTGATGCCCAAATATATAAGTTCATATGAATTCAATCATTATGACATGTTAGAGGCCACATAATTAAATACTATGAAACTTCATGCCTTTGAAGTGGGTTATTAGTTCTGACAAAGGTGTGTGTGTAAACTGAAGGAATAAAGTCTCAGTTTTCTGTCCTTGAAAATCAGAATAATCTGTCTGGAAGGAGATAGATTAGCTCTCCCTACTTTTAATATATATATTGCAGTATATTTTCAGAAACATTCAAATTTCCCAGTGATTGAAATATTACTGCCCTCTTGTTATACTAAAAAAAATTGTAAGTTTCCCACTAATAAAGTCAATTTATTTGTAAATTCTGGGAAGGAATAGCCTTTTTTCCCACTACCTGTATTCAAATAGGATACCCCCACATGTGGGACACAGATTGGAATCAACATAGCTATTGAAAATAGGAATCTATTAGTGTTTGCACTAAAAAGCCTATGTGCATATAATGTTTTCAGGTACAACTTTTTTCTGTATTGATGTTACTGTTGGTAGTTTTTGTGAAGCAGAATTTTGTGAGGCAATATGAGGATATTGCTTTTTACTTCTATAACAAGTTCTTTGTTCAGAGTAAGAAATGCTGAGCATGTATTTAAATCCACCTTCTCTGAAGAACAGAAAGTTTGTGTGATCTTTCCTTCCCACCGTTGCATTGTCAACTGGAACAAAAACCCCAAGTCATTGTTTCAGATGTAGCAGTGTAGGGTGCAGCAAAGAAACAGAAAAGTTCTTCTTTAAACACAGATTTTTGCATTGTTGCCGTTTTAACAATAGTTAAGTATAATGATGTTTTCAGTTTTCCTGTAAACTCACCCACACATTAAAAATAGTAGTCCAAAATTTCTTGAAATAAATCATCTCTCTGTCCTGACCTAATGGATCTGTAGCCTTCTGCTGGTGTCAGGTGCATGGAATTATTCAGATAATTTTCTGTGCTTTTCTGTTAGCCACAAACCCCATCCACTAGATAATTACTGAGATGCTTTGCCAAGTCTGTTCTAGGGGTTTTTATTAAAAAGAAAAACATAACCAAAACCAATCATAGTTTGAGAAGGTGGAGAGGTGCATATAGGAATGAAGAGGGAAGTAGAAGAGTTAAGAGCAAATAGCTGATCACACAACATGGGACTGTACCAGGATGGAGAGAAGTTGGTGGCAGTCAATGTCCTGGTGGCTTTACACCAGACGTGTAGCAGAGGGATTTCCATGCATGGTCCAGATGTATCCAGAACTGGCTTTAACTTGGCTTAGCTAGATCCAGCAAAGGAGAATTGAAATTTTGCCCCACTTAAACAGCAGGAACAGAAAGGCATGGCAGTAGCAGAATATTCTTTATGCCCTTTTCTAGGTTCAAAACTTATGGAGCCTTTTATGAAATGGCTTTTTGTACCCTTGACACAGCTCCATGTAGTGAGGCTACATGGGACACAGAGGAGCAATGGTGTCATTTGCTTTGTGCAAACAGAGATCCCCATCTCTTTTGGGGTTATGATTTGCCCAGCAGTCTCCCTTGCAGTGCAGCCACTAACCTGCATAGGCAATTTCTGGCTCCAGTGTTTTTCCTGCTGTGTGGCTGCTGCCATGCAAGATTGGAATGTGGGGACATAATTCCTGCAAGCTATTTTTGCCATTCTGTACTCGTGGCACAGGGCCTGGGAGTACCTGTGGTATATTTATGACATTGTGCCTGCAGTACCCCGAGCCTGAGGCAGTCACCCAGCAGTGCTGTCTGCAGCAGGACTGTCTCCTCCACCATCAAAACACCCTCACTTAGCAGCTTGGAGCTCTTCCCTGAAAAAAGAAGGTGCAAAAGCTTCCCCACTCGGGGATACTGACACAGAGAATGTGGTTGAAATGGTGAGGAGATCAGCGGAGGAGGTGGATGATGACAGGGAAATAGCCATCTGTGTTTCAAGCAGATTTTTTGGATTCCTGACAGAAAATGGAATAATGCAGCTATTTGAACTGCCCCACGATTATCTTACCCACAAGTCCAGTCAAGTGACATATTCTTTCAAAAAGCTTTAAATTATAAAAACCTACAAGTACAGAGAAAGATTTATAAAGGGCACAAACCCAAACTACACAGATTTTATAAGTGAACTCTTGCAGTTATCAAAATGTTTTGGCTTCATAACAGGATACGAATCTGCAGTTTTGCCAAAACCTGGATGCAAGGCTTGTGTGGAGGTGACAGTGTCACTGTTAGGGCTGGGGGAGCAGGTTGGCACAGGGGGCTGCTGACGTGGGCAGAGCTGCCACACACGTCTGCCTGCACTGGGGGGTGTGGTGGGGAGCCATACACGCTCCTGTGATTCCTTTTGTGGTGCCATTGGAATCCAGACTGATGGGTCTTCTAGCAAACTTTTTAAAATTAGGAATAAAAACAATGAGCATTAGTAGCTTTTCAGCGTGTCAGTATGATGACTTTTCATACTTTTAATGCTTATTTATAGTTAAACTTTCCACCAAATTCCCACGTTTTGGTTATAATTTTCACCATTTTGGGTTTAGAAGACTTGAGAGGATTGCAGTGGGATGTAAGGATGCTTTTAACCTCCAAGTCAGACTTTCCTGGGGTTATCCATGTATGTCAGTGCTGCTGAGTTGGGAGGCTGTCCACACTCCATGGCTGTGGTTATCTATGTTCATTATTGGCTTCATCACTGATATCTCAGACAGAAATACCAGCCAGGACACGCAGCACGGGCTGGTGCAGAGCAAGGGCTGGGGCAGAGCACACAGGGCTCCCCAGCACAGGGCTGTGCTGCACGGGCTGGGGACCGCTGCCACCTCCAGGTGCAGGTGCTCTGCTGCTGCCACCCACCTGCAGCACCGACACGGATTTGGGTAAAATCATTCTCTGTAGCTGTGACTTTGCTTTGAATCTAAGTGCTGGTCACTGCTTCCAGCAAGGGCCACACCTTCAAGATGAGTTTGACACATTTGGTCTCTATAGCCATGTAATCATGTACCCAAAGTGACGCTCGCATCTAGGGGCCAGGCCTGGAATGAGGTTCTAAAGAATAATTTAATTCTTTGCTGTCTCAGTCTGAAGTCATTCTGCTCCTTGAAATCTTTATAGAAAAACCACTGGAAATTCCATATGGAATTCTCAGAAAATCATAGATGATAATAAGAGATGGGCATGAGACGGTCAAAGCCCAAGCAACTCTGAAGTAAACCTGTTCAGAAATTAATGTGACTTATGCACCGGTTTCTTAAAACTTTGGCAATTCTATTGCATTTTAAGGCAGGAGTTTAAATTATTGTTACATAGATACCTAAGCCTATAGAGATGTAGACACAAAAATATTTTCAAATTCATATATTTATGTATGTGGTTATAGAGAAAAGAAACTGAACAGTTCAATTTTTGCATCCAGCTGGTTGGGAAATTAGTGCTTATGAAAAGGCAGCACTCACCACTTATATATTTGTAAAAAGGTAAAGTGGTGCTCTTTAAAATGGTAAGAGGACATTAAGATGGAAGACATGAAATAAATAAAAAGTCCACAGTGGAATTGGAGAATAATCAGAAAGAAACTTGATTACTTCATTTTACAACTGACAATTCAGTGAAGTTTCTGTTTTAATATTATGTGCAAGCCAAACTGCCAGGTTTTATTTATCATCTGATATAACTCTAGCTCTGGTCTAGGGTACTGGAAAACCTCTCTTGTAGAGTTTTACCTCTTTAACCTCAAATGAAAACTGGCATTCCATCTGGATAGTGTCCAATGTGTCACATTTTGGTAGTCATCAACCAGCTCGCCTTATAAATCAAGAGCACTGATTAAATAATCAAGATTTTTGAAATGCCTTGAGGGAGCTGTACGTTTTTTGCATCAGTGATTAGTATTCAGTGGCAATACTGAAATCTATTTGAGCTGCAGCTATAAAATGGCATTTTGCATACCAGGCATAATCAGAGAGATTATATTCAGAAAGTGTGCTTCCCCTAAGACAGCAGAAGGTTATGACTTTTGCCATGGCTCCATTGTTAGCTTAAGTGAGCTTTGTCCTTGCTGTTGTTCAGCCCTTCATTCACCAGAATAAAATCTTTTCTGCAGCTGTGTACTGGGAAAATGAAAACTTTAGGTAATAACTTTCATAGGGCAGCTGGTTAAAGAAAACTCTAGCCCCTGAATGGAAAGCAATTTTAATTAAAGATCTTTTTATATTATTAAAGCTTAGTTTATATTGTGTCATTTCTTTTGTTGTTGCAAGTTAGCATTTTGTCATTTAAATCATTCCCCCAAATCACATATTACTGGCAACAAGAGGGGCTGCAGTTTACAAAAGAGACAATAGTTAGTGGCTGCAAGAGAGACTGGCTAAGAAATAAGTTATTGTTCATATCAAAAAATAGAATCTAACCGTTAAATTCAGTAATGAACTTATAAGAAGCATAACAATATAAATCAAAAAAAGCTTTCCTGAAAACCCATGCTCGGGTTGTGCGAAATGTTGCAGGTTGTGTCAGTTGTTTCTGCCTCTCCCCTCCTTTCTCGTGGGTGGGTTCTGCACTCTGGGTCCCCGCTGGGACCTGAGTGATGAGAGCAACCTGCCCCAGCACCGCAACCAGCAGTGACAGGGGGCCGAGCTGCCTGGAGCTCAGGGCTGCTCTTCACACATGGAGCCTTCCTGGGCAAGGCTGAGCATGCAACACCCTCCTTCTCTGCAGACTCATCTTCCCAGCTCCCAGACAGGTTTTATACAAGTCAAAGTGTATCTTGTTACCCTTATGATGGGCTGGAGAGAACCCCTTGGACAGTGCTTTATTTCCCCAGGCTTGTTAGGATAGCATGCCCTGGTGTTAAGCAATTATATTTAAATTACCCTTATCTCAAACATGTAAAAAAAAAAAAAAAAAAAAAAAAAAAAAAAAAAAGAAGAAAAAGAAAAATCCCTGCCACTGTCAAAAGAATGTTTGTGCCTTGACATGGAGCTGTGCCATACATCAATCCATATATCTCATGTAACCTTGCAGTGTAATGTGTAATCATACTTAACACAGTCTGCATGAGTGGGCTTAATGCATGCTCATCACTGGCCTGGAGGTGATTAGAGATGATGATGTATAATGATTTGGAAGGGGAAATGGAATTATGATTTGGGGCTGATCTGTCTCACTTCCTAGCCCTGCCTTTGGTGAATATTCTGACAGCCCTCCATATCAATTTGTTGCCTACTGGAAGGCAATGGTATCAGTACTGATGCTCACCCTGCCTACCAACAAACCTCCAAAACTGGAAAAAGGGGGGTTTTGGTGTCACTATGTCAGTTAAAGACAATAACTTTTCCTGCAAGTTTTGCTTGTACCCTTAATTTATCATGACTACAACAATACCATTGCTTCCTCTGCAAAAACCAGGGCTTTCTCCCAGGGAACAGAGAGCCCGAGTTCACGGTCTTTTCACTCACGTTACTCTCACACTCCAGCTGAAGTTCTACCATGATGCAGAAGGGAATTCAAGCCTTATTCCACAGGTGGGAAAAGGCACCAGACGTAGCATGGTCTGTAGCACAGGAAGCCTTTCCTTTCAGCTTTCCTATTTCTGCACCGGGTCTGTGCTTTGTGTTAATGGTTACTGGGTAAAAATGCATTATGTGAGGACAGGGATGTGTATTGTACAGCAAGTGGGATGAGCCTGGCACAGCCCCGTTCTCAGGCACAGGGATAGAATCCCTCAGAGCCAAACCAGGCAAGCTGGGAGCTGGCTTTGCCCAGGGCAGTCACATCCCCTGCGTGCTGGGGCTGGGGCTGGCTGGGAGGTGCTGACTTGGGCCAAAGGCACACTGAGGATCAAGTTAAACACATTCAGGCCCAAACCTGGCCCAAGTATACCCTCTACCCTCCTATCTAGTGAAATCCTGACAAATCAGGTGGAAGGACTTCCCTGAATCTAGCCTTTAGGCAGGAAGCACTATTGCACAAACTGCTGCAGATGGGAGACTCAAAGCACCTGAAATATTATCAGATTCCACAGTGAAAGGAAGAGACGAAAGGTGTTGTTGCTGCCTTGTTTTGATAAACACATGAAAACATTGTTATAGACATACACAAAATATGGGCTAAAACCAGAAAAAGCTTAGGATAGAAGTGTGGCTTCTAGTAATGCTCCCTTCTGCTTGTCCCATGATAAGGGTGCCACTGCCAAATTATCTCAATTGTGGTCAAAATCATACAGTCATTAAGATCCATTTTCTAGAGTCCTCAAGCAGAAGTTGATCTTAGGTAAAAAAAAGGATTAGGATGTAAATGTAGATATTGTGCAATTTTAAACACGCATTACATTTTTCTAAGTGAAATTCATAGCTAATTCCACTGGCATCTAAGGTGTTAGAGTATGTGGAATGGGATCTCAGCATGTTCCAATTGAATGCTTCTTCATTTCATACAGTAAATTGGAGATTAAAGATGCTTGACCCTCTCATAGCATACTTGTTTTGGTGCTTGATGAATATATGTCCTTCAAGTGCTCTGTTTGTCAGTTATCTGGTATTGAGGCAGACTTTGCTTATTTTACTTCTTAAGACAGCTACATTTTTACCCTCTCCATTTCCCCTTAAAAATAATAGCATACCTTGTGAGAAGTTAGGCTTCTTACTTTTTAAGTTCATTATTATTCAGTGCTGTTAACTTCCAAGCTGCTGCATTTACCAATTTAACGTACATGATACAGTGTGGCTAAATCCTCTTGGTCTTTATTTTCCTAAAATTAATACCATATAATAATTTGTTATTGACCCTTGTTTCACCCCTTTTCTTTACTTGATTTCATCCTGTTGGCATCAAGCATTATGGACCATTAGCTTTTGAGGTATTTATTTTTCTCAAATATTTTTTGGGTCAAGCTTTACAGACTTGTCATTTAACTATTCTGCAATGGCACTTTTGCCCACAGTGGTTCCTTTCAGCTCCTGTTCATTCAGTAGATCCACTGTGTCTCTTACAGGCTTGCTGCTTTGCCTGGAAGTGTCTTTCACTGGTTGTTTTATGGCTGTGACCAGCTGCTTTTCAAGTTTTCCATGGGCTTCCAATTGGAGCATCCTATTTCACCTGAAATATATGTACTTCTCATTGGCTTTGAGTATCTTTATTAAAGACTTCATTGAAAAAAAAATAATTTTTTTTTTCTTTGCCCTAAACTGTGATATTTTTTATTTAGCTTTTCTTTAGCTTTTAATTGAGTTACACCTTGGCATATGTAAGAGGTAAAGTACATGGGCAGAGAGGATTCTCAGCAGCAGGATAGAAAGACAGTTCTGTGGTTTGGTAGAAAAATCAACTTTAGAGATTTAAGGGCTCATTTGCAGGGTACAAAATATTATTAGCTGATCTCAGGAAAATTCTCTGCTGAGGTTTGTGAATGTTTTGGTGGGAGTGAGCAGGGAATACTGAGCTGAGCCCATTGACGTGGGTATTTTAATTTGTGTGCCTCTTAGCTTAATACAGAATATTAAATTACTTTGCTGAATAATTAGGCATTTGTCAAAGAAAACAGATACTTATTAATGGATGGTTCACCATGTTTCAGCCCCTCCACCACAGACATGCTTACTCTTCTATTATTTAGCACGCAAAAAGTTCTCTGTGTTCATCTACTCACTTATGCACCTGAAATCTCATTCCCTTTGTGTCTGTATGTACAAAATTCTGAATCTACTTTTCCCAATTTGTTTTAGCTATAAGTTCTCCTAATTCATTTACATTATGCTTTAGTTAATGTATTATTGTGAGTAAATGTTATCCGTGTAGTATCTGGAGTGCTGCATCCAGTTCTGCACTCCCCAGTACAAAAGAGACCTGGAGGTACTGCAGAGAGTCCAGTAAAGGGCCACGAAGGTGATCAAGGGCCTGAATCATCTCCACAGGAGAGCTGGGACTGTCCAGCCTGTCCAGCCTGTAGAAGGGAATGCTTGGGGATCTCAGGAGTGTGTGTGGATTCCGGAAGGGAGGGTGGGACGAAGATGGAGCCAGGCTTTTTTCAGTGGCCTGCAGTGACAGGATCAGAGGGAATGGGCACTAAGTGAAACACAGGAGGCACTGTGCTTTCCTGTGAGGCTGATGGAGCACTGGAGCAGGACCCTGCAGGGGCTGTGGGGTGGTCACACCTGGAGATACTCAGAAGTTGTCTGGGTGTGGTCCTGGGCAACAGCTCTGAGGTGCCTTGCTTGAGCAGGGGCAAGATGATCCACAGAGGCTCCTGCTAACCTCAACCAGCCTCTGATACTGGGTGACTGTGTATGACACTGATCAAACTGATCAGACATCAGCAAATGTAGTGAAAAGAGCAGATGCCACCTTTATGCTGACATGAACGGCGTGTTGGGTACCTGCAACTCAATGGCCACAGTGCAGCAGCTAATTTAATAAAACACTAGTGGCTAAAATAGCATTTCTAAAATGAACATAAGAGGTGTGATGCATTGTAGCTAAGAGCAGGTGGAAGTCTTTCAGTGATATCACAGATATTTCTTCTTACTGGCAAACCACTTTTTTTCTCTGATGCTAGGGAAGCAGGGAGGCAGCAATAAACAGGATTCGAAAGAGTTGAAAAGGAAAAAAACAAGAATAAGTGGTCTGAGGTTCTTAAATGTTCTACTTATTGGTAGTTACTTGTAAAGAATTATCTAAGAAATCATATATTCAGCAAGTAACATAAGTAATTGAATTATACAAGGATCAAGTGCTGTTTCATCAAGGGTTGAACTCCATGCCCACTGAATGCAATAGCCAGGCTCTCATGGGCTTTACATCAAACCTCAAATAAAACAGTTTGATTAGTGCTATTTGACCAGTATAACTGCTAGTCTGTGTGAACTTAGTCTCATGCTGTGTTTTCAGTGTATTTAAAATGATTTTAACATAACGCTGACATGCTGTAGAACTTCAGTCAAATAAATGCAGTGTATGTCAGTTTTAATTAATGAAAAACTCCTCTTGCACTTTTTAAAAATATTGGTGGATGTTTGTATTTCCTTTTCCAATTCACATGATATGAACCTTTATCACCTTGCAAACTAATGTTCTCCATGATAACCTGACAGGGTAAGTTGTAAATGGGATCTAATGGGATGTGTCTTGTCACAAATGCAGCTTCTCAGGGCAGGTACAACTCCCAGCCACTCAATCCCTGGCAGAACGAGGAGAAAATTCTGCAGGTTGTACCCAGACAGTAGCAGGTCCATGCTCCTTTAGGAGGGAAAACAACCCCAACTGATAAAGTTTATAGAAGGATTGCAGTGATAGAAGCCTGAACCTCACCTGTGTGCTCCAGCCTGGCCAGGCACTGCTCTGGCAGCGCTGCCTGAGGTGGTGGAACATGTTTCTGTCTCTGAGAATCATTCCAGCAGTAAAACCTGCACTGGAATACCAGGGCATTTTGTGGGTTTATGCTCACTTAGCTGGGCTGTTTCTCCACGTAGAGAGGAGGGATATCTCACCTCCCTTCTGGAACAACTGCACTCCAGCTGGCAAACACTGCTCAAGCTGAACAACTCTGACAAGTATTTATAATAAGCTATTGCAGCTGTTCCAGCTCATTCTTTGCTTTTGTAGATCAGATTTTGCATTTGGTATTTTCTTTTATGATTTCATCTGTTACACGAGCTAGATTACTTACAGATTCACTCCAAATAGTAACAACAAATTATACTACCATTAACAGAATTGTATTATGTTTCTACTAGTAATGAAATATTTTTCCACAATTTAGGCTACATAAAGTGGAATAAACAGATATTCTGCTATTCCTTGGTGGCCTTGCTTCTTCTCTATAGGAGGCAGTGAGTCTTTCATTTCAGCTCAAAGTTCATGCTATTTGGAGGCCAAGCTGTGGATGACAAACTGCAAAGCTGACAGGAAAACATGCAAGGTTGATATATAAAACAAGCCACGCTGCTCGTGCTTTGATTGTCATCACCACTTTCAGGAAAATAAATAATACTGCCTCGGTCTAAGGCTCCTTAAGAGTTTTTTCAGCTTCCATGGGGAATATTGTAAATTCCTTCAGTCTAAATTTGGAACCTAAGAGCTCAGTTTTCTAAAACAAATTCAGAAAAAACTCTTTTTTCCCCCCCAACCAAATTCATAGGAGAAAATAAGCTTGTATAACTTGTTCCCAAATTGAACAAAGCTAACAGAAATTGATGGTCCCTTTCATGAACTGTGAAAAATGCTGTGGATATTTCTCTGGTTTAACAACCGAGTGAAAACATTCTCTGTTCACCACTTGCTCTGCAAATTTTGCTGCAAGCACCAACAGCTTTACACCAAGAAGACCCAAAGGAATTTTCCATCAAAGCAGAACTGTGCATCACATGAGCAGGTGAAAATGTGATGGAGAAAGGTGTGATGTCTCTGATTTAACCCATGGCAGCCTTCATCTAATGTGCAGTATTTTGTTTTATTTCCAAATTCTTGTGGATTTAGTAATTGAACATTATTCTCGTGATAAAGTGAATATTTGGCATTCATGTACATAATGATATGCTAATACATCCTTAAGAAAAAATAATCAGAATTCATCTTGGCTGTTAACATGCTTCGAATTGTGCATGTAATAGAAATGGGTATTTAAAACATCTTTATTTCATTATCTCATTTATTATATTGTAGGTTGGCAACTAATTAGTATAGATATTTGAAGTTACAGATCGAGGAAACTAAATTAGTGCACTATAATATAATTAATCATAGAAAACTTTTGTTCAGCTGCTGATCTATTAGCTACTTTGCTTCTTCTTGTTGATACTCATAACTTTGATTAAGATTTTCAGTGCTTTATTTAACATCATAGCTTACTAATATGAAATTCAGTGAAGTATCTACTAGCTCTGAATAACATTCCTGGAGTAAACTTGCAAAGAAAATCCCCCTGGTGCTAGACTTCAACAAGAAATAGCCTATAGAGACCTCCAAGGGCCACCATGTGCCAGCAGTCCCTTGGCAAAGGATGCCTCAGGGTATCAGAGATGCTTTTCATTTTTGCCCTCCCCTCTAGCTATCCTCCTGTCCTTCCACACGTTCCAGCCGCTGTTACAGCCACAGCTGAACATGCTGGAAGAAAGTAGTGATCCAAACCAGGACCACGATTCTTGCTTTAGGAACCTAGAGCAGATGCAGAAAGAGGGCAGAGCTGGTGGTTTGTGAGCATCCCTGAAGGGCTCAGGTGTGCATGAGAGCAGGACAGGGTCTGTACAGGCACTGTGCTCAGTGGGGGTGAAATATTCCTTACTTTTCTCCCAGAATTGCTGTCCTGTTCCTGTCCTTTCATCCACCTACCGAGAGGCAGAAATACATGGTAGGATTTCAGAATTGAAAATGAATTATCCCTTAATAAAGTTCAGAAGAGTTGTCCTGGGCTTCTCTGGTAGAGTGAGTACATCAGTGGATGAGGGAAGGGCTACAGATGATTATCTGGGCTCCTCTAAAGCCTCTGACACCCCCCAACTTCTTAAACAAATGTTTGCTGGTGTAACTGAAGCTACTCTTTCAGAAAGAAGCCTTACCTTGTCTATTTCCATTGCTAGCATAATTGTAAAGACTTATTAAACTATGAAACTAAATCTTTAAATGCTTAATCTGTATGGTTTTTAATCTGTCGGATTTTATCCAGTCAAGTGGTTACCACTTGCAACTTTCAACATATGAATAAAATATCTGAGCAATCCTTTGGAAATGCCAAGTAAAGAAAATGACAGGCTACTGACCAGTCATTTAGAAACACTGTTTAGTCCATTTACTAAATGTAAGAATATTTAAGTGAGTTGTTTTTACTGTAACATGGTTTTACTTAGGATATGCCAGCAGAAAATAACTATTTTTAAAATTATATTTTTGTTGGCGTAACATATCGGTAAACTTCTAAAATTCCCAGATTTTGATTTCACTGAGTCTTTTGGTGCAATCTGACACAAATGTAACCTATATTTATACATTAACTGTGTATTTATGTTTGATAGTTATTTACAATTCATGCCTCAGCGGTCAATTATGTAATTTTACTTGTCCTGTCAGCCAGCTTTGACATTATCACATGACTCCAATTTGTTATTTGCTTTAACTAACGAACGGCAAGTAGGCAAAGACTAAGCAAACCAAAACCTTTTTAAGAATAACAAACCATAAATTGATAGAGTAGCCATAAAATATGTATAGTAAACACTTTCTTTTAACCAAAATCCCCTTTATGGGATGTTTGCAAATGTTACTGGACAGATTGCCTGCTAAAGCAATATTTCTGACTCAAATAATGTATTAATACAATTGAACATGGATATTTGTTATAGCAGACCATAAGTATTTAGAAAGTAAAACCAGTTTTCCTAACTTTTTTTTAGTAAGGGGATGGTATGTTTTCTGGTATATACTTGAAGTCTGTTTTCCCACCAAATATCATTATACTGTGCTTAATTGTGGAAAAAAATAGGAAACATCATACAAATAACCATTGTATACTGGGAACAGCTTCAGGTATCTTTCAGGATTTTATTTTCAAAACTGGATAATGAGGAAAAGCTATCAAAACTCAACACCCAAAATAGTTGTAAGAGCAGAAGGATATACGTAATATAAATGCAAGATTTTCCCTTCTGTGTATTCAGTTGGATTTTTAGTTGCATTGTGTTATTATCAAAAATTAATATTTGCTGTTACAAGTTTGTATGACATAGATTTCTTTAGACACCAGTTTTATAAAGTGCATATAAAATAAAATGCATGTCTGTGGAACAGTAGGGTCTGCTAGGCTGTAATACTTTACAGTTAGGTCTCCAGGATATTTGTATTGTAATTTGCTAGTTTTCTCCTTTCTTAATGTTGCTTGAAAGCAAAAAGCCAACAACATCATTTTATGAAGGACACAATAAATATCCATTTTACAGCATCAGGATCAGAATCAGAAATAGGTGAGCTCTGAACTGTGGTCACACTTTATGACACTGCTTGATTTCTTTGTAATAATTCATTTGACTTGCATGGAGATCATCTGTAAATCATCATGAGTCAACACATTAATGGACTTCTTCGTATCAAAATTCCCAGTGACATCACCAGTGCATCCTCAGTGAGAGCCACGATGTGAATGTTAGCATACAGCACAGTGCCAGTTCGTGGTCTCTGGAAAAACCCACAATTTTTTGAAGTTACAGTTACAGCTCCTGGGACTTTCCTTTTCCAGCTCTTATTGCTACAGAGAAGCTGCACTGGTAATACCAATGGTGGGAAACAGTGACCAAAAATGCACTTTATGCATTCCCATTAGGAAATTAATATGCCTGTTCTCCTCCTTAGGCCTTGATTGATCTTGCCATGAAATTAAAAACATGCAAGTCGTAATTCTGCTTAAACACATTTTCACTGCCATAATGCATGGCCAGATGCTGTCAGTAATCATGCACCGGTATCATTACTGTGTATGGTCTCTTACAAACAAATCAATAGTGGTACAGGAATTACAGACTTGCAGCAGGAGTAGGGTTTCACAGAATCCCCTGCTGAGGGCCAAAGGGAATCATTACATTGTGTAACCTGACCTCCTCTCTGGCATATCCTGTCATTTCATCCATTTACTCTGTACTGAGCCCAATAACTTATGTTTGACTAACACAGCTCTTCTCTATTTGCCTTTATATTGAGTTTCTTGGCCAAAAATCCATTACCATTTTGGTCAGGTCTGCCATCATCTAAAAGAACTTCTGAGGATTTCTTTTACTCTATTAGAAACCTGTCATTGGGAGCGTGGGACCAAGCTCCTCTTAGTAGCAGTGATTATCCTCGAGCCTACAGCAGTGCATGATCAGTAGTGTTTGTGCTGGGCGTTGGGATTCTTCTGAGTGAAATATGCATCAAAACACAGGTGTATTACTGCCTCTTTACTTGCCTCTTTATTACTGTTTCTTATTTGCAGGTGTTTTTAGGAAGTATTAAGCATTTTTTAAGTCACTGGTCACATTAGTAAAAGCCCAGTGGTTCTGCAATTTTCAAAAGAAACATTATATACTCAAAACACATCCTGTCACCATGCAGAGCCTTCCTCCCAATCTTTTTTTTTCATCCTGTGTAATTCATAACAACATCTGACATGCTCCTGCTAGCATCAGATGATTTGAGAAGGATTTTTAAACAGGAAAGGGAGATTTGGGCAAACGTACATTTGGACTGTGGTTGTTGCTACCAAGGTGGACATTGCCAACATTCTTCAGCCTCCCAGATGTACACTGGCTCATTAAATCACTCTGTTTTGTTTAAAACAGCCATCTCCTCCAGGCTGTTAGAGTATTGCATTCCCAGAAATTATTGTTTGTCTGCAGTCAATTCTTCTTTAATATGTATTTAGGAGAAATGTCTTTACATCATATACGTCGCATATTTCTCTTCTTTTTTTTTTCCCCCCAGGGAAAATTTTAGGCTAAACAAAAAATATTTTTGATCATCAATATAAAATTAAACTATTTCTGTAAGTTTGATTCCTGTAATATGTTCCTTAAGGCATTCCTTATCTTCCCCATAAAAAAATCGCCACAAAATAATAAAGCAAAGAGCAGATATCCCTCTTATAGATCTCCTTGTAACTGAAGAGAGGAGGCTTTTATCTCTCTGGCTGTCTTAGAGCTGCTCTTTACTCCCTGTAAAGGTAATGAAGACTGGAAAATACAGCTGGATCTTTTAAATTAGGAGTCTTACTCTCTTCCTCACAGTACAGTTTGTGTCCCTGTAGACACTTGAGCCCACTGGTGTAAGCACCTGTGGGGAGGCCTTTGTGGCTGCAGTGGCTGAACACAGCCCCAGCTGCATGAAAGACCCTGAAAGCACAGAATTAATTCCACAAACTGACATTTTTTCTAAATTCTTTACACCCTCGTTCAGCAGGTGTACAATATTTTCAACAGCAGTAAGGAAAACAATGGCATCTTCACACACAGGCTGGGGAAGGTTTTATCTCCACAGATGAGCACAAGAGCTTTAAGCATCTTGTAAAATTAATTGGAGGCGAGCTAACAGTTTGTGAACACTTCTCATGCCTGCCATCACTTCTGAGAAGTTGTTTTGTTACTTATTTAAAGGTGATCATGCCTTTCTGGCAAACCTGCTGCTTTCAGGTATTTTTAATAAATTCACGGTACAATGTGAAGTACACAGATGTTTATAATGAGCAGCAAAACTGAGAGATATTTTATTAGGCTGTGTAACTATCGCTTGCTGATTGCTTTTAATTGGTGAAATAACAAATTGCTGGTTTACCTCTTTAAGCTTTTGACCTAATAACTGCATGGCTTTTCATGAAATATCCTTTTTGGATGCAGCTAAAGGCTTTCTCAGTGGTTTTGTTCACAAACTTTTAAATTACTCGCTGGTGTTAGTTCAGAGAATCATAGAATAATCAAATAGTTTGGGTGGGAAGAGACCTTTAAAGCCACCTAGGCCAATCCCCTGCCCTGAGCAGGGACATCTTCAGCTACAGTAGATTGTATAGTTATTATACATCTCTAGCAGTGTATTTATGAGTCTCCAGTAACGTGCCGCTGGTTTTTTACAGCTTTTTGTGTGACTTTTCAAATGAAAGAATCTTTTTCTACCAGCTCCTAAATACCACTTCACATAGAAGCAATTGCATTATTATGATATATATTATATATTTTATATATGTATATATAACATCTGATATCCCTGAGAACAGTTGTCTCCAACAACTAATTGATTTAGTTATCTCTTTTTAGTTAAATGTATCACTGTGAAGTCAGACCTAATGAGTTACTTCTTCAAATTATATTCCCTTCTCAGACTGTTAGAATATTTATACAGAATTCTGTATATTTTCTTGCATCTAAATGAGACCATTCTTATTCATAACCTATTTAATATGAAAAACTATCCTCTGAAATTGATTCTAGTACAGAAAGGTGTACACGTGCACTGATATCCTTTCCTTGAGCAAAGCAGAAATTACCTTATTAATCACATTCAGTTGTTATGGGTCTCCACTTTGAAAGAAGTTAGCCCACATAGAAAACTGGGCTTTATAGAAATAAATGCCTCTATATAGATTTTCCTGGCAGGGAAAAAACACAGCTGCCACACTCCAAAAAGATTTTGGTAGACCCCAGAAGAATGGATTTTTATCTGGAGAAAAAAAAAAAAAAATACCTGAAACCCTTAAAAAAACAAACAAAACCCAGACACAAACAAACAAAAAAAAAACCCAAAGAAAAAAATAAAAAATCCACCTTGAAGATATTATTTTATTCAAGCAAAGATTAGTCTCTTTCTTTACCCAGTTAATCTCTACAAATGCAGTAGAAGTTCTATGGACAGGCACATTACAAACAAAGCTCAGAAGTCCTACCCCTAAAGCACTGGCATCTGGTTTTAGTCAAGTGTTGAAGACCACTTTAATTTAAATTATTTATTAATGAATTTATTTACCAGTCCTTTGAAAGTGTCGTAGGATTTCCTTGTGGAAGTGCTCATTCCGAGGGAAGGAATTCACTAATTTGGAATCCATACAGGCATGAGTCTGCTGATATTCTCTTAGTAGAACAGAAATATTAGAAATAGCCAAAAAACCCAAGAAGCCATGTCATCAACTCTACCCCTGCTAAAGAATAAAATTAACAGAAAAGAACAGACACCTGGATATTTTTTTAGTACTTATTAACTCAAACCACCCTTCAGCTCTTTACTGAAGTAATGATTGAGAACAAATTTCTGGTTTAATGAATGTAAGTGGGATTTAAAAAAAAAAATATTGGCTATCCCTTTTCTTTTGTGGCTTTTTAAAAATAGAAATAGGTTTGCTGGTTTGTCAGCGTTCATCCCTCCTGATTGGCTCCTCCTTGCATGGCCAAATTCAGCCCTTGGGTAAGTGATCCGGATTCTTCCAAGTGAAGAGATTGCTCACTGATTTGGAGCTGCTCTGAGCTATGCTGACCTGTTTCCAGCTACATGTGATGTTTAAGCTGGAGACTAAAACATCTTATTGGGCAGTAACACAGACAAAAATAATCATAGGAAAAATCCTATTATCAGATAAATATTTTTAGTAATGAGAGAGCAGGATATAGTCATGCAAGATGCTAAATCTCAAGGCCAACAACTCTTCAAATCACAATACAGTTGTAACATTTTCCATTTCCAAACAATGAGCAATCAAACATTAGCTAATTAAACGCTTTCAGTGGTGAAAGAAAATATAAAAATACATGAAATTATCAAATAAAAAAACCAAGTGACTAATTCGTCAGCCTCAGCATCACTTTACAAATAGCAGCAGCCAAGTTATCCCTACACTGCATATCAATCAATTTTACTTTTTACAGCTGATAAGATATTCTCTAATTAAATTATGTTTTAATTGCCTTTGACTTTCAATGCAAGGAAAATGACAATATGCTTTCCATGAAAGTACTCCCTACTCATTTCTGCATACTGTGACTGTCATTATGCAATTAACAGTTGTTCCACAGTGGTATCAAGACTCCACATTTCCTCCTGAAACCAGGATCCTGAAATAAACGTGATTTAGAAAGTGTTATTCTCTATATGCTAATATAATTCTTTTTAATTGTTGGTAACGCTGAGGTCTGCCCACTTATAGTCTATTGTCATTCTCAAAGAGTTTTTCAAACAGCATCTCCAGAACCCTTTGATCCTATATGTGACTGCATTTACAATTAAAATGCCAGTCCTGGAAAGCACAACCTCCCAGTTTTCACACTGAGTTACTTACTAATTACCTTTCAAAATATTTGGTTTTTATAAGGCTACCATGAAGTAATACTTATTAAAATAAGTATTTAGTCAGTGATAAGGAGGCAGGAAGGGTATCTGCATGCCATTCCGGCAAGAGCATTTTATTGCACGCTCATTGCCAAAGGGTGGAGAGGCAAATACGAGGGAACATGGCTGCGCAGTCCAGGGGAAAGGTAGGATCAGGGAGCGGGAACCAATGGGAAAGCTCTGGGGGAGTGACCAGGCTGACAGACACCCGCGGAATCCAAACCGGGACCGGTCACCCCAAGGAGCAGTCCACCTCGAGGAGGGGGGAGACCCTGGCCCCCCCAGCACAATGTAAACTCCCGGGCCACCACAATGAAGTGCATAGATTGAAATATTAATCCTGCTTTATGATATGATAATTAAGTTAATTATAGTACAAAAATGTGTGTCAGTAAGAATGTGCCAGGATTAGGGCAGGAGACCCAGCTCAGCCTCAGCACGGGTATCCTGCACACAGTGCCAGGGTGTGAGGGCTGCACTGGCAAACAGACCAGGCCAAGGTGTCAAGGAGTGAGCACCCTTCTCTAAGTGTCTCTTCTGCATCTGCAAGGCAAAAAAGCAGCAAATGTCTTGATAGTTCCCACTCTACAATTATGAACGCACAGGAGTGGTTTGGGTGAAGGCATTTCAGATGATTCAAACCAGGCTTCATCTTAATTCAGCTCAGAAGTAAAGGAAGGTAAGCAAGCTGTAAACAGACACTGCTGCAAGATATGAAAGCAAAACCAGAAAAACAATAAAGAAGAAACAACTTTTTTCTCTGGGCTTTGAGATAAGCAGACGGAAGGAAAACTTGAAGTGCAGCCATACAGCATTTAGTTTGCCCTCTTACCCAAAAATTAATTTCTACACCAGTTACAAAGAAAACATCACCTCAAGGTTGTACATAAAGGCTTTGGTCACACTGTGACACAATTACTCAATGTTTAGCATTCACTCGTTGCCATATGGACCTGATATATGCTCCTTATCCTTGATTTACAAATAAAGTCAAAGTGCTGCAGTTGTGTTTTCCAGCCATTCCTTCAATGAGCAGATAATGATATAGCCAGTGCTGAGATAGTTGATGTAAATAGTGGACATTTCAGTCGCTGCATGAGTCCTTAATCTCCTTAGGATCCACAGGAAGAAAATTATTTGATATGAGAATGTTTGATATTACAAGTTGTATTTAACATTTCAAGGCTCATTTGAGTCAGCCCAGCTCACTGTACTGCTAAAGCATACAGGATAACACATTCTGTCCAGAGGAGAAACCTATAGATGTATTTAGTAGCCTAAAGGTATATCACAAAAAAAATGGGTTGTTGAAGATTAGGCCCAAAATTTCATTGGTGCTGTTCATTTCAGATGTGATCTGACAGCCAGGCCTGGTGCATTATAGAACAGAAGGGTAGATGGATCAGCAGCAAAAACACTACTGACGTCTCTGAGGTCCGCTGGGAACTCCTCATGACAGAAATTCTGTTATGACCCACAAATACCAGTAGAGCACGAGACAGTGAAATTTCATATTGATGCAAAAATACTGTATCATAACACTATATCCTAATTTATTTTCCCTTGTTGTAATCCATTAGGATGCTAGAAAACTTCAGTTTTTAGTAGCAATGTGCAGGCAGTAACATCTGCCTCCTGTGCCTTTGCAAAGGACCAATGGCTGTGGCAAAACACTTTCTGTAAGCATTCAGCCAGGTTTCTGCCCACAGCAAGTAAATGAATAAGGATGTTTTTAGTGCTATCCCTGCTAACACAGTGTTTTGTAACCTCAGTACAAAGCAGAAACAAAGAATAATTTCAGGGGTTACGTATTTTGTGGTACATGGAGGACGAATCCTAAACAGAAGATTTTATGCCATTAGAAAAGTGCATTTGTGCTTCTCAAAGAGCTTGGTGTCTCAGTACAGCACTGATGCTTTCTGAGGGCTTTCTGCAGGTCTCTAGTGTGCCAATAAAGGAGAGACAATCCTTAGGATTTTCTTGGGTGGCCCATTCTCAGTGACCCAGTGGGACAGATTTTGCCAGGGGGTTGTTTCTGTTAACAGGCCTGAAGAGTTAAACTGGCATTTATTTTCTAAGACCAGACAGCTTTGGACAAAACACTTATTTCTGCTGGTGGTATGAAGTGATAGCCAAGAAAAGACAGAATACAATGTGCACATTTTCTTCTCGTGGTGTTTCTTAGAGAGACAACATGAGTCGGTGGTCTAAGAATCAAAATTACACAAAATTCAGGAAAAAAAAATAGATATTTTAGAGGAAGTCAGACTGCCTGATGTATAGGTTTGTATTTGTAGAAAGAATAATTCTAAACAAGAGTGGTACCTCTTGGGAAGCAGAAAAGGATACAGTGATACATCACCCAGTTCCTGTAGGGGAAGGTCTGCTGTAGGCTCTGAGAAACCTGTAAAATTCTCTCTGTTAATTCTAATCAATTGTGGGTCATGTCCTAGATTTAGAATAATTACATTTAAAGTGTTGTGATTAAAAACGAGCCCTAGCTTTTATAAATACAATGGGAATTAACACATACCTTAAAAAGTCTTTCACAAATGCCGTCAATGTGCACAGGTTTAATTTTTTTATTTCTGTTTTTGGTGGGGTTTTTTTTTTTTGTTTTGTTTTGGGTTTTTTTTTTCTTTTTAGGCAATAATCAGAATCCAGAGGAAAAGGTTGCAATCTACAGGAAGCTGGTAGGTCAGATTTTAAAATTATCTAAACTCCAGTACAATTAGAGACAAAAAAAATGTAAGCGGTAAAGTAATGAAACTTGCATTTACTGGATATTCAGAGAATATGCAAAATCATTTAAATTTACATAGTGAGGGGGTGAAAATGTGGTTTAGCAGAGGCAATTAACATGAGAAAGTAAGACAGATGCTGTGCAAATAATTCATAATGAATAATTTCTTTGCTCCATTATGTGTTTGCAAGTTTTCCAAACAAACTAGTTTTTCTGATGTATATGTTCAAACTGTTTGCTGAATAATATCTATGCATAATTTTTTATGTAATTCATTCATAAGCAGAGCTTTTTGAATATTCAAGCTCTTTTTGAATGGGTACGTAGGTTGTGCAACACATTTCTCTTTTCCAATTGGAGAAACATGACTTATAGGTTCTGCTATGAATAATCACAATATTTAACAATATTTGCTTCATTATTTTACCAAACATTCCTGCTAGTAAACTCATTTGTTAAGATAATCATGGAAAAAGAGATGCAAACAAAAGCAAATAAATTAGTCTGGCATCCTCTCTTTTCCTTCTCACTTGAGAAAAATAATTTGCACTGTCCATAATTCTGTTTGTCTTTCATTAAAATATATGAGGAAGCTGAAAATGTAAAATCATGGTCTTAAATAGACTTGGGTTTCCTATGGCTGGGAGGAATTACATTAAATGCAGAGTGCCAGCCCTGCCCTTTGGGGCTGGGGCTGCCTTTGGCCCCCTCCCCAAGAGGCAGCGCCTGTGCCTGTCCCTGGGACAGCTGAATCCGTGTCCCTTCCATGGAACCCTCGGCAGCCAAACGGGGTGTTCAGAGCTCCTGCTCCACAGCATAAAGGAAAGGCTCCCGTGCAGGAAGCTAATGAAGATAAATACACTATTTGTTGGCAGTCAAGGTGATTAATTGCCAGAGGCAAGCTTAATTATGCCAGGAGTAACAATCGGCATCACGGACAGACACCGAGTTTTGTGTGGCCCATTGTTAGATGTGTGTTGGAGTTTGAATTTGAACACATGAGTGAATTAGTATGGATTGTGTCTTCTTACATAACAGCCACATATTCTTAATTACATCTAGAGTCATATTTATTTGGAACACTGGAAAAGACAGTTTTTCTCTAAGTGAAGCAGGTCATCGGACCTGAGAAACTGCAGCATTCTTAGGATAAATTTGGTATGATGAACTCAGTGATGAGTGAATTCCAGTTCCAGAATCTTATTAGCAATGTAAAGACTGCATCTGATTTTATATATTTAATTTTATTTTGTACATGTTTTTATGTTGAATATATTATTTTTCAGAGTTTCTATTTCAGTTTAGTATTTCAATAGTGATAATTAAGAAAAAGGTAATATTGGTATTAGTAAAATAACTTTCACGTTCCTCAGGAGATGGTGAGAGAATTTTAAGTTCTCTTTTTGAGGTACCTTTATATCCCATGTATATGCTCTCAATGAGGATCTGACAGTCTCAGCTTACACCTTCTTTTTTTTGCTGAAATCAGAAATTAGCCCAGGAATAGCTTGTGACAGGAATAATACAAAGGATCCCCTGCACCTTTCTAACACTAACAGGACAGGAGAATGCAGAGAACATATAAATACAGTTTCACAAATGTCAGTTCTGCAAAAGTGTATCAGTGTGAAAGTTCTGCCATCCTCATATATTACACTGAATAATGTGAGAGCACCAAGACAAGTACTTTAAATAAGTGAAGTATACCTACATGTCTTTGGAAGAGAATGGGAAGAATAAAATATAAAATAACTTGCTTAGCAAGTCCTGATGTTAACCAGCATTTACTAGTTCCTTTGGGAGCAAAGAAATGATGTCTTTAATGAGCACAGAAAACTAAACAGCAGTTTGAAAATACAGAAAAATTACAGTGAAGTGATATTAAACCTAGAAGGAAATTGTAGATCACTAAGCTGGCAGATTTTATATGGCAAACGTGACATTTTTTAAAATGAGATATATATATTTAAGTAAGAAAACAAGAGAAAACATGCATTAAACTAATCTAGTTGAGTAAATATTCTCTTTGTTCCTTGGATTACTTGCATTCTCTTCTCTTCCCTTTTTCAGCACTTTAAATTTCAACTTTATAAAACATCTAGACATAATAAACCTTTCAATTTTGGTTTGTTCTTTCCCATTTATCTAGTTAAAAACCCCGTATTTTAGCATTTAGGCATTTCATTAGTGATTCCTAGTATTTTCGTAACCTTAATACAGACATTGTAGATTGTACATACCTGAAAACTTATTTCTTGCTCAAACTTCCCATTCTTCTATGGCTGCCTTAATTTCTTTCTGCGCTGCAGGAGTTCATGCTGGTAGAAGTGATAAATGGACATGTTTCTTTGCATTATACATATTTACAGCAAGTAAACTGTGTCTACCATATCACTTTATAAATCTATTGCCCAGTGCTGCTATAGCCAATGCATTAAATATTGGGCTTCTCAGGGACTGCTCAGTGCAGTTTAACACAACAGATAATGAAAGGAGATCAGGCATGAAAAGTTCCTCTTTATCTTGCACCTTTCGTCACACAAAGTAGCTGATAACAGCTAAGTTCATCATCCTTCTTTCATACAGTATTCAGGAAATCAGGCACTTAAACCACGACCTTCACAGAGAAAGGACTGTGTCATCCTCTTTAGTCAGTAGCAAAAAAAGGGCTCTGATCCTGAATGGAGTAGTTGGATTTTGTCAGAAGATAAATTAAGCAGCTGAATACTTTTGTGTGCTTGTATGGAACTTCTTTTCAAGGAAATACTTTGCATCAAAAGAAAAGAGGGCATAAGAAGGCACAGAACATAAAAGTTAGTAATGAAAGATGGGGCAAAGTTAAGGTTGAAGAGAGCAAAAGTAAAATTAACTTGTAGCTTACTTAAAGACCCATCTCTAGTATTTAAGTATCTTATTGAAAATGCTGTGCAATAACAAAGAACTCATGCTACCTGTTGGGGAAAAAATAAAAGAAGTTATCCCAATTCTGAAAATTTATGTTGGTTTATCATTATTTAATATTTCTCATTCTCTTGATAGTTCTTGTGTACTAAGAAAATGAAAAAAATACTGTTCTATTATATTTTGTAGTGGTAAGTGAGCCTATGAAAGCTAAAATATTCCCTGATCTGTGAAAGTATTTTTAGATAACAAATTCCACTTTCCCCCCCTCTACTTCCTCCCTCAGTCTCCAGAGTGGTCTTACTTAAAAGGAACGAACTCTGTTGGTGAAATTTGCATTGGCATTTCATATAGGGGTAAACATGTAGCATTCAGAAGGTAAACTGAGGTAAACTGTCACAAACTGCATGCCCTGTTTCATACATTGGACATTTCTAGTTTCACTTTGTTTTTTTCCACATGTACCTTCCGGCAGATGATTTGTCTGTACCAGTTCACAGGCTCTCTGCTGAGGCAGGCTGCAAACTTAACATTGCTTTTGAGGCAGGCTTCAGATCTTGGACTGACTGGAGTAATTTCAATCTTATGCAAAATAGCTGCTGCATCCTTTACACCTTGCTACTTCCCAGGGTTTTTTTTCTCTGTATATTATTCTACCACTTCTTGTGGCTATACAAATTTAAGTGACCTTTCACCTAGACTGGGTACTAGAGCTGTCTGTGTGTGGTGCCATTTACCTAAAATCAGCCTCATTCAGTCTCGTGCAGTGTGCATCTGTGGGGTACCTCATCCACACCAATACCACTTCACGCAGAGCTGAGAGAAATCTGCTGCTGACATCAGAAATAAATGTTGATTTTATCCTCAGCTCACTTTGTCAGTGAACTCATTGTTACCATCCAGAATGCTCCCTGACCTCCATGGTTTTTATCATAATCACCTGGTAGTATTTTCTCCCACTCTCAAAAAGCAAAGGCATTTCTATATACAGACAACTACAGAAAGCAAATAGTTTTTCTTTAATGTAATGGCTACAACCTCTCAGTAATTACTGCAGGAATACAACTGAAACTGTTCATCCTCTGTGGTGTCAGAGTCATTAAAATGGCTGAGAGAATTAACACTGCAATTACACTCAGCAGACAGGAGCTTGCAAAACCAAACTAAGGGCTAGTTAACAACTGTATCTTCCATTTATGTTACAACAGCAATGACAACACAGATTTCAGCCTTTGGGAATTGGAATCTAAAAAGTCATTAGAAACCAGTGTGACTCCAGTTACTGGGTGGGCCAGAGAAGGTAAGCGACCTAGGTCCTGATTCCCAGAGTAAGAATGGCTCTGACATTTATGTCTTTAGTTTAACATTTGTATCAGTAGTTTAGTGTTATCACAGAAGCATTCTTAGCACAGTAACTACAGTGCAAGCAATGCATCCCACCAGCTCTTCAACACTGACAATTGTAACACCCAAAAGGTGTTTTTTTCCTGTGAGCTGGACGAGTTAAACACAAAAATTCTTCTCTGTGACCAGTGAATTCTCCTCTTGGCCAGCAAGATGAGCAAAGACTCATCATTTGTTTACAAATGGTGCTAATCCACTTTACAGTTGGTTGACAGCCATATTCTTCCGAATTCCTTTGAACTCTTTGTGGTCAGCTGTAGGGAAAAAAGAGGTTAGGTGTGTAAGTCCAGAGTTTCCTGTGTGCAGAACACAGATCATGGCACACAGGTGGTGTTCTGGTGAGTTTTGCATCCACCAGGGATGGCTGTGCATACCAAACATGCTCATTTGCAGACACCAGTTCCTCAAAGTACAACAGCATTCCAAAAGTCCTCACATTTTCTTAACTTTCCACTGAGCAGGTATTACCTACAAAGATTTTCCATCTTTTTTTCTCCTCTTCTTCTTCCAAAACTACAACCTTGTTGATGGCTTTGCATTGTTGAGAGCTGTTCAAGCATATAGCAAGTGGCTTTCTACCAGATCAGTGCTTCCATTTGAGCCACTTCAAAGACAGGCTACAATTCTTACAAGGTGGATGGGCTGCCTACAATAGGGAAGGGGAAAAAAAAAAGGCTGAAGAGACTGGAAACTCCCTGAAAATACTGGTACAATTTCAACACCTTTCTTTTATTTTTGCTTGATGAATTACACACAGCAGTATTTAGGAGGTGACACAAACTCTCTTATTGCAATATCAAACACACACCACACCTACTGAATTACCAAAGATGGTAATTCTAGTGTGTTAGAATTCTGTATCATGCCACTGCTTCTCTGCTGGGTGCTCACTGCATGATACACAGCTACCTCTCCCATAACCATGGTGTGGTTACTTCCTTGGAAGAGATAGATAATCACGTGTACTTTTTGGTCTATTTTTTTTCTTTATTTCTTACTATGCAATTGCATACATAGAATTAAGAATGAAAATTGGACATTTAAATCAGGTACAGTTGTATGATAGACTAATGATATTCCAGTATATATAATAAATGTAGGAAATTGTACCATTTAATTAAAATAATCCTCTTTACAACACATTAAAACATTTGAGAGGCATTGTTCAGGAAGATAAGCTCTCTCTTTATTCTGAAGAGTCCTCTGTTGTTACAATGGATCATTGCATTTCACAACTTCCAGCTTACAGGGTTGGAAAAAATTATGGTTATCAGCCGAAGTGACCTCTTGTGTGATGCCAGCCAGTGAACTTCTCCCAAGTAACCACTCCATCAATTCCATAACTTACATTTGAGAAGCAATATAACTTTCAGAAAGATCCTATTTAGAGTCTAAGCAACACCAGAATGCACATTCCATAGGTAAAACGTTCCTATTATTAATAAGCTGCACTCTTATTAAAATTTCACCTTCATTTTACAATGTATTTATATAGCATCAGCTTCCAGAAATTCTTTTATCATGCCTGTTTTGATCAAGCTATAGCAATGTGTGTGGTGGAGCACCTACATACTAATAAAGAAATAATGATGTGTAGGGACACATTGAAAAATCAGCAGTTCCAGGTTAGAAAATTCAAACATGTGCTTAAAAGGCAAGGGGACAAGCATCCAGCAGTTACCACCACTAAACCGATAATCTTTCTTGTTGCCTCTTTTCTTCTTTCCTTTTAAATCACACTGAAGGTCATTTTTTCACAGAAGTGTGAAAAGAGAGAGCCATGGCCCTCCTAAAGTGGACAAGATGCTCTCGTGTCAGCAGGCTCTGTAAGTGACAAGGTGATTCTGAGAGAGCCCCTGAAGGCATTGGGGACTGAAGCTGGTAACACGTGCAAGCTCCAGGCTGTGTCTTTTCAGCAGCTCAGCCATGGAGCAGTGGCTGATGCAGCCAACAGGGCAATGACACAGCTGCAGTCCCATTCCTCAGGCACCTTAATGAAAGCTGAAGAAATACACTGATATTCACTTCAGATTCACTGCTTGGAACTCGTTAGTGAAGGTAAGCGTGCACACTCTTTCCTCCAAAGAACTAAACAGTGCTAATATACTTAAAATATGCTAAAGGAGGAGTAGCCTGTGGTCACCATTTACTGACTAATCCGGTATTTGGAGACCTAACCCAAGAAATGAGGTATTTGGGTTATTCTCTGCAGCCTCATGCATATTCAGTCTCATGTCTCCCACTCCCAGGAGAGTACCCTTACCTCCAGATTAAAGGGATGGGAACAAACCTGTCTTCCATTGAAGCTGTATCACCACATCTAAAGGAATCCAAGATCAATTTAAACAGAGAACAAGAGGAAGAGAGAGCATGGTTCCCTGTCTTCTGTTAGGACTCTCACTTTAGGGAGAAGACACAGCTATCCCTTATTAATCGTCTACATATTAATTGTCATTAATTGTCTCTCAAATATTCTAGATTTATATAGTTAACGTTAATCCTGAATGTGGACAAAGCCAGTATTCCCACATTGGTCTTACTGATACGGCCTCGACATGTAACTTCTGGTTATTTTTGTTTTGATGCTCTCTCTGCCACCCATCCACTCCCAGCTGTCATCCTCACTAACCCATAACTGTGGGAGCATGTACTCAGTTAATCACCAGGACAAACTAATGCTGCTTATCGTAAACTGCCTTCCAGAAAACAATCCCCCAACCTGAAATGTCACCCGTGTTCTTTTTCACTAGATGCCTGACCTTGACTTCAACAGCTTTGTTGAACAAATGAGGCCACCTTACCAAGGCAGCTGGATTGGCCTGTGCCATTAACCCGTATCCATCATAATTGACCAGCAACAAATCCTTGCTGTGTGGCATTTAATAAGCCTTTTGCTTGTTCTCTCTCAAATCACTGGTCTGTTTAAGTAGCTTTGTAATATTCTGTATGCCACTCCAATGAGGTGAAGATTTCCAAATATCTTTAGATTGTATGAGCTGAATGAATTTCGAGTTTTGTTAATTTGCTTAATCATCATAAGCATCAAGTCACACACTTTATGGACTGCTATTACACACTTTCCATTACCTTTTTCACTGACGCCTGCCTCCATCAAAATGTGGTTTGACAAGATTTGCTTCCAAGCTCAGTGTAATTCTGCCTTTCTTTCCTGGTAGGGAAAACTCATTACTTAACTGCAACAGCCTTTTTAAGACTTCTCTAATATTCATTTTTGCAATCTAGTTTACTTTCAAGCAGAAATATTATTTCCAGTAAAATGATTGTCACAGCATACTGTACACAAGTTTCTCTGCAGAATCAACACATCACCACGCATACATTAAGATCTTGACCACAGCTTTAGAGACAAGGACACATCTTCAAATCTGTGAAATGCCATGGAATAGGACGAGGCCAGGGAGAAGTTGTGGCTCTGTGGATCTTCTTCACTCCTGTGAATAGATGCAGTCCTCAAGCGACAGCATTGCATGTAATTTACCGAGCTCTACCAGTACACCAGGCTCTCCCCTTTTCTCAATTAACCTTGAAAAGCTGAGAGATGCTTCCCTGCTGGTTTCTGGATTACCCCTTAAAACTCTTGCTCTTTGTTGACAGTTACAAAACTACGGTTACAGCTGGGAAATTAACTCTGCTGTAGTTTCTCTCTAATCAGAAATTTAGTGCACTTTTCCCAACTACAGCTAATCCAATGTGCTCCAGTTTACTTCATTTCTCTACAGCGATTTTCTACGGTATGGAATATCTACATGAAGTTGTTATGTGGCACTGTTAGCCCTGCTGCTGTGTACTACCCATGTCCAAGGCTCTTTTTCACTTCTGTTTCTCATTCCTGGCCAATTTCAGTTGCTGCTTTCCTCCTGGCCTTGCCAAGAAGATGTACAAAGTTTTACAGGTTGACATCAGCTTGTTCCTCGTACTTTGTCACTCTCTTGTTTCCTGATCTACTTTGCTTTAGTGCTCCTGTTTCTGGTGCCATTGGTGGTGTGACAGATATGTAGCAATGTGGAGGGAGAAATCAAAGGTTCAGTAATAGTCAACATCTAATTATTTCAGTGAAAAGTATTCTGCACACAATTCGGAAGTAACACTGCATAGAACGTGACGTTTGAGGCTAAAGCAGTTCCGTTCTGCAGAAGTGACAACAGTTGTTGGAACGGTTCTAACTTGTGGCAAAAAGATGGAAAAGATGTTTTAGCAATTCTTTTTTTTTTTCTGGCCAGATTTTGTTGTTTCCTCCGCGCACTCCTCGGGCTGCGCAGCGGCGGCGGCGGCGGGGCCCCCGCGGGCAGGGACCCGCATCCATCCCGGACCCGCATCCATCCCGGACCCGCATCCATCCCGGACCCGCATCCCCCCGGACCCGCATCCCTCCCGGCCCGCATCGCCTCTCCTGGGCGGCGGGACGAGCATCCTGACGCCGGGGACCCGGGGCGTCTCCGCCTCCCGCGCCTCTGCGGCAGCGCCCGGCCGGGGCAGCCGCCCGCTGTGCGCAGGGACGGGCAAGGGAACAAGCAAGGACACGCTTGCGGTGGCGGTGCTGCCGCTCCCATCTCCATCCCCGCTCCCGTCCCCGCTCCCGTTCCCGCTCCCATCCCCGTTCCCACTCCCATCCCCGCTCCCGTCCCCGCTCCCATTCCCATCCCCGCTGCCGTCCCCGCTCCCGTTCCCGCTCCCATTCCCATTCCCGCTCCCATTCCCGCCCGCCCCGCTCCGCCGCCGCCGCCGCCTCTGCGCGCTCCCGGCCGCGCGCGCCCTTGCAGCGGGCGCGGGGATTGGCTGCGGCGCGCGCGGCACCCGCGGGGAGAGGCGCGCGAGCGTCGTGGCCGCGGCGCGCGCTCCCTCAGCCCGGCGCGCTCCCCCCGCGGCTCCCGCGCTCCCCGGGGGCGGCGCGAGGCTGCGGCGCTTCCCGGCGCTTCCCGGCGCTTCCCGGCTCTTCTTCCCGACGCTCCTTCCCGCCGCTTCTTCCCGACGCTTCCCGGTGCTTCTTCCCGGTGCTTCTTCCGACGCTCCTTCCCGGCGCTGCCCGGCGCTCCGCTCCCGGCGGGAGGCACGGGACGCGCGGCGAGAGCAGAGCGAAGGCGGGGAAGGGCAGGGAAGGAAGGAAGGGGTGTCCCCTGCTCACTGAAGGAATCCGCACCGGTGCGAAGTTATCGCCCAGAGACGGTGAGAGGCGCTCGGGCTGCTCAACCTGCTGCCGCCGCTGCTGGTAAATGCTCCTCACTCCTTACTTGCCGACATGCTCGGGGCTCTGCTCCGCTCTCGGCGGAGCCGCGGCTCTCGGGGCTCCGTGGCTCTGCCTCCCCCCGCTGCCATTGCCTGAGCGGAGTTGACAAGTTGGGATGTGCGTGTGTGCCACAGCCGGCAGTGCGCGGGCTGGTGCCGAGCCGGGAATTCAGCACTTGGAGAGGTCATTAGTTGCATGAGTTCCAGGGAAGGAGGATTCTCTGTGCCTCTGCAATAAGTGCCGCTGCTGCTTTTCTGCCCGTTAATCCTCATCCTTGACCGCTGGTATTTCTTATATTTTCACGGTGATTTAATGTTGTCTTTGTTTTTTAAGGTGCTGGGTTTTAATTTATTTATTTACTTTCTTTTCCCTTTTTCTTCCGGGATTGTAGCACAATGTTATTATTTATTTCTTCAGTGTTTGGCAACAGTGTGGGAAGGTATCGCTGATTCAGAAACTATTGTCCACAGTGCGTCTCGGTTAGGAACAGGCAGCAATAGGAGAAGGCAGGCATTTGTATTCCGAAAGGGAATTAAAAAAAAAAAAATGCTGCTTTGCATCATTGCTGCAGATTTGCGGGAAGCACTGAGGGACGGTGATATTTTGTTGTTTGCAAAGGTAATAAACATAGAAGCGCTTTGGTGTTTCACATAGCCCTGCGATTGAGCTGTTTCGGAATTGCTGTGAATAATAAATTCCTGGCGGTGGAGGCAGAGCTGGCTGGCGTGTATCACATCCAGCCCCGAGACAATGTACCAGCGTGTGCTAACACCGGAGCGCGTCCCTGCTAGACCTGCCGTGGAGTGGCACTTTGACAAGATGCTGCTTTGTCTCCTGCATACACCCAGACTGAAATTTTAATAAGGTGCTTCATGGGTGCGAATTGAGCTCGAAACTCTCTGTCTTTGAACCTGACTCCTTTTTTCCACACTTCTTGTTAGGATGCTTGTAAATGCTTGTGTAAACATTTATTTGTAGCAATTTCAGGGGATTTAATAGTACTGATATCTTAATATGTGCTTCTTATGCCTTTTTTTTTTTTACTTCGTGTTTAAGTGTTCTGTTCTTCTAAAAGGCTCAGGATGTAATGGCAAGTACTGTCTGTGTGTGTGCATATGTGTGTGCATAAATATTTAAATATTTATATATAATGTTCGGCTTGTACTTGTTTAAATTTACCAAATCTTCTATTATGTGGAGGAAACAGGTATTATAACAAATTGAAATGCAGGAACACAGAATTAAAGGAGACTTTCTTTGTAAGATTTAGTTGTGTAGTTAGAAGATTATGTAAGATCAAAGACATTCAAAATGTATATGTCCTAGAGAAGTAAAGTCTAGAAGTAGTAGCATTCTAGCAATTTAAGAATACAAAGCTTTGCTGAAACAATACAGAATGCAAGCTGTCAATAAGTCTGTGTAGCCATCTAACATCCTCACAGGGCACTTTATGAAATGCTGTTTAAAATCTGTTGTAATTAAACCACAGTCTCTGTTAAGGGCAGAGTTAATGAAAAAGTAGCATCACCTGTTAGTATGGTTACTTTATCTAAGTGCAATAGTTTTCATTGGTTGTACAGACTCAGAAGTTTTTCTTCAAACTTCAGAGGAACTGAGAAAGGTGGTTCTTTCTTCAAGACATTTGTATTTGTCATTCAGTGGATACACAACCACTGTACAGAATAATGATTGGTACTTTTCTAAGGGGCTTATATAAGTGCTAGGGAAAGTCAATTTTTACAAGGGGATGACAACCTAAAGATAAGGAGCATTTCTTACTTTGTCAAGATTTAAAATATACACAAACAATGTATTTGAGCATCATTTTCCTGTGCATTGGCAAATCAGTGACCAGGCTGATGATTAATTTGGCTTGGCCCATATGCTGAGGTTTCTAGTTGCTGAGTAATAAATAAAAACTAGTCTTACATTACACCCATATAGATTGTGTGGTATTCAAAAAGCCAACTGTGAGGTCTGAGCTTTAATTCATTTTGAGAGGAAACTTTTCTAGCTGTGGTTTCTTAGTGTCCTGGCAACGTCTGAGAACTCAAAGAAGTAATTTTTAATCCAATTGTTAACACATTTACATCATGTTTTTTTTAAAAAAAAAAAGTTTTGGTCCAGATAATGTTTGAATTTTCATTCTGCTTTTTAAAAAAACATTCCCTACTAAGACTGCACTTATAGGAAACAACAACATTTTAGTCCTCTATGTGCTTATTTTTTATAGGGTTAATTAAAATAATGGTTTTTCTGTGTCGATAGATTTCAACTGCTTGTGTAACATGGGGAGAATTAACATATGAACATCATTAGTGATATTTTCCTGTAATTAAATTGAACTGTATTTTCAGTTTTAATATTTCACACTGAAAGTCAAAGGTGCATGAAAGAATTGAGGAGGCACTTTCTCTTGTTAGGTTGCAGAGATTAGCAGTGGTTATTAATTTGAGGGGGCTAATAGTTACATTTCTTTGCCTTTTTAATGAACAGTTTTATTTCTGACATATATATAAATATATATATATCAACATTTCATATATGGACATGGTTTTGGCATTTTCCTGTCCAATAATGACATTTTTGGTTCTGCAGTCAAAGAAAATTTTCTGTGAACAGTTTTACTGTTAGAGTAAGTCATGGTGTTAGCTGTATTACTGATTGTGTGCTTAAAATTATTTAGAACAGCTTAGAAAAGGGAAAATGTTGAGTTCAATCAAGGACAATGTCTAGACTTTCTTGTCTGAGAGGTCAAACTAAACTGAAAGTCAAATTAGATGGAGACAAAGCTCAGGCTGCTATTAGAGTACTCAAGTCAATATACCAATGTTTGAAAAGCTGTCTTGTGTTTGTTTGCAGTTTACTGTGAATTTAATCCCTCAATCCTTAATGTTTTTGGCAAGAGATGCTCGTAGGAGCACCACTGAAGTCCATGCTTAAAGATAAGACCAAAAAATTATTGGACTGATCCTTTAAACAATAATATTCTTTTAAATAAATGGATAGTTCTAAAAAGTTTGCCCTTCCCTGCCCTGGATCTGTAATAGAAAATATAACCTTACAATATAAATTAAATTCATTTCTGCTAAACTAATTAAGATAAGAGATGTTTTAGTCCTGACTTGCTCTTTCAGAAGGTTAATATTTAATGGAAATAGCAAGTTTTTTCCCAGGCTTTTTTTTTAACTATACTTTACTTACAATTTCACAAGATCCTTATCAGGAAGAACAGTTTTATATAATACTTACTGTGCTACAACAGACAAGAAGGTTTTGCTGATACTCAGTACATGTGGAACTGGTCCACACTTTCTGACCAGAGGTGCCACATCCCAGAGCCTTCATGCCAACTGATGGTGACTCATCTTCCTAATTTCTTACTGCACAAAGCAGCTCCTGCACCGAGTGCTTTCAGTGATGTACCAAATGACTCTGGCTGTGTCAGACTGTTCCAGCTACAGACTGGACCAGCTTTGTATCCTGCTTGTGTCTGCAGCCTCAAAGAGCCCCTACTTCCTTGTGCTCCTGACTGAGAGTGGCTGAGCTGAGCGGCTGCAGCGGTGTGGAACGTGTTCCCTGCAATACAGCCTCCCCTAATCCACACACGGATTGAAAAGAGACTTTGGGGCATTCTCTGTTAGCTCAATTTTGTCTCACAATTATTGCTCTGCATTGGGATCTCATAATGCTGGTGAAGTTCAAATACATTGTTTTAAATCCACCTTGCCGACTAACTCAATATAATCAGATAGACTTTTCGGATAAGTAGGAAGCGTGCTAGGCTTAGATATTATTCATTTTTTATTATTTTTTAAATAGGTTCTTTTTAGTTCAATTGATTGACATTCAGTGCCAAATAGTAATAAATTGTCTACTTTCATCTTTATTGCTGAACATTAATAACCCAGTAGTCATCCAAATAGGGATGTAATTATAAGATTTTTAGTGACAAGCTGCACAACACTGGATTACAAACTTAGGTTTAGCTGAGCAGGTTGTGAATGGATCTGTGGTGCATGCACTGCCTTACACCAATGGCTGTATTCAGCCTCATTCTGGGCAATAGTTAGGGAAACAACTGGTCTTAAGTCATGCCTTTTTCTTTCCCTCAGGAACAGGTTTTATAGAAGATACATTTTATCCTCTGATGAATGGAAATAAAGTTTCACTGAGGCAAGGTGGTCTGGCTTTGGGGATATTTTAGTTTTGCATTTGTTTTCTTTGTTTTGGGTCTTTTTAACCATAATGCAAGTTAATATGGCAAAATTAAGAACAGAGTATCACCCTTTTTGGTTTTGGATACCAGGGTCTTCATTCTATTTTTATTCTCAAGAGACTTCTTAGCCAAAATACATTTAGCCAAAATATTAACTGTAACCCTTCAGAACTACAAATCTGTGTTAAAATAGTATAAAATATATAAGTAGATGCTCTTGAAGGAGTTTCTTAGTAGTTTGGGGCACCCTGCCTTTACCTTTAGTAGCCACCTTTAAAGCTTTGAATTGGTCTCAATTCCCCAGATTTATCTGTTGTTTCTCAGCCCACACAGGCAAGGAAAGCACCAGGGCTTATTCAGAAGGGTGGTGCGAGCCTATCTAAAATCCTTAATGAACATATCAGTGAAACACTTGAGGAGGACAGAAATAGCTCCTAGGTAAAGGCTTTGTGGGAGATGGCACGTGAAGTACGTGGAGAGGCAGCAGTGGAAGCCCAGCCTGGACCTCTGCACTGGAAGAGGCACCGTAAGCACATGGTTTAATCTCAGGTGCTGCCTGGGGGGAGCAGTTTTATTTCAGGTGCTGTTTGGGGGAGCAGTGGAAGTGACAGAAACAAAACTGTCTTCTCCTGGGTCATGTAAGGGCACAGGGATAGCAGCCAGTGTAAACTTTTTGAACCACCGTCTGAAAGACCCAGAGAAGCTTTTTACACCAGTGTGCACATGTACAAAAGCAAAGCCTTTCTCCATGTGAGTACTTCTGTGCTTAGCTGTGTAAGGGTCTCAATGCCTCCTGGGAACTTTTAGGTGTGTTCCCTTAACTCTGAACAGGACTTTTTCTTTTTTTTAGCTAATATTATTTTTTGAGATAATTTTTAGGACAGTCACTTTCCCTAAACAATTGAGTTAGGAATATTGGTTCTGCTGTGGTTTTGAGTGGCTCTGTACAGTGTTGTCAGCTGTGTTGTAGATAAGTGTCTTGTATTAAGTTTAAGAGGTATGGATAACTGTATGTAAGTGGAAACTATAAAAATTATTTTATGAAGCCATTGTGTAGGAGGGGAGGGCTTAGGTGTAAAAATGCAAAATTCAGAAAGTCCTGTTAAATATAAATACTAGATTTTTTCCTAAGCTTTTTGTGAGTGCAGTGGCCTAGTGACTTTTCTAATCTATCTAGAAAAGGAGAAATAAGTTATCATAATAGTGTGCTCCAATATTGTACCCCATGATAAACCAATGGTAAGCACCTTTTCCAACAATGACAACAAAAAAATTTAATATTTAGAAAGGCAGAAAACCAGATGTTGAAATAACCATGATACTAGACAGAAGCTTTTTGATCTTGAAAATAAGGTTCACTTCACTTGCTACACTTGCCAGTGTCTCAGGAAATACTCTGATTCAGATTCTTGAGGAAAAATAAGTCAACTGAAATTAAGTAAATATTAAATTCCTCCTAGTATATAAAAATACATTCCCAAGGGAGAAGTGTTGTACACTTCATGCTTGCAACATTAAATGAGTTTTTTGAACCAAAGAAAGCAAGTGATACGCAGTTCTGCTGTCACTGTGTGGATACCTAATTGACCATTACTAGAGAATTAGGCATTAAAAAAAAAAATACTTTTCATCCTAGTTCCTAATTCTAGATGCTAGAGGGTTGGATGTGCAGGTGCAGGCTCTTACTGCTTTTGGTTTTGGTTCTGTGCTCAGGGACATTCAGAAATGTGGTCCATCAGGAGGTGGCAAGAGCATAGTCTGGAATATAGACCTTTCTTTCATGGGATGTTTTCTAGGGTGGGTATTTCTTCTAACTTTTCTCTACGTAGTTTTGACACAGAGAAGATGCTTTAACGTTGTCTATGGTTTTTGGGAGAGTGAGCTCTGGTTGGTGTGTTGGTTTTGCATGAGAACGTACAAATGTGAGCATCCACAAGAACATAAGCCTTGAAAGGATACAGAAATAGTTTCTGCTCCTACTTTAACAAAGCTGGCTGAGCACTGAAATCAAAAGGATTATTACTGGGTCTCACAAAAAAGATTATTTTGTCAGACCCCTTCCAATCAGGGTAATGTTTTAAGCAAATCTTATTTTATAGAAGAATATTTAAATGAGTTGAAACTTGATACATTTAACAACAGCTGTAAGTAAACACAAAAGTACCATGGAAGGGGATTAGCAATTTTAATAATCTGTAGCAGTTTGATTTGTTTATGGGGTTTTTATAACATGTGTGCAGTTACCTAAGACATGATTGAGCTTATGCAAACATATGTGACACATGGAGGTCTAGCTAGCAATGAAGATACCAAAAATTCCCATAGTGAATGGCTTTGATCAGTTCCTTCTGTTTTGAGAACATGTGGCCTAAGTATCAGCTAAAGAACACTCAAAAACACTGTTAAGGGAAACTGTAAATTGCTATTGAGAGTGAGGCAATACAGAACAGGTTTTTAAAGAAAGTTGACTGTTTAGAGATGAGTGGGTGCCTATAAGATGATGAAAAATTCTTATTAGCTGTACTCTAAGTTCAATTCTTAATGGCCCTCTGGACTTGGTCTTGGATCTCTGGCTGTGGAAAATCCTTGAGAAAAAAAAAAACCCTGCATAAAGGTATTTCTTTTAAGTCACCTGAAATAAATGCATATGTTTGGTAGCTGAGGTTTTTCAGGAAAGGTTTATGAGAAACAGACTGTCAGGTAGATTATTAATAGTGTAAAAAGCAAGGCTATTAATAAAGATTTATGTATAGCCTTGGTCACAAAAGGAACTAAACCTTTTTTGTTTTTGCAGAGAAGTCAGCTGGCTTTAGTCATCTCCCTGCATAGTGACTAACCTAAGTCTTCTCTTTTTCCCTGTCTCTCCAGCTGCTTCTTGTGGGCACAGGGCAGCCTGAGAAGAAGTGCTAAATTTAGAGGTCACAGCTTTATTAACCAGTTCTGAAGTATGTGGTATTCCAGTGCAAATCTTAGCTGACACCAATGGCCTCAGCTGTGGAATAAAGAATAAGCTTATTCAGCTCTCTTTTCTTTCAGCTTTCCTACCTGCTAAGGAATGCTGACTGAGATCCAGAACATTGTCACCTTCTTTCCTGTGTGCAACATACCTGAGGCTGAGAGATGACATGAGAGTGGAGCTGCACATAACGTATTTCAGAATCATGGCAGTGGTCAGGACCAGTGCTGAAGTGGCTGAACATGCAGCACAATTTGGTGCAGCATTTTTCTAGGCTATCAAAGTCACAATTATTTCAGTATTCCTTATAAAGCAGGCCCTCTGGGAGGTGGAAATATCTTCATGGTCCTTTGTTTCATCATTGCAGGGCAAAGGAGAGACATAGCCTTTTTGAGATTATGATGTAGATAACCAAAATGCCTTGCACAGAAAAAAAGCTGAGATAGTGAATCCTCAATGGATCGCTGTCATTGCTCTCTTCCTCCTGCTCCTTTCAGATCATTCCCCAGCAAGGTGCTACCCTTGCTTCAGCAGCCTGCCTATAAACAGCAGTCTCTTTCCCTCTGGGGCATGAAGAAGAGGAGAAGGAGAAAAATGTGGGGAAAAAAGTAACCTGAATAATGCCTCAGCTGCCCTGGGGTGTGTCTTTCTCTCTCAAAGTGTGCTCAGGGCCTGTGGCTCCACCAGTGCATCACTGTTACTGGGTGAGTGCCTGCGAGACCCTGTGCCCTGCGCTTGCCTCGGAGCAGTGGAGGGAAGAGCTGGCAGCTCCTCCTGGTAGTGTGTCCCTTGTTGTGTTTCCAGCAAGGATTAGTAACTAATGAGTTGAATGAGAGAGACCTTTCCCTTGGCTTTCACAAGCAGATGTCACTGCTGGAGAGAAGAAGTGGTGAGAGGTGAGGAGAACCTGTGGATTGCCTGCGGAATATTTATTCTTCTATTGAAGCTCTAATTACCTTACTGCAACTCTTCTTCCATCTCTCCAGTAATCCCAGGGGCCTCTGTTAGTTCCTCTAGTTCTGGCATTCTGTATCAGCTACCTCCAGGCTTAAATTGCCTTTCTTTTTCCTTTAAAGGAGCAGTAATCACTTCCTTCTGTGTTTCTCAGTCCAAAATATAAGCCCTTATAGATTTCTCTGTTACAGAGCATCTTATGCATTACCTCCTATGCCTGTCACTGCCCATAACCTTCGTTGGCTGTGAACACTGGAGTTTATACATTGTCAGTTCTGTAGCTCTTGTGTTACAAGATTAGAATTTACAGTTGTACCTCAGTTAGTTTAAGGCCAGCTTCCCTATGACCTTTCCCCACACAAGGATACTGGGATAGAGAGGTCTGTGTCCTGCTCTTCGTCTCAGCAGTCTTCTTGGGAAAAGTCATAATTTGGAGTCTGTTGATACTCCCCACGTCGATGGCCATTCCCTACTTCCCTGGTGATCCCTTGCAAAGGAGACAGCCTTTCTCATTCCTCTGCTCTTGCAGAAGAGAAGCACTATGAAGTGTGGGGTTTAGATCCTTTGTAAAGCTGCTATGATTGCTTCTTTGTTCTGCCTCCATTTGCCAAAGGTTTTCCATCTAGCCCTGGATACAAAGGAGTCTCTGATTATTGAAAATTTCCTGGCCCCTGGAATGAAGTATTAGAAGTCTGATGTATAGTCAGACTGGGTTCGTCCTTGTCAGGATGAAACCTGGTGGGTATTCAAAAAATATTCAAGTAGCTTTTATGAAAACAAGTATTTAATCTCATGTATTATAGGAAGGTCTTTAAATTTACAATATAAAAACACTTTGATAAAATGACAGTTAAGCCTGAATTAGGTACGTTTCACTATTAGGGTCTGATCCTGAAAATAGTCATTATTGCCCTGCTGTTGTTCAAATGACTGTGCATGAGAAAGAATGACCTGCTTAGGGCAGCCTCTACTAGAACACGTTTTCCCTATTGTTGTCCATTAGCAGTTTAGTTTAATTGATGCATTTGAAAGAAGGACACTTAAAAGATGGTCAGATGTCACTTCAGTTTTGCTAATGAAATGCTGTTTTTTACTTAGTAGACCCTAATATTGGCATAGCAGAACCTATCATTTATAGCTAGTAGGTATTATTTTCAAACTAAGCAGAAACAAACATATATATGAGCTTGAACTTTTGGTAGTTGAAGTTAATTTACGCCTTGCAGTGATTGTAGTGGCTTGGGATCAAACCTTGCTTATACATGCGACCATTTTAGCTGGGTAGGGAGGCTCGCTTCTTGTTTCTAGGAGTTTTTCTTTAATGAAAAAGAAAAACAAATGAGTCTTGGCACCACACATTGCATAAAGAATTGCTGAGGTTAAGGAAAAAGGTGCTCAATACTTGGTTTAAGATCGCTTTCCATTTAGGCAGTGTGAGCAGAGGTGAAACCCGGGGCTCTCATGGTAGTTCAAGAGCAGCTATGTCCTACTCCATCTGTGTCTTGCCTTGTTTGCAAAAAAGGATTTTGTTTGGCATGGCAGATGGAAGCACTGTGGCTGGTGTGCTGTTTACTGGGTCCAGATAGTAAACTAGCAAAAATATGCTTTAGAAATGTCTTGCTGTCTTCCTTCTTGTATCACTTACATACTCTACATTTAAGTCTGGCACAGCTGGATTTAAAGCTCCAGGGTGCAAGCTCCATAACCAAGAGTTATTTGACTTTGTTCAGTCAATTCATGAATATTTTGGACTGTAATTCCCCAAATTTATAATGAACAGGTCTGTCTGTGTCAGAAGTCATTGTAAGCATATTCCTGTGTATTTTAACATAATGCTTTCTGTGTTGGGTGGTTGGGTTATTTATTTTCTGTGTCAGGTGGTGGTCATTTATGCTATGACCCTAAAAGGAATCTCTTTGTTGGATGGTGGTACTTTTTCTCCCCTCCACCTTCCTTTCTCCCTCTTCCCTACCCTGCTCACCTCAGCCATGACATTACTGGGGAAGGTTTTACAAGTATAGTTTAAAGTTTGTAGTTGACTAATTATCTTATTGCCAGAAGTTGTGTGTATACTTAGTGACATTTCTTCTGTTGTGTATGAACTCTTACTTGTGTCCACAACCAGTAGATTATAGCTAAATGCTCAATGTTAAGAATTGATGTTTATTCCCACTTTGATTACTTGTAAGTCCATAGAGCTGTTTATTCATCTTCTCTACTTGGCAATTATTTAACATCCCAGTTTGCTCACACAGTAAATCTGTAATAGCTTTTTGTATTATGGAAAACAATCCTTCCTTGAATAAGGAAACAGTGCTGCAGGATAAGCTAATGCATTGAAAAATAAGTTTATTCTCCACTTAGAAAAAGGGCTGTTGCAGTCCTGCAGATAAGGGTCTGGATCTGTTGCCTCTGAAAAGCAGACAAAATTCTGCTGGTCGCTTCACACGCTCAACTCACAAACTGTGCTTTCCTTCCAGACCTGCCATAGTAGGTGCATTTGGGAACTGGATTTACTGCCAGAAATGTATCAGTTTTGTGGAAAGATGTGTGTCTTTGGGTTTGCTAATTAAGCACCTTTTGCAATTTAGATTTTTTTTTGTTTGTTTTTAATTGCAAATGTTTCAATTAGAAAGTGTTTTGGAAGATGATAGAAGTTGGATGATGTTCGAGTAGTGTAGGAGGGAAAAAAAATTAATCCATTTTTTAATTTCAGATAAACAGCTTTATTATAGAGGCTATCATCTCTCTTTGTGATTAGTCTGAACATGGACAAGAGTGTTTTGAAAAAAAACTAAGCCAGCTGTATTATTTTGGAAGTATGTTGCAGCAAGATGGCCCATTCACTGATGGCTTTTACCACATTAGGGAACCATATTCTTCTTTCAATTACCAAGGCTCAGGTTTCGTTGAATAATGTTTAGTCAGTTTAGCCCTTCTCTTTAAAGCTCTCCAAGGCTGAAATCCTTTGGTGAGCAGGGTGGATGCACCTCCCTGCTGACCAGGACCATGCCATAGAGGTGGCAGAAGCACCTGAGCCACCCCCATATTAAAACTGGGTGTCAGGCAGCACTAAAATCCCAGTGTCACCTTGTTTTCCATTTCCAAAAGCTGAAATTCTGGAATACAAGAGCTGAGTTTCTCTTAACTCCTGGGACAGACCTGACAAGGACTATTTCAGTCTTCTCCTATGACTTAATCCATTATCCCCGTAAATAATGGAATACAGTGTCTCACAGTGGAATATGGTGTCTCAATGGGAAGCATGTTTTTGGGAAAACTGAGTAAGTCAGACTTTGGAGATGCCTGCTTTTCTTAAGTGGTTTATTTATAGCTGTCCCTGAGTCTGTTCCTGTGAGTTATCAAAGACTTTGCAGGATGAATTTGCAGTTCTGTTGCAGAGAGTAGCTTCTTTCACCATGAGATGGACTTTCTTTTCCCCTCTTCTTTACTGTGTCTGTGTGTTAGTTAAGGCTTGCTTTCAGGACACTGTTATCTTCTCTTTTGAGTGTCATGACTTACAATGACAGAGACACTAGACCTACATGGAAACATAGCCGGAATGGAATGCTTAACCTGGCTGCACAGTTCCCAGCTACCATTTTACAGCTTTTGCTTTCTGTTCATCACAGTTTTAAAGTCCACAGGACTTCTCTTCAGATCTTCTCATCCTTCTTCTTTTCCCACTTTCTTGCAGGAATTCCAGCCCAGAAAGATTTGTTCTTTACCACAGCTGGCACAGTTGTTTACTTCATGTACCCTTTGAACAACCCTGCTCTCCCATGGGACTTCTGTAAAGCTTTCACCAAGTGAGACTGAGGTTAGAAATTTGAGAAAACAAATAAACCCAAAACCCCAAACCCCCTTTCAAATGATAACAATAGTAAAGCAGAGTGTCTCTGCAGTGGCTGTGAAATCCTCACCATTACTGATATTACAGTGCAGACTAGCCAGCCATCCATCTGGGATGATAGCATTACCATTGATATTGTCCTGCACTAAAGGGACAGGTTAGACAACTTTGCAGTGGGAGCTCTCCCAGCTGGATTTTTCTGCAATGTACTGGACTAGCACTTCATAATAGAAATAGGTAGATTTAAACAGATGTCTACCAAAAACCCTCCAAATTTTTTCGAAGTATGTTTCTTAGAAATCGAAAGTATTTCTCAAGTGGCTGAACTCAAATTTTCAGTTAGGACAGCTGAACAGGACAGGGTAGTTAGAGAAGGGCAAACATTTTGTTCCTGGATACAAAAATCCTTGCAATGACAAGGTAGGATATTGTGTTATTTCCATTAAACTGATTTTTTCCTTTTCAGGTTTCCTATCTAAGCAAGCCCTTACTGTATGGGAAGAAGCTAAGATCATAAGATAGCTGTTTTACTGAGCTGTTTTACTGAGTGCTGCAGCAGCCTTCTAACTCCATAGTTGAAATTTTGCAGTAATAAATATCTGTATATTCCAAGCAATTCATTTGGCATCATGTATCCTAAGAACAGCATCCAAATAGCTGCTGAGGCTTCACCAAATGCCATGTAAAGACAATGACAGCATCCTTTCTTATTTGGTGACAGACCTGATGTGAGAAATAAAAGCCCAGAAAAGCAGATCATGATTTACATCATACAGGGACACTGTGAGGAGAGGATAATAGGAGCAAAGTCTTCATGGTAGTCCCTGGAACGCACATGAAATAGAGGAAGATGAAAGATTTAAACTATAATAGCTTTGTGAGGGAACCTCTCCTTGTTTCCCTGTATTGCATCAGTACTGATCTTTTTAAAAGTGGAAATAGGTGCCCTCTGTGACTACCACTGTATCAGTACTGCAGAATGGCTCCTTGAACTCTGAATTCCACTGAGGTATCCCTGGATGCCCTAGATATTGCTGAGGCTTTCCCTAGAAAACAAAATGGCTCAGGAAAAATGACCTATTATCCAGGCTGGCATAACCTTCCCACATACTTTTCAAATATAAATTACAGTAGAATTAGCAAGTAAAATATTGGATATCGTCTCTTTTAATGCTGTCCTTTCAAATTAATGGTAATGATGATTCCCCAGTTTGGAGTACATGGCAGTGGCTTTCTAGTGACTAATTGCCTCAGTCAGTAATGTAATAGATTTTTGCAACATGATAATGAAGAAAATTCTAATGAAGGTCAGATAGCAAATGGCTACTGAATTGTTAGTTTTAAAAATCTGTCAAAATGTGTAATAACTTCTTCAGGTTTTGTTAGGAAGAATTTTTCACCCATGGTGACAGATCTGTGATCATTAAAGGTATTTCAGTGATTTTGTGGGAAAAACACACCTATTCTTATTTCAGTGATTTTGTGGGAAAAACACACCTATTCTATCAGGCTCTTGAAGAAGGGAATTCATGCTGCTTAGCTCGATGCATGATGTTGAAGTCCAGTTGGGTTTTCAGACTTGTTAGGGGAGAGGCATTTTTGAACCCCAAAGTGCAGCCAGGGCTGTGAAGTGTCATTGGCTGAACAGCCACCACAGACAACCCAATGGCATGATGCAAGGGAATGTTTCACTGTGGAAAGACAAATGTTTTCCACTACATGTCTTCACCGTAGATGGCTAAATCAGCAACACAGTGATGCAAGAATACCTGCCTTTGAGACACAAGTTTGGCTTTGTAAGTTTGTAGGGTTTTTTTGTTTGCAGTATTGTGAGCTGTATTATGTTGGTATTCTGCAGGGGGTGGTGGTAGTGTTGATTTGGATTAATGGATCAGGTTTTCATGTTCATGTAAAGGACTTTTACAAGGACATTGGAAGGAATGTGTCATGTCTTGTAAACAATCTTGTGAATGCATTTCTAAATTGTGGCTAAAATCAAATGTGTTATTGTAGAATATTTTTTCCTCATTTGCATTTGTGAATCATTCATCTGTTTATCATCAGCTGGTGGTATTTCTGTAGTAAGTGAGTTTCCAATAGAAAACTCACGATGAAGCTGCCTTTTCCTGTGAATCAGTAGTTTACAGTGAAGGTAATACTACAAAAGTATATTTCAAGTGAAGACTTGGTCTGCAATCCTACATAAAACTCTTGCTTCTCAGGGTGTGTTTTGGAGAAGCACAATACCACGTAGGCTGTTATTTTATTCTTGTGTTGAGATGAATTTTTTTGGCTTTTGGAAGGATATGCATGTATACATATGATTTCCTTCAAAAAAAAAGCGAGTGTGGGAAGTTTCTGATTACTGGTTCTGTGAAGATGGAAGAGAGATTCTCAAACAAATTTGTGTTAAGAGGAGGTATTAGCTGTAAGATTATTATTGAATTAGATAATTCCTATCATGTCTATTGAGCTTTTTAATACTAAAATATTGTTGCCTAGTTTGAGATTGGTATCTGAAAACTGGAAAGGAATACAGATATTTACTTTATTAAAAAGACCCTAAATCTTCATCAGATACTAAGAGGCTTTTAATGGTTGATTTGAAAAAAATTATTTTTTATTCAATGTATTAGAAAAGGGGGTTATGCCTTACTTGCAGATAGAAAACAAAATCACAATATAGTACAAAGTACAGTATAGTAAGTACTTGACTGTACTACATGTGCAAAATATTGTTTTAAGATTAGGCTTTTTCAAATTAAAAATAAATCAGGTTAGAACTATTGCAGAAAAAATATCTGTGTACTTCATTATGTTTCATTTAGTAATGTTTCATTTTGCTGTAGCAAAACTATGAAAATGAATACATGCAGTCTGCAAGTCTTAAATAATTCTACTATGTTAGAGAATTTAGAAAAAAACTCTTAAAGCTTTATTAATTTAGTTGCTCATTTTCTGAAACATTTCTCTTTAATTTGCTTCTCTGTTACACTTTCACAATATGTGTTTTTGGGGCAAAACCCATCTGAGCAGATTTCTCATACATCTTCAGTGTAGCGATTATTTCTGCGCAGTGACTGTTAAATCCTTGATTATGCTGTGGGAAAAATGTAATAAAGTTACCCAGTACCTCTTCTGAGAAGGAGTAGCTGTTGTGTTCTTAATAGGTTTGGTGTGGTGCTTATGGAGCACCGAGGTGAGATGTAAAGCAGAAAATTTGTATATTGCTCAGCTGCTGCATTGAAGGTTACAAATTCCTAGCTGTTGCTCAGTGCGTTTGCTTGTTGCAGCCATGCAGAGTGACAGGAATGCAGGTTAGAGGGCACACAGTTAATGGTCCTGCTGGCTCTGAATTGGTTATGGCCCTAATCTCTGTGATTTTTCTTGTCTGTGATGCAGAAAACTAGAGAACGTGTTTTGTCTGTTGAGCAGTTCGCAGTGCTGCCTGATGACCAAGGCATGTCAAAACCAATTGCATAACATGGTGCTATTATCTAATACTTAACTTTTGCTGGTGCAGCGTGAGCCAGGCCTGGGTGCTGGCAGAACTGCTTGGGTCAGTTATGTGCAGCAGGAGTCACTTCAGTTTGGTCTCTGTTGCCTTTATAATGCCCTTTATAAGAGAAATGGCTGCCGTCCTGCAGCTGGGGGTGTAGCCCCTGCTGGGTCTGTGGGTCTGTGGTGTGAATCACAGCATCAGTAAGGCTGGAAGAGACCTCCAAGGCCATTGAGTCCAACCTTTGACTGATCCCCACCCTGTCAACCAGACCAGAGCACTGAGTGCCACGTTTGGTTGTTCCTTGAATATCTCCAGGGATGGGGACTCCACCATTTCCCTAGGCAGCTCTGGTTGCCTGATCACTGTTTCTGTGAAGAAATTCTTCCTAATGTCCAACCTGAACTTCCTCTGGCACAGCTTGAAGTAATTTCTCCTTGTCCTGTTGATGGTTCCCTGGGAGCACAGCCCAAACCCCCCTGGCTGCAACTTCCTGTCAGGGAGTTGTAGAGAGTGTGAAGGTTCCCCCTGAGCCTCCTTTTCTCTAGGCTGAGCTCCCTCAGTTGCTCCTCATATACTTAATCACTACAGCAGAGGTACTAAGTGAATGGATTATGCTGATTCAGAAGAGTAGGAATTCTTAGATTTGGTATCGAGGTGAATTGTTTTCTCCTCTCACTTTAAGCAGTGATGCTGTCCTTCATTGTTTTATTGGTATGGTACCCAGTGTGAGAAATTAAGAGTGGATGCTGATTCATAAGAACAGAGTTTTCCCTTTGTAATCTGTGACAAGCTGACAGAACAAGAGAAAACATGATGGCCTTTCTGCTTCAGACATATCTGTCTGTCTGGGGGTGAGCACACAGCCTGTGACAGCAGCCTGTACAGATAAAGTACATGTGGTGATTGGATACACAGGGATATTCCTGGTCATCTCGAAATCAGATGTATATAGTATCATGGGTGAACTTTTAAAACCAAATGTGTTGTCACAGGTCTTTCCTGCACACTGTATGAACTTTAATACTTGATCTCAATCTACTGGCACTTTGAATTCTGGGCTTGTCCAAGCTGTATGGAATGGTGAAGCAAGGTTTATTCCATTATTCTCATTGCCAAATTCTCTGTTAGTGGATTTTTCATTTATTGTGTGTGCTTGGAAGTGCAATATTGAAGCCCAGATAGTTGTACCCTGATACCTTCCCACAGCTGAAAATGTAGGCACCCCCTTAGCTATGATTTCTCTCCTCTCACTAAGGATGTGGTAAGTGTAGCAAATGCCATGAATGACCTTAAAAATCTCATCTCATCTCACCGGCAGCCAACTCTTTTGATAGATCTGAAGAAAATGAGGTATTTCTTTACCCTGGCCACTTGAAAGTATCATCTATATCATCTAAAATTTGCATAGTAAGCACATCATTTCGGGGGAGCTTGGTAATAAAAGGTGTATGGTTTATCACCTTGGTTAAAGGTGATACAGTTCAGAAACAAGAAGTACAAGAAATAGGAATTCTGTGTGTGATTCAGACTGCAAGTACTATGGATTTCTTTCATTCTTTCACAGTTCACAGAAAATATATTCTCAAAGAGACTGTATTTTATAATACTAAAAAAAAAAAGCTGCGATAGCTATATTGGATTTTTAAGTCAGCTTTGATTCCTGCCCTACTGAATAGAAATGAGCAGTCTGATGTGGAGTCTTCAGAATGCTTCACAAGTGATGGTCAAACACCTGGTGTTATATCTAAATATATGGCAAATAGCTCTGCCTCAGACAAGGGCTCATTATTTGACCAAAGAACCTATTTTTTGGTATGGTCTCTCACGCAGAATTGTTGAGACACATGAGAATTTCATATTTCCTTCCCAGTATTTGAGACAGATGATGGAGAAGCGAACATTTCATGGTCTTGCTGCACTTTCTGTTGCAGGAGATTTGAATGACTGCATCCCCGTCTGGTCATTTGATGGGAACATTCTGAAGCTTTAGCAGTCTGTTTAGATTCGATGACATTTCACAGCTTGAAGAGATCTTCCCCAGCATTACTGTGCTGTCTGATTGAGTCTGCATTTACTAGAGATTACAGTTGTGATTCTAAAACCAAGGTATATGGGCAGATAGATAAAGATGAAAATCCTTTGTATTATTTGGCTTTGATTTTGTTTTGTTGTGGGTTGTTTTGTTTCTCTTTTCCCTCACAGATTGGAGTTGAATGTAGGAACTTGAGAGAAAGAACTAGAACACAGACTGGGGAAAGGAAGACAGTATATTGCAGTTGGAAACCATATAAATCAGGAGTTTGGAGAGGGTGCATTACCTTTACTATATATAGAGAGATTTATATATAAATATAAATATATAGATATGTATATATTTGTGTATGTGTCTACACACATATGTGGAAAGACTTACAATGCAGATGCCCTTGCTGTGATTTAAGAATACTTTTTTCTACAAAATGGTCTTTGTTAATTGTCATCTGAACATTTTTTATTTGGGTGAAGATGGTAGTGGTAAGTAGTGGTTTTGCAGTAGAAGAATTCAAACTTCATTAGGAAAACACAAAGCTATCTTCTTTGCCATCTTATTCTTGATGGAAGTAGGATTTTATACACAGCCACATTAATTACAATTAACTATAGCATTCTAATTTGTTGACTTTATTTATTCAGAACTCTATTAGTGTTAAACAATTAATGGTAAGTTGAACTTTAAAGTGGATGAGAACGTCATTCTAAGCTGTAATAGCTTAGTGGATGAGCATATTGTCCTAAATTGGCTTAGCTGCATCGTTCAATGGTTGTTGTATACAGTCTGTGTAATTATGTGATGACTGAATGCTATTAAACCTATCTCTCTTTCAGGTGCATGTCATGATATCATAGCAAATGTTCCTAAAACTTCCAGTTATGAAAAATCATTGTTGTAAGCACTATCTAAATGTTCACTGGATTAATTCTGGATCAATTTGCAAAAATATACAGGTCAGAGGATTTAACTTATTCCCTAAATCTGGTTTTGCAGGTGTGTTTACTGTTTGGCAGCATTGCTTTCCAATTGTGCTGGGAGAAAAATTATTTTACCATTTGCTCAATAGCTTTATTCTTTTTCTATATGCTTTCACTTACAGAGGATTTGCATTTGTAACACGTTTTCCCATTTAACATGCTTTATATTATTGTAGGAAATGGAGAAGAAAAATCGCCAAGCCGTTTAAAAATTCAAATAAATACTTGTTTGTCCTGTGAGTTACATTTGAATTCATATTTTTTTTTCCCAAACTGCTAAGTGCAGTGAGGACACAATCCATTGATGAAGTAATCAGTTTTCTAAAATAAAAATATGCTAGCACACACAGTTTAAAATAAATGTCTGTAGGAAGGATATTTTCTCTTTGCATTTGCATTAATGTGCGTGGGAAGGATATTTTCTCCTTACTTCTGCATTACAACCAGATGCACATATACACTCAGACACAGCTATTTATCTCTCTGTATTTATAAATATAGGCAACTCCTTTCAAGCCATAGTAAGGCAGTGTGTGTAGTGGGAGCAGTCCAAGGCAGAAATAGTGTGACTGAAAACAGCTGTTGCATCCTCGTTCCCCCGCTTGCTCCCTGGAGAAATAAAATGTTGCTTATCTCCAGACAGTAGTTGATTATTTTCTCCTACACGTTTCTTGGCTGTTAGTGGGCTCAGGGACGAAATGAGGCAGAATCAGAGCCCCACGTGTCTCTACTTAACTCCGAGAGAGGGAACAGTGCCCTTTGGAGGCTGTGCTTCCCCATCAGCCAGCCAGCAGTGGCCTACTCAGGAGAGGGACTAATTCGTGCTCTCTGCCCTTCTGCATGTAAAACAAGCAATATTATCATCCTCATTTGCACTTCTTTGCTATTTGCTATAGTGACAAAATCAGAGGTTCGAAGATGGGTGTGAAGTGCCACTGTCCTGGGTTCTGCGGTGCAGGAACTGGCAGTTCCTACCCACGAGGATGAGGGGTGATGTAAACAGACTGCCGAGGGATTCTGGAGCTCAGGTGTGTTCCCTGCTGCCTTGCTCCATGCTCCAGTGCTGCTGTGCTTCCCTCCTGCTCTCCAGCAGCACTGGCTGCTCCCCTGTCCCTGGGGATGCCAGCACCCCTCAGGGCTCCTGCACAGACAAGGTCAGCCTCTGGTTTCCTGGCTTACCCTGTGGAATATCATGTACTAGGGAGTTAAGACATGTCTTACCTCCTGCCTCATTTCATAGACTGCCACAGCCTTGAGAGGGGATTATTTTGTGTTTAACCTGCTATCTTCAAATCACCCTTAGCTCAGGTCAGGCAAGGGACAAAATGCTGACTGAAAGCAGTCATAGCATCCAAACAAAACAACAGCAGTGTTACCAAAAGGGTGTAAATGAGGAGAAAGAGTCTTAATCAGTTTTTAACTAGATGATTTCAGGAAGTTCTCTGTCACCTTCCAGATGTCAGCTGACCTGCAGGTTTTCCTGGCTGTTCCTCCTTTTGCATCAAGTATCTCTTATGACAGCTGTTGCAGAGAACGACTTCTTGGTGAAGCAGCATTTACTGCCTATCCTGTTTGTCCTTGGCCTGAAAGGAGAAAGTTGTTTTCTTTCTCTCCAAAACTAGTTTATTTCTTACACCAGAAAACAGTGCAGCTGTTCCTGTAAATTAATGGGTTTTGTCACTTTCTAGAAGCTCCCTGTCTGTTACTCGTGTGTTCCCTGTACTTACCTGCCTGCTGGTGACTCCTCCCTTCCGCCTTTGGTGATTCAGTGTTTGTTTCCCAGCTTGAACTCTCATGTTGATTTTTTTTCTGAACTTAGGATTTCTCTGTCTGTTCATCCTTAAACAAGCGTAGTTGATATAAATGTCAAAAGGAGGTGAGCGTAGGTGGCTCTAGATTGAGCTGAGCACCGTGGTAATCACCATTCTGTGACCACCAGGGGCTTGGAGCAATTGACCTCCATGATCACGATTTCAGAGTACAGAAACACAGCGTTTCAGAGGCAAGGCAGAAGCACAAAACAGTGGGTCTGAATTAATTGCCATTTTAAATATTACCTTTCCAAATTTTCTTTTGACTCTGGCCCTCCCTGGCCTTTGTTGAGCAGCTCTCCAGAGCTCTCTATCAATGTGACTAAGGATGCTGAACGTCATCTTTACTGGATTCCATCGTCTTGAACAGATCACTCTTACTATGAGTGCAGTTACACTCCACTGTCAGTGGTCTACTAATAGCATCTTCATTAGGAAACCATTTTACATCAAGGTTTTGGTGTGTTTTTCTCTTTGCCAGTCTGCTTACAATTGACACAACAGCTCTGCTTTTCTCTTTGGACATATATGGCATATCATATAAGAAGTTACCCCTGAGGCTCAAGATGGAGCTAGTTTTGCCACATAACAAGTCTTTTGTGGTCCAAAATCAGTCTGTGTTGTTCCATAGTCAGCTTGTGGGTGTTCCCTGTGGATTCAGATTTGGAGGAAAAGGCAGGCTAGATGTGGCATCATGACCCCACACTCCTTTATTGCATAAGAGGGAAAACTAAGCATGTGTGCTCGGAGGGAACAGATGTGGACAGTTAATTCTGTTGCCCTGACCAAGTGATTAAGGGAATTAAACCTGGCCCATTCCATTATGCTGAGTGTCCTTACACCCACTCCTGTTTAGAAGCAAAATGCTGCTTAAAGTGAAGAGTTATTGAAAAGCAGAGCACAAAACAAACATTATCAATCACACAAGTGACATCTAACCTCTGTGCCTAAACACATGCCTTGATGAATACGAGATTTCATTGCTGTGATCCCTTGAATTAGACTATTCAGAAAAAGAATAGAGCGAGACACCCATTTGAGTTGTGCATTGTGATTAGACTTCATGAAAATTGCATCTATTAAAAAGGAGTAGGGGAGTAAATGCACACAAAAATTACAGTGTGTTTTCTTTATAGTGTTAGGATATATTTTGATACTGGTTTTAAAGAGTATTATTCTACACTTTTCTATCACATTTTGCTCTAGGGTGATGGTTTAGAATTTTTAATTTAACTTTGTCATGACAAATGTAGAGAACTAGACAGCTGGGAAACTGTAAAGTTGGTTTGAAAGGGAATTATCAAGTACCTCCACTCCAGTGGATTTAGCAAACCAAATTTTACCAGTATACCATTGATTCTTCTTGATGAAGTAAAAGCACAGTGTAAAATATGGCCATGCTAATAATTTTTAATTTTTCATAATTAAAGGACCATAATATTCCAGAACTGCTCTCCTGTAATATTAATAGATTATTAAAGATGGGCTGCAACCTTGAACTTCAAGCTTTGGCTTCAATGTTTGGAACTTTGTATAATGTGGTAAATATAAAAGGAAGGGTTACCAGCAGCTTGACTGGCTTTTCAAAACCAGAAGTGGTTTTAGTTAAACCCCAAATTCTGGTGACTGTGTAACTCATAAAATGCTCTTATTTATTAGGATAGAAAATTGATGTGCTCAGCCAAAAATAGATGAAAGGCAGGAGAAGGGTGAAAGTGGACAGCAGGTAAGTTCAGCAGCAGTACTTTATAAAGACTTCTACCTCTTCCATCAGAAGAGAGAGCACTGTGCTGTTTCTGCTATGCCACACCATGGTTGTGTAGCCACCTCAGGCAGGTGGGTGATCAAGAAGTGTGATGGTTCAAGGAAAGCACAATGGCTTCTCCTACTTGGACTCAAAATCTGTGAGGATGCACAACTCCTGTCGTGTCTTCACCCTGTCTTCAAAGCCTCCTGCCTATAGGTGAGGGCAGCAAAAGATAGATATCCTATTCTCTCTGTTCTTCACACTCTCTGCTTCTCAGAGAAATATTGGAGTTCAGCCCTATGACTTTCTGAAGCTGTAGCTGCAGCATAAAAAATAAATTGCAAAACCTCCCACATGTTTCTGAACAAGAGCTGTGAAACTTGTCTTTGCCAGTTGTTTCATTCTAATACTCATCAATATCCTGAGCTAAAGGAGACGGGCTGGAACTGCCCATAGATTGAGGAAAGGAATGTTGTAGCTGTTAACTCCCTGAACTGTTAACTAAGTGGTGTCATTGAAGCTCTGTGGATGGAAATGTTGGTGTTTGAATTTCACAGAAGCTGATAGCTTAGGCCACTGCTCACTAGGGAAGCATGTTCAAGTGCGTTTTTCAAGTGTTGATACATTAGACTGCTTAATTTTATGGTTCTGTGACTGAATGTAATTAATATTTTTAAATTAATTTAAAGCAACCTACTTAGTGTTCTGTAATAGCAAGAACTAATTCTAGTACCTATTTAGTTTTTCTGTGCAGTTACTTTGCAAATATTTGTTTTTGTTGCTCCTGTTTGTAAACAAAATGAAAGCCTTTTAAATAAAAAATGGGAAAAAAGTTTCTACTTTTCAAAACTAAAATAAGCCTAATGAGAATATTTGAACAGGAACTATATTTCAGCATTAAGGAACTAAACCTAATTTTTATTTTCCTTGCTTATAACAGGCTGCAGAGTAGTTAATGTCAGGCACATTTTTTCAAGACATTGAACCATGTTGGTCCTCTTTTACTATGGCGGTACCTACAGCCTCAGTTTCTGGGCATATCTTAGACTTGTTCCCATCATACCTTTTGAGCTCTTCAAGGTGCAGTGGTATTTGTCAGTCTTTGAATCAAAGATGTTTCTAAACAAATCTTAACTTTACATATCAGGAGCAATATGCTAACATAGTTGGGTTTTCACTGGTTTTGGGGCTCATCTGTTTTGATTCTGGCTATCCTTTATTTCTGTAAGCTTTACAGCACCACGTATATTCTTACATGGTCTTTCAGCCTGCTGCTTGCAGAAAAACTGGTAGAGGGAAGACTGAATTTAATAATGATGAATGCAAATTCATCTGTTTGATGAACAGAGGCTGTTCCTCTCTGTTCTTAGTTGGAGGATTTGTGAACCTGAATCAGCTCTTCTCTACTCCTCCATCCTCTTCCCAGTGCTGCATCCATGGCTGGAACAAACTAGAGAACCCCTGAAATTTCCTCCTGTAGGCTATGGAGGGATGGCCCCTGACTGTTGAAAGGCCTGGGTGTGTACACATGCTCTGTCTGTTCTGCCTTTTGTCTGAGACCCACAGGCAGACGCAAGAGCTGTACAGGGAAGGGATCAAAACAGAAAAAAAATTGAGGTGAGATTCAGAAGTATGACTTTTGTTTTTCTAACCTGTAAAGCAGTATGGACTTACTTTCCTTTCTCCTTGTGCAGACTTTCAGATAATATTCTTGGTTTCTAACAGAGCAGGATGACCCAGTGAGCCTGACAGTGGCCCAACGAGTCCACATTCCAGTGTCCACCTTCTCTGGGAAGGTGGGAGTGTTGTGAAGCTGTGTGTAGTGATTAGTGTGGAAGGCTAGAAAGGTTAGGAAGGGTGCATTTATGTGCGTGTCAGTGTATTTATTTCTAATGACATGAGTTGTCATGGCAAAGATACAATTCCCCAGTATAAATTCTGGGGGGTTTTGGTTTAATTACGAGGTTTTTCTGGTTTCTGGGCAATTTCACTTTGAAGTGTCCAGCTGATGTTACACATGGGTGGTCTCTCCTAACTTTTAGTTGCTGCCTTTTGCCACACGACTGTTGGTGTGTTCTATTAATCTTGCAGTCGTTGCCCTTCTGGTGGAATGCTGTTTGATTTGTATCCTGCAGGATGCTGGAAAGAGCGGCAGAAGGAAAGACAAAATGCAAAGTTAGAAGAACAAGATGAAAGAAGAATCTTGGATCAAATGCTGCAATCGCAAGCATCTTTTTATGTCATCCTAAGTCAAACACAAGGTAGAAATACCAGGGATACTTCTTGTCTAATAAACTAAACCATGAAACCACTGCACATCTATTCATCTGCTGCAAAGAATCCTCTCTGCTGGTTATTGTTACTATACTGGGGAAAGGAAGGAAAAAGAAAAGAGAAAATGCTTCATTTTTTTTCACTGCTGTCATCACTCATCCTAATGAGGAGAAAAAAGGTTACCTCTACTAGGAGCCTGATGCTTTCATGTACTCTGAAACCCACCTGCTCACTTCTTAATGAGAATGTGAGGTTTGGAGATACTGTGATCGTGTTAGGTTATTTCTGAAATACATTACACAAGAAATAACTGTCAGCTGCCTATTTGGTAACCAAGACTTTTAAAATTCAGACATCTTGTGAAATGCTCTTGAAATAAATTTTGAAATCCTTTATTCCTACTGGTTTAAACCTTGTCAAGTGTCAGGCATCAGCAGTATTTGAGTCTTGGGGGTTTACAAGTTGCATTTTATACGACCATTTTTCAGCATCTGCACATATAATATGCAGTGTATATGTATGTATATGTAAATAAATATTCAGATCAGCATCGTGGTTTGAATTTAGAGAAGATGTGACAACATCTGTGAACTTTCAGAGATTATTAGTAAGATAAAACAGTTTTTCATAAAGTATTTTGATATATCTGACCCATAAATTTCACCTGGTGCTCTGCTTCGGAGTTTGTGTATGTACCTTGAAGTGTCATCACCATCCTGTGCTTTACAGCTGGGGTGCAAAGGGGAGTCTGAAATTATTAAGATGGGCAGGATATAGTTTTGTTTTGAGACTGAAAGCTGTGGGTGAATTTAGGCTTTTTTTTTATTTTTCTCCTTGGAAGTTAGGGCATACTGCACACCATATTTCATACAAAATAAGACATACAGCTTGTTTTTTCCTTGCACCTGTGTGTTACTCCACTTGCTGCTAAGTGTATAAAATATAAGAAGTCTATCTGTAAACTTAAGTGGTTGAAACCGTCTTGAAGCTGATAGAAACAATGTGTTACAACCTCATTTGTAGTCACTGGAACCAAACAACTGGGAGAAAACATTAGCTCTGGAGCTTTGTCAGTGATAGAAAGTTAACCAGCCTTCTCAAGTCCTGACTGAACATCTTCAAGCACAGGATGTTTTACTCCACTCTCCATTTTGTTCAATTGCTCCTGTTAAAAGCTGCACACAGAGGAAACAGATCCTCTACAGGCAGCTGCCAGATCATTTCAGCGTTTCGGGGGAAAACCCAACACTTGGACGTCCTCAAGCACTTTTAGAGTGGGACCAGTTAGTATCGTTATGTCTGCAGGTCATTTAGATTAGGCAGTTCATGGCTGCTTCTAGTGTTTATAGTTTTGTTTCATTTAATTAGTCTGCTTTACAACCTGACCTTGTGACTTCCAGTGAAACACAAGGGTTTTCTCAGCTTACTTGATAACAGATAGATCTGGCTGTTCACAGTGAGTGTGTGGGGGTTTGTTTGTTTGCTTTTTGGTTACTCACATGGTGTATGATAAGAAATCAGCCTGCCTGGGAGGCGCAGGTTTACAGTAGCAATCAATTGCTTCCTCTAACACAACACAGTTAAACTTGATGGAAGAATTGCTTAAGTTGATTTGTGCTGAATAGCTGTCCATTGTCAAAAATTCATTATGGTCATTGGCCTGTTAATAAAAGTAGCTCATAGAGCAAAGTAATTTTGAGTTAGAGGAGCAGATGTAGGCTCATTAGTGTCAAGGAGTTCACCATCAGGAGTTCAAGCTGAGTAATGATTAGCCAATGGAAAGTATGACTTAAAATCTTAACATTCTTTTAACCCCTGCACATACACATCTTTTGAGGGCCAAATTGACTTGATAATTTACAATGCAGTCTGTGTATCAGACTGCTCAAAAAACTGCTCAAGAAGTGGCAGCTGGGGTTAGTGGAAACTTGGACCAAGTTAATGCTCAGTGAGGAGAGGGCAAAGTGGGGGCACATCCTTCTGCCCCCTCCTCCCCCATTTTATCAAGAATTGGGAGGGGGATTCATGCTCTTTGTCCCTTGAATTTTTTGAAAGTTCTTAAGCAGCAGCCACGGGCTTCACCCTAACTCTGAAAATAATCTGTCTGTGTGCTTTTAGATTCTTTTATGTTTCCTTTGAAGGCAGTAGAAGGAAGACTGCTGACATGGCAAGATTTGGCTTTTACAGGGTTGAAAATCTGTCCTTGCTATGGCTGCTGGTATTTAACAGATTTTTAGGCTGATTCCAGATTCTTCACCTGATGTTTCTGATACAGGAGTTCTTCTGTTGCCTCTTGAGTCTTTTACCAGCTGTCCAGCATTTAGAAAGGAGCACACCTGAGGGTGCTGGGGCTCCCACCACCTCACTGTTCTGTGATGCAACACCTTTGCTGGGACCTTGGAATAACAGGGAAATTATTACAGTACTTTGTAATCATAGTTTGTTCCAAAGGATTCTCGCTACCTCCAGTGAGTGAGTTGTGCTGTTGGTCTATGTGGGGGAAGTTAAAAGGCTAAGGCATAATGCCCATCATTTTTAAACTCATTTAATTGTGTTTAAACATGGACATCAACTTGGAATTAATGAAGAAACAAATGAAGATTTCTAATATTATTGCCGTATATTCCCTCAGGTCATAACAGAAAGATTTGTGTTACATAAGACTTTCATAATAAAAATTCATATTCTGATGAAAAAGAGATTGTGTTAATGACACGAAACTACTGCAAGAGAGCCCTACACAACCACATGTTAGAGAAGTGTAACATTTTATCCTTCATCTTATTTTCCTTCCTACTGTGTATTTTTTGTTCACTTTCACATAAATATTTCCTGTATCTGGTAGATAAACTCAAATAAGATGTTTGATAGGTATACATTGGACAGAAATGCTTCTAATCTGAAACATCAGCAAAGCTGTATCTTCTCATCTGCCTTTTACCTGTGATTTAGCTGAGAGCTGAAGCACAGTCTGTTCCATTAATCAGCATTGAATCAAGTCTGCAAGCTTTAGACTAAGATTTAAGTGTAGAAACCTTTATTTTGAATGTTGCCAAACTCCATGCCTGAATTTTCTTTCTCTTGTGGGAGTTGATAACATCACTAACACCTCAGGAGAATTGGAACAGTATTTCTTGTGGTGATTTAAGTGATAGTGATAATCTCTCTTCCTGCTAGACAGACAGAATGCTCTAAGCTTAGGTCTGCACATAGAAGTAAAAAGAATATTTCAAATGCATTGTTTGGAAATACATGGCTATTGTTTAAAATTTTTCTTCTATAAGGATTTAATACGGCTTTTCTAGAAATAGAAAGTTGTTTTGGGTTATCCAGGCTATAAAGACAGAGAGGGACACAGCACTGAGATGTTTATTTGGTGCTGGTTGAAAATGGAAATTATTACAATTCCCATTATTAGAAAACTTAAAAATGAAACTGTTAATATATAGCAAAATACATTTGCAAGAAAAAAAAAAAAAAAGCTCTAAACTGCAAAATAGATAAATATTCAGGATAGTTGTAGATGGAGTTTGTTCACATTTTTGAGAAAAACATTATCGTGTAGCTCAAAGATGTGATAAATAACTTTATGATTTCCTCCCCTTCACTTAACTGTATGTCTATACTTATCAATGTAAGTGCAAATATCTTATTTTTTAATTAACTTTCTTGCAGAACATATGCTTTAGCCATATTTATGTTCCCATGTGGTCACCTGGCTGTCTTTTTGTGCTTGTTACGGCACTTCTGTGACAACCACCTATACTTATTTATGATTAAAAAAAAGGGGACTTACTATTAGATGATGGTTTTGTAAGAAGTGTCTTCTCTTCAGTCTACCTTATCACCATGTAGCAACTTGAATTTGCATTTCAAAAACTCCGTTTGTTGGCCCAGAGTAAAACTGTCATGAGCACAGATGGTGAAAAGCATCTTTGAAAAAATAAGGCAGATCTTGACCTTTTCCACCTAGCTAGTGAGAGCATCACTCCATCCCATTCCACTGCTCTCTGGGTCTTCCTCTTCAGTCTCAGCTCTAAGGGTGTAACAGGATGGAACTTCTATAGGACAAGGAGACGACAATTTTTATTCTTTCCCATTTGGACTTTTAGGTAGGCAATGTGGGAAGCATTAAGGAAGAGAAATTATGGGTCACTGGAGAAATTCCTGTAATAGGATTTTGTGACGTGAGGAAGTATAAACCCATCATCTGCCAGGCATAACAAAATTGGGAAGATAAAATTAACTAGTAAGACATTGCTTTATTCTCCCCTCTATTTTTAATAATTTTTCAATTTTATCCCAGGCTCTTCTGGCTTACACCTCATAAACTGGAAAACAAAATAAAAAATAGCATCAATGTACGCTATTACTATAATGTGAAGTAATATTTGGCTCAATAAATGAACTGTTATCTATTACAGGATCCGTCAAATAGGATAGGGAGAAATGTGTTTGGTCTACTGGTCTGTGTATGGTGCTCCAAAGAGAATTTCAAATATGCATGTGCCCGAATTTTTAATTCTCTATTTACATATGTGAATTTGTAAAAAAAAAAAAAAATAGAAAAAGAAAAAGTATGAGTACGTAGTACATTAGTATTTTAAAGATATTTTTATAGAATAAGCTTTCAGCATTCAGTCAGGCTAGAATTCTATATTCAATTTTCCAGTTTTATTAAAGCAGGGAGAACTGTATAAATCACAGCTAGATGCTCAATTTACCCCTGAAATCCATATGCTCTGGGCTTACTTGCTGAACCTGCAGTGCTGTTTGTGGTGTCTGCCTTGCCTGAGCCATTTTATTTAGCCCTTATCCCGCTGTGCTCTGATGGGGGCTATGGGGCAGATGGGAACAGGAGCCATTGGCAAGGGCACACAGACACGAGGGAGTCCTGCACAGGGTTCTGGATTCTGTGTGGAGGCCCACCTTTAAGGATCCTGCACTTTGAAGAGCAACCAGGCTGCTCAGTGACTAAAAGGGCTGCAGAGTGCGTTTGCTTTGGGAAGTTGGAGGGTTTCCTATGAAAAAGACTTTTTATTTGGTGCTTGACTGGCAGACCTGGTGAGTAAGTTGGTGTTGGGAATATGCTTCTGGTCATCTATAATCTGTCTGTGTTTGGAGTATTAATAAGCTTTTTGAATAACTGTGCTGTGGAATTGCAAGCTGAGATGTAACATTGTCACAGAGATGACAGTCAGTGCCACTTGGCTTTTTTAGGCTTGATGGGGATGGGGATGTGCCACCCTCCTTGGGCTCGGGGCTGTGGCTGCTTCCAGCTGCTCAGGTCTGCTACAGCCGGAGCTGGAATCCCCTTGCCTGCACTGCTGGAGTGGGAGTTCCTGTGGCCAGGGAGGCAGTGGGTTGGCACTGTGGAGCTCCTTGAGGATTGGTTTCTGTTATTTCTTTGAGGAGGAAGCTGTGGTGGTGTCTCCAAAGCGAGTAATACCAGATTTAAATAATTTAAAGTTGGTACCAGCAAACTGCAATCAAACGCTGACAGAGTTATTTCCTGCATTCTTGGTCCCAGAAAAACGTCCATCACAAATATCTGGCTGTCCACCATGAAGAAAGGACAGAATCTGAGAGAAGTTGGGACAGGAAGTCGTTTACTGGCTGTATCGCACTACAATAGTGGACTTGTTTAGGATCATACAAAAAGCTTTATTTTTCTCAGTTTTTTCCTTTCTTTAGCAGTCTCGGTAATACTTTCCTGAATAATTTTATGCTTGTCAATTGTACTGTGCTGCTCTTTCATTAACAGAGAAATGAATATTATTCTTGTTACAAAAAGAGCTGAAGTCTTATATGGGTCACAAATCCTGTTGCAGTTTCTGGAATTCAGACCTAGTTGTCAGATCAAAGCATTTAAATTCCACCAAGGTACTCCTCCTTAACTTTGACTTTGTTTTTGCCAAGGCTGCATATATAGCATAGAGTCATACTAGACTATTTGGATATTCTCTCACTAAATATTGGCAGTGATCCATGTTAGCTGATATTGACATATCTGTATTTAAATTTTGGTGATGATATGTCTTGTTCTGTTAACCTTTCCACTAACTAATATAATAGGTTTGTATTTTAATGTTGCTTTTACTTTACATCTTATTCAGCTTCTGATGTTTGTTTTAAACAAATCCTTTCTTTGCTCCAGCAGCACTGGAACAGTATATACAAAGTTATATATATAAAAAGCTAGTTAGGTTAGCCCAGTGCAGTAAGACCCATGGAAGTTAATTCTCACCTCTAAAACAGAAGGTGCCTCTAGGGCCCTTTTAAAGACACAAATTTATTTGTGCTCTTCTTTCCTCCACTCAGAGGCCTTTCAGAATTTGTTTGGATAGTGCTTTCTGAGGAAAGAATGGGATTTTAAATATTATTTCTGTGGACAATATTTTTTTCATAATTAAAATATTTTATTACTTGATTCCAAATGCCATTTTCCTCTTGACATTAAAAGGGATAAGGTGCTCTCCAAATGAAGCAAAAAACTAATTTGAAGGTAATATTTGGTTCACTTCACACTATTGTGAATTGTTACTTCTTCCTTTTGTGCAAAAAAAATTAAAATATTTTATTACAGTTAAAGTCAAGATTAACTTCTCCCCACATGATTCACACACCGGTCCCACCATCCTGACCCCTCATTAAAGTGGTTTTCTTAGACCTACTCACAAGACAGAGCAGTAGTATCAGTTCTTGGGCTCTTGCTGGAGGATCAGGTAGCTGTGATTGCCAAGAAAATTTGATTTTTAATTATTTTAAAAAAAGAATAAGTTGGTCTTGGTTATTTTTCCATTACAGGCAGCAACTACTGGAGGGTGTTTTCCCAAGGCATGTATTTGAGATGATCTAGCAGAGTAAGATGTTGGAGTAGCTCTGGCTACCACTGAGGATCTTGCCTACCTCATTGCTTCATCTTTGTGTGTTTCTCCAGCCCTGGAGTTTTATTCCTTAGCAAACTTCCAGCTGGTGGCACTGGCTTCACCTCTCCTACTTTTCCCTGTGTTTTACTTCTTTGAAAGCCCTTTGATGGAGAGAGTCCAAAGTTCAGAGCGTGCTGCAAGCTCTTTCCTTCCTATGGAGGGGGCTCTCTGTCCCTTGGGGAGGAGGATGGAACTCAGTCAAATCTTGGAGACCTGGTGTAAAATGTTTCTGGCTCTTAGGTGACTCTGGTCTATTGTCTTTTATGCTTAATATAATACTCTATTTACACAAATATTTGGAAGTTAGCTCAAAAAGAAAGGTTAAAAAGTAAATAGATTATTTATGATTAATAATTCTGCCGTGTATGTAAATAGTAGAAGAATACTGGCATCTGTTAGTGAGGTAGCAAAGAAACAGATGATATATATGAGCATAACAGGATTAATAGTGATGCTTATCTGGAAGTTGTGGTAATATGAGCAGACTTTTTTAAGAATGAAGCTTTTTTTCCTGAGGAGCTGATAGAGATAACCAGATTTCTTTGGGATTTAAATTAAGTATCTCACTATTTCTGTTAACACAGTATGCCCAGTTCTGCTATGATAGTTTGTCATAGAGTTCTGTGGTGCTGAATATTTTTCTCTGCGCTTCAACCTTGAAACATGGGTTATGCTGTTATATTTTTCATTATAAGTGATTATGCAGAGTTGTTGATATTCACTAATGAAAAATCAAGTTCTTGAATAGCCACAAAAGTACGTTTAATTTACATGTCTTTTATGTATTCCTGGCAAATTAATACCTATACATTAATGTGCTCATTAATGCCATGAAAAAGAAATTTTACATTTAGATATTTTACATTCCTAGAGTTTTGCTTTGTATTGTTCTCTACATCAACCTTGTTAAAAGCAGTGAACTTGTGCATAACAGTTCTGTTATTGCACTGAAATTCTGTTATTAGGTATTACATGTCTGTTTGTTTTAGAGAAGTTGAACTACTACCTACTACTATGTCTACAGCAGTGAACCAATGCACAGACCTCAGCCTTGTAATTTTAGAATTTGGTGTCTTAATAAGTTCAAATGAGTAATTACACACAGCTCAGTCTGCTGCCTTCACTCACGTTGAGTTGCAGTCTACACTAGGATTGATTATAGGGGAGGGAAGTGCAACACAGCATTTAGAGAGGTAGCCTGTTTTAGGGTCTTTGTTTCAAACAGCACTGGGTAGTGAATACTTGTTTGTAACTATTAGGATCAATCAAATTAATCAAAAATGGATAGCTCCATGGTATTTTTTCTTTTTATACTTAGTAATGTTTTCACATAAAACTCTTTGTGCTGTTCTTTTGCTGAGCTGGAGGTTGCAGTTCTCTGGAGAGGTGGAAAGACAACAGGCTTGGCCAGCCAGTACCCACAGCCAAGGTGTTTGATCCGTGGCAGTTCTCTGAAGATCTTCCTGCCTTCCATCAGTTCTGGACTTTAGGTTCAGGTGCTCACTTTGGTGGTTCTCTTCACCAGGATTGTCATAGCAGTACAGAGTAAAATTCCAGAGCAAGAAATGTGTGAATGGTACTGAAGAGCAGTATTTAAATGCTGTTCAGCATCTGAAATTCAGAAAAATGAGGAACGTTCAGACTCTTGCAGAAATTGTTGCCAAGTTACCACAGTCTCCTTTCTAAAGGTAACTAAGGATGGTAAAATCCTATACTTGCCTCTGTAAAGGCAGAATCCAGAAAATTTGGTCAGAAGCAGAAGAGAACCTCTTTTGTCTACAGTGGATTTAAATTTAAAAGGCATTTTTCTGTATCTTAATATCCTAAGACTTCAAAAAAAAAAAAAGGTCATTATTAAACTGTTAATGCATGAGCACTTGCCCCATGAACTCATGTTATGTGTTTCAGTTCTGGAGAGGACATGGTATGTTCATGGTAAGGACATGGTTAATGGCAAGATATTCAATCCATAATTAATTCCAAGTCTCCCCATGTCTGCTTCTGTAGAGAAATCTTCTGCTCTGGAGACAGACTTGGAATAACTGCAGGTTGAACATCCAGACATCAGTGCTGGGAAGGATACTGTGAATCTTTCAAAAGACTCATTTACAAAGAAATAAGCAATAGGGATGTAATTCTCAGTATGTGCAGCTTTAGAGGAAATGAATCATGAGCAAGCTTAATTTCAGTATTTAAAGAAGTTCAAAGGTTTGGCTGACAAAGGTGAAGGTGTAGCTGTAACAGCCCTTTTAGAAAGACAGTTCTTTGCATTGCATGACATTCCAGTTTGAAAAATAGCACTGCCCTGTATCAGTGAAGCACAAGTTAAAAGGATTAAGAACTGGCCAACTGACAAACCTAAAAAATTAGTCATAATAATAGAGTGCAGCTCCATAGGGATCAGCACTGTGCCTGACACCATTTAACAGTTTCAGCATTGATCTGGAGTACATGGAACTGTGGTAAAATTTGCAAATGACTCAGAGATTACCAAAGCGGTAAATAATGAGGGCAGAGAGTAATACAGAATTATCTAAACTGATCCTGCCTGTATTCAGCCATAATTCTGGTTCAGTCAGATGCTAACATTTACAACTAAGAAGAAAAGGCATTTTAAGTGATGCTAATAAGAAATGAAATAATGAGAAACTCCAGGACTGAGGAATGACAAATCAGCACAAGTTTTATCCAACTGCAAGAAAGGACCCAAACCATCATTACCAGGGCAGACAGAGAAATGGGGAGCAATGGACTGACCTGTAAGCATTAGGATCAAGCACCAAAGGAAATAGTGTCATCCATCTCTCTGAATCTTTACATCAAGAGTAGGAGTTTAGCCATTGCTTAACATAGATTCTTGGCCTCAAACCAGGAGTCATCAAATGCCGCAGCATGTTGATGTGCAGGAGGTCAGGCCATATGAACTAGAATTGCCCCTTGACCTTGAACTGGAACTATAAAAAGTGCTAAGTTGACTCACAAAATTGTTTGACAGACTTCTCTTGAGAAGCTGTTGTATCTAATGGGAAATTACTTGTCCTTTTAATTTAAGGTTGAAGCTTTATTTTTAGGCTCCACTAAAATGTGCCTTTTCCCACATACTAAATTTAGACAAATTAAATTGTCATTTTTTCTGGCACAATAATATGTTGGTCTAGAATGCTGGGCATTTTTTGTTGTTGTTTTTTTCCCTCTTAGCTTTGAGGCAAAATGTGTATATAAATTAAAGGCTTCCCAGAATGAGATATCCTTTTCATATACTTTTGTGACTTGTGATGAGAAGACATTTTGGCCTAAGAATGAAGCTTATTTTTGGCATAGAGAGTGAACTTCTTTCAAGATGTGGAAAGTAGGAGTATTTATTTCAAAATGTTTCAAGAGCAGATTTAGAGTTGAAACCTGAACACCTGTTGTCAGGCTTATACTAATCACCTGTGAACTTTTAAGTAGGGTGACAGTGCTGTGTTGTGGTGCTCACGTTCTTAAGGATCTTCACAGGGACTGAAATTCTGTTGTGGCAGTACTGGAAATGTGGAGGTTCTTGCCACTCTTTCCCAACACGTTTCGTGGTGGCAGATATGCTGCACAGTCCCTGCTGTCTCAGTATTTTATCTTTACCTTGCACTTCCTGTGCATCAGCCCTCACACAGAGCCTCCCCAGCAGTGGGGATGGAGCAGCATCACGTAGTGACGGACAAATCCCTCCCAGGTGGAGCTCAGCCTCAGCAGCACTCACTGTCTGTGCAACTGTACAGCTGCCTGCTCTGGGGTGCAGACGGGATCTGTGTGTTTCCCCTTCTTGGCACAGCTGCCCTCCCCAGTGCCCTTCAGGCTGATGGTCCCTCAGTGTTGCTCAGTGCTAGGGGGCATTCATGTCCTGTAATAAGAAGCTGCCAGCTTCATTTGCCAAGAGGTTACTCCTATAGTCAGTGAAATATTTCAAGAATTATTCAGACTTGGATGTAGGTTAAGGAAATATTCTTTAGAAGTTTTACAGGGAGTGTGCCTATGGCTTGTCTGCCTTTAAACTCCTAACACTTGTGTTACCATTCCATCCAGTATAAAAAGTTTTCTGTAAAGTAGGAGTTATATTTTTAGATACAAAGATGAACTGATCTCATCTCCGACTTGAAATTTTTTTGTAGTCATTGAATAAAGCAAAAATCAAGGCTCTTTTATTCACCTTTCTGCATGTTTTGTTTTGTTGTGAGCTTTTTTGAAGTGTGGCCTGGATTTTTTGTTTCCCAGTCCTGACAAAATTTTAATTTGCTTTTTAAGTTAAATTGCAGTGTTCTTTCAAATCACTTTCCAAAAGAAGGTTTAGTTAGATAGTAGCTGTCCAGAGAGCACCTGTGTGTCGCAGTGGTGTTTGTGGAAGGAGGGAGTGGCAGGGTGAGAGAGATGCTTTCTGTTTTTCTAGTAAGTTAATCTTTTGTTATATTTCCATTAAATGTGATGATTTGAGCTGCTATAGAAAAAAAAAAATGGTGTCCATGTATTTCAAGGCAGCAATGAGGGTGTCCTGCTGCTGAAAACTACAGGTGGAATATCGCAAGGTCATTACCTTGGTAGCCTTTAAATGAAGTGCACAGTAATAAGATGTGCTTTGTTTTCTATAGACTGCACAAAAAAACTATTGGAAGCCATCGGAATGACAGGGCAAACTCATGATGAGATTAGTATTATGTTCAGAAGAACAGTAAAAAAAATACATTCCCTCAGGAAAATTGGAGTTGCATAGTGTGAGATTGTAATACAGCCATGAAAGAGCAGAGCCAAGTAGGAATTTTCTGCTCTCATTGAATAAGGCTCTACAGATCTTTTATCTTGATTCAGGCTCAGACATATGGTTATTATGCTGACTCACTTGGTAGTTGTATGATGTTAGGCCTGTTAACATGAACCCAGACTTGTAAAAACACTTGAGTTATTCTTTAAGGTACAGGGGAACTTGGAACACAGAATTTGATAACAACAAAGCACCAACTGTAGAATGAAGGTGTAGAATTGGGTGGCAAAGGTCAGAAGAATATTCTTGGTTCTCTTGTATGAATTAGGGCAAAAAGAGAAATCTTGGAAATAGGACACTAGGAATTATGTCTTTGAGAAGAGGTTTTTTATGGTGTTCCAGTAAAAAGCATAAAGTTAATCTTTCTTGGAGTGCTTGTGTCAACCATTAGCAGCATGGAGGTGCTTGGAGTATAGACTGAGGAATTTGCGAAATTCACACCCAAAGTAGGGATTTGAATGCCATGTTCACCTGAACAGCTGAAAATAAAGCACACAGCATGAGTATGAGGAAAGAGGAAGTTCTTCATTTCACACGTGGTGACCCCAGATGAAGAAGGCAAATGAGCTCGCACAGAAGAGCTGTGCTGCTGCAGCATGTGCTCTAGCTTGCAGTTCTGACCAGTGAATCTTGTCACAACCCAAACCCTCATCATTTTAATGCAAGTCATTGCTTTAATCAAGGGGAAAAGGAGAATATTCAGATTTTTGGATTAAGACTATTAAAGATTCAGTTTCTGCATTATTCTCTTCATAACTGAGAGATGTGTGATAAACCTTCCAACCCCCTCTGCCATTGCATGCCCATGCAATGCTTTGAGGTGGTATAAAATCCTCATGCTGAACATGAGCATTTGACTATTCTGCCAAATCAGGGCTGATCCAAAAATGCACAGCAATGCATTTTCCCCCCCAGCATCATTCTCTGAGTTGTAGCATGTGACATCAGTGGGTTTTGCACTGGATTATAGCCATTAACCTCTCTCTGTATGAGGTCTGCAACTGGTTTACTGGGATTCAGGGTATGCTTGAATGACATCAATGGCAGGAGACTTGCTGTTGGAGGGGAGGGCTTCAAGGACAGGTAATAGCAAGCAAAATCAAGTAATAGTTGCAGTTATAACAGTCATACACTGTTAGGTAACATGGCCAACTCCAGCCAAGCAGAAATGATAGGATCTACAAAAATAGGACTGGAGATGACTCTAAGAGGGGCTCTGGTTTGTTTCGTGCCTGAGGACAAGTTACAATCTCCTTAATGGCATTGGCATCAGGTATTTAGCTAAGCCATTTTTAAAGGCTTCAAATGATAGTCAGTCTATGAAACCTCTGTCCCACCTATCCAAGCCATTCTCTGTCATTAAAAAGTATTTCATAACTTCAGCCTTTACTTTGGTTTGTGCAATTTGCGTGCTGTTGCTGACTTCATGAATATGAATATGCCTCTTCCTTTTCTTTTTACTTTTGCATTATCTGCAGCTGAAAGTGTTTTATCTTATCCTATTCCCTTCTTCTACCACATCAACTCGTCTTTAGAGTAAATAATCGAGATTTTTTCAGTCTGGTTTTATGTAGGTCATGTTTTCTCTGATTATCGTTGTGGCATTCTTCTGGACCTTGTCTGGCTTTCCTTGTTCTTGAAGTGCAAAGCTGCAAACTGTGCAGAACTGTGGCTGAGCAGAGTTGGAAGGATTAGTTCAGTCTGTGGTCTTGTTTATACAGCCCTATATAAATATAAACATAGTATATATTTAGAGTGAAGAACAGCATGATATTGTTGATTCATGTGCAGCTTGTGATCTGCCGCAGCCAACAGCTTTTTTTACTGCAGAATTACTTGTTTCTCATCTGTTTGTGTGCAGTTGAGTATTTTTACATAAAGGAAAAATCTTGCCTATTTTCTCACTATCGTGGGTTCTTTTTTCCTGAAACATTTTGACCGTATGTCAAGTTGAATTTTAATTTGAAACCTGTCCAGTAACGCAACACCTCCTCATCTTTATGTTGTTTCTAGATTTAAATACTCCATATTTTATTCTGCATAATACTAGAATAGTTTAGTTTGGAAGGTTGTTTGTGCAAGCCCTTGCTGCAGCTGCTCAATGAAGGTGTTTGTTGCACTAGATCCAGCACACATCCCTACAGATCTTGACATGGGTCTGCGTTGTGTTTGGACTGTGATCCCTTGGAGTATTCTGGAAATAGCTTTCTCCCTTTTCCCTGTACTTGTCTAACTCGACTGTGCTTCACTGGCTTGGCCAGCTTGTCCCTTCTGTTGTCAGTTAGGAGGTCAAACTGTGAGATTTTCAGAAGAAAAACTCTAGTTTCTCAGTACGACTTTACTTCAGGGTTAAACAAAAGCTTTAGGTAGTCCCTGTAAGCATTAACTGGCTCCTGCCTGGGGGTTTTAAATTTGGCTTTTCCTTGAAGCAGTACCTGGTTGTGAGTTGCATAATGTCAGGGCATGGATTTACTATTTCAAATATAAAGCAATTCCAGCTGCATCTACCACTAAGTTGGGAGAAGTCTGCTCCCTTCAGACTGCCAGGCTTTGGCATTTTGGGAAAGAAAGGGTGTTTGGAAAAAAGTAGTATTGGTAATAGTTGTTGCTATAAATCCCCCGTTTGGATCAAATGTCCTTTAGTTGGAGGTAAGTGGAGCTGCCTGATGAGCAGCTGAGTTTGGGCGCAGAGGGGCTGGTGCTGAGCTCTGTGGGAGCTGTGTCAAAGGGAAGGGGGAGGCAGAGCTGGGCTGAGATGTGTTGCAGTTGGGCTGACCCAGCAAGGAGAGGTTTTGCAGCTTTATCCTGCAGGAATAATGGTCAGATGTGGTTAGTGACTGGAGAAAAGCCTTGGCCACGTGTGCTGCGATGAACTGGGTCAGGGCCCAGCTTAGGATTTGGTCCTGAGGCTGTGAGAGACTGTGGGACAGGTTCTGATGGTGGCATTTGGCTGGATAAGCAAACTCATTTAGAATCAGAATTACAGATTTCTTTAACACAGACCAAGTTAGAGCTACTTAATGGATTAAACCAATGTCTACTCCTGTACTTTTTTTTGGTACAAAATGTTCTGTGTGCTAAGCATGCAAAAGGAGCTTAATGGCAAGGTTTGATTTTTAAAAAAAATTAATAAGGTGTGATTCATCTTTGCTATTCTCTCGTCTAATTAAAGATTAAAAATCCACCACAGAATACAAAATTGTAACATCGTTCTACAGTTGCATAATTTTGTAGCACTTAAAAAGCATAGTTTCTAGTTCCTACACTACAAGTAAAGTATTTGGATGAGTGTGAGTATCCTGTACTGCCCCATGGTACGGCCTGCAGTGCTCGTACTTTGCTCAGGTCGAATTCCCTGGTAACACTGCTGCCCTAGATGTGGAAGGCAAGGGGACTTGATGGAAAAGGTTTTCAGTAACTTGGGAAGTTTGGGATCAGGTCCGAAAAGCACAGCCCTTTATCATGTACGTTCTTGTGTGCTCAGAAAAAAATTGATGTTTTGCTTTTCTGGAAACCTGGTACATTCTTGCTGATGTGAGGTGATAAACACTGCTTTGCCACCAGCTGATTTCACTGTGAAACAGAAGGCAGAAGGATCAAGACCTTTAACAGTAATACCTGCAGATTTAGCAAAGCTCACTATTGATGTGTTTTGGGGTGGGGAGAAATGGTGAGGAGAGAAAAGCTGAAGTGTCCTAGGGAAATTATTAGTCTTTACAGCCTGTATCTTTCTCCGAAAGTTCTGAGAAACTTAGCTGTGCTCTCTATGTAGTGTTTTTTCTAGCATGGTCTTTTAGGGGATACTTCCTTGCTGTTACTAAAATAAAAAATTTGGCAGAGAAGGACATCCATCCTTGTAGATGAAAAGATTTTTTAGAATACCTGAATGGGCAAAAAAGCTGGAGTTTTGTTTTTGTTTTTGTTTTTGTTTTTTTTAATCTGGTTACAGATAGCAGTGTTTATCATTCAGCCAACCAGAGAGCCTTTCTACAGACATGCTAACAAAAAAGCCCTAATAATATTTTTAAAGCAGATTAGAAATAATCTTTCTGCATGACCTTGCCTCGGTGACCTCCTGGTTTGTTGCTTTCTAGTTGGGCTGTGCATCATCAAAGCAGCGTTTTGCTGCTGAATACAGAGTGTGTGAGGTGGCACTGGACCTTTATCTCACCGAGCTCAGCACAGAGCCAGGCAGGCAGAGCAGGGCCCTGCACGGAGCCTGCCCGCTTGCTGTGACACTCTGGCAGATAATGACATGCTCGCTGACACTGCAGCAGCAAAGGAGAGAAAGACAATGTAGAGGATCTTCAAAACTTCTTTTGGTTTAATTTAATATGATCTCAATGTATAATTATTTAGTATGATTCCCTTGTTTACCAAGTAATTATAGCTTTAAAATCTGTTTGGGTTAGCATTTAGCTTCTCTCCATCCAAGGGGATCATAATATTGATGGAATATGCATTAGCCTGTTCTTGTGAGCAAAAGTAATTAAAAATATATCTTTATTATTCTCGGTATGATAGCAGCCTATAATAAATTTTGAAATTAGCTGCTCAAACAAAATACCCAAGTAATGTGCTTCTCTTCCTTTGCATATAGAAAATGAAGTCAAACCTCCTTAGTTTTACAAGATTTTAATTAAATTAAGGGCTTCTAAAATGACATAAATTACAGAAGTGAAGCATGAGTGGTTTAGTACTGGGAAAAAAAGTCTTGACACCAAAATTTAAACAGTGTAACACAAATATTAAAGTGGCCTTCAACAATGACTTGAGGATTAGAACTGTGGATATCCAGAATTAAAGGATTTTAAGGGAATAATCTTTCTGTTGATTATTAAAAGCTAGTACTGATATAGTTGACCTAATGAAAATCTTTTTTCCTTTAGCTATGGGCCATCTAATAGCTTTTATTGTTGTTCTCATTATAAAGAGGTCTGTAGTGAGTGCTTGAATGTTTGCTATTTTTCTCATTTGACTGTGCTAACATTGGGAAATAAATACAGAAAAGTAATTATTATTCCAATTTATTAATACAAGCTTGTTTTTAATGTACACACTTCATAGATTGCAGTAGATGAAGATTTATATTCTAAAATACTGATTGCTGTAAATCATCTTTTGAGGCTTCAAACATGATATATGATACATAGACAAACCAGAAGACAATAGTGTACTAACTTAACTCTGAAAGTAGCTGAAGTGATAAGGTAGATTCACAGATAATTCTTATATTTCTAAACTCCTATAATATATGGAACCCTGACATTCTTAAACTGACAGTTATTGTTTTACAATAACATTTATATTAGGCTTTTTGAAGGGAAGTATTTTATTACCCCATATCTGTGTATCCAGACATACAGGTATGCTGTAGGAGAAAATTCTAAATGTAAATTCTAATGATTTTTTTTTTTTTTGATAGCCTGGAAAATTCATGAGGTCAGTTTCTGGACTTTGAACGAGAATTTGAGACTTGCATCAAAATTCTGAAGTCTCTGAGCAAAGAAAATGTGCAATGTTCAAGAAATCATGATAAATTGCCATATATTTTTACTTCTGTGATACTCTTAAGTTTTGTCTTGTTTGTTTCCCTTAAAAAAAACCCCAAACAGAAATATTTTTTTGCTACCTTTATGAAAGTGTTTTCTCTAAAATATACATAGATGTAGAGATATTTAAAAGGACAGTGTTTTTGTTGTATGAAGAACATACTGAATTATATGTATTCCAGAAGCACTTTGTTCAATCTTAATGTTATGGCAAAACTGGAATATTGACATATCATTTCAATATCTTATATTTCTACTGATACAGTAATTGGTAAAATGCTTGGAAGTGGAAAAAATTAAGACATGACATTGTACACAGCTCTGCTCTTTTTTTTCTCCCAAGTACATGCTTAAAATGTGATTTTTGATGCCTCCTTTCTGTACTTGTCCTTCAAAAAAAACCCTGAAATTGAATATCAGATATTTTCTGTGTTCTGCCTTCTATGAAAGGGTTTGAGAATGTAACCTGAGTAAGGCCAATTTCAGCATAAACCTGATTATAAAAGTGTCACATTTACTAACTTACTTAAACTGTAGATCAAGATAAAACCAGCTTAATCTTAAGTTTAGTTTTGACTGACCATTACCAAAAATGAATTGAAATTGTTTGGTCAATCAGGGACAGTAGGTTTTGAGTTTCCTGTAGCTGCATGCCATCCTCATGCAGTTACAGATACTCAAGCAGATCTCCAGTGTGAGCACAAGAAGTTCAGGTCAGCAGGTTTGTGTTCCATGTAGATAGTTGGACATTTTGGGTCAGGACACGATGTTGTGCTCGGGATCTGGTGCAGAAATGGGTTCAGTGCTGCCCTCAGGCACTGCATGTGCTGACCACGATCACCCAGGGTTCAATCCATCCCTGTGCCAGTCAGATCTCTGCTCTGGGGTCTGCAGGGCTGCAGAGATGGGGCTCTCTGAAGGCACCTTGAGCAGATGAGCATCTTCATAGAGCCCCTGAGGGTCCTCCATGGGGTTGGATTTAGGGAATGGCCAAGTGCAGCCTGAGTTGTTGTTTGCTCTCTTAGCAGCCAGTCCATGCTCTTGCAAACAGTCACCAAGTGCTATGGGTTTGAGTGGGTGCATAACTGAGCCTTTGTGTTGCTATTTTTTTATTTTGGAAAGAGGTTTTTTTACTTCATTTTTTCCCCCATGAAGAGGGCTGTTGCTGATCGAAAAAAACAAACAGACTTTCACCTGAATATCATAAGAGTTAGTAAAGCAGTAATTGTTCTAGTGCGGCAGAAGTTTAAAATATCCTTAGCTTTTTTGTTGTTTCCTTTTTATTTTTTTTTTTTTGAAATTTCTTTTCTCCCTTGCTGGGAGGTAGCACAGACATGGGCATTTAATTGTTCTATTTACGGGTTATGCAGTACTCAGAGAAGAGGAATGCTCAGTAACTCTGCTTATTCTGTGCTTCCCCTGCCTCTGTCCTCCATAATGATATTCTGTGGAGGGGTTGAAATATCTACCTCGTATCTGAAGACAAATTTACATTTCACTCCAAACACCTTAATTTAATGAAGGTATTATGCTGTTGGTGGGTATTTAATTATGCTAGAGGCAGAGCTGAAATTTAATACTGTTCCACGTGCAGGGAAGATTTACTAGTAGCTTATTTTCAAAAGTCCTCTAAAAGACTAATGCTTATGCAGTCTACTCTTGTTTTTTAAAGCAGATTAGAATAACCCAAACTTCCATAAATAAAATTTCATTTTAATTGCTCAATGAAGATAATGTATGTCTTTTTAGATTATGGGTTTTTGAGGAGCTGTCTGGATTAGCTGGCTCTGCAGCAGTGATCAATGCAACGTTTACTGCCCTTAGCATCTAAACCTTGATGATTTACACATAAACAAATGTAATAATTCAGGACAAGTAATGCTCTATGTGGTCATCTTATATATAAATCAAGGTGACAATTTGAAAATTATTGCAGAGCACACCTGTTGGTTTCTCTGTAACAGTTCCTCTCTTGCACAGCAGAAATCTGCCTTTTCAATCTCAGTTTACCGTGTTCTTTCTAATAAGAGGACACTACTCTGAGACATTATTTCTCAGCTTTGAGTCATGGCACTTTCTTTTTCCAGTTTGTGGGGTGGAAGGTGTGGTGGCTGTCGTCGTCAGGGCACTTGGAGGGGGGATGTCACTGTGATGGGACGTTTCTGAGAGACTGAGACTCCAGGAAAAGTCAAACAAGCATTGGTTTATGTACAACTACTGGGCAATCTCCGATGACAGTGAAAAACAGTCAGTAATTAGGAATAGTAGCCAAGCAAGCCCGAGCTGTGTTACCCCAGGCTGGCTGTGATGGTTGCTCAGTTTGAAGTGCCCATGCTCGAGGGCTCTGTGTCGGAGGGAGCGGGGCCAAGGCAGGTGTCGCTGCCCTACTACTGCTCCACAAACACAGTTTGTGCAGATCAAGCCCAGCTTATCTTTCTTTATGGGTCAGCGTCAGCCTGCTCTGGCACAGCTGTTCTGGCTGGAGGTCAGCCCCACCCAGCTGCAGCTTGAGGGTCACTCAGGTGAGGCCTTTGGGTAATTGCAGGCTGGATGTTGTTGATAGGTATTTCCTGTGTTTTTACACCTACACTGAGGTGGTCTTACTTGTGGCACTAAATGAAGCTGTCTGGAGGTATGTCTGGGTCCAGGGCAAACAGAATATCTTAGAAGATGCTACAATACACAGATTAAATTTACACAGCACAGTAATGTGAAAATATAAGGTGGAATGTTGATGGGAGATGTCACAGTAGGATTTATTGATGACATAGAGGCAGTGTAACTGAGAACTCAGTGAAGCAAAAGTTGATGTAATTAATATCAGCTTATAATTTTATCTTAATTACAATTTCTGCCCAGTGCATCCAGATATTGGACTGGGGTTTTGAGTTTTTTACCACTATTGCTCTGTTGCCCAGGTAGTCAGATGTCTTGCCTGTTTACTTTGCTTTGTTCAACTAAACTTGACAGAACTGTTTCTTCAGTTCAGACTTCTTCTAATGAAGCCTTTAAAACAAAATATGCTGCCATTTTGGGGGGTACATTTTTTATTCAAGGCTATCATCTAACTTAAACATGTGACAGTTTCACGCCTGATAACTTTCCTAGCACTAATTCCTTTTCACTGAGAACCTAAATATGACAGTTCCTGAGTCCTGACATGTCCTGTTTCTTGTCACTGGGCAAGAGAATTAGACTGAGTGACTTCAGCTGGGGAAACATCTGCTGTAGTTCTGAGCTGATTGCTGGCTTTTGGCTACTTCAGCTGTAAATCATTCTGTAGTTAAAAGGATCCATGTTGGAGTTTTAGAAAAAAAACCCTTACAGGAGCACTAAGTCCTAAAGCAGAGATCTTTTTAAAAGGTGAGAAAACTTTCTAGCAATTTCAGATATGTTTGACTATTACTGGAACTGTTTCTATTTGGGGGATTGCTTGGTAGAAGGAATTTTTCAGTACAGCAGAACGTGGAGGCAGTGTTTCTGAGATCACAGTGAGTTTGGTACAGTAAGGGAGGTGCCATTTCATTTGGACTGCTTGCCCCTTGCTAAAAAACATATTTACTTTCTGCCTTCAACCAGTTGGGGAAGGGAATAAGTTTAACAGATGTCTGGCTGTTGCTCCAGAGTAGAAGGCACCTGCTGTGTGTTTCAGCCACAAGAAGCTCTGCAGCAGAGCGGGTTAGTCCCAGGTGGAGGCTGAGGGTGTCGTGGTAGTGCAGGAACAGGAGCCAAGGTGATGAACAGCTGAGGGCAGGGGACAGTGCAGGATGAAACGCCTCCTGACAGTGCACTGCCAGTGGAGTCTGGGCATGCTCCACATCAGAAAGTGGGGTGAAATAGCAGCGATGTGGCTGCTCTGTGCAGAAAGAGTACAAGGTTGCCTAATGGCATGACGTGCTTTTAAGATTGATTTAATGCTTTCACCATAATAACCAAAAGACTTAAGCAAACAGCTTTGATGTTTAATTTCTTCTTTGCTTTGAGACAACTGGCTGTTGTTTCTGGGCTTCTAGCACATTTTACTTTGAAACAAAAGAAATTAAAATCCTAAAGAGACTTAGTCTGGTATACTGTTCTTTCCTATGAAGCATATCCCTTATGTAAACAGCTTAGGTGAGGAGCATGTTATATTGGAGTTGGGACTTCAAAAATTACACTGGAGAAGTGGCAAGTCTCAAAAACAATATTATGTACCTGATCAGACTCGTAAACAGTGAGCTCAGGATTCTGGCTCTGTTTGCAGTTGTTAAGCATCTCTGTGAAATCAGGCTGCAGAGCCAGTGTAGCACTAGTGGAGAAGAAAAGATACAGCACATAGAGGGAATGCTGCAGAGAGCATGAATCTGGTGAGTTTGGAAGAAAGGGAAAGGTGGGGAATAAGCTGAAGGGACGGAGTAGCCAGCTGCTTATTTTGCAAGCTAAGATGTGCCATTTTCCAACCATGAATATTATCTACATATCTGGGGAAATATGGGAATTGAAGGATTTTAACAGGTCACAAAAAATGAGATGAAAGTGCTGAGGTAATCCCTATTAAACACTGCATTTTGGTATATTTTTTGTAAATATTAGTATTATCGTACAGATTGCTGGAGCATGTGGCATGTTTGTTTGCTTGCCACTTGTCTAAAGCAGCATACTCTTCAAAACATGAACAGCATATTTCTCTCGAGTTTTTAACTGTCATAAAAATGTTTTTAAGCAGTTTAAAACAGGGAATGAAACAACTGCAAGATGTAATCTCTGTCCTGTTTAGGGGAAGCAGAAAGGAAAATAACTTTAGCCACATTTCCCTGCAGATGTTCCACTTGACCATTGAACGATATGGTGCACAAGGGATGCTTATGCAAGTGATATTTGACAGTGCCACCTATTGCTAGAAAAGCAGAACTCAAATGAGTATTTTTGTTATGAGCATGCCTAAATTGAGCAGAAAAATGAATTAATCTTTTAATTATTTCAAGGTGATTTAGCTATGTAGAGATAAGCTCACCTTTGTCTTTATGGGTATGAAATGGACTGCACTTTTAAAAAATGGATTTATCATACAGTTGCATCAGATGGTGAAATAAGTTTCTATTCTGGGAAACTTGCAACTATTGGCATGTGGTTGAATGCCAGTGACTGTATTTTGGCTAAATTTATTAAGCCTGATTGTTCCTCCCCCTTTAATTGATAATAGAAGATTGATCCTAAAAACCATCAAACTGCTTTAGATTTAACAAAACATAGGAAGTTAGTTTTTTCCAGTGCTTGGAGCTTATGTTAATGTGACGAGAACAAAAATTTTTTTAACACGCTTCCAAAATTTTTATGAAAAGTAACTGGCTAATGATGAAAATTCTTTGAAGACAAAGGCTTAATGATCTGGATGCATCTTAATGCTTAGTATCCTTTATCCGGTCTTTCGGTTAGCAAGAATGAAGGCTGATTTCTCTACCTGCCCTTTCAAGGATGGTATTTGTTTTATTATAGAAGTCTAACTAATGCTAATGGTAGGAATAATGAAAGATTTATAGGGGCAGACTGAGATCAATTTTAAGTTTTAATTGTGGTTTTTATTACTGATCCTTCTTACTGTCTCAGTCTTGTTGCTCATCTCTGTTAGAGAAACACCCAACCCTAAACCTCTCCCCCCATTTTTGGCTTGTAGTTCTTAATTGAAAGAAAAAAAAAATAGTTTCTCTGTGTGTTTTCCTCTTGAAGGGTCTAAATGGCAAGGTAAGGGCAGGAAAAGATGGAGCAGCTGGGGAGTAATTTGCTCTTTCTCATGTCCAGGCAGGTATCTCTCAGGAGTTTATTGCTGCTTCCATAACTAATATTCTTTGGCTGAAGCTGTCCTTCCTCAAACATCGGCCAGTCTTCTGTTACCCCTGCTGAGCTTCTGAAGAACTGGATTGCTGCAAAGCTTAAGGGAATCAAAGGAAGCAGCTCTCGAGTATATAGGTGTCTGTAGATTTAGAGACGGTTCAGAAGGAAAAGTGCCACCTACCCACCTCCTGACCATAGAAATGGTGTGGAGAAATCTGACTTCATCATCCTAGTTAAGTTCAGGGCTGAAATCTAATTTAGCCAAAGTGAGAATAGCTTACTTATTTCATGGATGGATTTTTGTACGCGCTCTCTTCTTGAATCTCCTCTGCTGTCTGTTCCTATACATTTAATCTTCTGTTTTATCTTTGTAGCTACCTGCTCTCTTGTTGTTACTGAGCATCGGTCCACCTATTTGGTCATTCTGTTGTTCATTTATCTGCCTGTGACACATCCACAGAATTAGAGCATGTGACCCAAGCCAACAAACCTTCAATTCTTGCTGCAAAGATTTAACCCTCTTTATAACTTTCCCTTATGCAGATTCTGTAGTCTTAAAAAGGAAAACAACTTTCAGCAATTAAGTTAGGTGTCTTTGGAGGAGTCTGTATGCCCTCTTCCAATGAAGTTTCCTGTTAAAAGTGGCACAGAATGTGCGAGCAAAGGCACCTGGACGCGTGTCCGGTGAGCGCGGGGCCAGCAGAGGGCACTTCGACCTGGGAATGGGAATGTGCTCCGAGCTGGCGTCCCAGTCCCGCGGAACTGGCTGGCTTTCATTAGAAATGGGATTTTTTTTCTTTTAGGTGTTAATGAGAACCATTTAGGCAAGGGGTATTTCTGTCGTGTTTGTGCTTTGTTGGCAATGTCTTCTACAAACTCTCTGTGGCCAAACACTGTTGTACAGTGGAAGAATCTGGGAACTGGAGGAGAAGAAAATGTTCCCCTAGTTTAAGGTGTGACTTTACTGAAAGAAATTATACCTTTGTTGTGACCTCGTATCATCTAAAATTGAGCATAATGGTGGATGTTAAAACAATCCTTGAAAAACTTTTTTCCCCAGTGTGATGCTTCTAATTTCTTTTTAGTTATGATTTGATGTATGCTTTTAATTGAAAAGCAGCTGAAGTTGGAGAACAATACAACCAACTAACTGATTTTTGTGGATGATGGTGTAAGTTACTTAACAACAAATCACAATCTATTTCCCCTTCCAGTCCAGTGCCGATATTGTTAGCTTGTAATACAATACTAACAGATGATTGTATCTGCCATTAATGCATTTAACAGGAGACGACAGATTATATTATGATAAGAAGCACCTCATGCTCTTTCATTTGCCCTGGTGTAGATCAGAAGCTACTGCCTTGGATTGAAAAGATTTGTTCTTGTGTAGGAGCTTACTGGTGTAAATGAGGATAGTCAAGCCTGACATGTGGTGATGTACCAAATTATATTACAGGATATTTAAATTCTGTCTCCCACTGTGAACAGCAGGATACCGTTTTTATCCTTCCTGTTGAATGCAGAATCACTTTTCCATTTATAAATTGAGCCTGAACAGAGCACTCTTGGTATTGGCTGTTCCTCTCTTACTCCACATGCAGAGTATATTAAGACACCTGTTCATCCTTGTAAGGCAAACAACAAATAAACCAAAATACTTTCCTAAAAACAAATTGTTCTGTGATTAGTGGAACTAATGAAGCTTCACTGCCTGCAGGTTTCTGCCCTTTTTCCCCGATCCTCTCAGCAAGCCTCCCACCAGAGGGCTTTACTAGTTTCTGTTTGCCCATATTTCATGTGATCTTCCCTTTGTCCTTTTTGCCCTGCAGTAATGCCAGTTCCTGTTTCTCTCCATCCTGTAAACCTTCTTGCAGTACCTTCCTCAGGTTCCTTCTGCCCTGTCACCATCAGCAGAGCTTCTGCCTGGCACTGGGTGCCTGGGGTGCTGGGTGGGAGCTGCTCAGGTAGCCGAGTTATTAGACTCAGATATCCCAGAGGGGAGGATAATTCAAGTCCCTTGTTTCACTACCTGACAGATTTTCCAAATATCTTCAAGGTGCCTGCCTTCTGTTAAATTTCATAGAAATGGACCAGCAGATATTGAAAGTGTGTCTTTAGTCTCACAAAGACCAATCATCGGAACAAGGAGTAGAGAATAATTTCGATTTATTTTTGTTAAACTGTTGCTCTTTTTCTGTCTTAATCTCTTGTTTTGCAAATCAAGTGCAGTGGTTACCAGTGATGATGTTAACTGGATAGAAAGCAAGAACAGATTAGGAAAGGAGAGTTTAGCTCCTTGTTATTTTTTAAGGGCATGTATGCAACTTAGTATCTTGTAGATCTTGTGCTTGAGGACAGTATGAAGTGATTGCCTTTAGGTGTGCTAAAAACAGAAGTGGAAGATGAATGCTGAAAATTTTAGCTGGAAGGAACTTCTGGAGTCCTACCAGTTCCTTGTGCTTCCAGAGTCCCTGTGGAATTCTGGTCTGGCTCCCTGCTCAAGCAGGGTGCACCAGAGCAGGTTGCTCAGGATGCATCCAGTTGGGTTTGGAATATCTCCTCAGATGGAGACCCCACAGCATCTCTGAATGACCAGGGCCAGTGCTGGGACAGCTGTGCTGGAACTGTGCCCACTGCTCCTTGTCCTGTCACTGGGTTCTGTGCAGGTGCAGCCTCCCTCCAGGTGTGTGTGGTTCTTCTGGCAGATTTTGGTAGCCAGACCATGTTGGAATTTTTTTTGTGGTGCTACAAATGGTCAGCCACTCTGTTCGTAAAGTTTTGTGTTTTGTATATCACCTTTTTTTTTTTTTTTCATCAGCAGTATTTGTTTGGATTTCTGAACACCTAGGTGCAACTCATGGTATTCTTTTCTAATCCAAATGTTTTTCAAAAGGCCACTTGAAATACCATACTTTGAAATTTAGGTACTAATTGCATTTTCTAGGGGTTTATTATCTAGAAGTTGAGCTGCCTTTGTATGTATGGGCATTTCAGGTTTTTCATTGTAAAGGGGAAACCGTTCAAATTTCTTGCCTATTATTAAGTTAGCAAAGCCCGGAGCAATTGGTGTCCTTTTAAGCTCTGCTTTATTCAGTGGCTATGTATAGATTCCCTGTCTTAGCTTTTAATACTTGAAAATCCTATCTGAGTGTATTTATGCTCACTTAGGTGCTATTCAGTATTCAAATACCAATACTCTTAAGTGAGGCCTTTAAGCTCATTTGGTGCATTGAGTCTTTTCTGTTTTATGAAAATGAAAACATGCACGGTATTTTTTATCAATATGCGTTTAATGAAAACACCTGCAGGTTTTAAAATTGTCCTGTTGGCTCAGTGCAGAGTGATAGAGATGGCTGGGAGCAGAAGAATTACACCAAATCTCCTGGTAGACATCAAATTTGCTCTTTATCTTACTTTCCCAAAGGCTTATTAAAAAAACCAAACAAGAAACTTACTAGCCAAAAAAACCAAAATAAACAAAACAGATATCTTGAGAAACTTTTTTTTGAATGAAAAAAAATTTTAGATTCCAACAGTTACCATATAAACATACTGAAAAATATGTTTGGCAAACAAATAAACTACAGTCAGTAGTTGGATGCTGGTGAAGAAGGTGCATGTGGCTCCTTAGGGATTAATGAACAAATATAATTATAGGTGAGGGACTATGGATAAGCCATAAGCATTTACACACGGTGTGTTTTATTGCTGTGTTGTATCAAGAGCCTAAGCTGAGGAGTTGACAGGTATTGTAAGAGATGAAGACAACAATAAACAGAACTTACACAGACAAAGTAAATCCATCTTTAAACTACAATTTGTAAAAGTATGTGGACTTCAGTCTTATGATAAATAATCCTTATCTAAAAGACAACTGGAAAAGTGCTGCTTAATTCTCTGAATATTTGGTACTGTTTATTTTGAGATCATTTTGGAAGGAATTTCCAATACATAGGCCAGAATTTTTTTATCATAATTTTGGGGGGTTTTAATTTTTAATTAACTGTAAAGTCTCTTGCCTTTTCTCTTGCATAGCTGAAGAAATGTAATATTAAAATATTTTATGATTTCAGAAGACTTTATGTATTTATATACATCATTCTGTAAAAGCAATTAGATAAAAAGACCCAATAAAAAGAAGTAAAATTTTCTCTAAACTGCTTTAATGAGGCCTAATATGAATCTGAATTTCAGATCACATTAGGGTTGTCTTACGCCCTAATTTCAAATGACAGCTCTGGCTTGCCACTCAGTTGGCCTTTTATTTTGTGTCACAAATTAACCAACCGTGTGTTCTTATGTCACTGTTTTATCAGAGCTACACTTGAAGATGGGACAATTTCATTACAGTAGTTATATTAGAACACAAGCTACAGTAGGGGGAATAAAGGCAGTTTGAGACCATATTTAGATATTTCAAATATGGATAAATATAGAGGAAAGAAAAATTCCTTCTAGTTTTCCACTCTTCCTAACAATATAGTGCGGTGTAAAGTGCAGTTTCTGCTCATTAGCAGCGATGTATCGGCACCAGCGTGCTGTGCTGCTCTTGCAGCTGTTTCTGTCAATGGGTGACTAATCCTGCATGAGGCAGAGAAAATGTTCACAGGTGAAACAGTTCTGGAAAACGTGTATTGTTTGTGACACTTTTTAAAACAGAGTGTCTGCAGTTTGTAGTTGAAGAAAGGGGATCTACTGAAAACATGAAAGGGCAAAAAGCAACTGTGAGCGTTGCAGGGCTTTTTATTGGTGGGGGGTTTTTTTGTTAGTTTTTGGGTTTTTTTAATTTGCTGTTTACTGAAGGGGATTAACATCTCATAATGCCTCTTTTAGTGCTGTGGCTTGATTCTGTGTCTTTGAATCATACCACCTTGTGGGTCTAAATAAATTAGGTAATATATAGTGCTTGAGGTACCGACAATATTCCGGGGTTGGATTAACAGCTTGGGGAAAGGAGAAAGTATGACTTCTTGTCTTCATTTGCCAGTGCAGAAGGCATTATTAAAATGAGGTGTTAGTGATCAGCCAAATCATTCTTGTCTGTCTCTGTCTGGAGTTGGATGCCAGAAGGAACTAGAAATAGGATAGGCTGCAGTGGTTCAGATCGATGGCCGCAAGTGGATGCCTGGGGACACTACAAGAGGCAGTCATAATTGAAATGCCACTTAGGCTTTCCCAGGCTTGCAGCCCTTTTGGTCTGGGGACTTCAGGAGCTGGATGTGGCCTTGGCTGCTTGGGAAGCCTCAGTGGGGCTCTCTGAGGAGCTTTCTTGCCATTGCTTAAATCCTTGTAAACCTGTGGCCTCCCCAGCATTCCCTAGCAAATGTGCATTTGCTGTGTAAAGAGCAATCTTTTTTTAAGGAGGGGAGAAAGTAGGGGGGAAAAAAGAATTTTGAACCAGACTACTGCTAGTTCTGTTTGTCTCCTGATTCTCATATGAAAAGGGTCAGGAAGGTCAGAATAACATGCCTTGCAGCTTTCTCTGTGGTGTCCTTTCCTCAGAGTGGTGGGCTTTGGTCAAAGGGAAGTAAATTCAGTGTATTGTGGTGTTTGCTGTGTTGCTGTTTTCAGTGCTCTGCTGGGTGGGAAGAGGTGGTGCTGCTCTGGGGCTTTGGGAGGGAATCTTTCCTGCAGAAGTGTCCAGGAAGGGGAGGGGAAGGTGGTGGCTGAGGTATAGCTGCTTCTCTTCAGATCTAATCAAGGCACACCAGGAGCTGAGTCACGGTGGTGGTGCTGTGCCGGACTGGACAGCTTATAGAAGTCGCTCCTGTGCAGGATTGCACAAAGCCAGAGCCATTGTAGCCGTGCTTTCAAATGCACATGTCTGCAGCAACTCAGTTTAGCTGCCCTTCGTATAGAGAAGGGAATGTGTATTTATACATACACACATTTATGTGTCTGAGTGAGAGAGACTCTCCTGATGTAACTTTATTCATCCCTTTTAAAGAGACAATATACTGCTTATCTCAGTAAGCCTGTAAATAATAATGCTTATCCAAAGACAGTGGTTGGAACTGCAATTACTATTGATTTTTCATCAAACACTGTTGGAATAGTTCTTAATTCAGTGGAATATTAAGCTTTGCTTATATCCAGACCCAATTACACTCGTGCTTCAGTGGTGCCTAGTGATGGTGCTGTGAATGGGTGCAGAGTTTCATTTCCTTTATCCCCCCTAAAGAATGCTTCCCAATGCTTGAAGCTGCTCCAGGTGCCTCTGCCTTAGGGTCTGGTGCTACGTAAGGAAGGAAAGACCAGGACTTGACTTGCAGGGTGTTTTACGATTCAAGGCTGCAGATCCATCTCAGATGTTGTCCAGCTGCTGTTCCCATTAGCATTAAAGGGCTGATAGAGACAGCTCTTCTCGTTGCCTGGATGATATTCCCTTCACTTTCTGGCAGCTCTTGCTCCTTTCATCCTCAGGTGAGCTGTGTTTGGCCTAATGGGATCACCCACCTCGTCTGTTCCCTCTCCTCCTCTCCTGATGTTTTCACCCTAAGTGACTGTCTCTTGCTCTTTGGTTCTGGTTACCACGATGCCCATCTTTGAAGCTCTGCAGTAGTTCTGGAAGTTCATGATACTCTGGCATTTTCACTGTATGTTTTATTGTTTTCTCCGTTTTATTTTATCCTTTTAAATTGGAAACTCTCAGTGTAAAGTAATGGTAAATACAGTTGTATTTATTGTCAGGCTTACAAGTGGAGCTCCTGACTAATTTTTCTGGTTATTATCTACTTGGCTGATTTTTTTTCTATCGTTTCTTTGAATCCCTTGGACTCAGTGGAGGCACTGTGAGTTGTGGTGTTTATGTGTGCATGGATACAAAGACTTTGCACCTTTCAGTAATTGCTGAGATTCATGCTGTGGTCTGTACTCTGTGGAGTGTTACTCTGTACTTAGTGTTTTGGTTAGTTGAGCTACTTAAAAAGAAAATCTAAACAAAAACTCAATATCGAGAGAGAGTGGTTTTCTCATTGGTCATACAGCTTGGGGCCTTACTGGGTCACCAGCTGTGGTGGGCACAGCCCCAAATGTTTTGTGCTGCTCTCCTGCCCCATACCAGAGTGCCTTTCATGCATCTCACTCAGACATTTTCCTTCTTCCTTCCAACACCTTTTTTTTTTCCTCTTGAGAAATGAATGAATTCTTCATTGTTGGCCTCTTCTTTACTCTCCAAATTATTGATAGATGTTTCCTGTTTACCTGATTCTTTTTCAGTCCTTTGTTTTGTTTTGTTAGTAAACAAGAAGTATTATTTGTAGGTGTTAAATACACACTGTACCTGTTCTGGGGGGAAAAAAAAAACCCAACAAAAAAACAACCTTTGAGATTTTTTTTTCTTTTTTTAATATGCAGGAAAATATTTAGTTTAGTAATTTCTCCTCTAGAGATTTTTGTGTCTTTTTCTTGCAGGTTCTTCCTCTTGTAGTTTTAGGAACTCCTGATATCCTTGAACAGGATAGAGTCTTTTAAGTTTGTTATCCAGGGGTTGTAATCTATCCAAAGCTCTGGTTTGTAACTAGATAGAGGCCATAGATGAAGCACCCAGCAGTGGTGGTAAATGATGCAGTTTTTCACTAAGCACAATTTCCTTTATTAGTGTCAGATGTGGCACAAAGGCTTCTTCCTACAGCTGTTGCTTGTTAAACACCAACTTTCCTGTTACTCTTTTGTAGCACCTTTAACTTCTTTGTGAAATCATAGTCTCCTTCATGTTTGGATGACCACAGTGCTTCCCTTCAGCTTCTGCAATCTTTCCTCCAGGTCTCAGGGATGGGTATTTCAGTAGACATGTCAGACTGGTGTGGTTTTTATTTTTACTGCTTTTCTTTTTATTTGGATTAAGGTTGCCATGTCTCTGAAGACGTTACGAAGTTACTTCACTGGTGTATTGGGGTTTTTATTCTGCTGTGATTCAGCTGCAATTTTTGCTCTCCGCCTCTTGAAAGCAGTGATATTAGACTTTTGCCATGATCTTTTTTTTCTGTTGCTATCAAAGACTGCATTCCCATTCTTGCCAACTTTATCTGATATTTCTCTTGAAAATATAAAGTGTTGTCTTCAGCTAGTACTAGTATTCATTAGAAAAAATGATGCTGTTTTTAAGCTAGATATTTGGAAATATGTCAGTTATGAAGTACAAAACTTACATAATTGAGAAATATATAATTTCTTCCTTTTTTGTAATTTCATTTCTTTTTTTGTTCTACAGCTGTAATATATTGAAAAAACTTATGTTTATAATTTCATGGCTGTTAAAAGCCTTATTATTATTATTTTTCATTTCCCAGAATTCAGTTAATTTCCATCTACTAATCTACCACTCTCTCTCATATCTTTTGCTGGTTAATAGGAAGAAGAAATATTTTTTCTTTCAAGTTTGGCCTACAGCTCATAAACCTAATTTCCATTATATGTTTTGATGTCAGGATGAGGAAAAACATATTTTGAAAGTTTTACTCCGATTTGTCAAGGGTTCTATGTTGTGATTAGTATCACTTCAAGTAATTGGCATTTATGTTAAATATCAACTAAATAGAAATTCTAGCTATTCCCTAGTTTGTTGGAATGTTCAGAATTTTATAAATCATTAGCTTTTATAAGTTTCTGGAGGATGAATACGCTATACATTGAATATAAAGTATGCTCTGTGCATACGAAGTGAGTTGACGTGAAAGTGCTTGATTTGTTTTTTGAATACTGTGTACCAGTTTTTCTTGCACATAATCTCTCTGCAAGCATCTCTCTGTCTTTATTGAAACACTGACTACATTGCAAGGCAATTATTCAAGTTTCCAAAGAAAAAGAGATGTTTGTGTGGGGGGTGGTGCAGTGAGAAAAGTCAAGGACTTAATAGCCAAAACACAGATCTTTAATTTGAATTTGTCCTGGCCTTTGGGGGAAGTTGCATGATGATATCTTTTCTTAAGAACCACTGGTGCAGTGCTTTGATCAGGTGCAGTCTAAGAACAATTTAGTCTTGGGAAGCTACGTGGGGTGGTGTTTGTAAGATCAATGCTGTGTATTTGTTTAGGGTTTTTTTCCTGCTGGGGTGAGGTCCATGAAGGAGGTTGTTCAGGAGGGGAATATAATATAATGAAAATGGTTTATGTTGTCTCACTCTACAGTTCTGCCATCAGCTGTCAGCACCTGCTCAGGGCATTCCTGTGTGTTCCCTCTCCTGCTCCATGTGCTGGCACTGCCTCCTCACGTGGCAATACATGGAGCCAGAGGGAGGAACGCATGCAGACTCAAACTGTGGCAGGAGGAGACAAAAGAAACAGGAATATTTTGGTGAGGTGCCCAGCCAGGCTCACTGAGTAGCCCATGAGCTCCTGTTGTGGCTCAGAGGAGGGCAGGTGTTGCACAGCTGGCTGCTGAGCTGAGGAGGGAGTTGCTGCTGGGAGCAGTGCTGCCTCTTCAGCCTGAATACAAAGCTAGGGACTGCTACTGATGTGTTCCTGTGGCTGCAGCCTTGAGGAGAGAGGGGAACTGGAATTGCTGTGTCCCACAGGTGCCTGCATGGTGATAGATTCCTGCATTAAGCAGGCCGTGGCATGGCCAGTAAATGCGTACTTGTCCCTTCTTTACTGGATGTGTAAAAATGCTTATCACTCTGAGCTTACACTGAAGGCACCCACACCTGTCCTGTAGCATGCAAAGTGCTGTATAATGCAAAGTGCAAGGAAAATTGGGCACCTGGTATTCACAGACACTTCTTCCTTCTTCTTGTGCCAAGATCTCAGCCAATTAAAGCGGAGTAGTGTCCTCTGGGGAGCAGTGAGCATGGAGGGGTTGGTGCTGGGTGGCAGTGGGGTGAGTCGGGGAGGCTGCCTGGCCTGGGGCCAGCAGTGTCAAAAACGAGCAGGAAATTGATTTGGTGAAACTCTGAGTATCTTGTGCTAAATGATCTACTGACTGAAAAAGAAAAAATTAAAATTAAAAATACTACTAATAAAATACAACATAGAGTATGTACCAACCAGGACAAATTGTCTGTGTTATGTAGATTTTTGCTGTTCCCTGGCTTTTATATGCTTGCAGCTGTGATATTTCATTTCTATCATTACTGTGTGTGTAATCTATAACCTTCATCTAAGAAACATGACTCATTAATTAATCATTACCAAGGGCAAGACATGCAACAGCATCAAGTGTGCCAAATCCTCTCTCAAAGTTTTTAAGTGTCTGGATGCTCATAGATACCATCTCAGCAGCCCTGGCAGATTACTCTAAAGGACCAGATCTTGCAGCACGTAGTAAATTTATGGGTTTTTATATCAGTTCTTCCAGTGACACTCCAAGTAATTTACGACTCTGCCTTCCATTTGTTTAACCCTCTCTGTGCTGCTGCTCCGTGCCCTGCTGCTGTGGCTCCTAGCACTGCTGGAGTAGCTGGGATGTGAGTGGCAGCACAGACCTGAGCGTGGCACTGGTGCAGACAGGCAGCCCTGGAGTTTTTAATGCTCACGTGTGCCTCACTGGCACTGCTGTGGAGAGCCATTATGGAAATGGCAAAGTGCTGCAGTGGTGCGGCCACTGTGACTTCTCTTCTGAGAAATAGTGCACTCCATTTTTATGCTGCTTGTGTAGTACCTGCCAAAATTATTTTTAAAGTATCTAGTATTATTGTAAGAGATATCTGAAAGGAACAACTTCATTCCCTTTGGCTTTGCTTCTGTTCTTGCTTGGTTTGGTTTGTTTGTAAATACTGGTAGATGTTTACAAACACTTTTCCCCTGCTCTCTTACAGAAAGGCACTTCAAGGCAAAAAAATATTAGAACTTGTCAGATTGTATTTTTAGTCAGTCTTGGTAACAAATACCTTATTGAAAACCCTGTAACGAAACACGAAACCTGTTTTGATTTTTGTTAATTTACTACATGGATTTATGATGGGGTTTTTTGTTTGGCTTGTTTGGGTTTTGTGGTTTGTTTTTTTGGGTTTTTTTAAATTCTGTTATAGCTAGACAGTTTAATCTTTCTTTGTACCTCCCACATGTAAAACAGGACAGAGGAAAACTTGAGAATTGGAATTGTAGCTCCACTGTCCTTTTTTACAGTGTCATATGCTTTTACATCTCCTATGAGTTTGAAAAGCTCTGTACTTACTTTAGCCTTATTTTTAAAGTAATTTTTGCATGGTCTTGTCTCTTCCCTCCACATTGGTCCATGAGAGGAGGTGACTCCAGCAGCACAGTGAGGGCCAGGGCAGTGGCCGAGGGTGGGTGCCAGGCTGGCACTGCCTGGGCACGGGGCTGGGCTGGACCTGGCCCCTCCTGGGGCAGCAGGGGCTGTGCCACAGCAGAGCCCTGAGCATGGGCACCCTGGGCTCTGGTTTGGCTTTCAAAGCCAAAACACTTCCCAACTTCAGTGGCAAAGTGGCCACGTGTCCTTTTGTCAATCAGCAGCTCCTCGTGATCAGGTTTAAAAGCTTGGGTGAGGTGGGCTTTCCTGAGGTTTAAAGGTGTTTTCTTATGAAGTCTCACAAATTACTTCTTGTTCTTTTTCTTGGTAGCTTATCAGTGTTTGTATCTCTGTAACCTAAATACTGTTCTTATAGGTCTCACTGTTCAAATCCAATAGCTCCTGAAATAGTGATACACAAACAGGGAAGGTATAAAAGAATCAACAACTGCAAGCAAATATTTTAAATGGCACAGAATTACCAGAGCAGGAGGTAGGTATTACAAGTGTAATTTGCACTTAGGCGTAGGATTAGGCATAGGCATAGGATTGCACAAAAGAAAGTAAGCATAATAGTGAAAATAAGGAGATTATGAAAGTAAAGACTGCATCCCAAACCCTATTTAGTGAGGTCATCTGTATTTCAGCTTTCACATTTGCTCATTAAAAGCACCGGGTGTTTTTTTTTTTTTTTGCCGTGATTCATATTCTTAGAAAATCTTATGCCAGGATTCTGGCCATAAAGATTTTACATGATACTGATGTACAGTGTGTATCAAATTCTTTGTCTTATTCAAATAATTGATGCTTTATAGAAAGCTGTTGGCCAGAAATACAATTATGCCTATTCATTTCCAGGGAGATAAACCTCAGCAGCTAAGCAGTGCTAGTACATCAAGATTCTTTTTTAACCAAAAATAAGTGCCATTAATTTAAATTCGGTGAAAGCTGTGGATAAAGCAGTGTTAAATGCTCTCGGTGTTAAAAGAAAGTAGCTTAAAAGTTTCATGCATAGCAGTGAAAAGCATTAGCTTGGTTTTATAGGTATTTTTACATACTTACGAAACATTTGACTCTAATATTGATGGTTAACATGTCCCCCACTCCAGCCTGTGAGATTTTGTGTTTGTTTGGGTGGGCTGCCATTTGATTTCTTTGGCAGAATGACCAATCACTTCTTCACCATTATTTCTTATTGTTTGGTTTCATGATGCAATGCAAAACTTTTTTTTTTTTTTTTTCCAAAATCATCTTACAAATGGTTTTGGCTCTGCCTGGATCATTTCATTGACCAGGTAGAAATCGCTGAGGCTATGGACATAGTAAGTAATATTTGTTTTTCCAAAAATACTTTTGTGGATAATAGAAATTCTGAAGAAAACATGGGAATTAACAGGTGTTAGAAGGTACTGCATACTGAGAAAGAAAATAATAAATTGACAGAAAAAGCAACAAATGGTCTGTGTAGTGGAGACATATGACAGTATTTTAATTTAAACATTTTTGTAATAAAAATGCCCAGTGGAAAAAGTGTCTCGATGCATAATTTTTGAGGAATGCTGTTTAAGATCTTTGTGTCTTTTTGTTCTTTTGAACTGAGTAGAGAAGATGTGGTCCCTTCTTATTTACTAGTGTAAAAATTAAATTACTGAGCAATCTCTTTGCTTGAGTGTCTGCATTTGGGACAGGGAGTAAGGAAAATAGGAGGCATAAGGAAAGAGGAGTCTGGGAGGTTTATCTCTTACATCCTGGTGTGGTTACATTGTGGGGTGCTTTTGGTAGTTAAAAACAGTAAAAGATAAGTACTAAAACACTGTTAAAGCCTTTGCTTACTGTTAGTATTTTACAGCTTGGTTTTTTTTTCCGACAGATCCTTCTTGCTTTTCACTGCCCACTGCCGTAAGAATTCCCTCACCTGATGAGCTAAAGACACGACCCCTAACGACTGCAAGACTGAGCACTGCCGACCTCCTGCTCAGTGAGTACTCACAACTTGAGTTTTGTGTGCTGTTTTGCTCAGAGATGTGTTTATATTGCTGACCCAAATGGTTCCATCTATGCTTGAAAAGTGTCTGGGAAGATCTCTGCAGGAAAGTGTTTTTGTAGAGGAAAGCAATTTGTCTCAGCACTTTCCTTTAAAGAATCTACTTCAGTCTTTTCCAGCCCAACTGAATTATTTCAGGAGGCCTCACTAAAAGAAGTGTGCCTTTTTCCTATCTACCTGCATGTTCATTTGCTGGACTTGCTCATTCTGACAAATTCAGGGTCAAATGAGGATGTTGGGAGTTTATTGCTCCTGGCATCAAAAGCAATTTTTCTTCACTCAAATGAGGCTTTTATTCAGATTCTGAACACAACGAAAACTATTTAGTCTGTACAATTGACTGCATACCATTGAGTTCTATGTCTGTGTATAGAGCATGTATGCTGTGTGGAGAAAAGACAAGGAGAGGAAACTTTCCCATTATGTGCTCTTTGGTGGTGTCTCTAACTGCTGGTCAGAATGCTCACAAGACACCCTACAATGTAATTACTGTTGTACATATGCTCTGGGAATTCAGGTAATTATATAAAGTACCACGCTTACCCCAGTGTGTCCAGCAGTGGAAATGGGCTGTCCTGCTTAGGAGTGGCTGAAGAGTGAAGGAAAGATAACCTTCAGTTGATAGATTCCCATAAGGAAATAAAGCAAAACCAAACCTACTTTAAAAAAAAAATAATAATTCTTCTCTTTTGGATTTTAATGCTACTGAGTATAATTTTCAGTGATACACCTGAGAATTCATACTCGAGTCATTAAATTCAGTGGCAGTATTTCACAGGAAGCTACTTCTAGATTGTGTCCTTTGTAAGATAAGTCTCTCATTTGGAGTTAGTTTAATATAACATTTTAAATTGTTTCACTTGTCCTGAAAAGCATGTCAAAATTGTGGGATTTAGATATGGCAAGCACCAAATTCTGAAGGAATTCTTTGATTCACGCTGAAAAAATCAATACATTCTTCTGCATTGTTTGCAATGGGTCATTTGGTTGTCATTACATGTTTTCTGCTAGAAGGTTAATTTCTGACTCCAGGACTGTACTTTTTCAGTCTTTAGGCCATTAAGAGCCATGCTCCATACTTATAAAGTAAATACCTCTAAGGGCCTGAATCTTTAAATTTTCAAAATTTACGTAGTGTAAGAAAATTAAAATGGGAAAAACAAGATACTTCAGTATAAGTAATGTTTTATACTGAGAAAGAAAATATGGTGGGATTGTGGAGGTTTTAAATTTATTTTTATTGTTTTACAAATCTAAGTTTCGTGACAGTTTTCTGTCAGTTCTGTATAATTAGAAATATGAAATAGGGGGATTCCTGAAATCTATTTTGGCTGTTATAAATGTATTTATATAGTCTATGTATAAGTTATTTGTATATGCTCTGTGTATCTATTCATGTATTTAAGGGATCTTCATAGCCCATCTTCAACTAGTTAAGGAACTGATTGACAAGTACTTCTCACACCAAATTCCAGGAGAAAAACCACTAAGTGATAAAAGATACTGGTCTAGAAGCTCTCACTTTTGCTGTGTATCTCAACAGCAGTTTGTCAGGGAAAGGTTGCAGAAGTAGGTCCTTGGTGAAAATTTGAAAACAGCTGATAGCTCAATCTCAAAATCCCCTGCTGTAGTCTTGGTTTGTTTGTTTTTGCTGTCTGTTTTTTAAAATAACACCAAGTGATCTCCCAGGGTCAGACAGCAGGTCAGTAGCAAAGCTGAAAGTGAAACCAAATTCATAATTCCCTGCAGTAATTGAGGTTGAGAATGTGCCTGCTTAAACTTTCAAAATGGTGGCTAGATCCTGTACATTACTTATTTTCATTGCTATGGAGAATATTGAGGCCAGGAAGGATTTTCAGGGCCTGAAGAAAAAAATTTTCTTATTTCTCCCCATCATATGTCTGTGGCAGTTTGCTCTGAGTTTGATTTGAGACACAGGCTGGGACAAGGAGCTCAGTGATGCTTGTAAGGAGCAGAGCTTTCCCTCCCTAGCAATGAAGTGTTAGCCTTAGGAGGATCTCCTGCAGTTCCTCCCAGAAGAGGGCTCCTCTCAGAGCCTCAGGACAGGGGAAGAACATGAGCACTACAAGCTCACACATAGTGTGGTACATCAGCTGATCTGGGGATTCATTTTCAGGCTGTAGGGTTTTGGGAGATGTTCTGTCTTTATGGACTGTGCGAGTTTGCTTTAGCTGCAGGTTTGGGGTTGGGAATTTGCCCTGGGTTCTGTTCCAGGTGCCAGTGGCATCGCTTGTTTTCAGCCTGCTGTAGGTTCTATTGTTGACTTTGCATTTTTGAGCTGGTACTGTCTGTTCTTTATTGCACTCCTTGAAGTTGTGTTTCTGTGAATTTTCTGGTGTGATGAGGAAGTGGTGACAACTTCCCAGCTGGTGGAAAGCCTTTGGTGTGGTTTTCCTAGCCCTTCAGCACTGCCTGTTTCTGCCTTTTGTTCTTTATACTCTGTCAAAGACTCACCATCCATTCCCAACCAACTATCGAGACTCATTTCCCTCCATCGTCCTTCTCCAGCATCCTCTGTGTTCTTCAGAGGTCATGGCTGTGACATCAATATTTCAGCATATTTGTTAGGTTTGCTATTTTTAAAATTTGCTTTCTTTTCAACAAAGGCTGCTATCACCCCATCATGGTGGATAAAGGCCTTCAGAAAGTAACTACCTTAGAGAAAAAAAAAGTTTAACTTCTTGAAAAAAGCCCTTCTGGACTTATACTCAAGGGAGGACTCAGTTTCTTAGCTTTATGCATCTTGACAGTAAATTCCCTTCTTCTGTGGGATTTGGAAGAAAACAGCCTCTTCATCATGGCAGCTTCTGTGCTCTTAGTTCTGAGTCTGGAGGATTCAAAATTTTTTTTCATTTTTAGTGCTGCCACTCTGTATGAAAGAGCATATTCTGTATGGTTTGAAAACCTTCTGTAAATTCCCATTGGTATGACTAGTCAAAACTACTTGAACAAATTGCTGAAGAAGCCCTCTTTTTACTGTCAGACTTGGATGCCTCTACCGTGTTGGATTTATTAGTTTGCAACGATTTTTAAAGGGAAAAATGTTTACAAATAATGTGTTCTTGAGTATTTGTATCTTTTATTTCTTAAGCAGCAAACTCACAGTTAGAGTTTGATAAGTTAAATATTAGCACTCGGAAATGGAGCCACAAAACCAATGCAACTTCTGCTTTGATTTTTCTCCTGAGTAACTCTTTTGGCAGCAAAGGCAGATTACCATCCTGTGTAAGCAAAAAACTTACTTAAATTACTCTAAATTATAAACTAACCAGTAAATCAGCATTGCTACAGTGTTTTCCTCCCACTCCTTGCCTCATACCTGACATCTGCATCCCAAATAAGAAACAATGCATCAGAAAATTGTTTTATTTTTTAAATAAATATAGAAAAATGGATGCTGTCCTGGAATTATCAGGAAAAATTCAGCATGATGAAAGAGCAGGGACATATATGCAATGAAAATAAGTCATTGTAATGTGGTAGTTACAGAAGTAGAATTAAGGTGTTGCCCATGCTTTTGTAAATTATGCCATAGCACCAAGTACCATTTCTTTACATTTTTGTCTTTGTTATAAAGTTCAGGAGAATATTAATGGGGCTTAACCTATCTACTTTTAGGAGTGGATTTTAAATGTATCAGGACATATGCCCACACATTGGCCTTAGCACTGCAAACATATTTGTTGGGAGAGAAATTTATTTGGCAGCATTCTCTAAGACACAAGATTTGATATGAGGAAATGAAGCACTGCCATTTCTCAAGAACTGCATGAGCAGATGAGGAATTGAATATTACTTTGGATAAATTCAGGCCTCTGTCAGATGAATGGGAAGATGGGAATAATTCAAGCAGAACATTAAGTGTAGGATAATTTAAAAAATAAATTACTGTATCTTAAAACATTTTAGTGGACTCTAGATATAAGTGCTCAGACTGAGAAGGATGTAGTGAGAAAAACTAACTATATAAAAATACCAAATTATCACTAAAGGTCAAGTAAAAATGTACTGGAAAAGATAACTGGATGTTTGAAGTCCTGGTGTTTGGTTTGTGGGTTTTTGGTTATTTTTTTTTTACTGACTACTATATAGCATACAAAGTTGAGAGCTGATAAATAGATGCTGATAATATTTGCTGTTTTATAAGAATACTCTTGGAGTCAGGTACAAATTTTATTAACAATAAACTGCATTCTGTGCCATGACATTCTATAATTCATATAGTCTTCAAATACTTCAGTGGTATATGAGATATTGTGTGAAAAAGGACATTGTATAATTCATATATTTTTCATAAACTTGAGTGGGGGATGAACCTCTGTGTGAAAAAGGCTCTGTGGGGAAAAAAATACTTGAGCTTTGACCTTTGATTTTTCTAACTAAGGGCAAGCTTTAATATATGTCATATTCATTTTAAAAAGAAAACTCATCTTTTGCCTTCTATGGGAATATGGGACTGTGGGTGAAAGGGTGGGGGGAAATGCTGTAGATATTCAGACCAGCCTAGAGTGGAAGCTTGCAGGAAATGTTAGGATAACTCTCTGAATGCTTCTTAAAGTGAGACTGAAGGGGACAGGTCTTGCCTAGAAACTCTGGAAATGGCATTCTGTGCATTCTGGGGCTGTCCTTGGAGAGCCCAAAGAAAACAGTTACAGCTCATGACAGATTGTTCTCTATGAAATAGTCTGAATAACCTGCTGCAAGCACTGAACAGGGGCATCTGAGATGAAGGAAAATGTAAAATCCTATTTGTGGTGGTCTTGGTAATCTTTCCTTTATTTATAGTTTTATCCCTTTCCTGTACTGAAAAGTCAGCACTGGCAATTCTAGATTTTCATGCAACTGATTCCGAAGACTTCCTGGAAACTTGGTGAGGTTTCAAAAGAAGTTGAGTGTTTGAGATTGATGTAGCCCTTCCTGTTTGATGATGAAATCCTGGGCTGAGCTATTTCAGAGCTACCTTGTGAAAAGGGAAAGGTTCTCAGTCAGCATCTGTCGTGGAAGAAACCCTGTTTGTAATTACTTCATGACTGGTGTTTGAGGTAGTGTGAATGTGTAGGTGTCTGATAAATGTTTTTGGTGGAATAGAGCACACACATGAAGAATGAGTGAATAAAGCTACTTTCAGTTCCATTCATTCCAGTCCAGGCTGGTGCCTTTGCCTTCATGAACAGCTTATTTTTGTGCATTTAAGGAAAAAGAAAAAAAGAAATCTTTAACAGAAGGGAATATTGATAAATATGTTTTCTTTCAGGTTTTTCTTTTGCTTTTTATTGCACTGTTTGTTTCTAGAAGTAGCAGGTACAAATAAAAAAGTTATAAAATACAGTCAGACTGTGAATCAGTCTGAAATGAAATCACAAGTTAACTTCTAGTCAGCAACCTGTATCTGCTTGGATAGGATCTTCAAAAATCAGGTGTGATAGAAAGAAAACAGAAGAAACAGATAAAAACTAAACTGCCATCACAGTGAGAATCAGAAGGTTCACCGTTCCCAGCCATTGCTGTACGGGGAGGCACCACCCCATCACCACTGACAGCCTCATGTGCTTGTGGCTGAAGCTGGGACATCAACCAGGGACAGTGAGCCTGAAGAAAGGCTCAGATGTCATCCTGCTATTGACTGCAGGAAAGGAGTCACGGAGTGAGCAGGACACCTTGCAGGAAAAAATCAGTTTTGCATAACAGGGAGGCCTCCAAGGGTGCTGCTGATGCAGTAGAGGAACGTGTCAGTAGGACCATGGAGAGTGACAGGGCTGTGCTGTTCCAGGAGGTCTGTGAGCCAGGATGAGCCCTAACACAAATAGTTTGTGTTCTACACTCTTATTCTGCTTTTAAACTTGAAGCTGTGTGCAGGGAAGGTTGTGGTTTGCTGGTTGTCTTCAAGCTATTATTTATCCTCAGTGTCACTGGGCCTTTTGCAAGTTCGTATTTATGTAAATATGTCTCACACTGTTGGCACCTTTACAGTGACCTGAAATGGAAACAGCATGATTACTGTTGTCTTAAGTGATCTACTATAGGAAACCAAAATATACCCTGAGTTTAATCAGATTAATTTAGAATTATGAAGTCAATATAACTGGATTTTTTTTTTTTTGATTTTACCTTGCACCTGCCCAGCTATTTTACTGGCAGCTGGGTCTAACCTTACCTTGTTGTCCCTGCGCAGCAGAAGCAGCTTTGCTTCATGCAGATCCTCACTGACCCAGCTTTTTATACCCCCTGGCAGTCTGCTCCATGCTTCTACAACACCAGGTTAATTACAGTCCTGTGAACATGTGCATTAAAACAATCTGCCTACTGGTAGAGATTTTTTTTTTGCTTTTGCTTTACAAGACTACATCTTATTTTTTAATATTAGCTTTGTCATAACTGTCATATGGCACATTTCATGGACAGTTGAAGTTTCCCTCACTTTAGCATAAATCCAGCTTATTATGCAGATACCCACTTTTGAGGATGAGCATCTGCAGCTACTCAAGACACAGAGATGCTGGTGAATGTGTCTAGGCATCTTCATTTGTTGTTCTGTGTTGCCTCTGAATAAATACACAGAATATCTGGCAGTTGAGCAGTCACAATGCAAAAAGAGAAACACTGGTGTTTTGTTATGTGATAGCAGGCTGTGCTGCTGATTATAAAGCATGTAGTTGAACCCAAGTAGAAGGAATTTTTCTTTTAAAAAAAATGTCCTAAATATTTGTATTATCTCTTTCTTTTTTTTAGTTGATCTCCTTAGCAACAGAAACAGATGTTTCTTTTCTCTTAGTCATTACATTCAAAGAAAGTAGCTGCTTCAAAAATAATGAAAGCAATTTCTATGAATTGGGTAGCTATTAATTGTTGCCAAGATGTTTTAGGATGATAATAAGACATGCAACAATTGGCTTTTTTCTTTAATTGAAATATAGCTATCTAGTTAACCTGTGCTGGTTAGGTGAGCTATAATCTATCTGCTCTTATAGTGCACTTGGTGTGTGATAAAGACAAGAGTGAGCTTGACTATTTCTGGTTTATTGAGGAGATAGACAGTATCAATGTGCACCTAATGTTTTATTAATTTATGACTTCAAAGCAAGGCGGTGAAGGGTTTGCCTTCAAGACAAAGCACTAAATGTGCATGGCCTTACAAACACATATTTTTGTGTGTCAATTTACAATATGAAATGGTATAATTAATTCTAAACATGGACTTTGTTTTACAGTGATGATCTTTCTTCATATTACTGTATATTTTTCTCTGCATTTTGATTGTACAGTTTAAAGCTGTCATTCGGTTTCAAAAGGATTTACTGATCCGTAATCTTCATCTGTGTGGCCAGGAGTGCATTCCTAATTCACAAGAATTGGCACGTGTGGAAAGAAATGAGTTAGGCCTGCAGGAGCAGAATATGGACTGGTCTCTCTAAGCCAAGAGAAGCAGAGTTGCCTCTGCAGTTTGGAGAGCTGCTCTCCTAGTCCTGAGTGATTGTCATTTAGGATAATTGCTCGATATGTGGTCGAAAACCCGTGCAAAAATGAACCTTCATTCTTGATAGTGTTAACCTACTTAGTTCATCACATGGAGATTTAGTAGCAGTGGTGAGGGGGAAAAAACTCTGGTTCAGATGGGTGAAACTGGGAAGCCTTAATCTCAACTGGAGCTAAACTAGCTGGTCTTCTTTTACAAGCACATCCTCCTGCAGCATGCGTGTGCACAGCAGGAAAAAGAAAACAGAGCCTTTTACGTGAATTTACCAGCAAAACTCAGAGAAGGAGAAGGTGAAGAGGATTAGCGTAATGCCACAACCTTTATTCACATTTGTACTCTTCCTGATGCTTTCCTTTTTTCTTTGTCTCCCTCCAACCCTGAAAATAATAATTCTGATTGAGACTCCTTTTGCCACATGTCGGTGGCAAAAATGGTTTTAAGAAACTTTATAAAAGAACCATCTGGAGCATGTGTGAGGGCCAAGAACACTGAGAACTTCCTCCATGGCAGAACTGATGAGCTGGGAGGAGCAGTGAGCAGGAAACCCTGGCTGTAATCCTTTTACCTGGCCAGCACATCAGACAGATGGGCAGGCTGCCCAAATGCTGTTCCCTGGGTGTTCTAGGTTGTACCATACCAGGTCATACTCCCCTTTAGGTTTTGCTAAAGCAGTCGTGGAACCATCTGCATTTCAGTTAGATGTGCAGAGTAATCAAAAGTACAAATATGAAACTGTCCCTGGTTCCTCAGTAAGTGCAGAATCTTTGCTGTGTGCTGGAGGTGGGGCTGGTTATCCCAGCTCCTCGGGGATGAGTGCTGAAGGAAGGTGAAGTGGAATGATTTGGGCAGGGCTGAAATCTCCTTTCAGTGGCTGAGTTTCGGGGAAGATGGGCACTGTTACCTGTTCACCCCAGCGTAACTTCTGTACATGGGTGAGGAGTAAAGGTATCTTGTGGGAGCCTCAGAAGGGAAGGCTTTCAGCTCTTGTGGCCAGGGGCAGTGTTCCAGAAATGACGGGTATTTTTGGTGCAGGAAGGAATCCTAGAAAAGAACAAAACCTTGGTGTCTGGTGTGTAGGCAGGGAGGCAGCCTGCAGTGAGTGTCTGTTTCTCTGTAGGCAGTCCTTGCTTGGTGTTGGCTGCTAGAGTGAGTTACTAAAGAAAATTAAATGCTATTCCTACTCAGTGTTGAGTTTACTCCATTTATTGTAGGTGAAACAAATATTGACACTATAAAATAAGGGTAGTTAAATGGAATCTTACCACCAGTGTCATCTTCTGTAAATGTAATTAAAACAGGTAGATGAACTCTTTAGTCATGCATTTCATCCAGGCTTTGATTCATTGGGTTACTGCTGACTCTCTCCTAGTTGAATTCTTGGAGTAGGAGGCCTTTTTTGGGAAGCAGGAGATGGTGCAAGTTCTTTCATGATAGTTGCAAATAAGGCAGTGAGGAAGCCCTTTGTCACTTGGAGAAATAATGGTCATGAGTATGGCTCTTTGCAAGATGCCCTGTTCTGTAGGAGTGCCTGAAAGCTGTGGACTGCAAAGTGGAAAAAGAGTAAGCTGGTTTGTGATAAGAGCAAAAATTTCACTTAGCTGGTGTCTCCTCTGCTGACCATCCAGCCATTTCAAGTATTTCCCTTGGCATCAGCTGTCTTGCTGTTTCCTGGATTTTGGAAAATCACTGCTTACATATTGGTGCTCTTTTTGAGTAAATGTGGATGATTCCTGTAGGATATTTTAGAGGAAATTTCAGATTTTTCTTTTGTTCTCTTTGTGTGTTTGTTTCATATGCAACTTTCTGTTACTGTCCATAGATTTGCTTACTTGCTTAAGAGAGAATTTAGAAGAAAATTACTAATTCTTTTATTGTTAAAGTAGACTAAAAAAATAACACTGGCTAAAAGAGAAAGTGCTCTGAACGTCTACACAGTTTAATGGACACAGCTCTTCAAATGCTCCTGTAGCAAATGGAGGCCTTTTTAACCTTCCTGGTAAATTACACCTTAAGGTAAAATAGCTGATAATTCTGCAGCTCTTCATGGTGTCTGTCCACAAGTTATTTTTAAAGACAGGCTTGTCATGAAGAATACTTCTTTGGTATTGAAATAATGAATTCCACTCAGTTTAATGTTAATGAGAATGAGACATGATTTTTCTGTTTCAAGTAGAATTCTGATTTAACTTGAAATGACTAAGTTGGTAACAAAGAAATTACACATGTAAAGTTATTCTTTTGAATTGTATGTGAGATTATAGGGGTTAAATATGCACTTTAACTGGACTGATTATGTGTAATATCTGTTGGGTTGGTTTTTTTTCTGCATGAAAAATATGTGAAGGTAATTTGTTGAATCAATATTCGTGACAGGACTGTTTCATCTGTGGTTTGTGTGTGGTTTGTCGAGGGCCAGGAGAGGATTGTTTTGGTTAGTTTGTTTGTAGTCTGATTTTAACAAACAATCTGAATTATTTGCCTTAGGTTGGTTCTGTCACAAAGTTAGAACAGGCTCTTTGTCTGTGACGCTGTATAGAGAGTAGTGACACTGTTCTGGAATGAAAGAATATATCAGAAAGCAATGAAGAGTAATTGTCTTCAAATGTTTTGCAACAACCACTCTGAGGCTTCATAGTTACTCTAAGTTGAGGGTAAATTTTCAGTAAAAATATTGCATACATTAGAATCACAGAACCCCAGATTACTTAGACACTGATTTAATTATTTTTAAATCTTACTGTAATGATTATTAATTACTGTGACAGATCACAATCACCCAGATATCAACACTAAGGACCACTTTTCATTATATATTGCAGGTATACTCTTAAAAACCTTACTATTTTAAATAAACTTGTAATACACACACCTTCACAGAACCTACTGTTGTGTGGAATTCATTGTGCTCTCTAGAGAAGTGTAGAATCTGTGGAAAAATGCTTTTCATCCACCAAAGGAAATAGGAAATTTGACAACATGCATTTGTCTGCAAAATGGGAAGCAATATCTGATGAAATATGCTTTGTCAATAAAATAAATTGCCAAACAAAATGTAATCCTTCCTCAAAATACGTTTAGCCTACACAGTGAAATAAGCCACTTCCACAAAGTGCATTTGGTTTCTTGAATTATTTTGATTTGCTGTCTATCAGAATCTGTAGCTAGTGTGTGGTGTCTTTTTATTTTTTTTTGTCAGTCACTGTACATCAACCTTTTTTTATTACATATAGATGAAATACATTTAATTTGAAGGCAGCCATTCAATAGGGCAGCTGAAGCTGCTGTTGGTTTAGGGGAAGTGACACGCGGGGTGTGTGGTGTGAGGGCTCCCTGCTCTCCTGAGCTCTGCATCTCAAATCTCACCTCTGAGCCGGGGATTCCGCTGCTCTTGCCGTGCCTTGGGTGTGTTTAGCTTCCCTGTGGGGAGTGCATCCTGGGAATTTGTGCCTGCACCAAAGCCAGGTCTGGAGCTGTTTGTGTGCTGGATGCCGATGCCAGCCCCTGGCCAGGTTTTCATGCGTTGTTGTTCATGCAGTTGTGGTACCTGGGCCCACATGTGAGCCTCAAGGCTTCAGCTGAGCCTTTCCCTGGCTGTGACAGAGCCAAACCACATTCTGGTCTGAGTAAGACTCTGCAGGATGGGAAGGGGGAATGTCTAAGCTGAGGAATAGCTCTTCTGTGTCTAATTAATGAAAAGTTTTGCATTATTGCAATTCTGTTAGACAATACCATACATTTCTGTTTTTCAGTGACAATTTTTATTGATTTCAAATTTAAAGTATTTTCATTGCATATATGGAAACACGTATGTGTATGGAGTTGGTTATAATTTTAAAGGAAACTTGAGGTCTGTTAAAAATAAATGTATTTGGCTAAACAGAAATTTATTGCTAAGCTTTTTGCATCTCAGGGAGACAAAAATACACAATGCTAAAATTGGAAAAGATATCGCAGGTCTGGCTCCTTCAGAAATATTTTCCCAGTTGTGTCAGGAAAAACATAGGTAGGAATGTGTTAATTCTTATATGTAACAAAATAGGAATTACTTTTTAAATGTTTTTTCATGTTCACTGAATTAGCAGCTCTATAACTCTACAATGAATGTTTGTATAGAAACGGGTGAATTGGACCACTGATATTACCTGGCCATTGTGTAGTGTTCCAGGAAGTGTTTGCCTCCTTCCTTCCTTCCTCCTTCCAACTAGGATGCTTCTGTTGGTAACTTTATTTGAATGGAGTGTGATTGCCTGAATGAAATAATTAATGTAATATTTGTTGAGATATGTTTACGTTAATTTGGAGGGTATTATTTCCTCCTGCCCCTTCAGCTGCCATGTTTCTGAGCTAACACAATAATAATGCATTAAAAAATACACATGAGCACGGGACATCAGGAAGATTTGACAGAAAGTTCTCTGGGCAAGCAGCAGACTAATCTATATGTGACATATAGGAGTTGGTTTTCTCTGAACAACTTAATCATTGAAATGAGAGATGAGCCCAAGTACCTGAGGATAACTTGGGTACTTGGGTAAATGTCAGAGCTGTTGCATTTTCCTCTATTTTAATGTAAATCAGGATTGTTCACTCTTCCCTCGTGTGATTTAATGCAGTAAACCTTTATGGGAGCTGTCTGAAAATTAATAGCTGTTGTAGAAAAAACTATTGAATAGAGCTTTAAATTGTTTTTGAATTATGTATTGTTTAATATTTTATTACATAATTGTATATAGCACAATTAATGAAATACCAATTAAAAACAAGACGTCGTTATTTTTTAAATTTAGCTATTGAACATCAATCTATTCTTTTTGCTTCAGCTTGTTAGTGCACCGGTGATTAAATTACAATTGCACTTCCCCCTAATATGTTTTACAGTCTAAATAACCTGAATAACATTGTTTTGAGTTTGGAAGATGGGGTACTAGAAGAGATTAGGACTGAAAATTTGGTCTCGAGACATTTTTAGATTCTGTGTATGAGATAAGAAGTTGTATGAATTGGTGTTTTCTGCATCTCTGTCAACTTCAACATAGATTTTGAACATTTTCACCATGTCTGCTGACTTTGATTAAGGGCTAAGAGATCTCAAAGATAATTAATTTCCTGTAAGATGGCAGAGAATTTTCAATGCTTGTATTATGAGGACCTCTCAGAAGAGAGAAAAGATTTCAAACTGCCTCAGCTCTAGAAAAGAGTCCATTGGTGAATGTATCTGGGAGGGCACCAAAGTCGATCAGTCAACACAGACAAACACCTTATATATCTGATCAGCAATTGAATTTAATCACTTTCAGTGCTCACAGAATTAATAGCTGTTGTTGAGAAATTAGCAATACATAGTTTCAGAGCGTTTGAAAATATATATAGTGTTTGGGTTTTGTGGGCTTTTTTGTAGTTTGCATATCTTGCTTTTTACTAATTTTTCTAGCAGTGTCTCACTTTAAATGACTATGCTGAGTCTTCATGAAAAATTAATATAAATGGTGGCGAAAATTAAGTGAAAATGTGTACGGGCCTGATAAAATTTGGTGAGGTTGTAGAGTAAATGTAGATAATTCCATATCCCGTCTCTGAGGTAGTCTCTTGCAGATGGTGCTGTGTATTTGCCCTTGGATGAAGAAATAAAGTATCAAATTCTTTCCCATTATATTGAAATTGATTAGAGATAAACAATATTTGAGTTTAATTAGTTTTAAGGAAGCCTAATAATTGGAATGCAAAAATGACTGCTATTTCAATCCCAGTGTTCAAAGTGTATAGAAAATGCTGGAATTTTCTCCAGGTTAACATTTTATTTAAGCATTCTAGTTGTTTCATAAAGAGAAAGGAAATGTGCCTGTTCATTTGGGTTTATTCATAAGGTGATATTACAGACAGAAAAATGGATGCACTTCAGGAATAAAATGTCCCACATAAATTTTTAAAATACATTTCTAAAATTCTGAAATTATGAATATTAAAGCAGCTTTATACACACTGTGTTAGTGTTTCATAGCAGCTGGCTGAAGTGATAGCAACCAATATTTTTATTCTTTTCTTTTTTTGGTCCTTTGTCATTCTGTGTTAATGTGCTGTCCCAAGGCTTTGAGTGTCAGTTGATTCCCTGTTGCAGCAGTTTCTTACACTTAGGTTATGTTCTTTGAAGGAAATGAACCAGCCTTTTTCTCAGTAATCCCTAGCAATATCAGCTGTTGATCACTGATAACAACTGCATGAAGAGCAGCATTAAGAGTTGCTGGCCTTGAGCATTGTTGCTGCAGGGCACAAAAAAACAATGAGTAGATGGTGGTGTTTAGTCTTGGGCTCCTGCATCGCCTCACCTGCTCTCATCATCCATCATCACCAACCCCAAAGCTCTTCACTTATAAATCTTATTTCCCATTAAAAATTAGTAAATTACTGAATTTGTGTACTTTATTATAAGAATAATAGCATTTCTAGATGAACTTGTATAAAACTCTGCAGGTAACTTACTGAAGACCTGTCCCCAAAGACTTGTATAGGTTCCTGCAAGGATTTTGGCATTCAAAGGTACTCTGTACCTATTTCTGTTGGGTTTTTAGTGCATTTTTTATTATCTGATGTGCCAGAGTGATTTCTGTGAGTTTCAGTTTTCAGTGCAGTTTCTCTGTGCTTTATGATACACCCTCTTCCCTAAAGCTGGTAGCTCACTCTTTTAATCTGAGTTTTTCACTGTGGTGCCTTTTCAGCTTCTTCAGCCATGAGCTGTTGACAAGGACAAGCTGCATTTGTGGCACAAGTCTGTGTTTGCTCCTCAGTAGTGAGCAAATTATTGCATAACATGGAAAGAGCCTTAAACTGCAGGTTTTGGTGTGCGCTTGAAATTTTCTTCTTTCCTTTGACTGTGACATTTTTTGTCATGAAAGTTGTCGGGGATCAGTGGTCCTTGAAGTGATGAAGCTTCGTGCTTTGGTTTGCTCTGTCTGAATAAGCTTCCATTATCCATTGTGGATACAGGAATGATATGCCACCAAACTGGCACAGTGATAACACACACCTTTGGCATTTCTCTTTCTGTAGTGTGTGTGCCATGCAGATTTGTTTGGTTTGGTTTTTTTTTTGTTTTTGTTTTTTTTTTTAAAGTGCTTTGGTGTACTTAAATGGCTATGTTTTCAAAAGGCTGTTTTTTAGTTTCCCTTCTGTGTGACTGTGTAGGAAGGGGGCCCAGGGAGCAGTGCCTCACAGCATAACACCCCTGACTTCCCTTGTTTCCCAGCATTAATTGTCAGAGTTGATTTGGAAAGAGTTGCCAAAACCAGGAGTTAATAGACACCACAACTGAGACAGTTCCATTTTCAGTCTTTCTCTGCCAGTCAAGGGGGCTCTGGTTACACCGGAGTAAAATTATGTGATAGTTTTCTTAATATAAACCTTACAGTGTGTGTTGTAGAAAGAGTGTTAGAACTAAAATTTTGAGACAATTTGGTTTGTTTCTTTTTATATCAAGATCCTTTATGAAAAATGGTTGCTTAAAGGTTGAGAAAATATGTAATATTTGTGAAAATCAAATGATTTTTGATAGAGCTGGGAGGATTCATTTCTTGGGAAGGGTACCTGCAGTCTTAATCCATAACTTAGAAAGATGAATCATTTGGAAAAGAAAGTCATAATAAATGTTCATTTAATTAGTTTTGCAAAGGAACAAAATACAGGAAGAAACATTGACATTAAAAGAAGTATAATTTTAAATTAAGCTCTAAATGAGAATTGCTGTATTGATAAATTGAACAAAAGCAACTGTCTAAGGAGGATTCAAAAAGCAATGTGTACAACTTATCAGAGTGAAATAGCTTTGTGCAAACACGTATTTTGGTAAATTATTGAAGTGAGTGTTATGAATGCTTTTTTGAATTGAGTGATATGCAAGCCTTCATCTAGGAGTTAATATATCACCTGGAAAAAGGACCAGTTATCTCCATGCAATTTTCAACAATACGAGTATAATTGCAGAAAGACCAAAACACAGCCTTCAAATTAAGGCAGTGAGCTTACAAGAAAAATTAAACAACCAGAATATAAATGGATCAGCAGAAGAGATGAACTTAAATATAAAGGAATGGAAATTAGTTCACATGAGGTTGCTCACTCTGAGTTTTATATTGATAGGAGATTATTATGTACTGATTGGTATATGAATGCATTTATTTGTGAAAACTAAATTTGATCTCAAGGAGTTTCATTGACCTTATGTCCTGAGGTGTTGCACGTTGTGTTCTTTAAAATGTGAGACTGTAGAAGCAGTTCAGTCCTCAAGAAAGCAATTTGTTAAACTAAGCAAGACTTGTATCTTTTAAACGTTTTATGGTCAAAACCTACCAAAGAATATAAATATATACCAATGCTTGCTGCTCTGATCTGTACAGTTTTGGTCCATTTTTTTTTTAAAAGATGTTTGGTTTGTGTAGGGAGAGTCCAATTGATGCCCTGTTCCGGTGCAACATCTCAGTTTGTATCTCTAGTTTAAAAAGAAATATTTCCAACTCAAAATGAAATTCCTTCTAGAATGGATAATTAAGTTCATGGCTGCAAATGACAGATGCTCAACCAAACCAAGAGATTGTGTATCTGAAATATTGTAGTAAAGGGAAGCAGTGGAATAACATCTGCCCTGTGTAATACGAGGGAAGGTAGTTTGAAGTCTTGAAAGAAGGCGGGATGTGAAATAGTTATTGACGTGAATGAGTAATTGATTGATCAGGTAATAACTATCCTAATTTAAACTTGACAAGGAAATTGATAGTTGATATCGTTAAATATCCTCTGATAAGGCAGAAAGGAGATGGAATGGCTTTGATAAACAAATGCAATATGGAATGACTGAGGAACAATAGGAGACGATTAAAGGTACAATTTTCTAGTCATTTTTTAGACTGTAGGCATTATGTCCAGCATTTACAGTGGAGGAAAATGAGGGAAATTACTGAAACTAGGAAAACATGGCATTATCCTGTGTTTGCAGAGAGTCTGCCTATGCCCTACACAGTTATTACATCGTGATTATTTTAAATGAGCCCTATAAAAGCATTATGTCATTCCTGAACTTCTTGGTGAGTTTAAGCATCTGGCTCCTGATTTTTTTCCTCCTTCTACTGTTTTTTGTTTTTTGGTTTTTTTTTTTTTGGGGGGGGTGGGGTTTGTTTGGTTTTTTTCTCACGTCAGATACATGGGATTTGCAACTAATTAACAGATTTAACACTTTTAAAAATGTTTGTGTGTAATTTCCACTTCTAGGTAAGTTCTTGCACAGAACTGTGTACATGAAAGAGATCATAAAAACAACAATAACCTGAATCCACAGATTATTTGCTTTTGCATCTATTATTGTTGGTGAACTGTCAAAATACCAGAGAAAAGAAGGCAAAAGTTACTGCTTTTTGCTGTTGTCTAATATATGCTTGTAATTTGGTAACCTGCTCTCCAGGGTAATTAAAGATGTAGTTTATTCCCACAATTCTAAGGGAAAAGATCAGAAACATTTCACTGAAGGACCAGACTATGTGCATTAGCCCCTAAGTATAGGGAAATAAGTTTATGGCTTGTAATAATTGTGATAATCATTGTGCTTAGGTAACTCAGAACCCTTTATTGATCATGTTAATTATTAACAACCATTGAAGATGCATTCTAAAAATATTCACAAAATTAATCTGCTGTACCAAGTTTTTGTTTTCTGGATTTCTTAATGAAAATAATTTGAAGCAATATTTGAGTTAAAATAAAATATAATTTGAATTATTATTTAAAAAAGAAGTACTCAGTTGCATAACTTTAGGACTAAAGAGCCTGAAATACATCAGAATTTCTGCATAGATAGCAAAAAGTAAAGGAAGAGCAGTCCTAATTAGGATGATCTTCTGTCCCATGTGGTTAGAATTTTTTCTGACCCCAATATAAATTCCAATTGCTTGAAACTGAAGGTTTGTGTGTTTCTAAAATTAACCAAAGCTAAACTGTGTTTTTCTAAGATAGAATATTTAACGTTTATTTAATGTATGTTATCACACTACATTTTTTTGGTAAATATTGCTTTGGAAAAATGAGGATTTTGAGTGTTTTTTATAGGGTGCTCCACTGGTGCTTAATGTAATTAAGAAACATCACTGTGATACAGATCATACTCGATTATAATAGTGGCCATTATGGAGGCAGAGAATGCTAAAAATAAAGTAGTTAGGCTCCAATCTTATGTTCACGGTAGAAAGAACAAATACCATGGAAGTAGTATGTTTCCATAAGATATTGAAAAATTATTTGATAATCATGAAAATATGCTCTGATGGCAAAGTTACTCAGATCTTTGGTGCCACAGAACTTAATAATTTGGACTACAAAAGTCTTACTTTTTTTGAGGAGTTTCATATAGAAATTTGTGTGCAAGAGGACGTGGGCTTTCTATTGCTACTTTAACTGAGCCCACCGAGTGCAACTGTAAAACAAGGTATCAGATGTCAACTTTAATAGAAATCCTCTTGCAAGAGGAAAAGAGGATGTTCTAAAGAATGTGAACCAAGGCAAGTGAGGAAGCACATGCTCAAATATGCACCTTATTGGGAATTACGTGAATGAGGAAAAAAATATGGTGATATATCAGTTGCTTCCATCGTCTCTTGGTCTGAAATTATTTTTTTTTCTCAGTTCATTTTTTCAGAGAAAATGACATCTCCTGAGCCAATCAGTTCCTATTGCCAGTGGCACTTAGCTCCTGTTAGCACCCTGTGGAACCATCAGATCAGATCAAGTGAATTAATGTGTGACAGGCACAGGAAAGGACAGCGGCATTTATCATCTCTGAGGTCATCCCTCACAGCAGCACTGCCAGAGCTGCAGTCCTTGCTCAGCAAAGCACTTTTCACCGAGTGAATGATCTGGACAGGCCATGTGTGAATGATCTGGATGGGCCATGTGTGCCTCCTTTGTGTCACATGTTTAGCTTTTAGAGCATGCGATAATGGGGGGTGCACAGAAGTGGCACAGCAAAACAGGCTGGTTTGGTTTTTACATTTGGAACAGAACATCCTATTGGAACACGAAATTTTAGAACTAGAGATGAGAAAATTCAGGCTGTAAATAAAAAAACATCTTGGAAGACTGCAAGATCAGGAAAAAAAGAAAATACAAAACATGAACCCCAACAAGCCACAAAATTTTCTTAATATGGTAAAAAACACCACAGGGAGGTTAGTTAAGTAAGCAGACTTGATGTGGACTTGAAAAGACCGTGACTTTTCCTAGTTACTCACTAGGAAAATGTAATATTTGTTCTGCTTAACCTTGTAACTGGGGCACTTGTAAGAGCAGAGGATAAGGGATGTTTATTTAAGGATGTTTGTCCTTGGGTCTTAATGTGATGAAGCTCTTGGTCTATGCTGTTTTCCTTCTGTCTCTCTCTTCCTGTCCTCACTTCTAAATTTGAGACTGACTTTCTCCACATTTGACAAAATCCTAGAGACAGATAAATTCTGCCAGTCTACAGGACAGACATTCTATAACCTCAAAGGAGGGCTGGCATTATTTTTCCCAGTGGTGCAAAATTGAAAATTTATTGGAATTTCTTGCACATTCTGTCTGTTTCCTCATATGGATTTTCTTTGGATGGATCTTGCAAGGCATCCTGTCCCTGGCAGAGATTCCAGACGTGTGGCAGTGCTGAGGTCGTGATTGCCTTGGGTCAGCATCCTGTAGCCTGCAGGCAGGCACAGCCACTTCAGAACCTCCCTGAAGAATCCTGCAGACCAAGAGCAAGTCTAAACTGTTGGAAGTGTGTATACCAACAGTTAAAAAAAGTCTTGAGACTTAACCACATGCTATCCATACATTGTCTATTTCTTTTGAATGGTTCTGTAGTAGAAAGGCTCCCTCATCCACAGCATCCCTGGAATGAAGCCTGCTTTCCTGGATTACAAGGTCTCACTGTATTTTTTTTTCTTTTTTCCCCTTTTTCTTTTTTCCCTTGTGGTTGGAGCATTTTTTAAGTTTCCCTCAAAGGAAATGTCCAATTTTTCATAAGAAGAATCAAGTCTAATGTGATTATCATCTTAGGAAGATCTGTGATTGTAAGAGTCTTAAGTACCATTTGTCCTTAATGGTCTTCTCTTAAGGATTTCCTTTAAGAAAAAAAATAATACAAAAAAGAACAAAAGATCGCCCTCATGAGTGTGCATAAGTTTCAAAGAAATCAAACTATGCTGTAATTTGTCTCATATAGCAGAGAATTCAGTTGTAATATAGCTAGCTTGTTAAAACTACACTTTTTGATAGAAATTTTAACATTTGAAATATAATGTCAAAAGCTAAAAGATGAGAAAAAGCTTGAGATAAAGTTACTGTTGGTTTTGAGTTTGTTTTTGGTTTTTTTTCTATTAAGCTTTTGGCTTGCTACAGCTGGACTGTGGAACAGTGAGAGAGGGGAATGAATTTCTTCAGCATCCTGTTATGCCTGTGCTTTTTCCTTACAGATCTCATTTAGTGTCAGTAGCTGTCTTTGTGTATCTTTTTTAACTCGTGTGCTTTGTTTCAGTCTGGTGGCTAATTTAGTCTTTGTGTTTTAGTCCTCCTTCCTCACTCAGGAAAAGTTTGATTGTGTGTGTGGTTGCTCTGTGCATGTGAAGGATGAGTGCAATCTGCAGCTGTTGGAGGCTGCTCCTGCATTGCATTGATTAATGCACATCTGTGTTACAGGTGACTCTCAGCACCGACGTCTCTTTGACCACTAATGATATCTCGTAGGGTTGGTTTTGTAGCAATACCTATCTATATAATGATTTAATTATGTTTGTGGTCAGGGTCTGTCTGTCAAGTGTTTTGCTGCTCTAATATCAATCATTTGAATACAAGTTCAATACCTTCTAAGTAGATAATGTCAAAGTATCAGGCTTGTAATCAAGTTGAATTTATCAAATTATCAAGTCACTTTATAAAGGGGCACTTGCAATTCAGTTAAAAAAGCCCTCAATTTTTATGGCATAGCCTTTAAACAATTTATGAGCTGTCTTGGATTCCTGTGTTTGTGTATGGTTGTGGGTTTTTTTAAGACAAACAATCTCTTTGACATTTGTAAGCTTTTTATCAGGGCTCTTAGCAGGTTGATGACCGTGTAACTTGCCATTTCCAGGGGTGTGTTTTCACTCTCAGTTGACAAGTGCACAGAGATGAAAAATAATCAAATGGTTCTTTAATTTGCAGTTATCTTTTGCAATCATATTTCAGTGATCTGTGAAACACTGTGGCCTTTGGTGTAGATGTAACCAGAATTTAACCAAGTATTCAAGAAAGTGCTTTAAACCTGATGGAGATGCCTATATTCCTTTAAACCTGATGGAGATGCCTATATTCTACAAAACCGTGGAACATGGTCCTAAGTTTGCTTTCTGCAGGATGCTGCTCTGTTCATCAGTTAACAGTTGTTCAGGTACTGAATAGAGTTTGATATCAGGACTGGCAGTAATTGTGGTTGTAATGAATGGATCGATGATTTTCAGTGGGCTGATGCAGTATGGGAAAATAATAATGCAAACAAATTGAGAAAAAATACTGCCCCAACTTCAATGGATGTAGTTACTGCCACAGTTAAAAGAACCAAATGGAGCTCATTTATTTTGTGAGAACTTGAGAGAGGACTTTCTTGGCAGTGTTGCCTTTCCCTATGCTGTTAATGGCCATTGAAAAACCTCGCATTGAGACACCCACATCTGAGTCCTTTATTGGCCAAAATACAAACACTGCAGGTAATTTAGTGAAACCAAAATGAACTTTTTCCTTTTGCTTGTGATGTTCTTACACCTTTATTATAAATCATCATTTCTTCAGTAGTACACATAGCTTGAATTAAGCTCCATGCCATGGTGTTGAGAGGGATTCATTTTGTGTGTATTGTTTTATTCTTTTGCAGTTGGTAGTAGTTCATGTCTCATGTGCTACAAGAAAGGAGATAAATGGTGTAGATTTGGCTTAAAGTTAAATATTTTGGACGTTTGTTTGATTCACGGCATTAATACTTTCTTAATTTTGCTAAGCCTTCTCACCGCTACAGCTAAGCAGGCAGAGAATGAAGGCTGTAAATATCAATTCTGTATTCACAGCAGGATTTGCCTGTCCCTAGCACAGGGTTTAAAGGAATCTATATACATCAAAGAATTTGCATGCATAAAAGCAGCTCTCAACTTTTTTTAAAATGCATTTTGCACTGTAAATTATATTCTAGTTCTTAGTTTGACATTTCAACCCTATGATCCATGCCTTGGGCAATGCCAGAAATTGTTCAGTCCAAGTTGAATGGAAGGACGGAAGGAGGGAAATTGTGCCTGAAGAAGTCTGTGCTCTTGTTTACCAAACACTCTGTGCTAATGGGTAGTTGCTCCTGTGATTGCTGTTTTCCCCTGTATCCAGCTTTGCATCCCTTCTCCTGGGCATGGGTGCAATGGATTGTGCTCACCCTTTTGTAGTTAGATGTTAAATGTTACCAAGTGTGACATGTCCGAGAGGCAGCGTTCAGAACCTGCTGTTGAATCCAGCCACATAATCAATCTTTACTTTATTAGTAGATACCCAGATTATTAATAAACTGAATGAATTGATGTATTGTCCAATACTATTGTTTAAACACCATGTTCTTGACATACTAAATAAATCTTGTGACTATAATTGTGTGCTTGATTTTGCTTTGAAATGGCTGGGTTCATTTGTAGAGAGGCATTTCATGACACAAACTATGCATACACTTGGACATGTGAACCTCAGTCTTTTATATGTGCATTTTCACACTTGGTCTGTTGGCTGTTAAGCAGTCCTTAGGTTGACTTCGCCCAGTTAAGGCGTTACAATCTCAAGTGTTTCCTGGCTCTATGTATCTTTATGGAAATAAGATCAGCAGAATGCATTGTTTGGAACACCTCTGCCATTGCTGAGTTGCTGTAGCATGTCCTGACACCATTGATTAACATAGAATTGACTTCTGTCTTCTTTCTGCTACTTTGTGAGTTTGAAATAGAATATGTTCGTATATCCTCATTACAGATTTATTATAGATGAAATTCTGCAACAAAGAAGGCACCGATTACATGGTCAAATGGAAGAAGTGGTCAAATAAAGGAGAAGGCATCTAGGTAGCAGGCCTGAATCAGGTAGGAGCTGCTGATTTTTTTTAAGGGTCTGATCAACAGAATCTGATTTTTGACCCATCTCTGCTGAGGAAGTCAAACAAATCCTCATGCTACAAGAATCAAGTAGTTGGAACTGAAAACTATCTGTAAAACTGACACCTTTTCTATCACTAGGAACTGGTTCATGAGTGAAGTGAGCAAAATCTTCATTATTTCTGTTACATTTTACAAACTGACCAATCCATACATCTTGGTAAACATACTTTAAGAACATGTTGAGACAAGTGCACTTGCCCAAAAAAGTTTAAGAAGGAAGTAAAGAAGACTATATGAAATAAAATAGCTCCTCTATTTGAGTAGCATATAAAATGAATTCGCCCTCATCTTCTCATCAGCTATTTGTGCCATTTACAATTGCAAAATGATTGCGAGACTTGCTAAACAAAATGGCATGAAGTCCTGCATTTGAAGTAATATTTGTTTTTATGTTTTCTTATTGAATGTTTTCAGCATTCTTGTACTTTAGAGGAAGACATTAGTTTTCCAGTTTACAATGCTGAATGTGCATGGCTATGGACTCTCAGGAACTCAGGAGCACCAGATTTCTGATTCTGTCCTCTGAAAACAGAACAGATAACATGCTCTGATGTTTTTCAGCAGTAGGCACAAAACCCAGACATTAAATTGTGGCCAGGGAAGCACAAAGTCTCCATTGACTGTATGGTCCTCTGGGGATCTGACTGTTCTCTTGATTCTGTACCCTACTCAGTGCTTGCTACTCCAGAAATTAACCTACCTTTTCTGAAACTCTTCCAACTATATTTGTTCCTAGACTGGAGAAGAATTCTGATAAGGATATGTATTTTGTAAGGCCTGCTTGCTTCCATGATTCAGAGCTTGTTGGCACTTCTTTAAAAGAAGGATCAAGTAGAAGCCCTCCGGCACATCCTGCCAAACCTTTGATGCCACTGTCTGTCACAATCCGAGAGCACACTGACATCCCTTTAAAGTGGGCCAGGAACAGCATCCCACACCTGCTTGCTCCTGGTGCTAGTCACTCTCACATAGATACATGCTTCTTGCTTGGCAACAGTGGCTCCTGTTAGCATTAAAAATTTACCTGGGGCAGTTGCTCTGAATGTCTCTGGTTGTTTGAACATGACTTTTGAAGCTCCCTTTACCTCATGACTCAGGAACTGAAGAGCATTTCTGTTATCCTGAGAGCATGCGAAGGGTGCTTTGCCTGGTGTTTAGCTTGAGTCTGAAGTCAGTCAGTGTATAGGTTCTTTTGCTGGATATTTTTAATTATGAATTTTTGTTGCATCTCTTCCAATCTTGAAGGCTGTTGAGAGACTGATACTTTGCCAGTTCACTTACCAGCAAACAGAATATTGCTGTAGTATAACTTTGAGTGCCACTCCTGCTGTTTTCTGTAATAAAACAGTCTAGGAGCATGTGACCCACAGCCAGGGAATGTCTGGGTGGGCAAAGTCATTGGTGTTTGCTCAGCATTGTGTATTGGGGGCATCCTGTAGTCTGGGTTGGGTGATACCTTGTGCCTCAATTTCTGCTTTGAGGAGATCTCTCACTTGGATGAAAAACTAAGTTTTTATCATGTGAGTGTAGATTTCAGAATGGCTTGAATTACTCTGTACTTTTAACATATGAAACCTCTACCAAAGCATCAAAATGTTATTGGAGATTTAGTCTCTGAATTGCCAATCATCTTTTATGACTGTATTTTTATTTGCTTTCCCCTGCTGCACTCCCTGACACCACATCACCATTCTCACATCTGTGAGGTGTTGGTGTCCTGGCTCAGCCCTGCCACGTGAGTTCTGCACCTCCAGGTGCTTGCTGGGCTGTGCTGGAGCATAATGAGGGCAGCTCTTTGGCTCAGCCCCTGTTCCTGCCCTGCCTGCCCTCCACCACTACCCAAACCTGCACTGGACAGCTGTCCTTGGAATCTGCAGCCACGCATGGCTTAGGCTGCTCTGTTTAGCAGAGCCAAACAAAAATCGACACCATTTTTAAAGCACTGCTGACTAGGAGATCTCAAAAATGCTGCTCACGCAGATGCTGTGCTCAAAGTACATTTTCTGTCTTCAACCTTCCTTCCTTTCATGGGTGAATCCAAAGAGGGTGGAAGTTAAGGTAGTGTTGATTGCTGATGCTCTCGGGAAACATTAGATTTTAAAACTGAGGATAGTTCTCTTCCCTAAACTGCCATTTGGATAGACCTACTTACCTTCGCCGAGTACTTTTATGAGATATGCATTGTATTTTATTTTTTCTTAATGCAAGAAATCTCTATGGCATAATTAGAAACACAGTTACACTTCCTGTTGTGACATTGGAAGGAGAGGTGTAAGCATTGCTTACCTAATGGAAATTGGCAGCCCTTCTGTTGCTGTATTTTCGGTCTGTTTTACTTTAAGTCTAACCAAAAATAAAATTGAGGTATTTTCAGGCTGTTTTATTTTGAGTCAAACTGAAAATAAAATTGAGGTATTTTCCTAAAAACATTCAAACTTTCTAGTGATGAAATGATGAAACTTCAGCTGAATTTCAGTGGCCTCACCTTTAGATGGGTAGTTTTTTTCTTTGAAAGGGAGGGTTTGATCCATTCTTTCTCATAAAAATTGGTTTTAAAAAATGAAAAGGAAAAAAAAGCTTCCTTTAAAGGATTGTGTTTCTGGGAGGTACATAGGCTAACGTCTTTTATTCAAATACACTGATTTTCCAAGGGTCATGAGTTTTCTCATTAAAAATTAAATTAATCACCCTTTTTTCATTGTTCACCACTCTGTTGTGTCTAAGACTTTCTCATTTTATTAAAGAAATATCTACATGTATGTGAAGGTTTGTATGCAGGGTTTGCATGTGTAGGTACCTGATTTTTGTGGTAATGACTTTACATGGAAATGTTCAAGAGCATTTTCTTTATTCTTTCTGGAGTGTTGCTGTCAAATGTGCTCAAGTTAGTATGTGTGTGTCATGCATCTCCTCATGACTACAAATGTTATATCTACTACTCCTTTTTCCTGAAAACGGATTTCAGGGAGCGTGGGATTTCTTGGTAGACACAATAACCCAATTTGGAGCCTTATAAATATATATATGTATATTAAGAAAATAGTGGTTATCATTGCAGCCGTAACATAAGCTCATTTTCAATCCTGGCAAGTTCCTGTGTATGCTGAATGAAGATTGAGACGTGTGGTAGTGTCTCTTTAAGGTTATTGTGAGGAGTGAGGACGTATGAAAATGATTCACCGGGGCTGCCACTTGTCTCCAGGTTCCTATAACAGGGAGATGATCTCAATCTGCCTTCATGCTGTTAAAATGATTCATAAGCCTCCCAGCATTCTCAAATGATGGAGTATTATTGCACCCTCTTAAAGTTGGGCACTGAGATAATTTGGCTGATGTTGGAGAAGGAATGTACTGTAACCCCTGTGGCTCAACTTTCATTGAATAAATATGGCACGCTGCTGCTTCTGTTCTCCTCGTGTATGGAAGAACAATTAACATGTCAGAAAAGAAGAATCACGGAATGTTCTGGCTCCTTCCTGGAAAAGTGCAATTCCACACTGAGCCGTGTTTTTGAAGTTACTGAGCAAGATTCAAGGTTTTATCTCTAGAATATCAGAGGAAGTCAGACTTATACTTCACATGGAAAGATGCTACTGAAGTTGGAAGAACTTTATAACTGTATTACTTTAGCTCTGTCATATGTCTTAATAGGACATGTTTTTATTGCTAGAGGTAAACAGGATCTGCAATATGATTACAGCAGTAGAGTTGTAAAAAAAAAAGGCTTTTGTGTAGAGGTATGATCATGATTTCTTTTCTTTTTTAGTTAAACAAAAATAAGCTTTATTGGTTGTCCACAATAACTCAGGGAGGACTTTCTTTTTGGTTCTCTTCTTTTTGCTTGTGGGAGTGATTTTATGAGAGATACTGTATAAGACTTGATTACACATTGGCATACTTTTGGCCTCCTGACATTTATGACGGTAGTTGAAATGATACCTTTTTTCTGTGTTTTCTCCTTTGTTTGTTTTGTTTTGTTAATGCTTTACCCCCAGTTGTTGAGGGGACTTTGCTGGTGTGTCCTGCAGTATAAAAAAGCTACAGTAAAATACAGTTATTTCAAGTTTCTAATCCATAGCCTGAAATTTGCATGAGAGAAGCTGTGAAGAGCAGACTCATTGGGTGTTTCTATTGAAAAACTGTTGTTAATTTTTGAGCAGATGTTTCTGACTGGGGAATACATTTCTAACACCAGTGTGGAAATTCAGATTTGGTGTAACATGACATCAGTAGAAAGCAACTGTTATAATTTCTTATTCTCCAAGTGAGAATGGGCAGTGAGTGACTGAGTCTTTTTAGGGCTGTTTGGATTTCATTCCAATGTAGATACAGTTTGCCAATGTCAAAACAATGTAGGTTCATGTTAGTAAATGTCTTGTAAAAAGGTAAGTGGATTAGCCTGGTTTTCATAATCTATTTGCAAATAAAATGGTTGTGTAATGTAGTATTTAAAAAAAAAAATCAGAAATTAAAAGTCTTAGAATTTGAAAAAAGGCAATAGTAGGCAACAGGATGCAGCTAATAACTCTTTGCCACATCTTGAAATAATCTTTGCAAAATGCTAATATCTAATTTAGCAGAGCAGCAGTCTTTTCAGACAGCATTTCAAGTGGAGTTTGTGGAACTGTAGCATACTCTTATCTTTGCTAACACCTCTCTGTCTTGAAGCATACTTTTAAGTCATCTAGTTCAAAGAGAGTTCTGTTCTGAAATATGTTACAGGATGTCTTTTACCTTCACTTCTACTTGTGTTTAACCCGGAGGACCCTGAGAATCATAATTTCTATAAATCAGATACATTTTAACATTTAGATAAACATTTAAGATAGATGCAATTATGTTACATTTTAACACGATTGCATCTATCTTGAGAAAGACTGGTTACTTCTTAAGGGCTTTCTTAGTGGGAGTGAAGCTGCAAATTGCCCGTGTCTGGGGCTGTGTGGTGTACTCTGCTCCTGATGCAGCTGAAGTGAGTGCCATGGAGAGAGGAGAGATAGACGTGCCCTTAGTTTATATTGTGCTGTCACTGAAGGAAAAAACCAAGATAAATATGTGCCTTTGTACTGATAAGGAAGTGTCCACAGCGTGTACTCAATCTTTTAACTTGACTGGTGTGATGTACCCTGCTTATTAGGTCTTACCCTTCCTCTGGCCTAAGTGCACGTCTGAAATCCAATAGTTTTGCCTAAGACAAATCAGGTAATTCTGAACTCCTGTGGCAATACCAAACCTTCTGTTTTGTGAGAAATATTTCCTGTTGTACCCTGTTTCAGTCTGAGGAAGAACGTGACATTATGTAATCACACTGGATAAAAAATTGCTTCATCTTCTTTCAGTAGCATCCCTTTCTGCACCATGTGCATGATAAAATTTGGGTTCGGGAGTCTTCAAAATACAAAGTGTTTGGAGTTTCTTCACTTCAATCATAGTGATCGTGTACTTTTTTTTATCTGATTAGAAATTTTTGACAGTCCTGTCTTACTGAAATTTAGCCTGAAAACTCCCAACTTCAGAACTGTGCCTGAAAATGCCGTGCTTTGAAGGAGTCAAGGTTTTGCCTCTCAATTTCCACATGAATGTGGATTCCTGAGAGCTTCCTTTCAAGTCTGATCAGAAATTTCTGCCTCACTGGATTTTTGACTTATGTATTTCCCACCCTTGATTGCTTGGAGGGCAATTCTTGCAGCTGCTGGCACTGATTGGTTTCTAAATATAGGGAAATCTTGCTGCAGGAAATTTTGAGACAGATCTGATAAAAGAAAAGGTGAGAAAATGTTATCAGAAAGTGGTGGTTGAAGGTCAATTTTATGCGGGCTTCTGTAATTTATCTAGCTGCTACAACTTGAATGAAAGATTAAATTTACCCTTTTCTGCACAGATCTCGAGTAATCAGTCTTTGGGTGAGGAATTAGACCAGATTTGTAGAATTAGTATTCGTCTTTTCACTTTTGATTAAGGTGGACTGCTAAGTAGCATTGGAATTCCTCTGGAATTGAAATGGTGAGTAAAAGAAGGGATTTTCCCTTTCCCCCACAGGACCTTGCAGGGTTGTTTGTCACCTCAGACTGGCTTTCAGGGTGGACCTTGTGTCACCCGTTCTCATTCTCCACAGGACTTTAGCTCTGCATTAGTTAATAATTTACAACTTTTTCCTCAGAGTGCTTGCCTCCCCTGCTCCCCCACCCCACCTGCTGAAGTCTCTGCCCCTGCAGCAAATGTCTGTGTGGCTCCATTGCAGAGATGTTTAGTTAAATGCAAAATTATTACTCCAATGTGATAATTTCACAATCTTTTGTAGCAGGAGAAAATCTTCTGCACTAGTCCCTGTGGCTTTGGCACCTTGTGTGTAACAGTGGCTGCTTCTCCCTCTTTCAGAGGTCTTGTTTTGCAAGGAAGCAGATGGCACTTTTTATCAAAGAATAGATCAGAATTAAATTCAGGTGGTTTACATATAGAAAACCACAACAGTCAGGAGTTTTTTTATCCATGTCACGGCTTGGGAGCTTGATTACAATTACTCTGTACTTAACCATGAAGCATCATTCCATTATTTTTCTTGTACCGTAGAAATATAAAAAGAAATACATTATTATCTAAACATAAGAGGACAGAAAAATGTTAAAAGTGTTCAAGAATAAGCCTATTGCATGAGGACTAGAACCTTCTCATTCCTGGGCACGGGCACTGTGAAAGCAGCATTTTCTTCTGTTCCCTGCTCTAAGGGACACTTGGAACAGTTCACATCTGGATTTTCAAACACAGAGACTTCTGAATGAGGAGCCTTGAAGCAGCTTCCTGTAGTGGATCAGTCAAATTAACCACTTCTGGGAAGCATTACATAAAGCTTATTTTAAGGGCGTAGAATGTGGTGCAGTCTGAATTGGTGTCAGGGCAATTTGATGAAAGGTTGCCTTAATCAGAAAGAGGTGTCCACTCTCTGGAAGAGAACTGGAAAGAGAGCTAGAAGATTAATATTATCTTGAGCACTGAGTAGCTGCTTGTGTTATAAAAGCAGAAAACCCAGGCACTGGGTTGGATTTGGGCTTGAATGGTAAAGCTTGAAATTTGATTAGCAATGAACTTCAAGAATTTTGATACCTGTGTTACCTGTGTCTATGTGTTACTGCCAAGGAAGAGTAAAGCCAAGTTTTACAAAATTATTGCAATGTTTTATGAGACTGTTGGAGAATATTCAAATCTCATCCCTCACTAAATTGTTTGTTTCCTGACTTTAAATATAATTTTCTCTTTGAAGGATATTGCAGTCTATTTTGCGTTGTAACTTAAATGTTAATTCTTGATTTTATAGTTTTCATTATTTTCAGTTGTATGCTTTCTTTTAAAAGTTTATTTCAGTCCCTAAAGCAGTTTCATTTGTTGGACAGTAAGGTACATTCTGTCTAAAAAAATGTATAATATCCTCATAATTAAAAGACTAGAGGAGCAAGATTCATGGAAATGGTGTTACCCAGGGTGTTTTCTGCCACAAAATTCTCCATTCATTCCGTTATCTAGAGCAGTAGAAGAGTTCTCATATTTGCAGGGAAAAGGAGGAAAAAGCTGTGTCAATGTGTCCATAAATACACACATATATATCAGACTCTGATAAACTAGTGACAAGCCTTGTGAATAAACTAAAATAAAACCTAGAATGAAACAGTCATAAGTACTACCATTATTTCTCTTACTTTGCCTTTTATCTTCCTTTTCTCATAATCTGCTAGAAGTGTTTCATATCTAATACCAGATCTTAATCATTTATTATTAGATAAAACTCCTTAATGTTCTCAGTGTTTTTCAGGACTGCAAAAGGGATGCAGCCATCTCTGATTTAGTCACAATTTTGGTTGGTTTCCCTTTCTGTAATTTTTTCCTAAAGCACCGTGCAGTCCTTTCTGTGTATTTTTTCACCCCCGGAGCGGTGTTCCCTTTTCTGCTGCAAAGATCAATGCCAGAAGCCTGATGCTCACGAGCAATCCTATTATAGCAAACCAGTATTCACACACACTGCGAGGAAACACTTCAGTAAAGAAACAGATTTAAGTTTAAAGCTTGCAAAGGATTACTACATACAGCACAGAAAAATCTTTTTTTTTTGAAAATAATTACAAGTATCATAAAATTATCCCTTTAATGTGATTTAAGCACGTCTTTGTGTCTGTAATAAGTATACATTTAATTTTGATGAGCTACTTGCAAATGAATTTACGACTGCTAGAAATGAGGATGCTTTTTTCAGTCACTTGTGTCAATTGCAGGGTAATTGGCTGGTTCTTCAGAGGACTTGTGGGAAAAGCATTGGAGTACTGTCAGCATTTGACTATGCTTTTTTATTTCCTTACTGTAAAGTAACCATAATTCAGCATAAGTTGCAGGCTCTAACCACAAAGATTATTTTATGCTAAATAGCCTCCAAAAGCAGGGTGAAAATGCTGCCATGTGGACTGGGTGGAAATATCAGCTACAACCTGTGTAAAAGCTGAAGAAGAGAGCAAAATGAAATGTATGCTAAATAGAACCTCTTAGTGCATGTCACGTGCTCATGTTGATACAATGAATGCATTAATCAATGAGAATATACAGATGAACTAAAATGGAGATCTGTTTTTACTGACTGTTGTGCTGTTATGTGAAAGTGATGGTTGATACAGCTGAAAAGGCAGAGTTGTGCATCTCATCTTTAAATCCAGATGAGCTGCATCAACACAGGCAGCTATCAAAAATATTGAGGTCGTAGGTGTTTGTGTACATGCAGGGCAGCAAGAGCATTTTGGGGAAAGCTGGACAGATACTCTTATTTTCATCTAAGCTATTGTGCCTGGTGGAGGCAGGGGGTGTGTATGTTGCACAGCAGTAGAGGACTATAATAAAGTGTCAGCATGAATTTTTGTCCCTACATTTAGCCGTTTAAGACAGAGCATTAATGTTATTTTAATAAAGCGTTCTGCAGTTGAATGTGCTGTTACAAATGCAAGTTGAAATATGCTGTGATACATATGTGTGCTCTGGAAGAAGATGAAATGGTTGGATAAACTTGGGTACTTGGAAATAATCAATCTTCCATTCTGATTTTGAGACAAATACTGTTAAATAAGGCTTTCATTAGCTGTGAGTTAATTTGGGGCATGCTACTGCATTTAATATTTAGTAAATGGAAATGAAGGTGTCTTATGCTGATTGATTTTATTTTGCTCGTATATTTTGGCCATTGCTCAAGCTGTGGCATTTTTGATACCAGCTAATTAGGTTCATTCTGGGTAGATGGACAGCCCAAGTGACTCAGCAGGGCAGAGTTAAATTACTTCCGTCCATCCTGCTAGGCTTGTTAGCAAGTCATGAATATCCTGATTATTTTCCTTTTTATTATTTGCTATGTTTCCGTGTTTTCTTCTTGTAACTCATAGGCTAAAAATTACCCTACAAGAAGGTTTTAGATATGTTGAAGGTGATTCTCTTTTGAAATATCCCATAAACTAGCACTGAAGGTTAGTGGAAAGGTGGATTAGTGAGCTGAAGTATGGCAGCTTTGTGCTGAAAACTCTTTGCAAAACTTTCCTGTATGAAGACCAGCCATATAATTAATCTGCCTTAGAATAAATTCTGTATTTCATAACTGGTTTAAAAAATGAAATGTTAGAGAGTTGTTAACCTTGTAAAATCTTTGAGAATTAGAATCCTTTGGAACCAGGAAAAGGTGCAAAAGGCAGAGGATTTCACAGGATGACACTGTTTTCTCTATGTTACTGATTGCAGGAACAGAACTGGTTTTGCTAGGAACACAGTGAAATAGATGCATCTTAGGGACAAAATGATTTTCTGTTAAACATAACCATAGTTTACAAACATAACCATAGTCTTACAGACCAAGCAGTAAAAGCCATGCTCCTAATTTCCTTCTCAAGAGAGGCTTTTATGATTTTGCATTGTATTTTCCTGTAGCATTCATCTAAGGTACTTCCAACACCTAGGACACTAATTGTTCAATAAGCAGCAGCTGTTCCAAATGAATAACACTCCAAGAATATTTGCTTTTATTTACCGTTTCTTCCTGGATCTCGACAACTAACTCGTCATGTGGTTTGCTAAGCAATCTCTTTGATTCTTTCATGTATTACCTTAAATATCGGTTGGGTAAGAAAAGCTGCAGTGGTGCCTCAGGGGTTTGCTGAGATATCTGAGATCTCAGCCTGTTGGTGGGCCATGGTAACTGTGGCAGAGGCTCCTGACTCTGAATTTCCTGTTCACATTAATTAGGCAGAGATGTGAGGTTAGCTGGAGCAAAATGAGTCAGTGCTGGTCCTCAGCACACAGCTCCCTGTGAAAAATCTCATTCTGCTGCTGTGCTCTTAGCACACCAAAGAGTTTTTTCATTTGAGTTGAAATTGTTGTGGTTTTTTGAGTATGACTCAGTAAATTTCCAAAGCAGATGTGCCTGGTACTCACCCATACACGCACACAGGCCTATCTGTAACCAGCATTTGCATAATGTCTGCGTGTTCAAGGCCTACTTGATGATCTTTTAAGATGATGAGGGGTTTTATTTTAAACTAAATATAAAGCCACTTTGAACTATGAGCATAAAATATTTAATCAAACTGAAATGCCTGGTGTGATAGATTCTGTAGGCATAAGATACATTAGCATGGATGCTGGTTTATGTTCACAGGTGGAAATTTATTTAAACTTAATGTTGTTTGCTTGAAAAGACGGCTGGTTTTCTCAGGGAAGTTTTTTTTTTAAATGTATTTTTTGTCAGTTTCTCTCAGTGAATGTTAGCTATTTCCAGAATCCTAACTTAAAGAAATGCTAACTTAAAGAATCTTTGGTGAAAGTATGTTTTAAACATTTCTAGCACATGGGAAGGTGCTGTGGGTGCTGATCTGCTTTGGAACCCCCTGGTTATATGGAACAGACAGTTTTCCTACAAACTGCTCAACTAATGGATTTAATGTTATTAATCCTAGAATGCTACATTTCATGTTTACCCAGGGGTAGATCTTTCTCCTGTTTTTAAGAGGAGACTGTGAAGAGGGTAAGATGTACAGACCAAATTGCAATGCAAATAAAGATTTGGACAGCATAAATAGCACAATTGCAAATACAGAAATCAAAATGGCAACTCTGCTACCCACATTTCAGTGGTTTGGAAATATTGTCTTTACTATATATTGAGCCATGTACTTAGGAAACAATAACAGATAACTGCAATCATTGCTTTATTTTTCTTCAGTTTATTTATCTCAACTCACACTGAATGGGTTGTTATGCCCCACAATTTTCTTTGTTCTGGCAGGATTGATGAAATCTGATGAAATGTTACTCAGCCCCATTTCAATACTCATCTTCTGGTAATTGCTTTGGTTACTAAATACCTGACATGAACTTTTTGTTTCCCAAATGGATTAGATTATCTAAGCAGTAGGTTCCCAGTGGGCATTGAATTTTTCAGCTCATTTCCATCTGGATTTTAATGCTTTTTAACAATGGAAAAAGTTGGTTGAACTGAAAATGATTGATATGACTAAAAAGATGTCTGAACCTTGGAGGGTTTTTTAGTTTTATTTTGTATTTTTTACCTAACTTCTTGTATGGCTGTGTGAGAAATGCCTTCTAGACTTAATGAAGGAAAAGTGAAGCTCTACTTCTTATCATATTAATACAGTTTGGGGTTTCCCAAGAGAGAATTTCTCATTTGTCTCAAGGTGATTTTTTGTGTTGTAGTTAAGTTGTCTGAATGATAAATAGTGCCCTACATAAGTTGCTGGCTGTATATGTAACAACGAGTAATATGGCATTTGAAAGTTTTCTGATAAAGTGGAATCCAATTTTGCATGGAAAAGCTAAGATGAATTTTAACCACTTTTCTCTGAAATTTCATCAATCTGGACTTATTAGAAAATGAGAAATTATTCATTTAAACCTTCAGTGATTAAGGACTGACAAGATTACTTTTTTTCCAAACAAAGGTACAAATTATCATAACTTATTTACCTTATTAAAAAAAATCTCTGTATAAATATCTATTACATACAGATGTATTTGCATGCATATAGGTACTTACGCAGTGATATATGTAATTTTATAATGAGTTCTGCATTGTTTAGCCTGAGGAGATCTTGCGATTAATTCTGAATTGGTTGCTAACTGACCTTAGTATACAAGTATTTCAGTCAAAATGTTTTTAGATAATTTTGTTATTTTAATTGGTTCCATTTAAGAAGATAGTGGATAGAATTTTACTGGCTTAGCTTTACCCACAGCACAGTTCATCCTCGGTGAGACCATGACACCCAATGCCACATGTAAACTATATGACACACGTGGTTTTGCAGTGGCTCCAAAGAAAGCTGCTCATGCCACCTGCACTGACTTGGATGGGCAGTTTAATAATTTGCTCATAAACTGAGAGTTCTGCATATCAGTAAATGATAAAATACTCTCCAAAGCTCTGAAAGCACGCATAAGAAACATAGGTCAGGTTAAAAAAGAAAAAGCTGTGCAATATCAAAATACATTTCCTTCAGCTAAATCCAGGAAGAGAAGGAATACAGTGGCTGTTTTATACAACACTTAGGCAAAGAGCTGGGATGAAAAATAACTCCCACTTTTTTCCCCATCGTGTTGCAATGGGGTCTGTGTCCTGAAAATGTGATGTATATATTAAAAATACTGGCTATAAACATGAAAAAAAATCATCTGAACCTATTTTTTATTACTCTCATGCAATAATTATATCATTAACATTTTGCAATATTTTTACATGTAGTTGCACTTAGTTTTTCAGATTACTTTACTCACCAGTTGCTCTGAGTAACTAGAACAAATTTGCATTAGTAAGTCTAAATTCTGAATATGTTTAGGGTAGAAACACCTGATAATGAAGATGTCTTACAGGATTGTTGAGTGTCAAACAAGGTGTTAGTTTTTTATCTTGCAGAAAGCTTTGCTTATGGCAGGACAGAGTGGTTGGCAGCAGCTCTGGTAGGGTGGGGAGAGCTGAGCTTGGGAAAGCCTTCAGTTCAGTGGAAGACATTCAGCTCTGGCTGCTACACCTGGGCCTTGGAGCAGTTCCTGCTCTTACAGCCAAAGCCTGCAGGCTGATTCACAGCCTGGCTGTGCCAAGGGCAGGCTCCTGCAGGGTTTGGATCAGGCAGGGTGGTCAGTCAGAGGGACAGGGATGTGCTCAGACATCACCCATGCTCAGGAGCAGCGGGGCCCCTGGGCCTCCCAAGCCCTCAGAGCGCTCACCATCTGCTCTGCTGTCTGGAGCAAAGACAACTGAGTGCCTGTCCTTCGGCCCGGACGGGAGAAGTGGCTGCAGGTGAAAAACCTGAAACCTACTGCATCCCCAGAGCCAGCTTCAAGTGTAACCCCATGGGATTTAGGTGTGGCTGCAGGTACAGGTGGGAAGGGGAAGGGTGCAGAGATACAGATTATGGGTTTGGTGATGTGGGAGGGGAAAAAGGAAGATGTGAAGGGGAAATGACAGCTCTTGTAAGTGGTGAGAGCAGAGATGCAAATTTACATTATATCTTTCCAATCAAACTGGGTAGTTTTAGGGCCTCTGGAGTTAATTGGTGTTATTTCCATGGCTCCTTTTATGTAAACTGCTTTGGCATTTGTCTGTCTCAGTCTCCAAATGAATAATTTACTTTTTCCACCTGCTGCTATCACGTGTTTAACTCTTCTGCTTCCAATTTCATGCTTACATCACTTCCACTTTTAATTCTTTATTAGCTTGCACCATTTTAGAGAAACTCAAAAGAAGTTTCTGATCTCAAACTCCAAATAGTCTGTGGGAATATAAAACACACATTATGTGTCACTTTTCAAGGACACACTGTACGAGTGGCTTGCTGTAATCTGTTCTAGGATGCTTAAATTTTAAAAGGCACAAGATTTTGATAGCTGATTTTGTTTCTGTATGTGCCTATTTATATTTTTAGCACATTTGATAAAGTACCATTACACAACCGCCTCTTGGCTCTGGTGTAAGGCTTTGTACCAATGTTTTTTAATGCTTTGCAATGTGATTATGTAGCAATCTCTAGGTGTATTAAAAGCAAGTTCCCTTTCTACTGTAATAGCTAAGTCATCTCCACCTTTGTATCCTCTACCTGACAGACCCTTCATGTCTGACTCAAGTTTAAAACACTTGTCCTAATTTTTGAAACTTTTCTTCTAAACTGTATTTAAAACTTTTCTGTTTTTAACATCCTCCTCTTTTCTTCTCTGCTGACTTTGTTCCAGTCTTCATCTTATGTCTGACCCACTTAAGTGCCTGTGACTTTCCCATTCTACTGCCTATAATTGAAGCTGTTTACTTTGCTTTGTGCCCAAAATACCCCTGTCTCTTCAGATCTGTTTTCAGACAGCAAGAACCCTCTTTACTTGTAAGTCAGATTCTCCCACAGAAAACTTGTTGTCACCACAGCCCAGTGGCCGCGCTCAAATCACCCACACGTGATTTCCAACAGCCCAGTTTGTGCTGAAACAGAAATTCTTTCATGTTTTATGCTTCTGTAGCACCGAAGAGATTTGTCATTTGGTGATATTCAAGGTGTACTTCTGCTGCCTTTTTTTTTTTTTGTGTATTTCATGCTGTTAAAATGAAAATTATAACCTATTGCTCTGCACTGTATGATGAAGCAAGGGCCTGTGTTCAGCAGGGCTTGGGAATATTTTTTTGTCTTAATAAACAAACCCTGGAATTTAACAATTTTTTGTTTGTTTTATGACACTTACAGCAAGGTAGCAACTGTAGGGCAGGGAACAGGAGGGGGATTTTTACACACCTCTCCTTGCCTTGTAAGTCCATCGCTGTGTTTTAGCCTATTCTCCCAGTGGGAAAGTGTGAAGTGTAAGTGCAGGCAACAGAGTTAAGCTGGAATGTCCTGCAGAGATTCACTATCACAAAGGGTAATGCTGCTTTATCGATCCTTTCCATACCATCTCCCACAGTTGTGTTAAGCCTGTAGCAAGTGCAACCTTTACAAAACAAGATCAAGAGATATGCCTTACCATTTAAGTTGAATACTGGCTTTAAAATAGGATAAAAGGATGTTTCTTAGGTATGACATATTGTTGGCATTTTAGTGTATACATGATAAAAAATCCACAGAGTGAAAGTTCGCATTTATTGGAATAATTCTTTTTTTTGAGCCCTACATCTGTGAATGCAACTGATAGGGCCAGCTTAACTTTATATAAAGCATACCTTAGAAGAGGAAAACTATTTTTAACTTTGACCAGACAGCTTTCCTAGACAATTCGAGTTCCCATTTATCCTCATATTCTGCAATATATTGCTTAGTCATAATTTTGTTACTTATACTGTAGGAGTGAAAAAATATTGTCTAAAATTTAACAAGGACCATCACACATTTTTTTCTAAATATTTTTGTACTATTGCCACTTCTCTGCTATACTCAATTCCATTCCTGCAGCAGTTGCCAAAGATGTTGATAAAATTTTTCACTGGAGCTTAGTTAGAGCATTAGCACCCCAGGCTTTCAAAAGAGTGCTGGAAGGCTTTCAGTTTTCAGTGCAGATTCTTGCTTCCAATGTTGGTCTGTACTTACAGAGAAATGTATTTGTGCGATAGACCTTAATTTGTACTTTGAAATTCACCAGGAAAGCATTGAGTGCTGTAGATCTGACTGGACTCTGTATCTCACAGGACTCCATGTTATCTTCAGATGACTGAGGCAGAGCTGGGACCATTTTAAAAAAGCAAATGAAACTGGGAGACCGTTCTGTCCGGGTTCCAGTGGTGGAATTTTGTTACGCTGTCTCCAGCTCAGCCTCAGAGCCTGTCCCTGGAACCAAACGCTCTTTGTCCTTGAGCGCAGTGTTCAGGCTTGGCAGTGCAGCTTTGCAGACCTTTATAGCTGTGGCAGGAGCCCTTCTACAGCTTGGCCTTGAGGCAAACCTAAGCACCTTCTGCTAAAAGTTTTCATTTTAAAGTTATTGCAGTGACTGACTTGAAGAGAATACTCTCATCTGCCAAAACCAACAGCAACGGTAAAAAAGAAAAGAAACAATAAACAAACAACCAAAACCCTCAACCAAAAAACCACACCAAACCTAGATATCAACATGTTTTTATTTCTTCACTTTCCTTACTACAGTTATGCTAATGCTTGTGTTCTCTAGCAAGGTGCAAACAAGTAATGTGTGACCTGTATTATAAAAAAGTTATGGATTTTCTGTATTCATGATACGGAAGCAAAATTAAAAAGACTGCTGGGAAATTATAAAGGTGCAAATAAAACTTTGGTGATCTCAGTTCTGTCTCTTGTGATTAACACTGCTTGTCGCATAAGAGGATTTATCCAGATGAGGAACTCAGCAATGAATTAGGAAGAATTTGGCAGCAAGCTTCAGTCAGGAGTAAGAGGAAATACCTGTCAGGAAACCATATCTCCAATAACCCCCTCTGACTCCCTCAGCATGGTTCCATCTTAGACTCTTCTGTCTGAAAATGAATAACATGAATAAACGTTAAAATTCCTCACATTCGCTTCTAGATAGACTGAAAATAGTGAAGTCCATTGATTGCAGTGCAGTGATCCTCTGACCACATTGTCTACATAGGTTACTATTTACTAGTGAAGCAATAAAATCCAAGCAGGTGATTGACTGTCAGTGAAGTCAAGCTTAGCACCAACCTGTTCTTTTTGTTTCATATGCCATAGATATATTTTTAGAAAAAAAAAAGCAAATTCTAGATTAAATGAGTCGTTATAAAAATCAATTTTGAGGGCAAAACCCCCAGGTAATAGTATTTTTTTTCTATTATTTCAACAGTGAATAGAATAAAAAAAAAAACCAATGCACAGAGCTTAGAAAATACAATTTATGCTACGAAGGAACTGATAAATAAGAGCAGAATTCCCTATTTCCTTAAATAATATTAACACAATCATGAAGAAATTGGTAGAAGTGTTTAATTGTTTTGAAACTTTTGATTCTCTGATGCTAATGACATAACCATTAAACCAGTACTGTAGTATCTAATTATTATACTACTGTATAGTATGAACATAATAACATTAAAATATTTTATTTCTATGTTTAAATAAAAAAAAGCCACGCCTTAATAAAGCTCTCCCTTTTGTTTATGGTCCAGATTGCAGGTCTGATAAGTTCTAGCAGAATTAATTAAAGTGTGAGGATGAACTCAGACCTGGAAGGGTGGACTGGAGAGATACTGTCTTAAAATGCAACATGTAGCTGACAGATAAGTTCCTTGTTAATTTAATTAGTTGGAACTTTTTAAAGGGTGGTTGATAGCAAAAATCAAAACGTGTTTTCGAACAGGCAGCTGTCAAATATGGGTACTTAGGTGAGAAATGTTCCTGAGAATGTACTCATTTTTACCAGTGTTTATAAATCATGTATATGGCTGTTGTCTCTTTTTACTTTATCTACCTCTGTAATGTAATCGAGAATATTTGGAGAGGGAAAAAAAGGGGGATAGGATGTTTGGATTTGCAAATTGCAACCAAGACTGTTGTTTTTGTTACTGTTACATCAAAAAGTTGTGGGTAAGCCAGTTAGAAGGACTGTGCTGGAAAAGTAAAACTAAATAAATTAAAACCCCCAATGCTTTTCAAAGTTACTAAACTGTAATGAGACTTTGGATAAAATCACATTATGTGGTAATTTTAACAAAAATCATTAAATTGATGCCACCGCATTAAAACCAGTCATACAATACATGGTAGTCACAATATGGTACAGTTGCTAAAATACAGGAATTCAGGCTTTAGGGAAGAAATGTTCTGTGTTATTAAGTCTGCATTTGGTAATGCACAGTAATGTGCAGTACTTTCCTGATCCCCCAGAACCTTTCACCAAGCCATTAGTTTTTCATATTGTTAGAGAAAACCACATACAAGTAGTTTTGCTAATCCATGGCTGGAAATTATTCCCCCTTCAAGTACTTGGTGTGTTGTACGTGTGCTGTGGAGTCACATCTTGTGCACTTGGGTTGCTTTGTGAAGCAGTAGCTGGGAGTAAGGAGATGACACCAGGAATTTCATCCATCCTGTTGCCAGGCACATTGTTTCCCACACTGTCCCCTCCCAGGTTTGTAAGGGAGATGCTGCAGTGAATGATGGCACTTGTGAACAGGCAGATACTGGTGCCAGTCCAGTAACCTGTACTTCTGACCTTTGTTCTGAAAAAAGCTTTCCAAGTGAAGAGCATGGGCTGAGAGGAATAATTCCAGCAGACTGGAGGCAACACGTGTCCTACAGGTTAAGCACTGCCGTAGAACAGTTGCTCCAAAGCCACTGACAATGCTTCAGCTGTTTATTTAACAAAGGGTGCACTTCACATAGAACTGTGTTTAGGATTTGGTGCTTGATTTTTAATTCATACTCACTGCACACAAAAGTATTAATGATTTTCTAATAAAGGGAGAGGTGGTAATCACTGGATCAATGGCATACTTGTGTTTCAGAGAAGCACTCTGAATAATTATTCCATGCTGATATTCTGGTTAATTCAAGTTGGGGTTTTTTTCCATCTGGATTATTTATAGGTAGCACAAGGCACATCCTTTTGAGACATTCCAGTCTAATAATACCTATACAAAATTAGTAGGTATTATGGTTTTATGTAGGAGTAGAGTAATAATCCTTTAAATTTGTGTAAATAGTATTCTAGAGTCATGATATATTGAGAGAATGCTTTGGGTTTTCTGATGTGGTGGCTTTCAGAGAGGTGCCTGTATATGCTTGCATGTCAAGGATTGTAAAATATAGATAAGGTGAAAGAACTGATGTATGTGTAGACTTAAATCTCCCCCTGACCCTGAGTCAAATCGCTTTTGAGATTTGGAGGGGGAAAAAAAAGTTCCTTATTATCATTTTTGCACAGCTTTGCTATTTGCTTCCATTAGGGATTGGAAATGTGGAAATACGGAGTAGTTGCTGTCAGTCTGAGCAAAATGGAAATCTCATTGGCCTCTCTATCAGGTGAGATCTAAAACAGAGGGCTTGGCCACTTGGGGTCATTAAAGAACTCGCTCACTGCTCACAGGAGTAAAACTGTTAAATACAGTGTCTTGGACAAATTCCAGCTTGTGAAGTTAGGTTTGGCCTAAATTTCCTGCCTGTTTAGTACTTTCCTTCTTGTTAACTATAAGTGTTATATAATATAATGTTTCGAATAATAATATAATGTTTCGAATTATTAAATGGCTCCTCACATGTGTCCTAAGCATGTCTGCTTTTCAGTGACAGGAAAATTTTGACGATAGTGTATGTTAGACCTTAATGGAGTAATTTTACTTTTTTGAGGAGTGACAAATATACCCCTGAACCTCTGCCTCGTTAGGAGCTCCTCATGATGGATCTCAAGGAGAATTGCATTCTCCTCTCATAGGATCAAGTTGGACATTATGCTCATATTTTGTTAGATTCAAAATTGGTCTTGTTCTAACTGGTTTTAGAAAAAATATTTTCTTATTTCTTCCCTTTCCTATTTGATAATAAAAATAGCAAATATAGTGTAAGATTTAGGAAGTTGTGTGATATTTAAAGCAGCCAAAATTTGTCTTGCTCAGGTTTCTGTTCATTCACGACAGCCATGATCAACTGTGCTGGGTTTCTGTCTGCGACTCAAAAAGCTTAAAATTTACCAGAGGAGGTTTGGCTCTGTGCCTCCAGGAACTGTTGTGCTGCCACTAATCTAAATCATGTTGTCTGAGCCACGCAGATGAAAATGTTCACATGTACTTTTTCAGGTACTCCATCAGAAACTAGACCTTTTACACATATATAAATATATGTATATATGTGTGATTAACTGATCAATTTTTAATAACTGCCTTCTGATTTATTTTTGTCCAGTTCTCTGCTTCAAGAAGAAATCTATTTTCTCATTTAAAATTCCAAACTATATCCAGCAATTTCTTTGTTGAGCAAAACAATATTATTTCAGCTGCAATCCAGCTAATCTACTAGCTCCAAGCTGAAATCATGTTGCCTTTCCTCATTTTCTGAATTAAATCTTTAGACAGATTTAATTATGAATTAATGCTTTAGACAGATTTTCACATAGGAATGGCCAGCACCTCTAAAAGCAGGGACAAATGTTGGATGTTTAAGATAAGGTGGGCTTAAAGTGAAAATACCCTCCAATGCATAAAATATTTACTATTTTGTCATCATGTAAACACATGAAGATAATAAATGGTAGTGTTGCAATGTAGGAATAATATTTCCAGTGCAAATAGATGTAAATGTATTTTTAGTCCTTTTAATAAATTTAATGTCCAGTGTTCAGTAAATAATTTGCCACATTCTTAAGAGTAGTTAACATCCCTACTAGGTAAATTAGGACTATTTACTGATTTAGATTTCAAGAAATAGTTAAATGTGTACATGCTGGCATCACTGGTAAAATAATTTGGCAGTAAGTTGTACACATTAAAGTGTATTTTCAATACTTGGCATAGGTATTGGATAACTAAAAAAAAATTTTGAAAATCTAGGACTGTGTCTTGAAGAGAAGTGAGAGCAGAGGCCAACCTTCCTGGGGATGCTCACATGGGGGAAAGCTGGAAGAAGTGGTGGGCTAGAAAGCAAAATAGAAAAGATGCTTTCAAGGCATGGGGAAATGTGAGTCCTGTGAAACACAGCTGTGAAACTGTTCCACCTTTAATCCTCGTTTGAGTGCCCTCATACCATGGGTAGGATCTGTGTAGGAGGTTGTACTGACGCTGCTGCTCCAGCTTGGTATGATTTCTATTTGGCTGTACAATTGTGCAAGTCTACTGAAATGAAGGCATCTCGTAGTTTTTCTGTGCAGAAAAATTCTCCTTGAGGCAGAGATCCCAAAGTTCAAGTAACTAAAGTTAACTAGAAGGTTCCTCTAGACACAAACACCCACACTCCACCCTAGCCTCAGTTTTCTACGTTTGCATAGTGATTGACAAAGGTGTTACTTTATTTCACTTTTAAAAATAGTAGAAGCTGAAAAATAAAGGTTATGCCTTGGTTCTGTTACAGCATCTGCTCACTAGGACACCTCTTTTCCATGGTTAGTCATTGAGGTGCTTTGACTGATTTGGGAAATACAGCTCAAAAATTCTGTGAAATAGCTTGTCAGCATCAGAGTAGTGAGTCCCAAGTCTCTTCATTTCTTGATTGCACAAATTAGACATGGATACAGCAGGCCGACAATGATTTTACTGCAGAAATGGTAATAATGATACGTTAATTTTAAACATATTTAAATCATCATTAAAAACTGGAATTTTCATCATGTTCACAGTGTTTTCTGATCAAAATCTGAAATGGAAATTACATGGGACAGAGTGGTGGTGTCCTCAATAGCCAGCCTGTAGGAGAGTAGAGGTTTGTGGACTGTGAATGGATGAACCAACAAGGGCTTGAACATGGCTGAGTTGCAGAACCCCACAGTCAAAGCTGTTAAAGCTGACTGATGTAAAATTTCTAGGAAGCCCTAAATGCAAGTATTTCTGTTAATATGAGTACTTTACAACATGTATATCATCTCTTACAAGGTTTCACAACACAGAACTTGCTTTCACTACTGCGGCAATTCAGAAGGAAAAGAGTAAGGATCCAAAGCTCCTGAAGGTTTTGCAGGAGGTACTGGATCATCATGATTTCCATCAGATGCAGCATTATCTTCATCTTATTTCCATGAGGGGTTTGGTTGGTTTGTCCTTCCAGTGTGAATTTGTGGGGGTTTTGGTGTGTGGAGCTGCTGGTGCATCATATATATATGCCTGTAATACCTGAGTAGTACATGTTTTTTCTTCTTTCCTGCTAAATTCTACTGACTCTTACATTTAAATATTGACTAAATTTCAAGAATTGCTGGATCAGAGTTTTTGAGATGTATCAGTTATTTTGGGATTAGAAAGTGAGTTATAGCTGGTGCTTTGCTGCCAGGCCTTTGGGGCTTTGTGTCTGTTCATTAACATGCTTAAGAAATAGAACCAAATGTGCAGAAACTTGTAATTAGTCTTTCTCCTCTATGTTAAACAAGTGTTGCTATTGCCTTTCAAGGGAGTGTGGTTTATTGCTGCCTTGGGGACACAGGGGAAGGATGGAAGGAGTCAGTGGTCAGGCAAAGGATGGTGGTCAGTTAATACCAGATGTCATAGGGAAAGACCTTTGGAAGACTGAGAGTGGTGAACTACTCCAAAAAGGCCTAAATGTGCTAAACACTTGAAACTGTCAGCTATGTGCTTACAATGAGGTGCATAAAACATAAAGCAATATTAGTTTGTATTGTCAGTGCTTTACAAACTACTTTGTCATAGCCACCCCGAGCTCCAGGAGAAAGCTCGTGGTCCCAGCTGTCTCATTGATCATATGCCACTAGTTGTTGCAGCACACACAATTGAATTGCTTTTCCCTCAGGGAAACAGTGTCTCCAGGTGTGCTAATAATAAAATTAATAGCTTAGAGAAACTGCTTGCCACAGCAGCTGTGGCTTTACAATGAGAGGATCGATTCCAGTGTTTAACTGTCCTAATTCCATAGTGGATACCAGACTCAGCCACCGCTGAGATACGTTCAGTCTCACAGTTAATCAATACATCCCTGATTTAAAACAAAGAGCCAAGATTCAGGATTAGAAGTCTTTCTGAATAAAAGGATGTAGGTTAAAACTGTCAACACCCTTCAACTATTATCTTAACATGAAAGTTCGGAGTGCTTTAGCTAGTGCCTCCACAGGAAGTGGATGCTACTGACTATATCCCACTCATTTTGTGAAGCATTAGCTTGTAAATATTAGGATGTAAAATGGCACTTAAATCATCTTGACCTGCCATTTTGTAGAGCTTCATGAATTCTGATTGTAATTGATAATATTACTTTAGTGTGAATAATGCATGTAGTCATACCCCGTAGTTATTACTCTGTCATAGAATGCTGCTGTCAGTAGCCACAGATTTGACTGCCAGCAATGCGTCTTGAGGGGCGCAAATGCTTTTCATATTGGATTTTGTGAAGATCCTGATTCTGAATGCTTATAAATGTCAAGGTTTAGCTTGTGTATGAAAGAAAATATACATTTTTATAAGTCGATAGTGGAAAGTGAAAGTGCGTTAAATATTATTGGACATGGGGCTGAAATTTCAGTGACAGCTTCTTAGTTGCAAGAGAAATGAGAAAGACATTGAAAATCACAGCTTGTTTGCCAAAGTTTGGTAGGGTTGGTTGGTTGGTTGGTTTGTTTGTTTTATTGAACTTGCAATTTGGGCTGATCATAGCCATTATTTTTCCTTGTCTTGCTTATGTCCTTAGATGACAACAGCTCCACCACAGCTACCTACCACAATTTAGCACAGCAAGGGAGGGAGCTCTGAGACATTTCTGTCAGCCATTAAGCACTGCAGTTCCCTGCAGAGGGAAAGTAAATTTTCCTTTCCTCTCCCTTGGAGCTCAGTGAAAGGGATCAAAATCACCTCTCCCTATTGCATTTGATACCACCAGAAGAGTGTGGCTTCATTTGATTCTTTTGAATTTAGGAAGTCTAAAGCTAACCATAGGAAGAAGGTTGAGATTGAGATTGCTGGTATTGATTCAGATTGCTGCCCTAATCTAGTGGAGCCTTTGTAGGTAATGGGCAATTGGAGGTGGTACCAGACCTGAAAAAAAATAAAGCAGTTAGGGAAGGAAAGACTTCTAAACAAATATAAGTGTTAAAATGCTGTTCGTACCGTAGCATAACCAGACCAAAACCAAGCCTGTGTGGTGTGTTTCTGAGGCAGATTACTTTACATAGTTGCTGAGAGATATTGGTAGGAATGGAGGCAGACCTTTGTGGTTTTGATTGTTTGAATAAATAAATTTGTTTTGTAAAATAAAAGGAAAAATGTGCTTTGAGTTCCTTAGATACACTGCTGGACGCAGGCTTCCAAGGACAAAGCTCTTAAAAGTGCAAAAATTTGCTAAGCAGCAACCAAGTTTTCCCTAAATGGGGAGCATGGCCTGCTTGGGAGGGCAGGCAGGCAGGCTGAGAACGAGCCTGTATGCTGTTTCCGAGGCAGTAACTTCGGGTGGTTGCTGAGAGATATTGGTGCACTGTAGCATCATCTCCCAGATGATCTCACCACCACTCTCAAAGTTCAGCTGCTGTCCTTGGCAGTGAGGACACTTGGCAGGGAAAGATGACAGGGATGAAAAGACCCAATAAAAAAGCACTTTAAAAAGAAACTTCAGCAACCTCCAGTTTACATCAGCAGGTAAAGCATTGCTTGTATGGATGGAGAGCATCAGCACCAAAGAAGTGCTGGTGGTTTTTGCAGGCCTGAAATGTGCACACTGCTGTTTGTCTCAGGCGTTGCTTTTTGTCTTGTGACTCTGGCCTTTATTTGCATTTCTTATTCTGACAGATGTGGGAGAGGTCTGCACTTCTATTTTTATCAAGTGTGTTTCAGTGACTTTGCTTTATAATAAATTGCTTTAATTTTTTCAGCCTCTTAATGAATTAAACAACGTTCAGAGATAAAATGTCTCAGGATAAATAGTTTCAAGAGACTATCTAGGGCCACGACTAGATCACTAATTAGTTGTTTCTTCTTTTCTTCTCTGTGTCCCAGTGCCGCACACTTTGTACACAAAGGTTGAGGTCAAGAGATAAATGTTAAGCAGCAACCAACTTTTCCCTAAATGGGGAGCATGGCCCAGTTAGGAGGGCAGGCAGGCTGAGAACAGGCCTATGTGGCATGTTTCTGAGGCAGTAACTTCAGAAGATTTCTGGGATATATTGGTGGGAATGAAGGCAGACCCTTGTGGTTTTGATTGTTTGAATAAATAAATTTGTTAGGAAAAATGTGCTTTGAGTTACTTGGATACACTGCTGGACACAGGCTTCCAGTGGGGAAGCTCTTAAAGGTGCAAATTAGAGTTTGGTCGGTTGCTTCAATGCATTTGCAAGTAGTGGGGCTGAGAGTCTGAGAAGCGTTAGGAGATCTGTAGGATTGTGTTCTGGAAGAAGTCCAAGAAATTGGTTTCATCTGAAGAACAGAGTTCAAATGGAGATTAAAGAAATCATGTCTCTACTACTGCATGAGGGTGTCCGTCTGAACGGGAAATCTACATGAGCAGAGAAGCTTAGAGGTCTCACAGAGATTTTAATTTTTTTTTTTTTCCAGAGGGTGTCATTGCAGGTGAAGTTTTCCACTGATCTGTGGAAAATTTGGACTGCATTTCTAGTCTTTTCTTAATGGCTGTGAGCATTCAGCTCTTTATTTATTAAAAGCTTTAATTTTCAAGAGATGAACATATGCTGCAGAGAATTTTGTTCTAAAGCTTTTTCAGGTAAAGCATATCCTTCCAACATACAACTACAAGTTGCTTCCTCACTCCAAGCTATATGGTTTTTTATTAAACAATAATATTATTGTTAAGCCTCTTAAGCTATTGTTAAATCTGTTAAACCTCCTAGTTGTGTGAGAGTCATTTTTGTGTAAGAAAATGTGGTGGTGATGCATCGGTCACATTGCAGTAGTGCCAATCCATGGTATTGGCCTAACTGGTTTTTGTTCCATTAGCAAATGCCATTGAGTTTTTTTATGGTGCTTTAAAATAGGTTCAGCTTTAAGAGAACTAGTTTTATAAGCTGCAAAGAAGCATCAGTAACTGACTAATAAGGAGACATAATTTAGTTTTCATTAATGTTACACTTACTAGATTAAAACAATGAATTTTTATTAAATAGACTTGTATAAGAAGTCATTTTGATTAAGATGCTGTCTTTGTATTATGGATGTTGGTTCCATGCAGAGTAATGAATGAAGACTGCCTCTAGGGGGAAAAAAAAAAAAAGTGTTGAAAGAGATGAAGGCAAAGGTTTTCCTCCATTGATTGCCAATATTCACAAACTTGATTTAACCATTCTTTTGTCAGCATTTAATTTTATGGAATTAATAGTTGGCTTAGAGTCACAAAGTATATTTAATTTTTTAAAGAACATCTTTAGATGTTTTGCTTTAGACCTAGTAATTTTTCTTAGTTTCTTGAAAATAAATTTCAACTAACTAGAGGGTTTTAATGTCACAGTGTATCTTGAAAAATGCTAACAGTATGTTTAAAACCACAAACCAAAAATCCTGTGGAGTTTCATTGGTACATTAGGATTGAGTTCAGTTCTCCTATTTGAAATGGGGAGAAGGCAGCAGCTCTGTGGGAAGTTTTCCTGCTCCCTCCATCTCACTGTCTCTTTGTACGACCTCTGCATTCCCAAGGCCTTGGCTGGGGCAGCAGAGAGGGGACCTGCTGGAAGTTCTTTCTACATGACCATTATTGCTGCTGTGCTGACGTATCTGTGCGAGCCAAGGGACAGGGATGCAGATGGGAAGCAAAATTCTGTGCTAAAGCCCTGCTGAAACGAAGTTAACACTCGTTAGGGGTGGAGTCATGTTTTGTTTAACCCTTAGGCTATCTCCTTGATAAATTTCAAAGGTTTGCTGTGAGCAACAGTGTTAGTACCTCGTAAGTATCTTGTAAAATATGAAGCTAAGCCTTGAATTAAGTTGGTAAGCTTTGTACAAAAGCCATCGTATCAATCCCTCCTGTAGCATCCCAGTGTAAATTCCCAAAATGGAAGGTTTTAGTTTGTGATGGCATTAAGATAGTTCCACACAAGTGCAATTGTCCGTCTTTGATTTTTATTTTGATAATTTATTTAGCAGTAACCTGAGTGCCATATTGGTGTGGAGGAACAACTGCATTGTATAAAAGCAGAGTATTTTCTTTCATTTTTAGGTTTGGGCTCTAGGAAAAAGGTGTTGCCAGGGATTAAGTGTAGTCATATTCCAACTCTCATCTCTTAAAAAGTAATTCAACAAATGAATGAAGGACAGAAAATATTTTCAGTCATTTCTACAATATGTGGCTTTGTGTTGCATTGAAAATACCAATAAGCTACAGTTTCAGAACAAAAGCATGGAAAATAAATATAAATTCATAATAATTCAAAGGCCATGGTCTTTATTCTCCTTTAATGAATAGATGAATTACACTGCAATTTTATAAGCGTTCTGGGAACATTTTTTTTCTTACACAATGGCTGTTTATTCTCACTTGACTTCAATGAAATTATATGAGAGGTAAATGTAATTGTTAGTTATAATCTGAAATACTTTTTGATCAGTGTAGTCACTTTACTTTTCCTGTTGTTCAAACTCATCTTGCTGGAGAATATAAGGCTATAATACTTTTGTAGGGTTTTTTACTTCTTTGTTTCCTGCTACATTTTTCATCTTCCACTGGAGAGCCAGAACTTAGAGAAGGAGGATCTTCTCAAATTCTTTCCATCCCTAATTTCTTTGCCAGTTGTCTTATTTACTTTCTGTCATATACAAATGCTATTGCTTGATTGCACATCAGAGCTTTTGTCCATCAAAATTAAAGGATGTGTAATCCATACTGTACTGGAATACTTACAGGAAAAGCAGCACTGCTGACATGGATGCTCAAAAGGCAGAGATCCATAACTGTTGCTGCACTAAGTGACTAGGAAGAGTCTTTCTTAGGCTGTTACAGAAAGTCTGTAAAAATATTTTTGAAATAATAGTAATATTTGTTAGAAAATGTACAGAAGATAAGGCTGGCATGTAATTTCATACATATATTCCCAAGACTCATGTGGAACATGAGCATTGTAGGAAGGGAAAATAATTTATGTAGAAGCTTTAGGTCATAAATGTGAAATAAACTCTCTATCGTTAATACCAGCTGATGTCAATCACTTTTCTCTTGTAAATAATCTCTATAAATAGAGCAATTACTACATAAGTAGTCAATTATAAACTGTTGCATTGTGGAAAAAAGCCACAGTACATTGGCTTGCTGTCATTTCCAGAAAGGCTTTAACCTTTTACTAAAAAATAAATAAGTGATTATGATTCAGTGGGAAGGATCTAGAAAAGCTGTTAAAAGAGGAGAAGAAGAAAGTGGTGTTGTGTAGGATCCCTTACACAGGATTTAGGAACTCCAGTGTTCCTTAGCTGAGTTCTGTTTCTGATGATTCGGATTGAGATGCTGGATTGAAATGCAGAGCCTTGGTCTTTGCAGGGCCACAGGGGCCACAGTGACTATTTGAGTAGTGGGAGGAAATGAGTTTTTCGAGAAGAATGTTCCCAGATGCAGTTGAGTTCCTCAAGCCTTTGTTCAGCAGGATGGCACAACACCAGGGGTTACAGGACTGATGCAGCTCTACAGCAGATGTGGATTGTTTACAAACTTCTTTTTGTTGTTCCTGAGTAACTTTCCTCACATGCCTTAGAAGAATTCAGGCAGTCACATTACTGAGTGATGGACCACAGCTGCAGAAATTAGCACTCTTGTGTCCAAATGTTATTATGATACACTAAAACAGAGCCACCCTATGATTTAACACTTCTGCAGATTAAATTGCTGTTATGAAGAAGTACTGTCAGGGTAAGTAGTTCTTCCTGTGTTCCGGTGACACAATGGGTTTCTTCCCACTGTGTTGTAGAGTTAGGAGCAACCAATGTGTGTTGGAAACACTCAGACTCCGTCATGGTTGAGGATTCTGTAGACACAGTTGAACACCAGAGTGTCCACATTCTGCACTAGAAATGCCCAAAATAAATACAATGTTTGAATATTAAAATGTGGAGTGACATCTCTCCTACCTGGAAAGAAGGAGCATGTGATACACACCCTAGAACATCAAGTCAACCTCCTAGAAAGTGAGAGTAAAGTCAGTTAGATACAAAAACTGGTTTTGAGGGCCCCCACTGACATCAGATGTGTTTGCAACCAGACTCAGGAAGTTTTGGACAAGTTTATTCATTATAGTGAAGGAGCAGCCACATGTTCCTACTTTCATGTACAAGTCTCTGTGCTGTGATTTTGAGGCCTCTTAATCAACTGCTCTACTTTTTTATTGAGTTGGGACTCTGTACATCTCAGCCAGTACTCTGTAATGAATACAGTAAATGTATGTGCATCATTAGTAAAATCCGGGAAGAGAGATCTGATACCTCTTTGTGCATAATCAGTGGTTCTTGGGTCCTTAAATGTGTGTTTCACAGTAAAAACAACTGTGTTGTTCTTACATTAGTGTTACAGTAAGATCTCTTCTGTCTCCACGTTTGGGTGTGTGTTTAAGTGAGAACGAAACCTCACTGTATTATTTACATACACTGTATAATATATAAGTAGTTCTCACTGTGGAATAAGCTGACTATAACTGACATGGTTTGTTCTTATATTTAATGTAGGCATGACTGTGCAGAAACTTTCCCTGCCAGCTCTGTCAGTGGTGCTTTTGCAGGAGGCTGACTTGCCTTACTTGGCAAACCTTTTGGAATTGTAATTCAAGTGAGGGTGGGAACCTAACAAGTTTTCCTTCTAGAAATAAACATTGTACAAAGTGAGACACATTCCCAAAATTCTGTCTAGGAAAATAGGTGTAACCTTTGTTTATCTGTGGTAGCTAGAAATAATTGTAACTACTCCATGGTGAACATGTAACTTGTTAAAAGCAGTAGCATTTAAAGGGATCAAATGATTAAAGTGAGCTCTTCAGTCAAATACATCTGGAGTCTAAAACAGGCTTTGGAAGTACATACCTCAAACACGAGCTAATTCTGTTTCTGAGATGCAGAGAAAAGTGAGGTCAGAGCCTACAGAGAAGTTAGAAATTGTGCAATACCAGAGCATGGGGTGTAGTACTGCAATCTGCCTCCTGTTTTGTGAGCCGTTTCACATAATGCTGCTCTGCTAGAACACACGTTTATGAACAGGAAACTTAATTTTGAGACCTTTTGTGTATAAGGAATGAAGTTCTGAAGAGGTGAAAGTAAAGCGAAAAAGAGATGTGTTTGTTGTTTAAATTATTATTCAAAATGTTCGAGTTGGTTGTTTTGAAAAATGCCCGGGGTGAATGAGATGCAGGGAAGTAGTTGGTGTTTAATTACACAGGACTGCCACCTAGCATCAGCTCACAGCTCTGAGCAGCGTCAGAGTTACAGCAGTATCACTCTCGGGCTTTCATTGAAATTCGTTTTTCTGTCCAACCTTGTTAGCAGAGTATAAATGTCTATGCTAAAAAAAGACAGTTCTTACATGGTAAACCTCTGATATTAACATTAAAAGCTTTTTAATTCGGACAAATGGAAACAGGACTAGTAAAAGCTTTTTTGTTAAATAGATATAATTATATTATAGCTAATATTAATGGTTTCCAAGTTTGTCTAGGTAGATGCCACGTTAATATATGTTACTATTTCAGCAGCTCTCAAAAATCAAATTTTGCATTTAGTATTTTTACTGTTCTTTCAAATTCAAGCATAAACTGGAAAATGAAGGAATCTCTTCATGGCATTAGTGCACATACCCCAGATTTACGAACTCCTAAAAGGAAGAACATCTGTGGGATCATAATAAAGAAGGCCACAGTGATCAAGACATGACTGATTCTGTACGTGGCAACAACTAGATATTTTATGTTTGGACATTTGTGAGATTTGTCAGGACATTTGGTGCTGACAAATAAGAGAAATGCCAGCTCTCAGTCATATATGCTTTCAGTTTGAGTATAGCACAGAGTGAATTAATCCTTCATAATGCTCTCAAGTGCAGTGTGAAGCCAGCACACCAATCAAAAAGCTACTTTACCTCAATAATCTGTTAGTGCTTTTTTCTGTTTTCTTACACTTTATAGTAAGTAAAATATAAAAAAAAAATTCTAAGAAATACCAAAATATTGCATTTAGCTTGATCTTGTATTTAATGAGTCCTTTATAGGATGTAATACCAAGTGTTAATCAATAGACATGCCAGAATAACTTCCAATACAACCTTGTAGAGTTTTTAAAATTAATTCTTATTAAAATTATTGACTTGTTGTGACTTACTGGGGTTGCAACTGGAGCAGTTTTTCATCCTAATTAGGAGGTTAGGTTCCACTACTCAAACTGCAGATAATAGTGTAATGATTGTCATCTGGAAACATAAAAATCAATGTGAGATACCATCAAAATCTGCCAACTGTCACAAATTATGGAAATTGCTCACGGTTTTAAAAACACTGCTAAACGGTGTTTCCTTTTATTCTTTATAACATATTCAAGCACAGCTACTCAAGAGAGTGTCTATTAATATAAAGCAAGTATCAAGTGGTGCTCAGATACTTAGGGCCACCTCTTAATCTGTGATGTAATTTACAAATATTTTAGGAAAGATATGGAATAGTCTTCTTTTTATAGTATTAAAAATCAAATATCTTGTACAAATTATGTAGCAGGATTGTATTGTAGTTAATACTGCTCTGTTTTCTGCTCAATTATATTTGTTGATGCAGTAAAGAAACTGGAATGTGAAGATAATGGGCACACATTTCACTCACTGGTAACATCATGAGAATTGGAAATTTTTAGGTCATTCTATAGATATATATTCCATCTTTTCTTTTACATTCCTCACACTGCAGTGTCAAGGGGCAAAAATGAGAGAAAAAGAAAAAAAGAATGTTACTTGTCACTGGAGCTGTGCTTCAGTTAGAGGTTATTTATAGTGATTTTGTTTTTAATATTTGATGTACACAGACCTTTCCATCTCAGTCAGGTGTAACTCTGAACACTCCTCTGCTATAATTGCTTTTGGAGGTCTATGGGAGGTTATAAAAACATGATACATGCTGTTTGATTAGCCCATTATAAATTACTGTGTATTTTCCCGTTCTATCTAGCCTGTCTGTAGAATTTATTCTCCCATTTTCTTACTTTCATAAAGGAAAAAATAGCGTTCTTCATTTGAATGTTACTACATGCCATGTGTAAGGGGAAATGAGGAGCAAAACCTTTGGGTTCAAATGGAAACTAAGCTTGCATGCAGATATTCACCGACTTGCCAGGATGTCGGTCCTTGTCTCCTTGGAAGTACCTTAAAGCAACTAATTTAAAGTTTTGTGATGAAGCACTACAAGTTCTGGGTCCAAATCTCATATCTTATATCTTATTTTTCATTTTATTTCATCATCTATGTGCAGGTGGAATTGCTGACAATCCTTCATCATGGTCTTTTAAAAGAACATACAGCTTTAGAGATAAAAAGAACACAGTCACAGATATTGAGGGACGGTGACATATGTGTTCAAGGACATGGAGATTCTATTATTCACTTTTGCTCAGAAATTTAGAATCAACTGATTTGTAATGTGTACTCTGATGAGTTGACTGAAATTTTAAGTGGTGTATTTAAATTTTAATGCAAACGAGTTTTTGACAAAACCAAGACTTTTACTGGTATGCAGCTTTGCATTTTCACTGAAAAAGAGCTTTGAAAATCGTGATTCTACCCCTGCTTGGGGCAGAAACTGGCAGAATCCCCAGCTGATGCAAATAAGCATATCTCCATCAATGCAGGTGAAGTGATTTATGGGAACTGCAGAGATAATCATCATTATCTTTGTGTGAAGAAGATAAAACGGGTTCTGAAGATCTACACAGTAGATTATGACATTATTTGAAAAGTGTTTATTAACCTTGCACTGTTAAACAGAGAATAGCTTCTGGTATCTGATATAAGAGAAGGTAAGATTTAAAACACTTGAGAGGGAAACAATAAACAGCTGTGCCTGTGGTGGGCTTTGGAAAGCATGCAGTTGTGTCCACATCTGGATTCAAACCTGCATGCTGCTGGGGTTAACTCACTGGTCAGAAATTCTTTGAGCTGCTGGGATGGTAAACCAGAATTTGTTGGAAGAAAGCCTCTTCTACAGCAGTAGTGCTATGTTTCAAAATTTAGGTCTCATTAAATTCTTTCTGATATAAAGCAAAGAAAATTGTGAGTGCAATAATTAGAAGCACAGTAAGCAGCACAAGCTGCTTTTCTCTGTTAAAGTGTCAAATTCAATCCTCAATGTGAAAACAAAGCAAAATATAATTTTAGTGAAATGTTTGGGGAATAAAAGAAGAAATATTTTTGTTTGCAGACTCCTTAGAAACAATTAAGCATTAGCTCTGTCAAATACTGAATTATAGGTGAATTCAGTTTAAATTATGTGAACTATAAATTCTTTGAAATTTGCCTAAAAAGACTTACTATAAAACTAATGCTGTGAAAAAGCACTTCTTTTCAAACTGGGTAAAGCTCCTGAACACTTTTTGTAAGTGGCTGCACATGTTTTGAAAGCATTCTAGTAATGCCTAAGACCTTCCAAAGTACCTTTCAAGCAGCGAATCTCATATTCAGCACATCTGTGTTCCTACAAGACTTGCAGTAATAATCAGATTGGTTAATTATACTTTTTTTTTAAGATTGATTTTAATATTTTAATCGATTTGAGGCAGATAAACTCAGTTGCCCGTGAAATCTTATTTATTTTGAGACAAAAGGGAATTGAGTCTTGATAGGAAAAAAAGTTTACCTTCCAGAGAAGAAAAATCCTTAGACTCCACTTTTAAGGCATGTTCAGCATACTTAGAAATTCATCATTTTGGTCAGCATTACTCACTGGATATGGAATTTACTCTATTTTAGTGCATTTTGGATCCAGGATTGCGGTTACAAGTGTTGAAAAGTACTGTAGGTACAGGGATAGTGTATTAGTTATTTTTCTTTCGTCAATCCATTTCTTCAGTCGACTTTTCTTGGCTAGTAATGATTACTTCAAAGAGCTGCATATAAATGCACATGGTAGAAACTCATTAATTTTCAGTAATTTTGGAAATGCACGTGAGGAATAGATGAGTTCTGAAAATCTGTGCTATTGCCCCATGCTGCATTCATTTATAAGGAGAATGTAGATTGTTGCTAATGCACTCCACCTAGAATTCGTGAAACCAAGAGAATAAAGGCGAACAGTTTCTAGAAATGCAGATGGGTTTGGGGAACAGTCAAAATTAAGAAGCTTATAAAAGCTCAGGCACAAAAGTGGGTCAAAATCAAGTAGCTGAAACCCCCAAAATGCTAATGAAGTTCTAAATAAAAACAGGGAAAAAGGAAGGAAGTCTTGTAATCTTGTCAGTTCACTGCTGTGAAATGTGTGCATCATACTCTGACCTTTATTTGTTGAGGGCTTTTTTTAGTTAATCATTTATTTATTTAAAATATTTTCGTTTTACCTGCTGCACTGCAAATTTTGTACCTGGTTGCCCACTGAATCTCTTTTGGGCACCTCCTGTGTTACTGGGTTTGTTACACACACCCTAATCTGGAGCAAAACTCTGCTGCCCCGAATACTTTTCCATTGTTGTTACTTTGCTGTTACTGTACCAGGTTCGCATGTAAATCACAGAGGTTTGATTTAACTGCGGAGCTTGAGCACAGCGTATATAATCTTGTGTGTGTGTGTGTTTTATTAGAAATTTTGGGTGTTCTTCATGATATGACACTTTTCCTAGTTAAATTCCTTGTGGGAATGATAAGGAAATCTGCTTTTGGTCCCTCTGATAAATGATGTTATTTAGCAGAGTGAGGATTAGCCTGGTTCTACAGAGATAAGTAGATTTATCCTTAGACTTATCTAATTTCTGGAATTCTCAGGAAGTGTGGACAAATCTCTCTGTATGAAGAAATAATTTTTTTAAAGCATTCTGATTCTTCATTAAAAAAATCTAATTAACTGATATGTCACAATTTCATGTTGAATTACAATTTTTAAGTCACATATATTTGAAGCCCTGATCTGACCATCTGCCTGGTGATGCACTTGCACTGTATCAGAACTAACATTAGTGCCATCTAAATGGAGGCATGGCTCTATAGACCAGTTTGTATTTCATTCTTATCACTCAAAACTCAATTTCTAAATGGGACATTTCCTAATTCTGTAGTCTCGATTATTGGAAAATATTCCAGTAGCCTCATGTACGTTTTTTATACTGACTCTAAAAAACATTTCAGATGGATAAATGACTTCAAGAAAGCCACATATCTATGATTTTTCACCTGTGCAAAACAGAGGAGAGACATTGCTTGTTCAGTCTAGAATTTCTAAGCTGCTTTCAAAATTTAAGCCAGCCCACCTGGAAAACTGAGGATTCCATCAAGATATTATGTACTTATATAGACTTCCTTGAACACATTTATAGGAAATGAGATATAACTACTTTATTTTATGTTTAAGAATCACTCAGTTAGAGGTTATTCCACTTCCATAAATTCAGTTGCAATTTAGGTTACTACAGGTCTTTCTCTTGAGGAGTTGCCCCAGGCACTGAGATTTGTGTGTTGTAGAATCTCTCCTTTGCAGATCTTCTAATAAATAAATATTACCTTCAATTCAAAATTGCAGAGGTAACCCCAGTCTGTAAGCTACTCTTAAGAAATTTATTTCTTTTCCTTTTTCTCTTTTTTTTCATTTTATTATTTTAGCTCAGGACTGTGCTGTCAGGCTACTTAAAAAAAGTATTGGAAATTTAAGTTGAAAGTTGACCAGAAGTTGAAAACTAAAACTAAATAATTTAAAAATATATATTACATGAACAAGGGTTCATGCAAACTGCTTTGTCCTTGACAATATTTTTATGAGAATGATAAAAGGGACTGAATGCCAAACTAAATAGCATGTTTATTTATTTAAGAGAATATCCACTGCAGAAGTTCAAGCAAAGGAATTTGTAAGTTGTGTATGTGTATCAGATCTTGACGAAAACTTACTTTTCAATCATAATTGTGAAGTTGGACAGTCTTGTTAAATTGCTGAAGCTTGATTTCTGTTCCCAGTAGTTAACTCCTAGTGTGCTTGCTTAATCTGGGGATTGTAATTTTTTTTTTTATCTTGCCTCTCAGGAAATGAGAATGAAACTGGAAAACTGAGTGATGTAAATGGAAATCCTTTGCTCCTATGATAGCTGAAATAAAAAAATAATGTATCCATCTTTAATGCAGTTAGAATTGAAACCAATATTAGTGGTTTAAACACAGACTTAATTTGGTGTTGGTTGTTTCATTTTGCTTTTTCCCCCACTCTAATTGAACAAATACTTGTTTTCTTTTTCTGGTTGAAATTCTAGCTGCTTCTCTAAGCACAGAACTCTTGTCTGTAGGAAGCTGTCTGGTTCAGGGAGTGCTTTTCCCTGGAGGAGTAGGAATTACTGCCCCAGGGGTGTTCCTTCCTGCTGCCTAATGCACTGCACTGCGTATCACCTGTTACTCTGTGGTAGTGCCAGGAGAGAAGGAGCCTTGTCCAGAGCCAAGGATTGCTATCCTGCAAGGAGTCCCTATGGCAGCGCTGGAAGAGATGTCACTTCAAGTGCCTTTGGCTGTGCCGCTGACCAAACACCCAACTACACACTCCTCAATCCTGCTCTTTTTTGGATAGGAGACTCTTTTTGGGGAGTATGAGGGACCCCCACCTCCCCCTGTTGTAGGCTAGGCTCACAGATCCACCCTTCTGGGAGCTGCTTGTCACAGTCTCCACCGCTGTTTGTGCAGAATCCGCTTTTGAAGAGCAACATGTGCATATCACTGACAATGGCATCAAGGAAGAGGTTTCTTTTCTCTCCTTTACCTTTTATTTTTTATTTTAATAATTCATTAAAGTTTTCATGCAAGTTAGAATTTACTGAGGTAATTTGGGCAACTGAGTAAATCGGTAATGGTGTATGGATCATTTTACTCTAGGTCATTGTGTGTCTCGATATTGACCTAAAATTACAATCTGATGGCTCTTAATGTATATGAAAAGCTTTGTCAGATATCTTTTCAGTTCTGTTTGCTAGTAAATTAGGTTACAACTGTTCATAGTTTATTGATTTCAGTTCAGGATAATAAAGCATTTATAGTATTTGTTTCCAGTTTCCTTCCTGCCCTGAGACGCACGGATAGAGGAGACTCTTCTACCCACCGCCTGTATGGGAGAATGACCTATTGCACCAAGGGAGGCTTTAAATAGCAGGGCTGCTGCTCTTTGCTCTTCTCTGCCTCAGTAACTTTTGTATTAAAATAGGGGGTTGCAGTGCTTATCTTGGGGAAGAGAAGCACCTCCTTTAAGGGTGGAGCATTAGTAAAATCCCAGCTGGAAGGTGCAGTAGGATGTTACTTAGGGCACACTTTGTCCAGGGGGCTGAGGTGCAGCTGTGACTGCTGCTATAGCCAGATGTGGGGGTGGGGTGAGTTCATGAGCTTAGAAATACAGTGTGAAATTCCACATATATATCCCAGCATGGATGGGAACTCACCTGGGCCACAGCTGCCAAAAGGGGAAGTTACAAAGGAGGTGGTTAATTAGAACACTTTATTGACTCTGCACATCTCAACAACAACTAGCACTAATTCACATAATGGATATCAATGAAGTGTTCCTTCCTTCAGTTTCTGCTGGCCAATTGCTCTCTTTCTGTTCCTAGGTTCATGTTCTCCATACCCCTGCTTTGACTTAAATACAGCAGAAAGGTAGCATTAGCTGCACCCACCAGCTCAGCTGAGCCAAAATGCCAGTTGATTTTAGCCCATATTGGCTAAAATCAATGAGCCTTTTGAAGTTTGGCAGACAAGATTGTACAGGAAGAGAAAACACCACTAACTTCTGTGGGCTTGTGGGTTTACACCTACTGTCTGTGCCATACTCAGCAATGGAAATAGAAATGGAAAGATTTTGTTGGTAAATCACTATAACAATTTAAGTTTTGATTTTTTTTTTTTTCTGTTTTATAACAATCTTTAGATTTCCAGACAGAATGATGTACCTTATGTCTGAGTACCACACACAGATCTCAAGTTGGTCATTGGCCACATATCTATAGGATAGGCCCAGATGAATGCCATTCTTCCTGGACTTCCAAACAAAAGACAAAATCTTCAGTGGGGAAAGAATAGGCCTTGTTTTGATTTACATGACACAGGAATGTGGCTCTGACTGGTGGAGAGGTGAGTGTTAGAGGTTACAATTCCTTCTCATGTGTTGTTTTCTGTAGATTTATGGTCGTGTCATCATAACATATGGCAGAGTTGTTTTCTTCTGGGTTTGTTTTCACATTTTTAAGGGACTGTTTCAAAGTCAGCACTGTCAAATGACATGTTTGGAAACGTATGAGCTTGCAGTAGTATCTTGGGAATTGTGATAGAGCTTGTGCTTCTTACTTTTGTTAAATTGTGCTTTTAGTTGCTGTGCATTTTCTTCACTCTAGAACTGTATTTCAGGCATTTTTGTTCCCTCAGTGGTCTGTACTGTGAAACTGAAGAAGGAACAAAGGCCATTCATTTTTCCCTGACATCCCACTTGTGTGTGTCATCAGTGTGACCATAGCAGGACCCCACTGCAGTGGTTTCTGTCCTCTGCAGGCTGAACATGTGTGCAGATGGAATACAGCCTCTGCCTTATTGTGCTGCTCAAGCTTGGAATTCAGCTTTAAACCTGCAAGCTTAGATGATTTTTTACTTTAAAACCCTCTGACCTTTTAAGCCTGCATACTCAGCTTACAAGTCTTGCATCATGTGTTTACTTTACGGGCTTGTTTCCAAAATAAATGGGGTTTTTTTCTACTTTTTAATGGTTATGGAACTTTTCCTAAATTAAGAATATCATAGTCAGAGACCACTGAGGCTGGAAAGGACCTCTGGAACTCACCTAATCCAAGTGTCAGTGTTGAACTAGACTGGGTTGCTAAGGGCTTTGTGTAGTTGAGTCTTGAAAATGAGCAAAATTCCCCAGCCCCTGCATCAACCTCTCCAGTGCATATTTGTCCCCAGAGTTATTTTTACTCACTTCATGTCTGTTCAGAACTTCCTGTCCTTCAGTTTGGACTGGTGGTTTCTCACTTCCCTTTGGTTGCCCCCAGTAAAGCCCCGTCTCCCACTTCTCTGTAGCCTCACAGGAACAGCAAGGCCCCTGCTGGCCACTGCTGCAATTGAACAAGTCCAGTTCCTTCATCTCTCCACGGAGATCATCCCATGTTCCAGTCCCTTGAGACACTGGCATCCTTCCCTGGACTTGCTCCAATTCATGAACATCTTTCTTGTTTGTGGGAGGAGAACTCGGTGCAGTATTATTGCCATCTGTAAAGTACTGCTAAAAATAATGGTACTAAGAAATCATTTAGCTTGGTAGGTAATACAGCATTGGAGCAAAGAGAGCATTTTAAGGCTTGTGTTTAACTTACAACAAGTTGGTTATGACTGTAGAGAATTCTGGTTTCACGAGGTAAATTTTGTTAAATTGCATTATTAATTTTGTTCTCTGTACTTAACATCTAATCCTTAGAAAAAGAACTGACTAAGCTTTGGACCTCTAGTTAATTTTCTGTTTTGAAAAACAAAGTTATAAATGTCATTCAAACTGTCCAATATCTTTGGAGAATAGGCAATTTTAAAAGACTATCAATTTCATATACTGTGGATGTAGATCAGGGTGCCTGTATAGCTGTACAGATACAATAAATACTTACTTGAAATCAAGTGTCTTCATTGAAATGATAAATTTTATTTTGCAAGAGTTAGTGATACAGCTGAATGTGGTAGGTGAAACAGAATTTGCTTTAAATTTGCTTTAAATCCTTCTTGCCAAGTTCCCTTAGGTTTGATCTCTGTCCTTGTCACAGAGTGCTGATGCTCTTGTCTGGAAGTTTGACCATGGCAGTTGAAGAACGTAGGGATCTGTGTGCTGGATGCACGGCAATCTAGGCAGCAGATGGCAAAATTGTGGGGGCTGGCTTTAATGCAGTGAGCTTAGACTTGTGAAGAAATTAGACATTGCAGCTTGGTTATTGTTCAGTCTGTGAAAGGGCAACGGAAAGAAAGGACCAAATGGATTTTGCAAAGATTCCATGCACTTTTAAGAGCATTTTTAAACTTGTTTCTCCTTTCTGACTGTTCTTGCTTGGTAAAACTCTGCCACAGATGGTGAATAGGAGATGGTTGTTTGCGTTTCTCATGTGGTAGTTTATCTGAGATATCCCCACGTGAGCTCCCCATCCTGGGCTGGTGCAGCTTCAGCCCTTGCTGTCCCCAGCTGCCTCCAGGCACCTCCTGCAGGGTGTTAAATGAGGATCTCAGAGAGGGCTGTGGAGCCAGGATGGGATCCTGTGACAGCTCAGCCCCGAGAGCAGTGACTGCTGACAGAGTGACACAGAAGAAACCCCTTATCCACCAGCAAATGCCAGGCTTTCTTTGGAGACACTCACAGCTAGAAGATAGTAAGCAAAATGATGCTCCTGTCTAAGAAACCTGCAGAAGGAAGTTGCAGTGTGAGAATAAATATTGGAGTACGTGTTCTGTCCTGAATGATTAGGTAGATAACGGAAGATAATGTCTGCTGAAGCATGTGGCCGTTTCTCCAGAGAGATTTTCCTCCAGAGGGATTTGGGACTTTTTCTTCATGTTTTGAGATGGAACAGGGGATGTAGTGATGTCTGCACAGTGACTGTACAATATTATGAGGCATTTGCTGCTTTTTGTGGTCTTGGATTAGTTGATTTCCTAGAAGTGCATTTTTCTTTACTGAGGTAATTTAAAAAATTCCATTAATCAAGATAACCCTCTGTGTCCTCTTCTGCTGTGATTAGAGACGAGTAAACCTTGCACTGCAGATTTGGGTGGACCAGCTTTCGTGTGACAGGGTCTCAGTTCCATCCCTGATGACCCCTTGGTGTGCGGACACTGGAAATTCACTTCAGAGATTTTGAGTTACAGCTGGTCATTCTTTTATAATGGTTGTGTTCATTGTATCCATCACTGCAAGGTTAATTAATTTCTGTGAAGCAATTCAATTTCCTTTATTCAAAGATGGAGCAACACTTGTTAGCTGAGAATATTCCAGTGTAGCCTTCCTACTTCATTACGTGAAGTTTCATTGCTGGCTGAGGCGACCTAGAATTTAAAATGTTTCAGCAAATACTTGTATGGAAGCTGTTGAGATACAATGTCATCCCATTTCGTGTTCCTTATCACAATGTTCTCTTGTTTTCCATTTCTATTTCTTTTTTCTTTTAACTTTTTCTTCGCTTACCTTGAACCTTTTAAAACAAAGAACTGCTTTAGGAAGCTGTTATTTCTGATAAAATCTGTGTGTTTACAAAGGTGGAGAACTCACAATGAATAAGGCTACCAGTTTACACAAATAGACTCATTTTTTCCTCCCTTTTTCCCTTTTATTTTTTCGCTTTTTTTTTTCCTCTACTAGAGGATCAGAGCTTAGCTGAGTGGACTATTCACTTGTGTAATTTGGAATAGCTTTATTGAAAATTCTGCTGAATGCTATTAGGCATTTTAAAATATTGTTGATTTTTCTTACATGTAAGTTTATACAGCCTTAACAGTGGTCTCTAGTAAAGCCTTCTGCAAAGACTATTTTTATAGATTGACACTAATAGCAAGGAGAAGGTGTATTAAAGCCTCGTGTTAATAAGCAAATGAAAATTGAGATGTTCTGTGGAAGCTTTAAAGAAAGAAGGGGACTGTTTCCTAGAGTGAGAGAAAATGATGCAAGTGGGGAGTGAAAAGCAGGTGGTGTTCTTGACTGAAATGATGAGAAAAGTATCTAAACCCGTAACTGCTTTCATGATTTCTACATTTGTTGAGTTTTCAGAATAGTGTTGTAGAGGTTTGAAAATAGCTAAGAAACTTCTTCAGCAACATGATCATCTCACAGTAGGATGAGATGTGCACAGGAGCTTTGCTGATCTCAGATTCTGGCAGAGTTCCCCCGCACAGTGTATTCATCTGTAAACAAGAAATGAAAGGCACATTCCTGATGTTTTTCTCTTGGCTGATCTTGTACCCAGTGGTACAGGTTTTGCTGCTGCCAGCAGGAGTGGAGGTGCCCAACGGGTGTAGAATTCCAGAGTGTTTTAACATAAGGAAGTGAAAAAGAATGAGGAAGGAACTGTCTTAAAATTCTTCACATTGGAGTTGCTTGGGTGCAAGAGAAACACAAGTCCTTTGATGTTACATTTCTCCAACTTGATAGCACAGTTACTTATTTAAAATCAAAATCCTCGAGTCTGATACGGAAGCACCATGCCCAGGAGCTCCCAGAGACAGCTGATGGATTAGCGTGGGTGTGAAGGAAAAGGCTTGTGGATATGGACCGTATTCAAATCCATAACTGAAACTCTAGGCATAAATAAGGTTTTTGCGAAAATGAAAAGATAAAGGAGCCTGACAAGAGAACAGAACACTGGAAAATGCTGGTGAATAATTAGATGAACTAATGAGCAAGTGTTGGTGAAAGCAAAACAGAGGGGCAATGGCTGGAGCACACCTTGTGCTCCTACCAGCTTGATGTCTTGGCTCTGTTGCCAGTAAGGTTAAAAATCCCATTACATTAATTAAAGACAGCATTTTACCTAGGATTAGAATAAAAAAGGTGCATCACCAGTGGACAATTAAATAAATCAAGTTGTCATTCCTTATATGGGCATTTAGATCTGTCTCACTTCTACAAATGTGGATCAGTTTGATCAAGGACTTAATCAAAAATTATTTAGACAATTACTCCCTGTTTCAAAAGTATTCTCTAGTGATAGAAGACTATTATACAGAATCGTTAAAGCATGCTTAATGGCATTGTCTTAATTATACAATGATAAATTATTCTACCTTTCTTCATTAATAGCATTTAGCAGTAGATAATACTATTGTTTATTCTTTCTAGGCAGTAAAAGAGTAACAGTGTTCTTTAGGCAATTAGTTCTAGCAAACTTAGTCTTTTGAAGTGACCAGTTTGTATTTGATCTTTAAATCGTTATTGTGAACTTGTTCAGCTATACTAATTTCAAGTAATTATATTAATTGAGACCTTGGCTTGTTGTGTTGTTTTATGATGGCTTGACTTTTTTTTTTTTTTTTATCTGACTGCACAGACTGATGGAAGTATGTAGATAACAATTATACTGAGAGCAGGAAGCTGAGCACTGGAACTCAGGGTTTCAAGTGTGCAGCAAACTCAGTGTGACCTCAGGTGGGACTCATCCTTATGGTGTTTAACTTTTGCTGTAGAATAAGAATAGTACAGATTTAGCTCTCATGGCTGTTCAAAAGCCTAATAAATATCTGTAAGCAGCTTTGAGTTAGTATTGGAAATATGTCATCCCTGGGTAAAATCTCTTTTTTTTTTTTTCTTTTTCTGGAATGAGGGGATTGTTAGGGCCTCATCCAGAAAAGAAGGAAGAACACTCTCCAATAGGAAAAACTTAAAAAGTTTGCATGGTTTTGCCGCTGTGTATCTGGGAAGAAAAGATGTCATTTCAGCCTCCTTCGTGTAACTAGCAGTGTTCTGCTTAGTACCCCTGTGGGGGATTTTTAAGCCTTTCCCTGAAAAATGAGCTTTTCTAAAGCATGGCCACCTCTGAGTCACTGTGACACAATCCTCCTAATGGCTGCTGTAGCTTTTAGGATGGGAATCAACATGATAATTGATGATCAGTTACTGAATTGTGTACTATCCAAACAATATTTTAGTGAAGGTAAAATAATTTTCAAGAAAAAAATCAACTAAATATACTCTGTGGGCTATTGAGGCACTAAGTGAATTTTGTTTGTGAAGTTCGCCCTTTCTCATACTCTCGGAGAGGGAAAAGCATTTGGTTTGTAGCAGCTGAACACAAAAACTTGGGTGGTTCATGTGTCCCACACTCTGCCTCAGACCTGGGACACTGCAGATGCTTTGCTGATAGTGAAATTTTACTGGTATGGTTTCCAAATCTGTGGTGGTCCCCAGCTTGTGAGCTGCATAAACCAGAAGCCACATTTAAGAACATTTATGACTTTGTACCTGAATTTTTCTAGCTGCTTTTTCAGCTGGCCTCTGAGAAAGAAACTCTACATTTGGCCTTGGTGTCAGCTGTGATTCTGACAGGCAAGAGGCTGGGCTCACACCTACCAACCTTCTCTGCCCAATGGAAAGGGGAGTAAATTCAGTGAGGAATAAGGGGTTAATCCTGAGCAGTCAGTGAATGATGGGAGGCTGTTAGAAAACTGTCTTCTAGCTCCTGAGCTTTTCATCACTTCTTGATGGCGTGTTATTTTCCTAATGGAATGCTATTTTCATAATAGATTTAAACAGTTCTGGGTTTTATAAGAAGTTCCTGGAGTACAGAAATCTCCAAAGATAGTCTAGAAATAAAACCATGTATATTTAAATAGATAAAAATACATATATGAGATAAATATTTGGCTCAGTTCTTGATTTTGTTGTTGTGCATACCATTTTCACTGCCCTTAGCCTGAAATACTTCCTAGAGCTTTTATTTATTACAAGGAAAAAATAAAACAGGTTTTGTCTGCAGTAAAGCAGAACACAGAACGCCTTTTAGCATTGTATGTCTTGTATTACTTAACTGGAATCATTCATCACAACTGTTCTGAAATAGCTATTCAGCATGTCATACTAAATACATCCAATTTTCTACTTAATATAGAGTGGCTCACTAAAATGAAAATTCAGTTTTTGGACAGGAAAAAAAAAAAAAGAAAAATCAGAAGAACAATTTATCAATGAAAAATGAGGCTACACCAAACAGACTGTCCAAATATACTTTTATTTTTGGTGCAAATCAAAACCAGCATACTTGTCATCGACATTTCATCTAACAAAGTGCACATACCATGGTGTACTTAGTGGTACTATTTAGTTTAAAATTGTACTTTATGTATTGCCTCTTTTTTTTTTAACGGGCAGAGGTGATCCAGAAGTAGAGATGTACTTTTTCGCTAATATTAAAATCAGAAATAAATACAGCAGTTAAATAACCATTTTAATTTTTTGCCTGAAAATTTGTACTGCACCAAAGCTGAATTGTTGCATTTTCTCATTTCAAAAATAGCCTTTGCATAAAATAATGAAGAGCATTTGAATCCCTGAATCACAAGCTCATTTCCAATTGCTGCTCCTGAAAAGGAGTCCAAGCTTTTTAAGAGACTTTTTTTTTTTTTTTTAATGAACAGACTGGTACACGGTATGCTACTTCTTTAAATGAAAAAAAAAAAAAAAACCACCCAAAAAAACGAAGAAAAGAAAAAAGTCTGTTTCCAACACTGTCTGCACTATTGTAATGTTTTGATTTAGTAGTGACAGGTGATTTAGGGGCACAATGCAAATGTGAGGTGCTTTGTTTCCCTTGAACTTCGAAGTGATTCCCGGGCTCTTTGTGGTGTGAGTGGCAGTTCTAATGGCCTTGTACACTGTAATCATGTCAGGATAGTTAGAAAATGCAGGAAACAAGCCCATAACTTAAGTTAGGTAAATGTATGAATCAACGTTAAATTTACAGAGAGTTTTAGCATAAGCTTTGCTAAGCCATTAAAATTCATGTTGAGCGGTCCCTCCATGCCTCCTATTAACTTGGCTGTGCTCACACAAAAAGGAATGGTCAATTTTTTTAAACCCCCTAAACAAAAACCTGTTTTTCATTTCTCTTCATCTCAGCTTTTTTTCCTCTTTTCCTCTCTCTGCTTTTTTCCCCACTTGTCTCTCTTTTCCCTCTAGGACGTGCAGTGTTTTAATGTCCTTGCACTGCCCACAGTTACACTTAGGCTCTCATCGGCACTGCTGTAGTCGTGTTCAGGTAAACAGCTGCTTCACAGAACCACAGTAAATGTTACAGTGGTGAGTAGTGAGTCAGAAGTGTATTGCACACGTGTGCCTTGGGGCATATGGGATCTGTGCACATCAGCAGCAAATACACGAGCTGTTTATTGCTTTAGATTGACTACTATGGTAGGTTCAGATCAGCTGAGACTGAATTCCTGTGAAACTTAACCAGCCCTTTAGCAGGCCATTATAAATAATAAATATTTTCTGAATAAACACCTTTCTCAGCAAGTTAGACAGAACTCCTGTGTTTCTGAAATAATTAAACCAAAACTAGATGAGAAAAACAGTTGAAGTCACTTGTTAGTAGTTGTACTGCTCTGGAGTGTAAGTGGGTCAGAATGAGCAGTATTAGTTAAATCCTTTGAAACAAAAGAAATTGTTAAATCAGTTATGATTTAGGTCAATTACTCAAAATAAACCGTTCACAGAACGCCCTTGGGACAGGCAAGTCAAAGAGTATCAGGAGTTCTGAACTCAAATTGCATCTCACCATTAACCTCTAAGCAAAGCTATCACACCTTACCTTTCCAGGAATACATTACATAAAGATTTCACTGTCTAACAGGGAAGGTGTTTAGCACTGAATTGAATCAGTGTTTCATCTATTTAAGATAAGCATGAAAAAAATGTGAAACAGATTTTCTACGAGTGTTTCACAGCTTAATTGTGTTTTAAGCCATGTATGGTGATGCTGTTGTGTAAGTTTCAAGAATGGTTTGAGCATGATGCTCTGGAACTGGTTTTTGCCTGGCTGCTTTGGGAAATCCCCAAAGCACAGGTGAGGAGGAGAGAAGAATCTCTGAGAATATTTCATTGTGTTTAGGTAGATGTATTTAGTTTCAGATGCTTGGCATTTGTCCTCAAGTAATGGAAAAATAAGGAAAACAAAAATTAAAACTACTCTAATAAATATGAACATGACATTGAACAACAATTCCAGTAAAAATGTTAGCATTTTATCTATAGCATTTTAAGGACCTACTAAAATTAGTAGAGTTCAAGAAATTTTTAATAGTCTGGTATTATAAAAATCAAGTTACTCACCACATTATTCTGATGTCTGATTCTTGTAACAAGGTTTTCCTTATGAAAGATCAAAGTAAAGATCTTGGGACATTTCTACATTTATTTTCTTGTGTTATCTAGATGGAGTTACTGTAGTGCAGACGTTGTGCCTCACGTTCTGCACATGCAGATGACTGAGGAATATTTCCACACATGATCAGCAGTGGAATACTGTCTTAGCATTTCCTTTTATTTTGGTATTTGTAGGGGAATTGCACAAAACTCTACAAAAGAATGGTTATTGAGGGAACAATTTCAAACACTCTTGTCTGTCTGAGAAGATGCTTTAATAAGCTAATGTCCTGGAAATACTCAGAAGTTTTATCTCAGTCACAGCAAATCCTTCTTTTAACTACAGTAACAAGGAATTAAATGTTCTTTCAGGAACAATAGAAATCAGGCCAGACAGCTTTAAGTTTAGCAGTCATAAAAACAAAAAGCTGTTTGTTTGTCTGAACTGACAGACAATATAGAATTCATATGGAGTAACAGGCTTTTGTGCTGAATAGCAGCATGAGGACTCCAAGAGAGTTATTGGCAGGTTTTGCTCAATGCTGTAGTGGATTTATCTGTTTCTGTGTTTATAACTGTGATATACTGATATCTGAATTTGATGAGAGAGTATTAAATGGGATCAAAGAACCCGGCATTGTTAATCTAAATGATCGTATGTCTCCTGAAACTTCAAGAAACTGTTTGTGCCACTAGTGTTAATATGCTTTGGGTTAACGTGCTTTCCAGTTTAATAAATATTACAGGACCAAAGAATTGAAGTAAAAAAATCAGATATAAAGGAATCAGCTTAGCCACTATACGTTCAGAGAGATGAGAAACAGGGATGTGTGTTGAATATTTCTTTCTCTTTAATCTGAAGTTATAAAACGAACCTTGACAGTTTGAAGTGCCAAATGTCTCTGCTTTTGTTTTGGCTTTTCTGTATGTGTTGTTTTGTGACTTTTTTCCCCCTCTGAAATGTTAAAAATAAACGAAAAAGAAGAAAAAAGTAAGCATGTTTACAGTTCTTATTCCTCACAGAATGCAGAGTACCTGTGGGTGGCTTAAAGCAGCTGTTTCTCGTGGTTACCTAACTTTCGTCTTTAACATACAGAAAGAAAAAAAAAAAACCAACAAAAAACCGAAAACCACAACAAGGCTAAATGTCAAATCTAAATGAAGCCAAGAAACCTTTTCTCTAGGTCACCAGCTCCTCTGGCCAAGTACATTTATTCTCTCTTAGGGCCATAATCTGTTTCAAAAAGCATTGATTTAGCCAATACTTATGCCAGTGCTGTGACCTCTTCTCCTGCAGGTGCAAACAAGTACCACAATGAAAGGCTTGGCTGCATTCTGCATGTTTTATCATCTTTTGCTTCAGTTTGTTCCTTTGGTGGCACAGATGGCACAAGGAATCACTGCTGAAATGCTTTGGTGGTTTAAGCAAAGCTTCTGGCCTGGGCACGTTCTGTTGAGTGGGCTTGGGGAGAGGGAACCTGGACTGAGAGGGGACAGGGCAAGGAAAAGGTCTACAACTGTCCCAGCTAAATTCACCCAAACCGTTTGTTCACCTCCTTAGCCATCTATAGAAAAACAAGATGTTTTGTTCCCATTTTTGCTTGTTAGCAAATCTGAGTATTTTTCTATGTGGGAAGATTTAATTTCCAGCTAAAAATTTTGTCATGAGGATTTCTCAGGACTAGCACAGACCTGGGTATAGTACGCCATGAGAGAAAGACATACATACTAATACCAACTGAAAATAATTAGTACCCCAGTGGTTACTGTTTGTAACTGGGTGTTTGTGCTTACTGTATTTCTTCCTTTCTATAGTATCTTTCATTTTGCAGTTTATGCATGCTAACGATGCATATATTAACATCTGTGTGCCACAGGAAGGGTGTCCTAATTAAGCACACTGTAAGAAACTCTTTCTGGTCCAGTGAACAAGAAGAGATTTAGACAGTTTTCAAGAGCTCCAAGTGCTGAGTTGGATAAACTGGCCATCTTGAGGGGTTGTGAAGAAGCTCTTTCAGTCACGTTCTGGGGTGCACAAGAGCAGCCAATCACCAGAGTGTGCTGAAACATTCACAGCCACACGGGAATGTCGGGGTTGGGTTGGACCTCTGGAGAAACCTGGTCCACCTTCAGAGCAGGGCCTTGGATTATGTTAACCTTGCTGCTCCTTGTGAACACGTTGTTAAAGGATAACATACAGATTTGTAATGCATTAATGCTGGATAGGAATAATCTCCTCTATGGAACACTCTTGCATGCTTCAGTCTTAATTTCAAGCCCTCCTGCAGGAAGAATGGAAATAATTGAAGCTGGTTTGAGTCTACTTTCCTTCTGTTGCATAACAGAAACAAATATCATTCTGTCAGTTCTGTGTTGTTACCAGAGTTCATTCAGAAATCAAAAGATGACAGTGTTTTTGTTTTATCATTATTTTTTAAACTCTTTGATGATACAATAATTTAGATAGAATGCAATTATCTTACTGCATTCAGTTTTTTTCTCCCCACTGATTCAGGTCAATTATTTCAATTTCTAGAGGATGCATCATGTGGGTCTTCCCTTTCTTCTCAATCTGTGCCGCATTGTTCTTCAAGGACAAGTCAGGGAAAGTAGAATAAAACACAGTGAAGTGGCAGCATTACTTACATTTGTTATCTTTTCATGGTTTTAGGTGACAGTGACTGACCCCAAATAGAAGAGTGGCTTCTCTGGAGCCGCTGTTCCTGGCTCAGAAGAATGGACATAAAGGACAGGCGGCACCGCTCTCTGACCAGGGGCCGCTGTGGGAAGGAGTGTCGCTACACGAGCTCCTCGCTGGACAGCGAGGACTGCAGGGTGCCCACCCAGAAATCCTACAGCTCCAGTGAGACACTGAAGGCGTATGATCACGACACCAGGATGCACTATGGAAATCGAGTGTCTGACCTGGTGCACAGGGAGTCAGATGAGTTTCCAAGACAAGGTAGGTTTAAAGTCAGAACTGGTTTCTTCTATGGTAATCCTCGGCAGACAGTCTCTGTTCCTTGTTAAAGCATCTCAGTGTTACAAGGAGTTTTAATGAAACAACTGTAGGAGAATGGATATTATCTTACCATTATTTCCACTGCTTTGTGCTAAATTAGAAAGTTCTTTCTTTTCTCAGAGTTCTGGTACTTTTGAAATTCTCAATTTGTAAATGAGGCAAACTGAGAATCACTGATCAAAACATCCAATAGACACAAATGCCATGACCCTTAACCAGAGTGTGTCTTCTGCACAGATCTTGGGGTTAGCCAATGTGTTAACTTGGTATCCTGTTTCCCAGGTTATTTTTGGGAATGATAATGGCATTTTCACCTAAATGTGATTCTCTTTAACACAGTATCTGTACTGAAAAGACAACTAAAACACTGTTATGGTAAAAACCCCCTATAGCCAACATACATTCATTATTCAGCACGTGCCTTGGAATTCTTTTCCTGTTCTTAAATGCTGTGTAATTGAACTGTGGGAATGGGAGTGCTGGTTCCTTTTACTTCATTTTGTCACTGCTTACCCATATTGTTTACCCTTGACCTCATAAAAACGGAAAGGAGGAAACCCTTGTGATTTCTGTTGTAATTGGCTGTAATATGTTATTGCATCATTGAGGCCTAGAACTAATATTTGCAATAACCTGCCTGTGTGAACTTGTGAGCAAGGAGAATGAATCTCTTTTTTTATAAAATGGTTCTTGCTAGGTCCAATGGATTAATGAATTAAAAATGTTAGTGTTTTTAGTTGAAAAACCTGTAAATGTGCACTATACACACATAGGTTTATTCTCATTCAGGTATGTGCTTGTCTCAGTAAATTGTAAGCCTCTGTGCTGAAACCATTAGTGAGCATTGCTTCATAGGAACTGTGTTTAATCATCTGGTTTACTTGTCCAAATAGCCAGATTAAATTGGCATTCAATCAACAATTAGATCCGGTGTTTGAATTAAAAGCCTTGGTTTAGTGTCAGTTGAAGAATCAGACATGGTTCATACCAGGTAAGATACAGGCATGCTTGGGGGATAAATGTAGAGGTTTTGTGCCCCTCTCAATGGAAGGTAAATCATCTGGTACATAATTTAAGTGCAGAAACTCTACTGGTTTGTATATGTGCTTGTTAACAGCATGTGATAGTTCTCTGCTACACATTTCTAATGTTGTGACTCAGGGAATGGGAAGTTATCACACTTGTGGATTCAGTGGAAGGTCATTCCTTACACCTGATGTCATGTCACACATCTTGTTTAAAATATTCTGACAGCAGTCAGTGTCTGTCTAATAATTAGTGTCAATAATTAACCCCTTGTCTAACCCCTTGTTTCTCTGACATTTGTGTGCAGACATGTGGGAGTGTTTGCATTGTGCTTGGTCTGTCAAGCACTCAGTTCTGTTTTCTGGGATAATTTCTGTTCTTGGAGGATCTTTCTTTGCTTAGAGGTGTTTACCTAAGATAAAGCATCAAAGTGCACCTCGAACATCTGAGCTACTGGAGCCATTTTCACTGCAGTTTGTTCTACTTTACTGTACAGGAGTCATCTAAATATTACTTTTCCCTATCAGGATGATTGATGCTTCAGCTCAAGTGCCTCATTTTAGTTTGCAGGTCATTATTCAGCATTTCATAATGGTCTTTTTCTCTTGATTACTGATTTGACAACTGTTCATCCTCCCCCTGCTCTTAATGTGTTCTTATGCGCCCTCTTTATGAAGGGGAATGCAAATTGTTGGTAACTGGGTTGAAACACTCAGATTTTTTTTACGGTTATTTTTTGCCCTACTAGTCTGTGGTGTTGTGTCTAAATAAATAGTGTTTATTTTAGAGAACCGACGTAATTTTTTTTTGTTAGATAATGAGCAGCAACTCCTTATTTTCCTGTTTTTAAGTTAAGTTTAGAAAGCAATTTTTTTAGAAAATAAGTTGGTACGATGATTCTTTGCATTTGAAAGCTGAGTATCTTTCCGATTGAACAGTTTTACTGACATGAAATTTGAGATAATGTGACAAGTAGATCTAGATTAAGATTTGGTAGCTGTTCTCACTTTCTATATTAACATTAGATGGATCAAAATGTGATTCATATAGTAGGAATGTTCATTACATCTCATGCATGCAGTTTCCAGCTGCAGACATCTAGGAATTTATGCATTTAAATTTATTCTAACTTTGAGTGGGTGTTAGGATGGGATTAAATTCTGTAGGAAATAAACATGCTTAAAATAAATGGTGTTGAGAGGCTTTTTGTTCTTCTATTATAAAAAAGCTTGACTATTTTTTAAGGAATTGCAGATATTTTCCTCAGTATTTTGTCTCTTCTATTAGAAAAGCTAAATACTTTTCACTTACTGCAAAGTATTTGGTTTTACCATGGCTCTGCAAACGCTCACACAGCTGTTTTGAGCTGCTCCTAATGGCACATTACTGGGTTTGGAAATCTGTTAAGACAAAGTTGCACTCATTCTTTTTTTGTTTGTCATGCTTTGTCAGTGAAATACTAATAAAAAAAACTGTGTTCAGAGCTCAGAAGTCTGAAACAGTTCTTGCTGGGTTGCTTTCATATTTTCCTGAGAGGGATGAAGGTTGTTCAGACTTAAAATAAGGTTTTATCTGTTCACAGTGACTGATAGGCTGCTACTTAGAGGCCACAGCCACTCTTACAGGTGTTTGGGCTGACCAGACTTTCTTTCACTGCTCATATTCCCAATAACACCAACATGAGATCTTTGATCATCTTGTCATCAAACCTGAGTCATCCTCAGCTCTTCAGTTAAAATTAATGTATCCCTTCCAAATTCAACTGAGTTTTGGAAATTACAGTTTTAATACTTCGTTCCAGAACCTGTGACCTTTTGAAAATGAAATGTTTTGATACATAGATTTGGATTAAAGACATTAAATAAAACTTTTTCTTGTATTCTGTCTGGAGTGAGAGCACATTCTTAGTTTTGCTCTGTCATGCAAGGTTTTTGAGTGGCATTCTGCAATCTGTTGATTTTCATTCTGTCTGTATGGTTACATAATCCAAGGAAATTGGAGGTAGAGGCAGGTGACAGAAGCTTAAGGAGGAAGCCCCTAACATGGAATCAGATGTAGGGCAGCTTGTGGGGGAAAAGGCCTCAAGACAACTTCCCTGTTATAGCCAGGACACACATGAAACCTGCTCTTCTCTTGAATAAAGGCTTCCTTTGGTTTTAATGGTGACCTAAGAGAAACTCCATCCCCATGTAAAATATTTATTAAGGTGAGTCAGCTGCCTTCTATTCCTCCTGTCTGGAAAGCACAGTCTTATTGAGAAATAAAAAAATACAATTTGTGTACCTTATTTAATAAAGATGCTGAATAAAACCTCGCTTCCTTACCCTCCACCTCCCCAAGACATAAGAGATGATAAGGTTCTTATTGTTAAGTGATTTAAAAACATGAAAGCACTTTTCATCTGTGCTCTCATCTGTGTTGAAGTTGTTAATAATGGAGCAATGTAGCAGCATTACTAGACTAGCAAATAAATAAAAGTACAAACCTTTACAGTAGCCTTCTGTAAGTATGCTTTTAGGAAAGGAAAAGGTAAGAAAGTTGAACCCAAACCTAGCATTCCTCCTCTGATTTATACTCTAATATCAGTCAAGTGCCCTTTTGAGCAGTAATAAGAAGATGATCTGATAAACAGGAATGAAACCAAAACTTTGTGTATATTAGATCTGAGTCACAGTAAAAACCAGAAAGAAGTCTCTTTAGAAGTGGATTTTCAGGGAAACATCCTGGGATTTACTTTCAGTCTTTGGGGTACTTCTGTTTAAATATGCATAAATTGTTTTCTCTTGGTATTTTGTGGATTTTGTTATTCTTTTGGGTTTGGTTTGTAATGTTTGGGGGTTTGTGTTGTTTTGATTCTTTATTTTCCTTTTGAGCAGCAAGCTCTCTGGTTTGCAAATGGTAGTTTAAATCAGTTGTGATAATCTCTTCCTTCTCACTTCCCTTTCATTCCGCTTCCATCCTATTTTTTTGGCATTTTAGCACTTTATATCCATCCATTGTGGCTTTGCTGGGTGTGGTTGGGTGCTCAGACCATCTGGACTGACCCTTGAGAGTCAGAGTGTCTGACATAGACTTGCTGGACAAAGGTTCCTCTTCATCTCTTCTCACCTGCTGGACCAGTTAGGAAGCTGTGATGCTGGCAGAGGACTTCAGTAATAATTAATAGCAACAGTGCTGGCAAACACAGCACTATTCTAATATTAATATGTATTTGTAGAATAAACAACAGCTAGACATAATGTGTGAATTCTCTGTACACACAGTTTCTCTCAGGGAATAACTTTTTATTCTTGGCAGTTTCTCTCAACTGATCATTATTAAAAATCAGCATTTGTTTACAGTTTAAATTAGAGACTCAATGCAGGGATTTCTGATGCAAATATATAAATATATATAGACTTATGCTCCTTTTTTTCCTTTTTTGCTCCTTTATTTAGCTTTCAAAAAGAACTTCTGTTTTTACCGCTTCTCTACTGGACTCCTCATTAGTTGATGATTACGTTAAACTAGGTTCTATTTTTTTAACCATTTGCAAAGTTACATGCACATTATGTAAACTACATACAAAAGGATAACTTCTAAAAAGTAGACATTAGCAACATGTAGTAAGCACACACTGAATAAAAGAAAATTTAAAAAAACCTCAGGTCTACTCTAAAATAGGCTTAGAAGCCATTTTCATGCAAATACCTTTTCAGAAGAACTTCAAAATTAATACAAATTATGCTTTCTATACTTCTTCTATCAAGCAAAAAGATCTTGTGCTTCAACTAAAGTCCTGTTTACTCATTTTGTAGTGCTAGGGCCTGACTGAGTATTGAACAAAACCTTTTTTTGTGTGTATTTTTTTCCCCTCATCCCTTTACTCTGCTATGTAATAGAATTCTAAGACTTTGGATACTGAAAATGATAATTTTTGATCCTATAAACCCTTCTCCATTTTCTCATACACACATGTGCACACACTCTTCTTAGAAGTTTGTAGTATTTGCACACATCTGTGGATGCTCTTTCTCATATTAAAATCTACTGTAAAGGGAAATAATGTACTCCATGGAGATGACATAATAATTTTATTTTAAAAAAAGATATTTAAAATGTAAATAGTTATTGATTAATTCTAATAATGAAAATGGCTAACACTGAGCAAATGGTGTAAATTTTTTCCACCGTCTATGTCTTCTTTTCTTCAAAAGGATCTACAGTTCAACTGATATTTTTTTAGCATCTGGTTTTCAGAAAGAAGTGTTTGGAAGGGAGGCTGATTAGTCGTGAGTGTTCTCAAACTGGAAGATACTTAGATGCTTTTCTAATACATCTATTAACATTGAAATGTCACATTTAAAAAGCTTTTACATTTGATCTGGATTTGAATTGGGCATCTCTGTCCTGGCATCCAAGGCATGTTCCAGAAAATGATTCTTTATATGTAGTCCTAATTTGCATTACTGAATATCATTTTGCTTCTGTGGATTTCGGAACCCCTCTAAAGCTTGGTTTTTAGGAGAGAGACATTAGGCCATTTTCCTTCTCCTCCTCTTTTCTCATAATACAGGAAGAATGAACTATTTAAATAAAACCGAGTTCAGCAACTATTTAACTGATAACAGCATTTATTTTGGATTTTTGGATTTGTACATTGTTGAACTCTCCAATGCCACATGTTTTTAAGGTCTGCATCTTCAGAAAATATAAGGAAAGGATTAGATATTTGTATTTTAGTGGAGTGTGGGGAAGATAGGTTAAGCACCAGAGGGTATTCACTGCTCCAATGCACAAGTCAGTTTTCAGCTCAGATGCATTGGGGACAGGTTTTAGGTATGTTTTTGTTTACTCTGTAATTGTCTTTTGTGCCTTGTATTTCCCCCACATTCTTTTGAAATGTCTTACTACTGGGGACTAAATTCTAGACTCAGTGGACAGCTGGTTGATCTGTGGTGATGATTGCTGTGTTTATATTTGCTCTGTCCTCCCTGTTTTTTCTCCTAATACCTTCAATGGATTATGTGATTTTTAAAAGCTTTTAAAATATTATGGCTGGACCCAAATGGACACACTTCACACAGTAAGAAAAACATATGGAAACTTTCAAACAAACAAAAAGACAAAGCTCATTGTCTTCCTTTGAGAACCACGGGGGTTTTGGAGTTGAGTCAAAGTGCTGATGACCAACTCATTTAAAGCCTATAAATCAGTAGAGAAACAAAATGATAAGGAAGTATAATTGGGTAAGCAGGGCCCAGCATTTGTTCTTTTTGTTTTATATCACTTGTCTCTGGATTCAGAGGATCTACCAGTTTTGGTCTGCTATTGAGTTGCTCATTAACTTTCATCAGATTATTTCTACATTGATCCCAGTAATCTGTCCTTGAATTAAGCATATTCTGAAGTTCTGGAAACATCAATAGACAGAAAATCTATGATTTCCTCCGATTGGCAGTGACTGTGGGAATTCAGCCTCCGAGTTAAAAGCAGATGCCAGCTTCTCTCTTGGTTTTGGAAACTGGTTTCGGTTCCTAGCCATTAGGTCTGGTGATGCCCTTTTCTGTGTTCCTGAAACACCCATGATACCCAGTGCTTTTCTGTACAGATTTAATTAGATGCTGCAGTTAAGTCTGTTCTGTGAACTGTCAATCTAAGTAGAGCTCTTCAAGCATCTGCCTGTATAATATCATCTTCTGTCATGAATTTTGGCTTGGTGGTGGTTTCTAAACCCTTTTCTACCTTTTAGTTTGTCTCTAATGGAAGTCAAATATGCCACAGCAATGACCTATATGCCCCAGTGATGTGGATAAAGACAGGTTAAAGAGACAGTGACTTGTATAAACACTATTTCATGTTTGTACATCCAACTTCAAATTAGCTTTTGCTGGTAGCAGTCAGTTCCTGTTGAGGTGCTGATCCTTTAAGGTTCTGAAACGGTTTCAGAGTCTAGATAGCTGATTAGACAAAATAGCATGCAGATATCTTTATATATTGCCTTTTTTTTTTTTCCATATGAGTGCTTAGCTGGAAGTGACTTACAGTGAATGCAAAAGTACATGTCTGTGAATGTAGACCATATTGGAAACAGAGATTTACTGTCCCGAAGTGTAATGCTTACTCAGCCATCTGATGAGATTTGAGCACTAAACAGTTTGAGAGGGATGCATAAAGCTGTTTTATTACAAGATGCTGTTATGAATTGTAGCAGCTTTCCTTATGCTATGCTGCTGTTGCCAAACAAGTTGCATGAATGTAAGCAGTTTTATTTGTAATTACTTGCTTACATTTCCTTAGAATAGTTGGGTTATAGCTGCTCCTCCACTGGTGGCAATCCCTACATCCTGTTTAATTCAGAATGAAAAGATACCTTTTTAAAACTGTTTGAGAAAAGCCTCTTAGAGGAATGCTGCTGCTAATGTGTGAGATGGAGTGGGGCTCAGATGTTTGTATGTGTGATAGAACCTTGTTAAAAAGGATGCAGAAAGCTCAAAAAACCAGTTGTCTGTTTCTTCAAAATGCAGTGAAAAGCAGAGATTTCATTTTAGCTGAATTTAAGTCAGTCCAGAAAATAAAGAAATAAATCACTTTCCTAAAGAAGTGTTATGGAAAATACAGTAGTTAAGTTTTCTAAACTTTGGTCAAAACCTGGATGTTAAAACTGAATTTAACACTTGAAACTGTTCTTGACAGGGCAATGAAGGCAGTTCCTCTTGTCTTGGCTTATGTGAGCTACAGTTGCTTTTAATGCTGCTGCTGAACTCTGTTTTCCTTCTGACAGTCAAGTGTGTTCCTTATGACAATCAGTACTTTAACAAAGATACTTGTTTGAAGTAGATTGCAAGAGAAGAACAGTTTGATCATCAATGCTGAAATGTCTCTTCAGTCTGGTTTGTCCAGTGTAATGCTGAATGTCAAGTCTGGGTCTTCTGTTGATTGCTGTGAAAGATTCTTCCTCACCTTAAAAAAAAACTTGCTTGGAAGATCTTACCAATATCTACCTGTTTTATTCTTAGCATTGCTCCTTCTATCCAACTTCTGAGCCCAGGTACGCCTTGCCAATCCTAGTATTGTTAGACATCTTTTAGCTGCCTATCCATCACTTTCATATTCCTTCTTTCCTTATCACCTCATTTATCCACTCTTAAGTTTGGAGTCTTGCTAGTTGCTGTTTGCCGGGTTTCTTCTCTTGGCACGTTATTCCAATGTATTCGTATGTCACCTAAACCTCATGGAAGTTTTCCTGTACAATGGGTTGACACTGAGCACTGCAGATGAGGGGTTTTGGTTTGGCAGCTTCACCAGCACTTTTAGAATATAAAGAAATGTCTAACGTTAAGGCAGTTTGGACAGCTGGCTAACATCAACTGTATTTTTTCCACTATTCCATGTGAAAACCAAAAAATAGCAGGTGGTCAGTTTTTACCTAGAAGTGAGCAAGTTGTCTGCTGTCTGTGGAAACAGGTTGAAATTTTGATTATGAAACTGATATTCATAATCCTATTCGATTATACGAAATGGTAAAGACTCAGTTGCAGGATGACTCAGTTCAGTATAACTTTGTCTTCTCAAATACATTAATCAACTCAATTTTTTTTAAATATTGAAGTAAAAATTATCAGTATTTTAGGTTTTGCTACTTAGGCCAGAAGCAACGTTATTCAGATAATTAAAAAAAAAAAAAAAAGACCATCATGTAGGACAAATTGCATAAATGGTATTTCTTCAAGCAAATGGCCACACTGTGGTAGCTGGTCTAGAACTGTATACTCACTTTTTTAAATTACTGCCAGTAGAGTACTGTGTTTTAAGGATGGCACTTTAAGATGGCATATTAAATATTATAAATATAATATTAATATTTCACATGATGTAGTTAGAGTACTAAAAAAACTTTTTATAAATGGTAGTCAATTTGATTTCATAGCAATATCTGATTTTCTTTTGAAGTTTTTCTGTCCCTAAGATGGGCATTTGAATGATATTGAAGAAAAGCTAAAATACTACTTAGTCTCTGTGGGGAAAGTATTACCTTTCACTAAAATTATTCACAATGTGCTAAAACTTTACTACACAAAAAGTGATTATGTGGACTTCATTCTTGCTTAGCTAATCTTACCAAAGAGAGAGGTGGAAAGAGTAGTATTAGTCACATAGTTTTTCTTTTTGGGGGGTTGGGTTTTAATTTCCAGCGTGCCTGCTAAACTTGCTGCAAATATATTTTGACACTAATATTAACGTCATTACAGCAAATAAAATTTTGTGTATGACTAGGCAACTAAAGTGTGTGTGCTCCTATTAAGTTCATTTTCAAATTCTTACAAAAATAAAACTCATAAGGCATTATTACCAGTATGTGCTTCAAGCACTGAATTTATAAAGTAGATGGTTAATAATATGAGGAATGATATATCACGGCTGTAATGCCATGTCTTCCAAAGTTAATGAATACTTACAATTTTCATAATGAAAAATTAAAATAAGGTTAAAGTGGTTTATAAGACTGCCTACAGATCCAGCAGAAGTCTAATTAGAAGAAAGAACATTAAATTTGAGGGACTTGGAAATATATATTACCTAGTATTATATATGGACTAAAATCCTGTACTTGTATTTAGGATTGTTCAAATGTGGACAATTCAACCAGAACACAGCAGAGAAAAATGAAATGTTATTTGCTCCCTGAAATCACTGTGTACACAACAGATTGTGGGTTTAGATGTCTTCAGCACTTCAGTTATGTGAGTCTCTCTTGTTGACTCAGTGCAACAATCTCTCATCTGTGTTTGCCCATTTCTTTACCATTTCTGAAGTAAAATGAACCTTTGTGCTTGTTTTTCCTATTAACAAAGCATAATGAAGCTATTGTTACTGTGCTGAGGCGGTTCTGGGGCAGCTGCCACAGAGCAAGGCAAATGAGGTGCTGGTTTGAGGTCTGCTTGAAAGAGGCCCCTGCCCACAGCTGCTTGGTTTTGGGAGACGGTACCGCACAGGTGAGGCTCAGCTGTGTTTTTAGAATTCACCCTCAAAGAAAACCTTCAACTTGCATGGTGATGTTTGGCTTCAGAGCACAAGAAGCTGCTGCTATGTGTTCCATTTGCTGTGTCGGGGCAGGGGTGGGAAGTGTGAGGCACTGCTGGAAGAGAGGAAGCTGCCTTCTCTTCCCACAGGTGTTTGCCCAGGCGGGAGCTGGGGAGGCTGACAGCACAGAAACTGAGATGGGTGTTGTGATACTGCACTTCCCTGAGCTTGTTTTCCATTCTGTGTAATACAGAATGACTGTAATTGAGAGTGTATTTGGAATATCCTTCCTTTGTGGTTATCAAATATGTCAGCTTTGCTTTTCACGTTTGTATGTTGGGTTTGTAACTCTCATAAGCTGTTACTGCACAACAGACTCCTCCATCTTAATTTCAGTCTCTTAAATTCATCTTCTTCCTTCATTTTTTTGACAGCAGAACAATGTTACACCTTGATCCCAGTGTATCTGTCCCACAGGGGGTTTGCTGTGTGGTGTTTTTTGTGGCCATCACTACAGTAGCAGAACAGGTCTTGTTAACAAAATTCCTCTGAAGTATTGTTTTAAAGTGGATTTTTTGTTGATCTCTCTATTTTCTCATTATGTCGACAGCTTGCAAAAGCATAATGGAATAGAATGTATCCAGTTTTTCTCCAGTATCTCCTTTACTCCTGAGGATTTTAGTATCCAGTTTAAGGAAATGTCTACCAAAAACTTTCAGAAGTGTGGCAACTTATCCTCTTAACCATACAGATGTGATATTTATAAAACAGAAACTTTGGCATTTCAAAATGTGATGATGAATTGTAGAATAAGAGGGCAAAGGAAGAACTTGGAATAAACAGAATGACTTGACAGAATAAAGAAACCTGAAATTAAGAGGTGATTTTTACAGTTGTAATATTGTGTTGTAAGGTATACAAATATTGATTAAGAGTACTGATTCAGTTATTGAATCTAAAGTATCCATTTGCTCAGCTGTGGAGTAGAGAAGAATAGGGATTTAATTTAGACTCAATTTTTTTCCTGAAAATTATGATTTTTCTTATCATATCATAGTTTTGAATTTGAATTTAACTTAAATTTAATTTATTTTACTTACCACAGCATCATGGTTTTTTTGTATTTTCATTGTTTATAGCTGGAACAGGTGAAGTTGATAATCCTTTTCATAGAATGGTTTGGGTGGGAGGGGACATTAAAACCATCTCGTTCCAAGCTCCCTGCCATGAGCAGGGGCACCTCCCACCAGACCAGGTTGCTCATACTCCTTCCAACGTAGCCTTGGAAATTTCCATGGAAAGGAGCCACAGCTTCCCAGGGCAACCTTTCTATTTAGAAGAAGACGAAGTGACCGTTGCAGATAGTAGAGAAAATACAGTTCTTAGTGTATTTGCCAGGCATGGGAAAGACTTGTTTACTTGTGTTTGCACCAGGGATGTACAAACAAATAAATGGCTCAGACTGATAGAGATTTACCTTAGATCCTCTTCAGGTGATGGAAATAATGTGCTGCAAGAGAGGAGTTACGCTCGCATATCAAAAAATGCTGTTACAGAAATACATAGTAAATTTCCACAAACGATTGAATAAATTAAGCCCCTGGACACATTTATGGTACTGTTTTCAAAACAGAAATTAAAATCTATGTCTCTGGAGGTCGTATGACTACTTAGCAAGGAAACAGACTCAATGTTATTGGTAGCCTCAGTGAATACCAAATATGCTTTTTTAAAAATAAGATGTATTGTACCTCATATGTTTACTACATTTAGTCCAGCAGTATAATTTACTTAATGCTCTGCAATATTCCTGAAAAAAAAAAAGCCAAATTGTTTGGCTGGAATTCATCTTGTTCCTATGTAATAAGATGACTAGAAGTAAGTACTTCATTTGTTGTTTGCTCTTGCAAGAGAACATCTTATGAAGATGATGCATCTCAGAGGCCTTTATCACTTCATCTTTCAAGACAGAGGGTGAAGGTGAGCTAAATCTCTGCACAAACTTTAATTCCTACAGCCTTTTTACTGAAAGGTATTTTTCTGTAGTCAGCAGCTCCAAGAACAGAGTTGTGTGGTTTGGTCCTGCACTCGCTCTTTGGCAGCCACAAACCTCCCCGTGAAAGAGCCAAACACAAACTTTTAGCAGGGTGAGCAGCTAAAGGAAGAAGTAGACCTTGTTGCATGAGAGGGTAAACTGTGATTTCTTATCACTTAACTTCCTCCTGTTCCACTTAAAAACATTTTTCTACGGACTATCTTAAATTCCTTATGACTCCAGGTTGTAAATTAACATGCGGCATAATCTGAAATGCAGATGAGGGGAGAGAGGGCACTTGTGGAAAGTGGCTTCTTGTCTTACTGTCAAGGAGACTGTTATGCTTGAAGTTTTATATTTCTGCTGAAATCCATAGATATTTTTGGATATGCAGGTGGTAGAGTGTGTCTGTCAAATTTTCTATTTTTTTTTTTCTCTCAATGAATTCTTTGCAAGAATCTTGGCAAAATATTTTGATTGCATTTGTGGGGGTTTTTTTTTCCATTTTTTCCTCTATATTCATTATTCAATTACAACATTTTTTCTGATTTTATCATCTCAGTGGTCCTTTCTTAAAGACTTCTAAGCTGTGCAGAAGGATACTGGTAAATAAAGACTTGTAAAATCACAGAAAAAAAAAAATCTAGTGGATTTAATAGAAGTGACAGTATCGTTGTTGTTGAAAAGGCAAAGAAAATTTTGAGATATGAGGATTGACATGGAAGAGAATTACCAACATAAAGAGAAGATGAACAAGGCTGGTCAGGAATAGTGCTGAAAGAGGCTAAAGAAAAAAAAATGTCAATGTGGGCTTTACAGTGCCAGCTGTGGGCAGAAGCAGCAAGAAGAGAGAGCATTACCAGAACTTTAGGAATGAGCTCTTATCTAAATCAATATTATACCAAGACACAAAAAATGTGTACTGAGGTACCTGAGTTTACTGGAGGCAGGGTCAGTGTGTGGTGCATAATTCATTGCTCAGACTGTGCTGAACACACCAGGCAGTGTTTGCACAGCCCTGGATGGATTTGGAATTGAGCTTGTGTGTCATCTTTCACCACCTAAATTTTCTTTTTTCCCCACAGTCTGTATATGTCATTTGTGTGACTGAACTCTGAGAGACTGGAGCTTGAAGTGCTATGCTGATGCAGGGCCTACTGCCTATTTTAATTCTTTTTCCTTCTAATAATTAACCCTTAATAATTAATGGGTTATATATACACCAGGCATGGCACATCTGAGTTCTCAGTAAAAAGCTGTCACTTTATTTTTCAGCATTTTCATTATTATCATTAATGCTTGATTACAATGATTTTGGGTCTGTTTGGCCACCGCTACTTCCCATGGATTTGAATTCTCTTCTCACTTTATAGTTTTCCAGTGTTGGGGCTGTGTTAAAGCAAATGTCGTTTTCCTAATAGGAAGCGAAATTTCGTATCAGCATGTGCTGAGCTTGGCTTTATTTCTTCCATAAGAATGTAATATTTTATCCTTCTAGATAGTGTCATATATATGCATACCATAGTTTTATGTATATAATTGCATTTTCTATTTATTTTATATAGACATCATTCTTACCTTCGGAAAGCAACTATTACTGTATTTTCTGACAATGAGCATTTATTTACTGAGAAAATAATTTTTACTTTCAGAGCTTTTTGATTAGAAAGGAAGAAAAGCAAACTGATTATTATGAACTATAAAATTATTCAGTAATGAATACCAGTAGATAATCCAGGGCACTTTAAGATGCAGTTCTTTTTTCATCTATTTAACAGGCCTCTAAATGATAATGAACTTATCTTGATGTGCATGTTAATTTGTGGTGAAAGGTGGTAAATGAGAAGTTACCCGAGATTTAAAGTCTAAGAAAAACAACTTGAAATGCCTCTGCTTCATCTTTTATGTAGCTAAAAATGATATAAAATGGAAGATGACAGAGGCGAAATGCTTAAGAGTGAAAAATATATAGATTTTAAGTAATTCACAGGTTTTTTTTTTCCTGAAGAGAACAAAAGCTAAGATTATATATATCATTCTGATGTACCAAATCCTATTGAAATAATTGAGATGTTTGGGTTTTGTTATTTTTTTGTCTTGCTCTAACTCACATATTACGCCAGTGGGATAAATTATGTTGGTTCATTCCCATTTTACAGACAAAGTGCATGAGAAAAAAGATTAAGTGAGTTGCTCAGGGGCATGAATAACATTGTGAGCTGAAAAAGGAAAAAAAAAAAATCTTTGCACTTAGATTAGTAATCCATTTTTATTTATATTAGCTTATATTTCCACTCTTGGTTTTTTCCTTCCCTTTCTGTTGTCTGTGTAGCATGTATTCTTAACGAATCAGAAATTATTTTACGAGCTTCTCTGATTAGTGAAACTTCAAGCCATCAATCACAAGGGAGAGTTCCACTTCAGTTAATTCCATGTGTCTTGTTTCCATCTAATTTTCTGGTATTTCTGGAAAATACATATTGCCTTTATCCATCACAAAAACATAATAATAATTTAGAAAAATAAAGATTAGAGTGCCTTATTTGTTGCTACAAAATGGAATTTAGAAATATGAAGGTGAAGTCAAAGACATGCTTTTCCTGGGTTTTATTAACATAGGAATTACTCCTGTTCAAGCAGTTTGACAGCTTTATTAATATAATTTATTTAATAAAGATGTCTGAAACTGCTGGATTGGGGAGAACAAAAGACAGTCAAAGAAATAGGAAAGGTAGGCATCAAGAGAGACAACAGTGGAGGCTCTGTGAGGTCTCTCAAACCTTAGATACGAGTTGTGAAATAAATGGGAAAAGGGAAAAAGAGGAAATATGAGCTGAATTTGCGAAAATTTTTAGGAGCGAGTCATCTAACTCTGACTTGTAAGTGTGAATAACATCTCAGAAGTCACTGATAACCATGTCTTTCATTGGGAATCCAGGTTTATTATCTCCCTAGGGTGACTCCTAGGAAAATGTCAATAGTACTTGACTGAGCATGTTTGGAGACTTTGCCTTGTTGGCTAAAACCAGGATTCGCTATGGAAGATCTTTTCCAGAGACAGATTTTTTTTACTGATTCTCTTAGTGTTACTCTGAAAATTGATCACAGTCTTCATGACAGTGGCACTCTCTTACTTGTGGGTGTCCTGTGGTGCCAGGAGATCTAATAATAAATCCGTTTTCCATTGGGAAAAGGCCCAGAGGTGAAGTGCAGCCCCTGAGCAGCGCATGGATCTCCTTGTTTCATGAGGAAAAAAAAAGAGACCATGTTTACCATGGTATGCATATGGCCACCTCCACACTGGGAAGGTCTGGCACAAGATTTTCATCCCCCCTTGGTCTGTCTCAGAGGAATTTTTGTCGTAACAGTCGATGAGTTTCTTCATGGTTGAAGTGCACAACAAAAAATGTGTTTGGAGTGTGCTGTTGTAGTCACTTGATTTTTTTCTAATACTGTTATTGATAACAACTTAGATTGCTTGTACCAGTATAATTTGCAGTCCCATGAGCAACCATATAGTGTTTAGCAAAAAAGTGAAATAGCTAAGTCTTCCAGATGGGCTTATTCAGATTACACTATCCTTCTAAGCACTGTAAATCTTTCATTGCATAAATCAAAAAACCTGAAACAAGATGATTTTCTGGTTTTCTGAAATTCAGAAAGATCTCCCTGTCAAAAATAAACATTGCTTTTAGAAAATTATAGTGCCAACCTTGATTTAAAACATAAAGTGAAAATACAAGGTTTGAGTTTGTTTTTGTCCTTTGGTCAACAATCCCTTTCTCTTCTGATCAGTTACATGGAGGGTAATGGTAGAAATCTCCTCTCTGTGTGGTACTTCAGTATATTCACAAAGCATGATGTAGCTAAAATGTGGGGTGTATATATAAATGGGGAAATATTCATGTATGGATTATATGTGTCGTGGCCAGCCTGGCCTGTCTGTGGAGAGGAGTTTCCTTATCCATCCATTTATATTGAGAAAGCAAGAAAATATGAGTTATCCTCAGGTAACTTTTCAGCACTTGATAAAGTCTTTAGAATTCATGGAACTCTAGAAAAAATGCATGCAAGAAGTATTTTAAAATCCAGGTAATTTGAAATGTTCATGGTTAAACAAAACCACCCTATTCATACATAATCCAATTAATTTAAAAATATGTTCATAAAACTTGAAACATTTTACGTGGAGACAGTGCTTGTAATTATCAGTGCCACCAAGAAAATTAAAGTATAGAGTATCTAAATGAAGACACTGTGGAAAAAAAAATCATAGGGGCTTAAAATAGTAGCTAAACTGCATTAATTCACTTTGTGGACACTCTTATTCATTATTTTAGCGACCTTACTTCAGTTTCATTAGCTCATTTTTGGTAGCCAAAACATCAAAGTAAAGCTATTACATTTCTAAAAATCGGTGCTTGTATAGGTATACTTAGTAGTTTAATCTTCCCTTTTTGACTTTTTGGGGTTTGTGCAGTTAAACTCTAACCCAGATACATTCATACAGATAATCAGGTTTATAACAATCCCGGCTGTCAAGCATTCCAATGCAGCAATTCCACGCACACGTCCCAACACAAGTCAGGCTCCCATTCCCATGGAACAGTTGTGGCTGCAAATGATGTTCCACTGCAGAACTGCTCTGGTGTCACGGGGTGGGGGCCAAATATTTGTTTGGGTGCTTGCAAATAAAAATGAAACTTGTTCTGAGTAACTAAATGTCCAATAAGTAATCACTTTAATGGCACTGCTCTATGAAGGGGATATGTTCTGACACATTTTATGTGACTTTTGATGATGATTTTTTTTTTTCTATTCAGAACATATATTACAAAACTGAAATCTAAGCCTGAGTTCTTTGTCATGCCCATTATATTGTAACTTCCCATTAATTTCTCTTCCAGCCTGAAAAAAACGCTTGTTACTCTTTCAATTTGGAGGTGCCATTAATAAATTTAGCTTCAAGGGTCACTGCCTCTTTTCAGTTCTTGTATGTGAAGCAGAAGGAGTCAAGGCACATCTGATCCAGTCCTGCATCAGTTAGGACTTGTGTGTGATACAGTTGTAGGTTCACAGCACCCATTAGCTTGTTCTTCCCTAGTCAGGAAACTTTGTCCCAGGGAAGGTCAGGCTGTCATAGGATGGTGCAGAAGTCAGCTTTATGGTTTTATACTGACCTGCCTCTCTTTTCTGACTTGAACCATCCCCTGCATGATATGTGCTACCATATAAGTGGTATGTTGTGGCTCATTTTTTATGTTTCTGCTGAACTGGACCAAGAGATTGGAATTATGTAGCTGCTTTTTTTCCAGCATTTCTTATGCTGGAATTGTGTTTTCCTTGTGTTTACAGTTTTTTGATGGACAGGGTAAGGGCTGTTTCAGTCCAGATGAATGTGATGTAGCTGCTCACAAAGTGACTGTTTCTACACCATGCTGCCTTTAAAATGGATGCACAACGTGCTGCTGGTTCAGAATTTAGCCGAAACGTGACCTTTGAGTAATGGTTAATCTGAGTAAAAATTCATCTAATGGATATTTTTTCATACCAGGCTTTCTTTTACTTCTAAATCAGGAGGGAAGGTTTACACAGTGCTTGGTAACTTCCTCCCCCACTTGAAAGGATTGCAGGTTAAATGGGAAGGGAGCCAACTCCTGGTTTCACGTCCTTGCAATTTCAGCTGGACTGTTCCTGTCAGGTTATAGCAGATATTGTCATACGTAAATGGATTCAAATCAAATAGAAATTACTTTAGATTTTTTTTTTATATGGGTGTAATTCACAAAGCTGAGTCCCTGTAAAATCCTATTAAATTCTGAAGTCTTTTTTTTTCACATGTACTGATACATAGAGCACTACAAGCCTTCATTTTTTTTTTGTAATGGGAAAATGTTTGGGGAGATAAAACCATAAGCTGTAACTGATCAAATGCTGGCAGATGAGGATTTTGTTTCCTAGTTGATTCACCTCCCTGTCCTTTTTTTAGGCTTGAGAAATCACTTAGAGGTGGCTTGAGAGTAGAATATGGCTCACTGATAGGGAGGATTTTGTGGAATTTATGGTGGGAAACTGAAAATGTGCTTCAACAAGTGAGAAAAAACAAGGGGAGTAAGGAGAGGAGACTGAGGTGTGGGAGCAGATGTGTTTTTACTTGGGTCCATCCAACCGTTAATAAGCTCAGATTTGAGTCCTACAGGACTTTAATTAATAGCCCTCTGCTGGGAAACATAGACTCACTAAACCAGTGATAGGAATTCCAAAGAAAAAGAGCTAATCTGACAAGTATTATCTCTACAGGCATACAGAGAAATAAATGCTTTGTTGTAAGAAATACACTGTAACTGATCTGTGACTTTTCCTTGCTAAAGCAACAGCCTAGGGAGGTAATTTTTGACTCTCAAAATGAGTGCTGTACTGTCATTGCTGCCCTCTGTGCTGCAGCTCACAAGGCTTGTTTCCTAATGTAATTTTACCTATAGAAGAAATGGAGTAAGCTATTCTTGAAGTTAGCTTCATGGAATGAAACAGATACCAGGATCTGGAATTTCATAGTGTTACCAGTGTTTACCTATAGTAGGAAAAAATAAGAATTCTTGGTAATTTCATCTTGATGAAATCTCTACCACTGAGGCTTGACTAGTAAACACATAATGGTTTATTTTTTGTAACTGAAGATGGTGTTCTGGTTGCCTGGCTTTACAGCTAAAGTAAGGCAGGACTCTGGGTAGGATATATTGACTGTAACTGTATTGTGCAGATGAGATGAGAGAAATTCACCCCTATATGCTTATTCTTTTACAATACCTTTAAAATTCTTTTAAGAGGAGCAAAGATTGAATTTATTCTATTAAGAAATTGCGTGATGTATTTTCTCTTTGTGCTTTCTTTTTGCAGAGTATTTTCCCTGTGCTTTTTCATATTTAGAACATGTCTGAGTTGGAAATGGAAGCCTAAAGGTTTTTCTGACAAATTGCTGAGGTCTATTAATTTGTATGGTTCGTTTGTGCTCTCCATAGTCAAGCTGAATTTGCTGGTGCATACTTTGGTTGTATCGGAAATGCAGTTCTATTTTAAAGTGATATCTAGTCCCTGTAATATTTTTTCCTATCAGTGTCAATGTATTTGGAAGACTGAGTCCATGTAAGGTTGAAAAGAGTCACTTCAGGAAATAAAAATAAATTGTATGTGAGGAGTTTGTGAAGAGAAGCTTCAGTGGCTGGTGAAGGCTCTTACAGGAGTACTGAGGGGAGGAAAGGAGCTGTTTAATGCCAACTCTTCCTGTAGCCTGTCAATTTATTCATGCAGTGGACCTTGCAAGCCCAATCCACAGATGCTATTTTCTGCTCCTTACTGAATAAAACTCAGTGCTGGGTCCTGAGTGTAAAGATTAATTAGTCAGTGAGTGTTAAAGGTCTGTTAAAGCCATTATGGCGTGTGTCCACAGAGACAAATAGGGGCTATAAAACACTGTGTTCGAAACCTAATTTTACATGTGTATTTTTCATTAATAATAATGATGGTAGTAATAATTATGGTCTTTTCATTCTGAAAGCTCTCCAAGGACTAAATGCATAGTGCAGTGCATACTGTGTAGGAAGGATCATGCTTTCCATCACTGAAATGCAGGCTGTCAGAAGGCAGCCTTCAAGTGACGTGGAGCTCAGGTTGTTGTTGGCCATTGCTCAGCTGTGCAGTGCAGCTCCTCTAAAGAAGCTTCTTGTGTCCAAAACTAATTGTTTCCTGAGCCGAGGGGCTGGAATATGTATGTCACTGTTGAAAATGGCAATCAAAGAAATGTATATAGTTATCTATGTTCTACTTTTTTTTTTGTTTTGACTTCAAAAACATCCTTCCATTTGGTTGCCAGCTTTCAAACAAGCTTGGACTTACCACATTGTTGAATGTTTGACTTTTTATCAGAAATTTTTAGATAAGTTAATAATTTCTAGCAATTGGCATAAATGGGAAGAGTTTGTTTGTAAATATAAACATATGTTTGAGTTGAAAATACTCTTGCTCACTTCTCAGGACTAAGCTGCAACTGTTCTGTGTGCACTGAAAATGAACATCAGCATTACCAGCACCTTCAAAAGTGAAATGTTCCCCTTTGCATATTTTGCAGAGTTTTGTGGGGTTTAGTGGCATTTCTTGTGTATATTTTTGATTTTTGGAAAACTGGTGAAGCTTAAGGCAACTGAGATAAGTGAACTATCAGATAGGGCCTGTCTCTTACACTTACAACTGTTCCAGCATGCAAATCTAGAATTGATTATAATACTTGTAAAAGTATTCATTCTTTTCTTAGAATGAGACTTAAGCAGGGAAGGAAGCCGTTATAGATGTTCCCAAAATTTGGGTTCCTTTACCTTGTTATGTCCAGCAGTGGGGTACTTGTTTGATTAACACAACCCTAATTTACAAAAGTGACTGTATATATTCTCTTTCTGGTTGCAAATGAAGAAAATTGTCAACATAACTGGAAGAGAATTTCCTGTTTTAGTTTGGACACTTGCTTTGTACAGTGTTTTCATCACAGTGCCATACCTGGATCAGAAGATGCCGAGATATATTAGATCTGAAATACAGAAGAAAAAAAGATGGTGTTTTTCATGTAAAAGCAATGGACTGTCAGGTCGGATTCCCATTGTTTTTGTCAGAATGCTTTCCAGACTCCTTGTTATGCACTGACATCTTAAAAAATTAAAATATTTGTTGTTTCTGTCCAGCAGTGGAGGGAAGAACTTGCATTCAGCAGTGTGTGCAAAAGTATTCCAGGGTTTCTTCCACTCTTTGAGGTTGTCTAACTCCTGCAGTGTTTAAGAGAAGTCTTGTTCCTTCAGGGGAACAGTAAGTTGTTGTTTCAGCTGTTGTGTTGATGTCAAACCTGGGAAGCACAGAAAATAAATGGAAAGATGTTGATTTGTCGAACAGGCTTCCAGCACAAAGATGACTGAATAAAAATGGATAGAGATGATGATTGTTTTAGTGTCTATGTTACATGAAACTATGGTGCAGCAAGAGAAGGTAATAATGGAAAGAGGTTGAAGAGGGAAAAAGAAACAACAACTTAGTGGCCCTTGCCAGATTTCTAACTACAACTGATAGATAACCAGTTCTGTTTTGGAACCTTCATGGACAGTCATTCTAGAGGCTTCAAGAATTTAGCACTCTCGCCAAAGAAATTGAATTAATCCCTCACTTTAGCAATGCATTTATATTAACCAGTGAATGAATGAAGTCAAAGGGCTAATAGATCTAGTGAGCAAAACACTTGCTTTTCAGCTGCAGGTCAAGCAGCAATTGCAGATCTCTGAGGAGCTCTTATCCCAGAGACAACTTGGTTTCAGTGTGCTGAAGTGATTGACAGAGTCAAGGGTGTGACTGGCAGCTGTGCTTGTTCACCTCATCAGAATACCTAATGCTGCTTGAAGCCCTATCCAAACATTTCACATCTTGTAATGAAAGCTCAGTAACTGTGATGCAATCTCTTAAAATAACATTAGTTTATAGAAACACGCTTTATTCTAAGATAGTAATCATCAAAAAAAGGCTTTATTTTAGGCCCTAGTTCATTTTTGAAGGAAGTAACTTTACACGTATGTGTAATATTAATTGTGTAGGAATTGTGAGGGCTGCAAAAGGTCTTGTGAAGACCGAGTAATTCAGAATATTTCAGATGCCTTATTTGCCTTTTATTTGGCAATCCATCAACACTACACTGGAATAATACATGTGTTAAAATTAATACTTGGGTGTGACAGTTTTTTCAGATATGTGCCAAGGTACATAGTTCTGTGTATGTTAATGATTCTTCACAAATATTGAAAATAGTTACAAACAGTTATAATTTGGGCAAAAAAAATTGTAATTTACAGATGGCAGTCCACAATCAAAAGTTGTAAAATGGGAGAATGCCTGTTAATAGTCGTAAGCTTTGATTTAGTTCTGGGCTTTTTCACGCACTTGCCCATTTTGCTCTATATTTGTTGCAATTCATGTTTTTGTGTTTTGATTTAAATCTTCATTGCTTATCAGTGATTAGAGAAGCCAGTGCAGCCCATTAAGACGTCTGAGAAGGAAGAGTGCTCGCAATATAGCAGGGTCAAAACATGTTTGCAATTTGCAAACAATAAGTAACAACAGTAAAAGTTTTTAACGAGAAACATTTCAGAGAGAAAAATAATGTCTGAGTAATCTCAGTGACTGAGGATTGAGAAGAGGCAGCGATGTTTTTGTAGATGGAGGGCAATACCACGTTGTGGCTTTTTCATCATCCTAAGCTTCTAAATCTCCCTTTCAGCCTTTTGCTGCAAAATTAGACTTTAATGTTTCATTATTTACATGTAATATGAATTCAACTCTTTTAATATTTAGTCCTCTCTTCATTTCATTGTTTTACTCTCTGCTTTTTATAGATATTAGCCTTTCTTTTTTATTGGCAAAAAAAAAAAAAAAAAGAGTGCATTTTGAACACCACAAATTAGGCTAATTTTTTACTGTTGCCTTTTAAATCTTAATGATGTATGTATTATTGTATAAATCATGTGAATGGCTCATGTAGAACATTAATAATAGCACTTCCACTAACAAAAGAAAGCCAAGTTGTGAGTGGTGGATCTTGTATACTTTATGTATTATTATTTCATAGGGAGTAGAGACTAACAAAAGCTAGTAACTGTGTATAATTTAATGCATACAGCATGGCTAGCAAATAAAGTGCCACAAGTTGCATCTTAATTTAGGCAGATATTTTCTGGATTCCTTCTAAAAAGCTCCACAAATACTACAAATGCAGGTTGTGAATATAACATTGTAGGGTAGCAATTTATTGCACCATAATTTTGTTTATGGCTCTACTAGCAGTTTCACTGTAGTGGCTTAAAAGCTCGACTTTTATTGGAATAGACATTTTGTGGAATAGCAATGACCGACAATTACATAGTTTTTGTCATTTTCATGTGGGTATCATTTATTAACAGCAATATCCAAATTAGCATTTCACAGGTTTTTCAGGCTAGATGGTTTTAACTGCTCCTTCTCACATGAAAGTCTTAATTTCCTTCACAGCACGGACCTGTGAACTGTAGGAAATGACTGTGGGGGTCCATACCTGATAAATCTGCCTTCTAATGAGGGTCACAGCAATGTGGAATTCCATGGGGTGGGAGCATCCTTGGCAGCCCCCTGTGCTCCCCTCCGGCCCCGGGGTGTGGCGTGTCCAGCGGGCAGAGCCGGGCAGGAGGGGCTCTGTGCTCTGCTGGAGCTCCTTGTGCCAGTACCTGAGGGAAGGGATGGGAAGGGAAGGTGCCAGGCTCCGAGATGGAGTAGCCCAAGCCACAAGGGCTCGCCTATTCCTCGTGAAGTTCCACCAGGAAACGGCTGTTCCTGCCTGGCTGGGGATGGAACTGTTGCTGCCCAGGCTCACACAGGGGGCCTGGGGATGGGCACAGGGCAGTGCCCAGCTCAGCACAAGCTCTGGTGGCTCTGGAAACTCTCCTTTGTGTTACCGTGTCCGTGATAACGAGATAAAATGGACATCTCGGATTTGGCCTCCTTTAACAGGGTTAGATGCTGGGGCCTGTTCATGGCTCTAGAGGCAATCTTTGACATGTGTCACAGTTGTTAAGGTAGGTATTAATATAAAATAATACATTTGTGTAGTGTTCAACTTTCCTGTAGCTGTCTATCAGAAAGTTCTGAAGTGGATTTCTTTAAAGACTCCCTGTCTCCTGAGGAAAAGGGGATAAGGCAGTGTGTCCCTGGACAGGATCTATGACTCATTACGTCAATCAAATTCCACTTCAGAGGGGAATAAAGAGATTTGTATCTCAAAGCTGTGCATAACGACTTCTTGGCTTTTCATTTCATATTTATGAGCGGTTTACTTTGAAGTGTTTATCAGGCAATACGCAGAAACATGAGAGAGCATTGCCTGAAACCATGTTCAAGTGTCTAATCTGTTAAATGCTTGCTGAGCAGGCTAGTTCATCAGTGCATGCAATGCAAAAAAGAGAGGAAAAAAATAAACTTTCTGGGGTTTTGAAGCAGAATCTTTATATTAACAATATAAAAAGGATTAATAATGCCAGGCATTTTGAAATAAATGTAATATATGATACTTACAAAAGTTGGTGATGTTCTGTGTTAAGTAGATAAATAGTTCTTTGCTTGAAAGGAACCTTGACAGTACTTAATACCAAAACTATACAGTGCACATCTGCTCTTAAGATGGGAGTATACAGTATCCACAGGATTCTCACTGCTAATTTAGAAGGCTCAAGGCATTCATAAGAGAAGGCTGGTGTAGGTTTCTTTTTCCCCTCTAAAAAGGGCATTTCCTGGTAACAGGAATGTTAAAAGCTGATTAAAAAACAAACAAAAAAAAAACCCCAAAACCAGTGGTATTAGTCTGCAATGGAAACAAATTTTGAGCAGCATTACCCATTTGCTGTGTGCTGTGCCTGCAGTGGGACTCTGAAGAGGCAAGTATTGTTAAATAGATCAAAAATTATACCCCATAAATTTAGGTAAAAAGGAAACAAAATGGCAGTGTTTTTCTCATTATCCTATAGCTCCAGTGGGTTAGTTAGAAGAGACCATATGCCTCGTGGTGCTTGTTCCAGTTTCCTGTTCACAGATTTTCTGCTACCTGCACACTCAAGTCAGGCTTTATAATTCTGGCTAGATGTGACTGGTCCAGGGAGCCCTGTGAGGGGGAGGCACAGACACTGCAGCCTCAGCCTGCAAACCCCCTGGCAGCTCTGATGTGGGCAGGGCAGCGTTTACCTGGGTGAGCACTTCCTCAGGGCTTGTGGTCCTGCATGTTATCCTGCATTTAATTTGGAAAGCAACTTCACTTCAAGCTCATTTTCAAACATTTTCATACATACAAGTAATATTAAGGAGGGTCAACAGGAATATCATTAGTTTGCTGCTTGATTTCTACCAAAAATGCTTTAAACGAAAGTATCTTTTCACCCTACAGAGAACATATTTGACTTTGAATGGCTTGATTTGTGGGTTACTGCTTTGGACTTCTTAAAGTTATCCCTAAAATGACTTAGAGGACCACAGCTAGTCTCAACTGTACACTTGTGATTATTTTAGCTATAGATTTCGGCTTGGACTTTCCTTGGAAATCCTTGGAAACTTTTGTATTGTTCACTTCTCTGGATTGAGGGTTCTTTCCTCAGGCTTTCCTGTTCAACGATGAAATGGCTCTCTCCTTGATTTCATATCCATGCACATTGTTCGCCAAATTCCCAGTTTAAAATGAATGAACAAACAAAAAAATACTATGGAAAAAAGACCCCAAATCCCTATAACACTTATTCTGTGTTCAGTTCCCATAACAAAACTAAGTTGTAGAAGAACTTAAATCCAAGGGTAGTTTTGTGACATGTATACCTGTTCTCTGTTCTGAAGTCTTTAAAGAGATAACAAAAAAGAAAATAGAACAAGCAAATGCCTTTGAGAACCACAAATCTGAAATTTAAATAGAGGTGATGGCAAGCTTTAATATGCTTAGCCAAATCAGAGTTCATCAGTCTGAAAGTGATGGATAAATCTGTGAGTATCCAGAGCCTGTCATGGTGGCTTAAGCCACCTGAAGGCACCGGCCAGCTTAGCTCATGAGCCCTATCACACACACAGTAATTAAGAACACCATTTTTTCTGATAAGACAGTGACTGCAAGGCCACAGGCAAGAGATGTCCAACATCACCAGCTAGTGCTGCTGTCAGTATTCACGTCATGGGTACAGAGTCTGGGAGCAGAATGGACAAGCTCTCATCCTGTAAACAACAGAGAGGAGCAGGTTTTTGCTATCTGTATTCTCCAGTGCTGTCCTTACAGACTCCGTACTCCCTTTCAAAGAAACCCTGATTTTAGGTTCAGAACTGCCAGTGACTCCCATATAACCAAAAGAGAATTACATGAACTAGCCTAAAATGCTTCTTTGCAAAATGTTGGTAGGCTAAAAAGTGTGAACTAGTGGGAGGATTAATGAATAATCCAATCTAATCTCTCTCTTGTTAAATCCGAAGAGTTCTTTAATTGGAGTCCGCAAACTCAAAAATAATAATGATGATGATGATGATAAATAAAAAAAAAAGTAATCGTATGATGCCTAGGCATACTTGACCTTTATCAGTGAGATGTGAATTTATCATTTCACCTGATCTGCAAGGCACTTATGAAGCAAGTAAAGGCACTTAGCAATTGAGATGACGTGTGTGTTAAAAATAGTCAGATAACACAGCCTACACAGTAACTCTCTTTCAAACCGACTGAATTTTGGTCTGGTTTTGTAGTATTTGCTGTATTATCTTTTAAAAATAATGCCTCATAAAGATTTTGGGGTTAGCCTGAAATTGTTTTAATGCAGAACTAAGTGACAGACAAGTACAGTATTTTTTTAATTACAACTGGTTTTTGTGTAGAATACTTGATCTAGTGGGGGGAAATAATTCTTTTAAAGTCAGTTTGTGAAAATCAGGGTCAACGTTTTCCCATACATAAAAGATTATTTGACAAAATTGTTGTTCTAATTGGGATATCTTGATAATTCCTCTTCAGAGGATCACATACTGCCACCTGTTAAGCTCAATGCAAAGTGATGGTAGGAGCTTGCTCTTTGGCACGCTTGCATGTCCGTCTGTTATTAACCAAAAAACTCAGTGCTGGCAGTCCTTCAAATCTTAGACAAAAGCAGAAGGGAAGGGACAACAGAAGTGCAACAACTGGCCCTATTGTTCCAATGGAGTTTTGTAAAACAAAGACGTTTTAAACAGCAAAATGTTTGAATAAACAATCTATAACCTGTTTATTTACAACATAACACAAATCTCTCTGATCATTGAAGAAGGGAAAAGTAGTCTAAATCAAAACACTTGTACTGAAATTCTAAACTATTGGAACAGAGAGAAGTGTAGATGAAATACAGAAACAGTTTGCATTAACCAGGGGGAGTTGTGGTGGTGAGGTGGGAAGAGAACCTTGGAACAGCCTGTGCCTTCCAGCACCACTGCTGAGTGCAACAGGCTGAAATCATGGTGTTCAACTTGGGTACACAGGGACCAGGAAAAGAAAATCCGAATAGCAGCATGCTGTGAGTGTGTGGAAAACACCACAAGTTAGGGAAGGAAAAGAGGTACATGGGGCCAGGTCATATTTCTCCCTTCCACAGTTCCTCAGGTGCCTGGCAAGACCAGTGAGTTCCAGCAGTGGAGCTGGTGGGTCTGCAGTGCTGCTGCCGTAGCTCTGCAGCCACTGGATGTGCCAGCAAGGCAATTCACTGCATTTCTTTGTGCAGTGTGCAAACAATAGTCATTGGTAGAATGAAAGAAATCCTGTATTAAGGGTGTGTATTTCATCTGTAGCAAAGTTCAGGACCAAGAGTGATCTGGATTGGTGCCAACTGATCCATTCATAATACCACAACTGACTGGCCAATGAAAATAACTAATTATTTAGCTAGGATTAAAAATGAAAAGCCGAAAGCAGTTTATAATTCAGTCAAGTAAATACAGATGTTTCCTGATCTTCTTGTATAATGAAGGCAATTGGTGAATAAAAGAAAATGTGGTTATTAGTAGGTAAACTTCTCAAAGAGCTTCATCTGTTTCCCTTGATACCTGATTGTAAGATATTTACCTTTTACTCCAAAATTATAGTGCTCAAATGATTCTAATTTCATTATTCTGTAAGTTTGGCATTAAGTTTCTGCGGTTTTTTGAATACGCTTTTTCAATTCATGTGGTTCTCTGTTTAAAATGTTTGATTTTTTTGAGAAGCTCTTAATTTTAGGTGTATTCATTTCTCAGCTCTCAAAGTCATTCATACTGGTCTACTGATGGTGCTCCTAGTAGGATTAGAAATGCAGAGTTAAAGGCTGGCATCTCTGTCATTTCTAAAACTGTCAGAAGCAACGACATGCAGACTATAAACACAAGTTCTCAGCCGAATAATGGTTTAAACTTTTTATTCTACTGTACAGGTTACAATTTACATTACCATTATTTATAAGTGACATGGTATTTACAGTGAAGAAGCACCTTGTGACTAAAGAGCTGACAGCTGCTAGTGCTCAGAAATCTTTATATGTGCCTGGGGACCTTCATAAAATATAGAGTATCCATGTTCCTAGCTTGCAAAGCAAGGTATAGAGAAACAATTAAGCTTTTGTCTGTGTTGACAGCTGATTCAGGTTTTTTGAGAGTTCCCAATTAAACAGTTATGGAAGTATGAAAGCTTATTACCTGTGACTTCTGCTGTTTCTTGAGAGTACAGTTAATTTATCAAGTCATGAACAGCGGTTTACTTTTTGTCACTTTTTAAATCTTGATTTAAGAGTATAAAAATAAGAAAAAGGCTTTTCATTAATTCAGCAAAGTATCAACAGCTCATTTATCCCCTGGTTGTTTACTACAGATTTTTGTAGACCTTTTTCTTAATAATTAAACTCAGTTTAGTGTATCAGTGAAGATAAACAGCCATACAGTGATTTTATCAAAAAAGTACTTTCTACGTGTGTGTACGTGTATAGATATATATATAGAGATATATATATATGTATATATATAGTCAGCTGGAAACCAAGGAGAACTCATTGTCCTTTTCTGACATAACTGAAAATACTTTAACAACAGGAGACCTAAACATTTTGAGCTAGATTAGAATGAAAATGACATTTTTTAGTGGTGAAAACTGTGACTTTGAGTTTTGTGGGACCATGGTGTAATTATTGTACTGCTTTGTGCCAAATGAGCCTAAGTGTGCATTGCAAACATGGGTAGTCAATACACATACTAAGTGGTAGCTCTCCTCTATTGGGATTGCACTTCATTCTTTCCTTATATTGTCTTTAAAACTTTTGCATTAAAAATTAAAAACTTAGAACAAATTTTGCATTTTCCATGGAGCTGCAGTTGTTATTCCTTCAGAGGAAAATACTGTGCTTGTGTGACAGGAGATAGTATCAGGTGTTGAGCAGGTTAGTTAACATAAAAAAGCAAATTGAAAATCATTCCTTCTGTGTTCTTTATGCTAGCTGTCACGTAAGGTGCACAAAAATTCCTAATCTTTTCTTGTGTTTCTGGGATGGATTTTATTTAGAAATTCACTATCTCTTAAAATGAAACAGGCATTTAACAAAATTACTCCATAGAATGATCCATTTTGGGGCTTTAACCCTTTTTCATAAGATTCTATTAGAAAACTCCAAACAAACAAAAAAACCCAAACACCACCTCCAAAACCCACTATTACTATGATGGCATTTGGACTGGAGCTGGGGAGTTTACAGGAACTTCTTGACTTGCCATGAGGCTTCGCATTCTGTTCGTTCTCTGCTGCTTGTAAAGGAAAAAGTCACAGGAAATGAATTTTAGTGTCTTGGGGTTGTTTGGGTTTGTTTGGAGACTGGACAGGGAGTCTCTGACCTGCTCTAAGATGGCTGCTGGAGAAAATCCCTCACGTTGCCCTCAGTGACTGTTGTGTTGGTTAAACCAAAGTATCTCCATGCTTTCAATTGGAGAGTTCAAGTCTGGGAGTCTTTCCCCTCTATCTGTCTGTGCATCTGTGCTGAATTACAATAGATTTCCTGGGGTCTGAGTGCAGAAGTGCTGGAAGCTCTCAGGTGTGCCCAGGAGCTGCTGCCTGCTGCTGGCCCAGGGGTCAGCTCTGAGCAGGGCTTTCCCAGTGCTCTTCTGCCTGACAGGAAATAATGGGGGAGGCTCAGCCTGGAATTTTCTTTCTGCTGGCGCTTAATCAGCAAGGAGGAGGAGGAGAAGTGTGCCCAGGGAGAGCATGGAAAGGCAAAGCACAGAGGAGAGCAGAGCAATTGCTTCCAGAATTGCATACATCTGTCTCCTTCAGGTTTGAGAATGGACGGTCGGTAGGAATAGCACATCCCTTTATAATAAATGAAACTATACTCCTTTTACCATTCCTCAGAGCTTGGAAAAGTTGGAAAGATTGGCTAGGAAAATAAAGTGTTAGCCTGAAGAGTTGCATTTCAATGTGGCCTGTGTGGGGTAGATAATAGATAGCTATGTCTGCCACCTAGCTCCATCCTCTTGTCCTCTCAAATCTGATTTTGTCTTTAATCCACATCAGCACTTGAGGAGAAAGCAATAAATGCATACTTTTCCCTAAGCTAGCATATCATCAAAATCAAGTTCATCCCCATAAGGTCATGCCAGCAATATTGTTGGTGGGATAGAGTGGAAAAGGCTCTGACTCTGTGTAAGAAGTGCTCAGCAGTAGCTGAAACCTCACAGCCCCATACCAGCTGCAGTGAAGAAAACCAACACTATCTCAGCCAAAAGCAGCCCAGCGTGGGCATCTCAGAGTCAGAAAGAAGCAAGGCAGATTATAAAAGACTCTTAAAGAATTCTTTTGTCATTGATGGGAGAAGCTAGGAAATAAACTTTGCATTCAAACCACGTGTTGCAACGTGCACAGACATTTCTGTTTGTTGCTTCTAGGCAGTTCACTGCAGAAGGGACCAAGGCAGACTGAATTTATAAAGAATTGAGAAAAATAAAGTGGGCATCCGACATTTTTAAACCTTTTCCAGAGACCTCTTCTTTTTAGACCTCTTCCAGAGATTGGACCTAAATTGTGGTACTCCTGCCAGCAACATCATTATAGCTGTGAACATAACAAAAATTTGAAAAAGGATGGAATGTCTTAAATAGATATATTTTTGTTATTCTTACTTTCTGTAATTGATTGTAGTAGCAAAGACTGTGAGTGATATTTATCCTTTTGATTTTAGACTTAGCCCAGTCTTGAACTTGATGTTGTGTTGAAGGCAAATTTATCTTATCTGTGCATTACTGGTTTCAAAAATCTTCCTCTGAGGCACCTTGTAGCGATCACTGCTGGATTAGATTAATCTTCAGAAGGGCAATTCATGCAGTTTGTGATCACCCAAATGAGACCTCTGCCTAGGGGTTAGGTGAAAGTAACCTTTGCTTAAATGGTGATGCTTTCTGGGCTTAGCAGGGATAATGAGTACAGTAGTATATCATTGAATTCAACACAGTCAGTAAGTGTTTATATCCTAAGTAACTGAAACAGTAAATTTCTGTACAAGAAAGTGCACTAAGGAGATAACAGAAGTAATGTCCTCATTTAAAGGAAAACATCTATTCTATTGAGAGACTATTCACAGCGTGTAGATTATGGGCAATGATGATCAAGTACATAACATTATATTGCACTTCTAAACTACAATACTGCTGATCTATTTTTGTATGAGAGATTATGTACACCTTAAGGGAGCAGCTGGTTTTAACTGCCTTTCTTTAATGAAAATCATCTAGTGGTTTCTGCAGGTGGGGATGAAGGGACTAGGGATGGAGACCGCTAAGTTCTGTTTCGTATGAAAAAGGAAAAAACCTTGTGACTTTCTATTTATGGTGCTGTGTTCTTCAAGAGAAAGAAGTTTCTTTCTTTTCCACCAATAAGGATCTGATGTTACTTATCTCTTTTCACAAAGTGTCACTGACAAGGTAGTAGATGCTACAAGAGTCTGAAAGAAAGTTTTCAGTGTGCAATAATGGATTCTGCCTGCACATTTGAGTCCTGCTTTGCAAGTGACATTTCAAGGAAGTGCAGTTCAGTCCCTCTCAGCTCCATGCAAGGCCCAGGTGCAGAGGGCACTGTCTCACACTGCAAGAAGCCACCCTTGCCTGCCTGCTCGTGCTGGCAGTGCAGTTTGGCTTGTGGCCCAGTGCTCTCTCTGTGGGCAGGGTATGGCAAACAGTGGGGACTGCTTCCCAGCTGCCTTCGCTTGTCCTCTCTGAGGTCTTGCTGTGCCTGAGCTCCCAATATCACTTAGAGCTGTAAGGATGATACTGCTTGAAGGAGACACTAAACCTTATTAACCCCAGGCCAGGCTGTGCCTGCGTTTCCTCAACTCCAGTGCATAAGTGCTGTAGTTTGTACTGGCACTGGGCAAGGAGGGCTGTGTTGTTCTTGCTGAACTTTGTCATCAGGATTCCACATGGAGTATTCTGGCAGGCTGAGTGGATATGAAATGACTGGGGTATTTTTTCACCTTTTGTGAGATTTCATTTTCAAAGTAATAGTAGAGTGCCCAAAGGAGGGCAGCGAGGATGGGGAAGGGCTTTGAGGGGAAGGTAAGCTGTGTGAGGAGCTGCTGAGGACACTTGGTCTGTAGAGCTGGAGAAGAGGAGAATGAGGAGAGACCTCACTCAGCACACAGCAGGATACAGCTTTCTTGTGAGGGGAAGAGGAGGGGCAGACACTGATCTCTCCTCTGTGGTGACCAGTGACAGGACCCGAGGGGGTGGCCTGAAGCTGTGTCAGGGGAGGTTTAGGTGGGATATCAGGAAAAGAGTCTTCACTCTGAGCGTGGTTGGGCACAGGAACAGGCTCCCCAAGGAAGTGGCCACAGCACCAACTTGATGGAGTTCAAGAGGCATTTGGACAATACTCTCAGGCACAAGGTGTGATGGTTGGAAAGTCCTGTGCAGGGCCAGGAGCTGGAATCTATGATCCTTGTGGGTCCCTTCCAACTCAGCATGTTCTCTGATTCTGCGAATAACTGTGCATGCAGATTGTATTTATCCTCTGTGTGACTATACAAGGGTGCTCTACTGATGCCATTAATACCTTAATGGGCAATTATGGCTGAGTAAATGAGAGAGGAATATGTTAGTGGAAGCAGTTCATTGTTCAGGACATGTGGGCAGTTTCATTTTAGGAAAACAAGGCATGTAGGAGAACATGGTCCAGATCAAGAAAAGGTCTAGAGAATATAACTATGGTATTTCCATCTTCCTTTCCTCAGATTTTACAGTAAATTAAGGGCTATGAAGCTATCAGGAATTATAAATATAGATATACATTTCTATATATTTGGATGTAAAATACATATCTGAAAACCTCTTTTATATATGTATATATGTAGATGTGAAAAAATTATTATCCAAGGACAAGTTATTCTGCTGCTATATGCTGCCTTACAGAACAGTCTCTTTTGATATTTTGCAGAAGCAAATGCCAAAAGTTAGTATATAAAATTAATTTAAAATCTACCAGAGAAGAACATGTCTTTACTAGACAGGGAAATTTCTAGAATATTTCATGTCTACCATCAGGTCATAAGACTATAAAGGGATTTCTGAGAAGCAGCATAGAAAATCCTTTCCCAGAGGTTCAGGAGCTGATTCCATTTGTGCTCTTGATATGATCCACTTCTCAATTTTTTAAAATTTGGTCAGTTACTGGAAAATGCCAAGTTCCGAGATAATAAAACTCAAATGGGTGAATGAGTTTTGTGAATACTGTATTTCACTTTCAGTGCCTTTACCATTTTCCTCAGACAAATAAAGAACAGGAGGTTAATCAAAGTAAAATCATTTGGACTTGTAAGATACAAGCTACAATCCACAGAATATCATCAAAATGTTTTACTGATTATGTACAACAGCTTAATTAAGCTAATATAGTCATAATTTGTGTGTATTTGTAGACATGCCACCAGCAAACAAGAAAATTTGAAAAACTTCTTTTTCACAATGAGTTTAGCAATTTTAACATGTAGCTAAATTCAACATGTACTCTACTGGGGAGGGGGCTACTAAGCTTCAGTTCAGTCCGTTTTTTATATTTATTTTTCTTTGATTTTGATCTTTTTATTAATAAGTCTAAGGTTAATTTGCTAACATGTCTGAAGCAAAATTCTAATCAATCAAACTGTTTTTTTTAAATGTCTTCTACTGAAATTGCACATGATTAAAGTTTACATTTTCCTTAAATGTAGCTTTATCTGTCACTCTTCACTTATTACAAAAAGCGAAAAAATCTCTAGACTGAAATGCACTTGAGAAGCTAATTTTTAAGACTGTTGAGTTCCCTGCTTTTGACTAAACCACTAAATTTCTGATTGCTACATTAAATATTAGAAGGCAGGTAAAATATGCTCCTAACTAGAAGGGTTTGGGTTAATTTGGTGTTGATGGAAGGGAGCTGGCTTTTTTAATGTCAGCCTTTTTATATTCTTTTTACCCATTGCCACTAAATATTTCATTTCTTGAGAAGCATCGTCTGGTGATAGCTCTTTACCTTGGGCTGTGCCCCTGTCTTGGTGCTGGTCTGTTTGCCCGTTGACCTCAGGGTGACAGAGCCACACACAAGCCTGGTCATTGCTTGCTGAGTACATAAGTCAGGCTTGCAGAAGAAATCCATCCCCTTCCTTTAACAGATGAGCTCTAGGAATAAATTTAAAGTTTTACTTTGTACATGTCTGCATACACCCCTTATCCAAAAAGTGCTTTGGCAGTTAGAGATGAGACGGGAGAGAGCTGATAGAGGAAGGTGAAACAGGTAGGTTTAAAAGTCTATGAGCTTTCCTGGCTAATCTGTGAAAGAAGTTCTAATAATTAAAAAAAAAAAAAAAATCTAGTTACCTTCTTTATTAATAGAAGACACTTATTTGTGTGTTTTATTTAGTGTATGAACTTCCATTGTAGAGCTTCATTCTGACAAATATAAGAAGGAAGAAGAGAAAAATATAAATTGATTTTGAATTAAATAAAACTACTGTTTTAGGAACACAGACCCCAGATCTGGTTTCCTTGTGAATTAAGAAATTAATTAAATAATTGGCAATTATATTGCCAGCAACTTCAATCTGGTTTTTGTTTTTAGCCCAATGTAATGAAGCTCAAATTACTTTGCTTTACAAAATCTCTGAAAGACTTAGAAAGCAGTGAATATTTTCCTTTTTTTTTTTTTTTCTGCCTTGTTCATTACTGCAGGAAACAAGTACATAAGCAGAAATCTGGCAGCAGCTCTGGACTTTCTGAGAACCTTGGGGGACTCTGTGTGCTTTAAAAATGTATAAGATTTTTTCCACTGAGTCGTTATTAACTGGTAAAGGTCATGTGTTTTGACACTGTCTCAGAAAGTTTTGCCTTTAAACCAAATGACTTCCTGATTTTGGTATCGATGCATTCTTTCTTCTGGAATACGGGAATAAAGGTAGAAAACAGTTACAATGTAAGGTCTATCTTGGTTTCTTTAGCAGATACTAAATTACCAATTGCACCAAATGTAAACATAAAATTGGTGACAAAGTTTCATGTTGCCTCACTGATGGATTTGCATTCTTGCACTATCTCTGTGAAAGATGTGTCTGTGAAAATGAGCTTCATTAAAAAAAATTCTCCTTTTGAGTAATCAAATGCACAACTTCAAAGCTCCATCATGGTCTGTCCTACAAATACAAGGTTAGATAGACACTAAAGCAGGTCCTGTCATTAGCGCTTGTCATGAGGTTTATGTTAATCACACAGCTAAGTGATTAATTATTTGGGGCCAAAATAGTAACCTAAATTTTAGAGACTTTTCTTACCTTTGTTTTGTATATTTCATCCATTTTAGATGCATTCTATAGTTTTGAGGTTAAGTCTTGCTAGACCAGTGCACCAGAGATCTTTGTAAGTAATTCATTGGTATACAGCAGAACTGAGCAAAATTACAAAGGTCTGGTATTTTCAAGCTGAAAATAAATCCCCTAACTTTTAAATTACTTAATTTTTGGTTTTTGTCCTTCTAGGAACAAACTTCACGCTTGCAGAACTAGGGATCTGTGAGCCCTCTCCCCACCGCAGCGGCTACTGCTCAGACATGGGGATTCTGCACCAAGGCTATTCCCTGAGCACGGGCTCCGACGCCGACTCGGACACGGAGGGAGGGATGTCTCCGGAGCACGCCATCAGGCTGTGGGGCAGAGGGATCAAATCCAGGAGGAGTTCTGGCCTGTCAAGCCGAGAGAACTCGGCGCTCACGCTCACCGACTCCGACAACGAGAACAAGTCAGACGAGGAGAATGGTAGGCCTTTTCCTTCAGTATATTCCTAACCTACAAGTGTGAGAACCTGAGCATATTTAAAAACACGAGTCTTCTTTTAAAGGTGAAGTTTGCACTTTCTCAGTTTGACTAAAGCTGTTTTTTAATGTGGTTTGGGTTTTTTTAGCATCACTATCAGGAAACTATTATATGTGCATCATATTATAGGTATTATGTTTGATCTTACAATTTACTTTTCATGCCGTAATCTGTCACAGAAGTTTGTGCTCCGAGTATCTTAAATTAAACTTAATGATTAGAAGCAGAAAGAAATTTACAAAGAGAAATAGTTTTTATATGTGATTTTTCTACACAGCTTGAAGTAATATTAATAATCTAGAATATGCTGGTAGCTGTAACACTGATGCTAATTCGTAACAATCAGATTTAATTTTATGTATTTTTTCCCATGTCTTTGGACTTGTAAAAACTATTATTTTGGTCTTTTGTTACTGGTGTTGGGGGGCTTTTACAAAGCAAATCTATGCATCGGACTGAGGCACAACACTTGTTATTACGGTCACAGAAATGAGACTTTGGGCACAGCACCAATCACTTGTGACCTTAACACAGCTTGGCAGTGGTAGAGTCTGAGTGTCCTGTGTTCAGCATTGTCCTTTCAGGTGCACATACCCAGAGTCAGGTTCTTCATATAGATCACCTTAAAGTTCTTACCTGGGAAATTTTCAGCACTCAGGTTTAAATTGAGCTCAGGAGGGAAAATAGTAGAAAAGGATTTGCAGGAATTTTTCCTCTATCCTATAGGGTGATGAAAGTGCAAACTCAGTTTAGTTAAAATAGAAACTAGGTTTGGATCTTCATTCTGAGGAGGTGAAGAGGAACCTCCCTAACATCATGCCCTTAGAGCAACTGTTCCAGCAGCTGATACCAGCCTGTGCCACCAGCTCTCTGCTAAGCATATTGTGATAATATTCTGTTTGATACGTGTTGGGTGCCTCTCAGAAGAGGATTTTTGTAGGTGTTTATTTTGGGCTCCTCCTGTACTTACTGACAGTTGTCTTGGTTTCAGCAACGCGGGTGTGCCACGCTCTGGAAACACAAGCCACTGCTTGTCAAAGCAAACAGGGCAAAACCAAATTACAGTTCCTATATATATTTATATATATACTGATAGAAAGAACAGCAAAGTGCAATTGATTTTGTTTGTAACACCAGTATTTTTTTTGTTGATTTAAATTGAATCTTCAAGTAATACATCCTCTCCATAGGCATAGCAGGATACATTTCTTCATCAAAACCAAGGAGGGAATGTGCATTTACTAATAATGGTTTGTACGAGGAAGCCCGTGTTTTAAAAAGAACCAGTGACTGGTTAATTGATTTTTCCTTTTAATAATACCATTCACAGAAAATACAGCAACTTCCATTGATTTTAGTACAGTTTTGTTAAGGCTTCTGAGCATAATTTCTAATAAAAAACCTGACTAATAGAATTCTGGCATTATGGAATGATTGGGCTTCAATGCTGTGGCAGGAATTCACTTCTCTGAAGGTGGTTGTCTCCATTTAAGTGGCAGCAGTGTGTCACACCTTTTGTCTAAGAAAACATAATCTCAGCGCCTACTTCTATACACACTGTCGCAGACTGGTAAAAGAATGAGTCTGTTCACTTGTTTCTCATTGTCCTCCCTATAAGAAATGAATTATTTTGTAATTGGAAATACAGTGCAGTGAATCCATTTTGCATATTTCTTACAATGGTGTTATTAGTAGAAAAAACAACATGATCAAACAGAAAGCAAGTAACAAACCAGTATGTGGAATTCATTTTGGGTTTCTGTGAGAAGTGTTGATTTAGAAGGTTTGGTTGATTTAAAAAAGCATCACGTGGGCATAAAGCAACTGTTGTATACACAGAGGTGTTAACTTCAGTAAACTTTTTAGCCTTACTCTCTCACAAATCCTGGTTAGCTCAAAAATCAATGCTTCTTCACATCACTGATTTTATGAAGTTTTGGGATGTATTATCATATAGATTGACAGTTGCCCCACTGGTTCAGCACCACAGTGTGGACACTTACAAAGCCATCATTAATTTCTCACACTTGTGCCCAGCAGTGGTTTCCTACATAATAAACACTGTGTCCTTCAGAAGCAGATCGATAACCTGCTAGGTGTTCATCTTGAGAGGAAGTAACAAGAATCTATATTTCAAGAGAAATTTGTGCTCTGATACGGTTTCATATTTGCAGGATACCAGCATAAAGCGAGACATTACTTGGTATGAGACTTTACCCATTTATGCCTAGCAATTTTAGAGGGAACTCATGGTGCTTAGACCTCTGAATTTATTGAAAGTACTGTTGAAGCATTTTTCCTGATACAGCTCAAGTGTTATGAGAGTTCAAAAGATGATTCTTTGTTTTCAAATATTGAGATGCTATCACAATTTCAACTTAAAAAAAAACCCAACCAACAAAACAAACCATACCTCTCACCTTTTTTTATCAATAAAACTATTTTGTCATTTTTAGTACATTTCCAAGTAGCACAGATGAAGCTTAACTTCTAAAAACTGCTCCCATTCAAATCCATTCACAAAGCTTGTGACCATTTTCTGTGCTTGTAGATTTAGTATGATTTAATTTTATCATAAACCAGAATGCTGTGAACCTTGAAATATTATCAAACTTGGAATGCTTACAGATAAATTGAAATAATGGAAACTCATTAAGTTCCATGTTTTACTTGGTATACTGAAATTCTTCCTAACAAAACACCTTATTGATATTTTAAAAACACTTCTATTTTCAGAAGTCTGATTAGGCTCTAAATTCTTATTGTATTTTGTAGCTTTTGCTACTGCCTAGATGTGTCCATCGCTTCTTTAGACAAGTCAGTTTTGAATATGTAACATAAATCTGCCATCAGATTGTTACTCAACATGATATACTGAGTTGTGAGATTTAAGTATATTAATCTTTTTGTGATTCATACAAATGTAAAAGGCCAGTTAGAAATACAATACCTCTGATGTGATGTGCCAGCTTTGTAGAGAGAATCACCTGTGGGGACGCAGTGTAGGAGCTATAGGGGATACACCAGTGTTCCTGAAATCTTATTTTTTCTTTGATTAAATCTTGTAACTGTTTATTCCAAAACATCATGGCAAACTTTTCAAAAGGAGGTTTTTCATCAGTTGCCATGTTCTTTCCTAAGCCTACAGTATTTCTATTTCCAGAGCAAAGCTTAGGGGCTGGTCATGTTGGCATAGTGACCTTGAAGCAAGTACTCTTTCAGGGTTGGTTTCTTCTGTTCTGGTTTTATTTGGTTTTTTAAAGTTGAACTGAAAATTATGTTCTTCTGAAAAATATAAAACATCGTAAAATAAAGTAACTTTCAGTTTAAAAATCCATGAAAACAGAATGATCATAATTGCACAGAATCCTTCTGCAACATACCTGCAATTTTCTCTTTTCCTGGCTTCACTGTTATTGACTGACCAGTTGCAGACTGTTAGGAAGGCAATGAAATTCAAGTGACATCAGGCAGATGGAACTGAAAAGCTGAATGGACCAATAACAGAGAAGAGAAAAGGATTATTCCTAGATAGAGAAAGGAGAATGGAAAAGTAGAATGTAAACTCAGGGCAAATCTCGGTTTGAGTGCTGAAATGAACTTGTAGGCTCAAAGTGAGCCCAGAAGGAGAGTTTTCAGTTTGATGTGACTCTAGATCCTGTTAATTATCCTGTTGTGAAAGAGAAAATGTCTTGAATGGTGTTGGTGGCTTTTTTTTTTTTTTGTGGTAGCAGGTTGTTACCTTGACACTTTTTCTATTAGTACCATTATTGTATATAATGGATAGAGAATGTCACTGGTAGAATGGGACGTAACAGAAAATGTTTATCATGAGATTTATACTCTGATATTATAATATCAAACACTTGAGATGTTTCTGTTTTACATTTGTGTGTCAGAAAAGAAAAAAAAAGAGTGTCTTGAGGGAGGAAGAGAATTTCCAGGACTGAAGGAATGTTATTAAAATAATGTCAGACCAAAAAAAATATATTATCAAGGCATGCTTTTATCTTAGTAGCAGCAATTCTGAACTGAACAGCAAGACAAGAATGAATGAGGAGGAATAAAGCAATCCCAAACTTGAGCAGAGCAAAGGAGAGTTCAGGGTCATGCTGTGGTGATCTGGGCACATGTTTGAAAGAAATCCACCCCAAAACACTGTGATTGTGGCAGCTCTTTGTAGATAATGCCCACGAGAAGCAAATAATTTTGCTCATACAGAACCATTTCTGTGTTGATAGCCCAGCTTGGCAGGTGTGGGAAAGTGGCACTTTATTGGAATCAACCTGGGGAGTCCTGACAGGGAATCCTGTAGGGCCATGCACTCTCCCTTTCCTCACTTCACCTCCTTTTCTTACTGGAGAAAATCTTCCATTCTTCACTGACTCCAGCAGCAGTATAACAATTCAAGTCAGGTGGAAGGGTGCTGTAGGAAGCTGCACTGATATTTTCAGGTTCAATATCCATCAGTGGTTTATATTTTAGACATACTGGTGACAATGACTTTTATTGGATTTTTCTGTGCTGCTTTGATGGTGCTTTTTATTGTAGTAATTAAAAGTTTGAATATCAGACAATGCCTTGTGTGCGTATCACTTACTGAATGAAAGAGTGCCATGAATAAAGAAAATAAAGTTGGAAAAATTATAAGGTAAAATATGAAAACCTGTATTTGTGTTGTACTTCTGATTGAATCTTATGAAAATTAGATAAATTATATTTTTCTTTCTTTTTTCCCTGTTATGAAGTTTTCAGTGGTGATTTCCTATAGTAATTTCCCAAATGCATATGTAGATCTTAAAATCAAACCCCACCTCATAATTCAAATGACCTCACAGTTTATCACTGTTTCAATTTTATGAGCAGTATAATCTGAGCTTTTCCTGGGATGTTGTTGAATAGCAAACTTAGAATTACAATAGAAAAGAAAAAATGTTATTGCATCAGAGGAGTTTACTAAAAGGCACCAGACAGATGACAGCCAAGGAGTTTATTTTCTTACTTTTACTGTTGTAATTTTGACATGTTGTTATCAATATTTCATTTTTTTAAATTTTTTTTCAGCTTTCTATTTCACACTTCATAATTTGCAGGAAAGATTATAGCAACACTGTGGTTCTACTCTTGAGACTATTTTGGGTTTGTTGTATGCATGCTAATGTCTCTGAATTGTAAGGGAGTAGAAAGTAGAAGGTTTTTTATGTTGCTGCTCCCAGAATTCTGTTTGGGTTAAACAAGTGGGAGATTAGGCTCGCTTGCTAAAGCTTCCCACTAAGAAATACTCACTTTCACCAATAGAAAATACTTTCCTTGTTAAAAGGGAATGTTTAAACATTGATGATGCAGTTGGAGCAGATCTGTGTCATCTTCAACTGCATGTGTGTGGGAAACATAATGTGGCCTCCTAATTTTGGGATAGAATATGGATGTTTTGGGTACAAGGAGCAGCAGGGAAGCTGGAGCCCCTCTCTGTGTGTCATAGCGGAGTGCTGGTTTCTGTGGGTGGCACTGTCTGGGAATGCTGTGCCTGTTTCTCTCCCAGAGCGACCCAGGTAGCTTGGAAACAACAGGAGGGATGGATCTGAAAGAGAAGAGAGGAAGAGCTGTCACAGTTGTATGATCTGCTCGTAGCTGAGAAAGTGGCCAGATGGTCCTAAGGAAATGATGGGATTTAAATGAAATGTCATATACTCAGAAAATGGCACCGCACACGTCATACGTCACCGAGGCTCCTGAAGGAGGAGAGCTGGGAGGGTTAGCTCCTGCATGGGCAGGCTTCAGCTCTTCTTTAGGAAGGCTTGTAAAGTACTTTGTAAATGACAAATTTAGAAAGTCATTAAGCGCAGTATCAAAGCTCGGTTGCTTAAGTGGATCCAATTTTGATGTGCTCTCAAAACCTGAGGGCACTTCTGATAGGAAGTGGTTTCCTAATGAGGGAATTGACTAGCAGGGATGACTTTTAAAGACTTAACTACACACAAACTCAATTTTATCCAGGTAAATGGCTTATGTATTCAGTGCAGAGGGAGTCTAGATGATGAGGTTAAGGACAAAAAATGGATATGTAGTACTGGTAAACTTTAAAGCCTTGTGTAAGACAGGAATATGAAATTAAAGTATTAAAAAGCTTAAACATTTGTTGCAATTTTAATATACCGAGCAAGACTGTAGTGTAGGTTGGCAGGACGATGTGATGAATTACTGCTACACTGTCTGATATATATTGAAAGAGCTCAATAAATACTATCTGGAACAGAGTGCTTGATGATATTCTAGAGGTTAAGGACAGAGATGTGGCAATACAGCTCTGCTTTGGTGGCCTAAAAGGGCCATCTTGACTTTCAGTTGCTTGTGGCTGACATTCAGCAGCTGGGCAGCCATTAGATTTTCCATTCAGGTCAGTGCTGACCTGAGAGATGTACATCAGGATCTTGGGTTTCATATTCCCAGAGATACAGGTATTTCTTACAGGAGGAATGGATGGAATGCTAATGCAAACAAGTAGAAAACCCAACACAAACCCACAAAAACCCCAAACCAAACCAAAAAAGCCTCTTATGTATGGTGGGGTGAGGTCTTACACCATGAATGTCCGTACTGTTCTCCCCCATTCATGTCAGTCAGGGCTTCAGCACCTGTAAAATTTTCCATTGCCTCTGAGGTGTCAGTGACTTCAGTCCCACATTCTGTGCCCTGCTCTGGCACAGCATCATTGGGCTTTTTGTCCCTATCCCATACGAGGACCTGGCTGAAGCTGTATCCTGTTTGCAGTCTCTCTCTTCATGGTGGTTTTTTTTGGATTATATGAATGGCCCCCTCATAATTGAATGAACTAAGGCAATCAGGAATTGAGACCTAGAAATTGAAGTCCGGTATTTAGCCAGGAAACTGAGGAAAACAGAAATATGGGCTGATGAATTAAGGCTATCAGGAAAATATTGCAGCAGCTGGGTTCATAAACTGCTGAGGCTAGCTGGGATCTTCCTTTTTCCTGAATTCTAAGGGAAAGAGCTTTTGCTTGCAGCTGTATCTACATCATTGTGTGAAGGTCACAACATGGAGAGCTTTAAAAAAAAAAAACCTCTCAAAATAACCACAAGATTTTTCAATTATTATTTAATCATGAGCCTTTCCATCGAGTAGAGAGAAATGATGAAACTATGTTTAACAAGAACTCCATTACAGCACATTATTCAGTTTGTCAATTATTAGTTTTATAAAAGAAAACTTAGATGATATAGGTCACCCAGGTAAGCAAGCAGCAGTGCCTTTGTTCAAACCGTAACTGAGTTAGAATAATGCCTTTTTATTCTTTTCTATAAAAGAGATGTGTGTCTGATAAAGTCAATTCAGCTTGGTGCTAAATGCATTGTGTGTGGCTGATGAGTGATAAAACCTTTGCAGGAAGGTTTGCAGGTTTGTCTGTAGTTGGTGTTTAACTAAATTTATTAAGGTGAAACAAAAACCTATGTCTTTTACACTTCCCTTGCAAGCTGAAGCACAGATCACAGGAATCCATACACTTAATTTATTTTGTCTTGCCCTTCAAAACGAGAAATTTTACCAAAAGCTTCTTCTGAATTTGTCACGCCAGAGACTGGTACCTTTCCTCATGTATGGTATGCCACTATTAATAATCTCCCTAATTACAAAGACTTGCATACTTCACTGATTAGTGCATAATTACATCAAGGTACACCGTGTTTTTTCTAGTCAATACTTCATTTATAAAGCTCAGCCTGAGTCTGGCCAATCAGCTCTGGTGGTGCAGTGAATGCCTATTGTCACACGTGTAAAGTGATGCATGTAGATGGATGTTTAAGTGCCATTACATTTCCTAAATATTTCATGGGATGTGCTTTGTGTTTATGCTCTGCACACTGTTCTTTTCAAGGGATCTGTCAGTTTGTTGAAGGCAATGGATTTGAATTGATTGGTAACGTGATGTTGAAGTATAACATTCTACTCAGGTAGGACAGAATTCCTCTTCAGATGGAAAATGGATAGGAAATGGTGCCTTAGCTCTGTTAGTGCCAAAGGTTTCATATGTATATATTAGAATAAGCAGAGCTTGTTGAAAATTAAATTATCCCATAACTAATGAGTTTTTAAAGAGATTATTATTATTTTACTGTCTTTTACTATAAAACTTTTTTCATTCAGTTTTTTAAGTAGTAAGTTATAAAAGATGTTTCCTAAACTCTTTTCCTTAGGTCAAAGGAGAGAAAATCTAATTAATTAGCCCAATTTTGTTGTTGTTATTTGGGTTTTTTGTTTGGCTGGGTTTTACCCATAAAGTTTTTTTGTGACTTGACTTTTTGCTGAAGCTCCTGGCAGAATTGAATGGCTTCTGTCAGATACTGTAGGAACAACCTGAAAATCAACTCTTTCTTTGCCTTTAATTTCCTTATATTTCATCCAGGCTGAAGATGACTTTCTGCTTAATTTCAGCTTTTACAAGTTCTCTGACACTCTCCCTCCTTGGCAGTGATAAGGGAAGTACTTTTATCTATTTGTTCAGCCTCTCTGTAGCATTAGAAATCGCTGACTCTCTCCTCTACATTCTTCCTGTAAGAAGCTCAGGGGATGATTGGCAATGATTCAGGAAGGCTGAAGCTCTGCCTCTCGAATCAAGTGAGAGATTTCTTACGAGCAGCTGTTTGTCCACTTGCCTGTTTAGTCTTTGGCTCACAGACCTCTCATCAAAGTTCTTCAACGCCTCAAAAGCTGTTGGTAGCACCTCAGAGACCATGCTGAAATCTTAACCATCTGTGAACAAGAAATACTATCTGGCAAAAGCAGAGGATCATTTTTCAATTTATGTTTGGTCTATCTCATGGTTAAAGAACATTGGATGAGACTAAATCCATAAAAGAAAGATATGATGGTACTGGGGAGATGAAAGTACCTTGGAGAACTTGTCCTGAAGTGACCTGCTCTTTAAGGCTGGTTATCATTGCTTAAAGCTAACTCCCTACATTTTTCAGCTTGCAGTAGGAATCCTTTCCATGTAACATTACTTGAAGAAGTAGCTTTAAATGTTTTTCCAGGCTGATTATTGACCCCATTATGTGCTGCTGCTTGTCACCAGAGGGTGCCATTGCTGTGATCTTCCACGTTCTTGTGCAACCCCACTGACTTTTGGAAGAGGTACTGCTTCTCTATGGCACCACTCCTTTTAGTAGTGTAAAGAAATGGCAAGAAAAGTGGCCTTATGGATAAAACTGGCAAAAAATCTGTGTAGATTAAAACAGTAGTTGCAACAACCCAGTCCTAAAATGGGGCTGTTTTCCTGGTGTCCATTTGGGTTTCTTACATTTAATAAGCACCACTTACACTGTAGTTGTGTGCAAACTCATTTCTTACCAAAAAAATAGCCACAAGTTTCTGGATACTTAGTACTGTGCAGCAGAACAGAGCAGGTGTCAGAAGAAGAGGCAGTTTTATTTGTGAGTGAAGTCACAGAAGGAGGTGCAGCTACTACAGAATAAATTGCTGGTGTATTCTGTGCTGGCTCCTGGAAGCACCTGCCCTAATGTAGGACGTGTAAGATCCTTAGGCTTGCATGGACTATTTGTTCATTAGCTGTGTTTGCACAGTGATTGTCCATCTGTGCTCAGGTCGGAAAAAGAGATTTACACAAGCTGGACTCCAAGAAACATAGTTCATTCCTGAAATGTATCACAGGCACAGTTCATCGCCAGAGCACATCAGACTGTGTCTAGTTGCCATATGAACTCATATTTATACCTTCTGTCCTTCGGTATTTTCTTTGGGCTTCCAAATACATAATGCAGCAATCTGGGTAAATGAAATAAAAATGTGAACTTACAAAGCTTGATTTCCTATAGGCTGAGATGGAAGAAGCAGCTCTGGTAGTTTTTTACTTTTCATTTTATTAAGAACCATGCTGGTATTACTGAGGGCCTTCAAATAGCATCTCTCCGGGTCAGATCTTGCAGCTGAGCAACTATTCAGTGGGAAGGATGACTTTTGTGGTTTCTGAAGTTGTTATAAATATCTCAGGAATTGCTGACTCTTCAAGTCATTCAGGCTTTTCAGTAGCGCGTTGCTGATAGGGAGAAGAGCGTCACTGAGTTGGTGAAATTGTATTTGCCTGAAAGTCCAAGGAGCCTCTGGAAACCGAAACTTCTTTGCCATGTTTGCCCTATTGAAACTGAGATACCATCTTGTAAAAAGGCATAATATCATTCCATTACAGCAACATGCCTGTAGGCAAGGCACAATATGTGAGCATCATTTGTTTGCTCAGAGCCATGACTGTCATTCAGAAATATTGAAAGGTAGCAGTTGGATTTTTTCACACAAATGGTTAAGGGACTTTTCTCAACATCAAATTAGCGTTCAAGAGTGAAAATATAGCTTCTGTTTCCTCAGATGCTGAGTTGTAAGAATGAGTAATCGTGATTCCTGGGGGAATTTTTTTTTTTTTTTTAACTTGAGTGGGACTAGATAAATAGGTTTATCAGTTTTCCACAGAACACTTATATTTAGTAAACTTGAAATGAGATGAATTGCAGTGAAGTTACTCCTCTTTCCAGCTTTCTTTAAGAGGGGAATTATTTTAAGGAGGCGTGTGCTATTTATATCTCCCACATAATGCTATAGCTTCAAGCTATATTACACAGTGTGGATATGGACAAAACAATGTAATTGCTTAACTGACTGGAGTTTGTCTTTTGTAGCTCTTTCTTTTTTCTTATTTAAGCTTCTTTTGCTCAGTGAAACAGGACATCACTAACTCTCATGTTAAAAACTTGTTTCTGATCAGTTTAATTCAGTGCATAGAAAGCGTGGTGTGGGAAGGATAGGTCAAGGTTAGGACTGTGGCCAGAGGGGCAAAGGAAGGAGGAACCCAAGGAGGCTCTGGGTTTGGGGCAGCCAATGGAATACCACAGCTGTTCAGGGAAGTAGGAATCTGCCATCCAAAGCAACTTTGCTCACCACATGTGCTGGGTGTGCTGCTTTTCAAAAGCAACCCAGAGCAATTCAGAGAATAAGTTCTGAATGTTTTCATTGGTATATAGATGCTGGTGTTCACTTTAAAGCCTCTTCTAGTATAGCAAACCTTCCAAGCTCTATTTCTGAAGCTAATAATATATGTAAATCAGTTCGTTTTCTTCTTTTGCAGAGTTCTCTACATTTTCAGTATTAAATAGTGAAATAATAATCCTTATGTGCCCAGTCCTGTCAATATATCCCTGGGCAGCTTCTCAAAGACTCCTTGAGTCTCAATCATCTATATTCATTTGCCAGTTCTAATTTTCTGGATAATTACTGCATATTTCAAGACCACTTCTGTTGTGATACTTAGCCAGATTTAATTCTTTCAGATACTTTATTTCTTAACCTATAATTTGACTTCCCTAAGAGTATTTGAAGATGGGTATGCATATTCAGTTTAGTCCTAAATTTTGGGATTGAATCACTCTCCCAGCGTGTCCTGTCTCAATCAGGACTTGCTGTCCTGTCCCCTGAAGTCTCTCTATTTGTGGACTAAATGTCCTTTCACAGGAATGAGGACACTCAGTACATAATGGAGCCTGGTATCAGCTCTTGTGGGTGACAGAGTGCCATCTAATCTTTTCAAATGAAGGTTTCTATTAATTTAAAGCAGAATTTCTCACATGTTTTCACATCTTTTGTGTGGTTTGAATTAATTAATTACATTCTACCTTTCTAGATAGCAGGACAGATGAAGACAGTCTGGTGTGATTACAATTATGTGGGGGTTTTGGTTTTTTTAAGGCAAAAAGAGACCTGTGATAAATGTTAGGAGACTGACCTATAACCACGGCAGGCAGACATTAATAATCAGTGTTTTCTGTGTTATTGGCAGTCCAGCTGTTTTGCTAAAGATCCTGAGAAAACACTCTGGGAACAGTCAGTACTGCAGTGCTTCAGCTTGAAGGCTGGAGTTGAGGGGGAGGATTTGGACAGAATTCTGAGGACTTTGCAGTCAGCATTATGAAGATAAATAATTCTACATGCTGAAGAGTAAAGGAGGTAGAGCAGGCATCAGTATGCTTTTTCTGGCTTTGGTCAGTTCCCTTATATTTTATACTGAAGGTTTTTTCCTAGCTTTTTTTTTTCTTTTTTTCTTTTTTTCTTTTTTTCTTTTTTTTTTTTTTTTTTTTTTTTACTATTACATTTCACTGTCTTTTTCCCCCCCATCACTTTCAATCTTGGTAAAAATATTATGGCATTTGCCTGACTTTGTCTGAAAGATCATTTATTCCACCTTTCTACATTTTTTCCTAATGTAACATAGTGTCTTGAGCTTAAGACATTAATGTGGTTCCAGATAATCTCCTAGGCTTGTTTGACACGTGATGGCTTAAAAGCACTCTTTATAAAGGAGCATATTACGGATTCATGTGCAAAGTGAGGGTTATTCTTTCTCTACATCTGATGAATTCTTTGCATGGCTTAAAACAAATGGAGGAACAGATCGTCTTACAGAAATAATGATCATCTTAGAAAAAAGATCTGAAGAAATCAATATTTTTCTTTTCTTGACTTTTGTCCCTCCCTATTTGAGTCTAGTTCATGAAGTAATGGAATGTTAAAAATGCTTCAGATCACTTCTGTGGTGATAAATTTTGACACTCTTTCAAATATTGGTTTCATATATTTCCTTTTTGTTAGTCTTCTTGTGCCATATGTACTGCAATATACTCTCATTTTTTCTTAGCTTGAAAGAAATGTTGCTTTTTTTTTTCAAACAAAATCTTTTCAAACCATTTTAAATGTGATTTGAAGTATTTCTTGGGCTTTGCTTCTACGTCTCAGAGGAGTAGAACATATGTGGCAACTTCTCCAGAAAGAGCCTCTAAAAAGAGCATATTAAAGATGAAATATAAGGATTTTTAGATCAAAAGGATAATGATTTTTTAAAATCTTTACTATGTGATAAATTAATCAGAAGGTATTATAAAGATGTACAAACTTGCACAAGGAGAGAGAAGAGAGGGAAGACAGCGACTTTGAAATTAATGTAGATACAGACCTAAAGACACAGTCATAAGCTGGTTATAAACCAACAGACAGAACTGTAACATATGCACTTGTTAGAAATCTGAGCTGTGTCACAGCGAGCATGATGAGAGAAATCATTGGTATGATCTCAAAAACCTCATTTATCAGATATTTTATTGTATTTGCAGAGGTGCTGGGATGCTGTGACATGAAATAACCAGGAGTGATGCAGAACACGGCTGTTCAGAAGTCCAGCATCAGCCTTTGGTGTCTCTCAGGCCCCCTGGGCACTGTGAGCTGTGGGCTGAGCTGGGGAATGTGGTTTTACCTTCCTGTGATGCTTAAAGCTGAAAGTTATCAGCTCACATACATCAATATGAACCAAAGTTGTGTATTTCTGACAGGAATTCTAACAGACTTGACTGTCTAACTGTGAAAAAAAAAAGTTATTTAATAAAAGCCCAACAGATTTTCAGAGCAACTAGACATATGTATCTAACAGAAATGCTGGACCAAAACACCTCACACTATGATAATTTCTGTTTCAGATTTCATATGTGAGCGTGTATATGACTCATTCATGCTTTAAATGCAATTGTGAATGCATTTATCATTTGGTTAGTTAATATTTTTTGCATCAGAATACAAACATAGTGAAACCCATTCTAACAGATCAGCTGCAAGAAAAGCCAGTGGCAGAAAAGGAGAATGTATTGGAGATTCTGACATGAGGTTCATAGATCAGCCATGCCTGTACCCCCAAAACAAGGATACACTGTTATTAAATTTATAGTCTTTATTACAGTCTATCTAATTTTTCAAGTTCTATTTTACTTATTTATGAAAGACAGGTTGAATTCCACAACTGTTTGAGCTGTTATGATGCTTGTGTTGTAAGCACAATAGGTTGTAATCGAGTTTAGTAAATCTCAACATTCAGAGGAATTCTCCAAGAATTAGAAACTAAAATCTTGGTTCTGCAAGTCCATGTAAGCTTTAATGAGACAATACTAATAGTATTTTGAAAAGGATTTTGAGAAATAATCGGAGAGCAACTTCATTATTATGCTTGATCAATAATAATGAAGGAAAGTTCTGGTTTGCGTGCATAGAAGCTGTGAATTTATGGCAATGCCACCAAAATGTGATGATTGTAGGTCTGGAACCTGGAATGAGCCTCCACAGCTCTAGCAGTGCTTGCTGTACCAGAGTGTAGTCCATACTCCATTCATTTGTGCCCAATAAAGCATTCACCAGTCAGGGAAATGGTTGCAAACTTGATGTAATTTGTTCTGTAATGCTGACGGTCTGAAAATACTGACTTACCTTTTAAAGAGTTTCAGAAGTCTGAGGAATGAAAATGTCAGAGGCAATATTTTTAATAGACTCTTTCTTATCTAATTGAAACATGAAGTCCAGAAAGTGAATTGTGATAATTTTGTACAGAAGCTTCTATGAAAGATCCATCCCATTAGGTAAATGTGTTTCAGCTGCTGTTATTGAGGTGTTAATACAGAGCCCTTGCCAAGCAGCCCTTTTTAGCAATAGCTAAAATAGCTAAATTTACATGAACTTAGCTTAAACAGCTAAATTCATGTATGTTGAACACGTGCTTGAGTTCTGCTTCATAATCTGAATCAAGCATTTGGAAGAAAAACTACCTCATGGTAATTTTGTTACCTAAGGAGTATTGGTCATCCAGGTGTACTCTCATGTGGGACTGTAACAGGCAGCACTTGAACTGCCTTCACAACACGTGCTTGATGCACACCTCAAAGTGGTGTCTTGTGAGCCTCTGAGCATTCCTGCTGTCAGTGGGGAGCTGGAACCAGTGAGGAGCTGTGCCTTCCCTGTCTGACTTCACTCTTCCTCAGTGTTTTCCTGGTTCTTGTCCTCCTTCCCCAAAAGCATGGATTTCATCTACTCACATAATACATCTTCCTTTTGACCATGTTCCTCTGGACATCTTTTCTGCTTGCTTTGCAGCTCTTATCTATCAGATTTTGGTTCTCACACATTTTACTGTGTCCCGTCTGTCCAGCTGTATCACAACTCTGCTTTTGCCCCTGTGGGGTTATATATTATTTATGTACTTAATTGAACTGTGTCACAAAATGCTTCAGCCTTATTGCTGTTTGTGCTTCTTGAAAAGTTAAAATGTGAAAAAGTGTTCCTGTGCTGCTGGCACGTTGTGCTGGTGTTATCCAGAGGTGCTCTGGCAGAAGGCAGGCAGCCTGCCTGAAGGAGACAGCAGCCTCTGCTTTGACTGGGCTGTCCCAGGATAAAAGGAAAAAAAAACCACCCAAAACTAGCTTACAATGGAGTTTTTAAAACCATTTATATTACACCTTTACAAGTTTTATATAACCCATTCCTGTCTGTAGTGTCCAGAAAAGGGAGTGTCACAGGGATGGTGGCCAGGGCCCCAGGGGACAGCACCACATGGAGCTTTCGCTGTTTTAGGGGTGTGGGTTAGGGGCCAAGGCTGGGTTAGGAGCCAGGGTTGGGTTTGGAGTCCAGTTCTTATTCAGAAGTGCTTTGGTTAATACTATGATTGATACAGCAGTCAAGTGTTGTAGCAATAAATCAGTTCCATAATATACATAGGACTTGGGTGCTGGAACCTGTTTTTTATTTATTTTTGTGGTTTTACTTGTGGACTTCTGCCATGCCTGTCCCTGTGTATCGGGTTTGTTTTTGTTCAGCTCTGTTCTGAGGTGCAGAACATAATATGCCCCAGAGTCCCAGCTGAGGCTTCCTGTGATTTCAGTGAGCAGTGGTGCTCGCCCTGAGTCGGAGCCGCCCCGTGCAGGGTTTCTGCAGCAGCGACGCCGAGTTATCCCACTGGTCCCCATGACTGATCAGGGGCCATTAATCCATCGATTGCTGTTCCTGGGCTGCTCTCCCGCTTCACGCCAGGTTTGAAAGAGATACCCAGTGACTTAGGAAGTAGATGCACAATCTGAACATTTATCAGTGGGAATGAAAGAATCGTTTTTGTTCAGACACAGGTGAGTAACTGCTTGTGTGGGCTTGAAGGCTACTGGCAAAAAAGATTTCCCTAGAAAATAACTAGACAGGAAAAATGAGCTGGGCTTCTGAGGATCTGAAGTATAAAATATGCAAATTACAAGAATTTGGCATACTGTCAGACTTAGACTTTTTCCCTTGATATACAGAATTTGTGTGACCTGCTCAGTCAAGCATCCTATTTGCAATAGATTTTTACAATGAAATTTGCAAGTGGCTTCCTTTTTTATTTTCTCTTTCTTTAGTGTGAGCATTTTATGACAGAAATTGCAAGTCCAGTTTGGAGCGTTGTGTTATGCTTTAGACATCTGTCTCCTTAAAAGCTGAGTGAAAATACAAGATGCCTATTTGAATAACACGGTGTCACCAACAGTGCCTGAAAGTGATGCAAGAGGTGATGGTGCTTCCTTATGTTTCTCTCATCACAAATCATGTAGTACATTTGGGCACGTATGTGGGTAGTTCTTTGAAAAAGAATAATAAACAGGTCCAAGATGTGATGTCAGATCTAGTTAATCAGTGTACTAGAAATACATTACCCTAAATCTTGGTTAGGAAAATAGTAATCAAAGTCTTGAGTTTCTTTTCATTTGGGGAGACAGATGGCATATCTGCTTAACGGCAAATATCCAAAAGAAATTTTTTTAAAATCCTATCTTTCAAAACATGGCAATCAGAATCATCTTGGAGAGGAACTATTAAATTTAATAAGCCATATGTTCAGTGAATTTACTTATTTTGTTCAAAGATGTAGACATAGAATTCACCTCTGTGTCCTTTTGTGTAAATTAACTGCCTTATTCTATGCTACACAATTAAGGTATTTAACAAAGTTCCAAATGTGCAACATATTATTAGCCAAACATAGCTACTAGTTTTCATGTTGCTGAAATAAATGCATTTAGGTGAACAGTCTGCAGTTTACTAGAATTCCCTCTGCGGAGTTCAGCGTGTTTGAAGATCAGATTGACTGGCAGCTTCCTTGGTATACATAAAACAGATCTAAAATTATTTCAAATAGAAATTCTCTGAGGATTCTATCATCTTTGCTATTCTGTTGTACTGAAGATGCAGATGTGCCAGACTGTTTTGCAGGATTATAAATGCATTAGTGAAACCCTAATACACTCTCTAACAAATATATGCAGTGCAAGAGGTTTTCTTAGCCATCTTGTACCCACTTATTTTATTTATTTCATGTAATTGGCATGTTGTTCTGCTTTTATAGCTTGTTAAAATGAGATGTGAAAATGGCTGTAGCTAATGGCTGCTGGAAATCTTTTCCCATGGTAGGCAGGAGGAAAAAAATCCATTGCAGATTTTAAAGCACAGAGCTCTCCCAGTGAGAATCAAAGACTAAAAAAGATGGATAAAATGCATTGCTGTGTATAGTAGAAGCGAGTTTTAATGACCTTGGATACACAAATGAACATTGTAGGCCAGTGCCCAAGAGCTGAAGTGGCTTCCTGTGGTAGGGGCAGGGGCACCAGCTTGAGGCAGGGCTGCTCTGTGCTGTGGTGCCGATACTGAGACAGGTGTGCTGTGAAGAATCTGGTGGTGGTGAAGGGGTTTTTCTTTCCTTCTGCAGAGAAAATGATAATATGTATGTGATAATGTGAATATGTGGAATGAGGTGTTCTGAGCGTCTTCCCTTACAAAGTGCAGGACTTGGCTCCAAGAAACTTAGACAGGGGGCAGACATCATCTCCTCCTTCCCTGGAGTCAGGACACTCCAGCCCAGTGGGTGGACATAAATTAATCTGGTTTTATTCTGATTTAGCAGTGAACTGTTGAGGTCTGACCAGATAGAAATCCCTGTAAATGCCCAGTGTATATATCACTAGTTTTAAAGAAAAGCTTTCTTGTTTTTCTCCTGGACTGCACTGTAGATACTGTCACATTATTTTATGTTATTTGAATTGCTGTCAGGAGAAACACACAGTCTGTCCTGTGACTCTTAAACGTTTAGTTTTTAAACTTTAGCAGCTTTAAAAAAATTAAAATTACAGTGCTACACAGCATGATTTTAAATGGTTGTTCTAGTCTTTAGCAGCTCTTGGAACATTAAAGGATTTTAGCTTCAGGATTTGACCTGAGAAAGTGGAAGACAGCAGAGGAATTTTGGTGCATCAATAGTCGTCTCTGTCACTAAGGGCATTGCACTGTCTCACCATATTTAATGAAATGAGCAAACAGTCTTTATATTTTCACCTGATCTAGGAACCTGTGGTTTGTTCCATGGCAAGACATTAAATTGCAAATAGAAATAAAAACAAAATTTCCCCTTAAAAAAAGCATGTGTCGCAGAGCACCTGTTTTCTGGCTTATTATACAAGAAAAAATTTATTTGGATACTTAAAATAAAACAACAAATTAAGAAAAAATTTTTCCATTATTAAAACGTTTTAGAAGCTGCTGGGAAAGGGCTTGGATTTTGTTCTGTATATCAACATCCGTTTCTTTAAAAAATCTTTTCAGTGTATCATTAGATTTCTATACAATAGCATAGCACCTGCTAGATGTGTTCCACAGAATGATCAACTGTTGTGTGCCCGTTCCTGTGTAAAATATTGGTAAGATGAAGTATATCAAACACATTTATCTGCTGCAAATCAGTTTGTCTCCGAAAAGACTCAGTTAAATTATATGGAGCCTAATTTTTCTACTGATACACCTTCTGAATTTTATCTGATATACTGTATTTTTCTTCCCCAATAGGTCAAATGAATCATCCTTTACTTTCTCTTTTAGAACGGACAGTAAAAGTAAATTCAGCACATGCCATTTGTGTATAACTGGCATGATTTACTGCACAGCTGAATATAAAATCATAAAACTTACAGGACATGGTTAATATATAACCATCAAAATAACAGAGTGCAATTCTAAATTTATGAGGCTGAACTTAACACTGAATATCAAATAAGAACCACATTGATTTCTGTAGCGCATGGCTTAAAAACACATTAGGTGGCATAACTGCAAGACAGTACATTGATTTAAGCGTAAAATGCATAGCACTCAATACTTCACCACCTAACGTTTCCCAGTAATGAACAAAGCTGTTGTATATTGATGAAAGGAAAATTATTTGTTTTGTTAGATTATGGTACTCAAGCAGATGCCTTGCTTTTAGACTGGGTTGGCATAATTGGAATTGCACTTAGTAACAAATGACGTTGGACACCTGAAAGGGAGAGTACGCGGTGAACTCTGCATAATGTGCTTTAAGAAATATGTATTTAGTCTGGACTTAATGTAAGTCTGAATTCAGGCACCCTCGTTTCAGGGAGGGCACTTTGGCAGGTACAGAAGATTAATTGCATTTTGGAGACCTCTAATTGCCTTTAAAATGTTAAACATTTGCCTTCCTGAATCATGGCCAGAGAGTAAGTCTATAAATCTCTATCACCCTTCCTCACTGACTTTTGCCAAAATTAACTCTATTTGCATCAGGAAATACACTTTCTGCCATATTTTAGGCCCCAATACACAAACCGGCTTAGCAAGTGAAGAGTTTCATGGACTTTTGTCTAAGGTCCCCAGAAGATAAATTGAATTGACATTGGCAATTCCTCTAGATTTAGTCTTCAGTAGAAAATTCTGTGTGGGGGTTGAAACTGGGTCTTTTGAACATGATTTACTCACAATGCACTATATCCAGAGTGGCATTCTTGTCCTTTTTAATGCTCCAGCAGTGCAAAGGGTACTTGGAGCAGCTCCTCCAGAAGCTTCAGGTGAGTGTGGTCCCTGGGCTCTGCCAGGAGTGGGAGCAGCCAGGAACAGCTCAGTGAGTTCTGCCTTTGGTGCCACGTCTGAGAGAGTGCTGCTCCTCAGCCTGGGAGAACAGGACAGCAAAAACACCTTGGTCTTGGAGGACTTGAACTATTTAGAACGTACAGGTCTATATATTAGCTCCAGTTGTGCACACACACACGTGTGTGTTTTGGATTCGTTGTACAAAGTGTGGCTACTCCCATGTTCAGTCCGTGGCCTCTGGCAGGATGTGCCCTTTGGGTTGTGTGCATTTCGTAGCTGAAGTGAGCAGGTATCACCTCCAAGTCTGTTGCACATTCAAAAATTTCACAGGGTGTTACGTTGATTGTGAATGTTTTAGAAGACACATTGGATGCAGTTGCATTCTAGTCTTGCTTACATTTTGGGTTACATTTTTTTATCCTGCAAAGTTTAAGTATTAGTCTTCATGACATGCAAAACAGTCTGAGGTGTTAGAGAATAATGTTTTAATCATCATTGACATTTTCAGAGAAGATTAAAATTTAATAAAATTAATTGTCCATTTTTGAATGGCTCACTTTGCAGTTAATCACACACTTTTAGCTTCCACTGCAGATGGATATTTCTTTCCTGCAGTGTTTTTTTACCTTGAAACTTACCTGCAAAGATGATAATTGATTAAGTAGTTGGTTATAATTTTTTTCTTCAAATTAATGCAATTTTAAGTTATGCCTAGTGTGAAATAAACTGCTTTTTTAATCTTGTTGAAAGAACCTTTTCTAAATGTGTAAAAATATTTTTCTTTCCCTTTTAAAGGAAAATCTCCAACTTACTAAAAGAATATAACTTACTGGGGTTACATTTAATGGAAAGTATAGAATACATTGTTTTCACTGCTGTGCATCTCTAGTAATATAATTTGAAGTGCTAGGGCCCTTTGCATCCATTTCTGAATCTATTATTAGTTGATTAAATTAACTGGCTGGATCAGTACAGTGAGAAGAGACACAGTAATGATATTACAGAATTAGTATGCTATGATGAATTGTCAGGAAAAGTAACTGTGACAGCCCTGTGGCCATATGCACTTAGCCATGCAATTTATAGTCATTTGAAAAGCCAAGGACTTTTCAGTTTTGGTTAGGAAATTTGTTCTTGCTTTTGACAGAAGTTGAAGGATATGTGTGTCTCGAACAAGAGGGGGTTTACAGTGCCAACATGAAAAGAAACCAAAGGCTCTCCTCAACCGCTAGCGTTTGGGTAATTTACAAAGAACAAGCTACAAAAAAGGATGATTTTTATTGTAGCTGTGCCAATTCTTTTAAATAGATTATAATATGATAGTGCATAGTATATAATAATGTGGTTCCTTTACAGTTGTAGAAAATAGTAGTGCTTAGGGTAAGGTAAAAGTGAATGCGATCTTGTATCACAATTTCAGTAGTTATGGAGCACCACAAATTTTGGTACAGCAGCAGTAGGGCCTTTTTAGGAGGACAGTAAATACAGCTGGGTTTTATTCTTACAACTGATTTGAGGCAATTTAAAATGCCTTATTTTGCCTTTATGCAAGTATTTGTAAGTAAAATAAAGATTGCCAAACACCACCAAAATTACTGGTATTTACAGTAGGTAGTCAGCATATAAAAATTGACTCATGGCCAATGCTGTAGCAATTCCCACTCTTTTCAGCTTGCCCTGCTTAGTTGCTGGACACTTGGTATCTAAATTTAAAATCTTGCCATTTTCACATTTCCCATATTGTGGGTTGGCTCTCTCTGTAATATTCTTAATCATTAAAGCCAATTACACAAATATATTTTCAAAGTAGTAACAGGCAGAGCCTGAATATAAAAGCAAGTGGACTAAGACAAAAGACAGCAGATTGTGTAGTTAACTCATTCTTTTTGTGAGCCTAATAAATGGTATATCAGTAGTACTGTGGATCTGTAATCTTTGCTGAACGTCAGACTAAAATTCTTGTTGAGCTTTATGAAGTGGAGTGTTAAGTCATTTTTCTCAATATTGGTTATGTCAGTTAAAACTTCTGTAAAGAAAAGGAAATTATGAAATAGGTTTTTAGTAGTTAAATGATAGGATGTAAGAGGAATTCCTAATCTTACAGGAAACCACTACACAAGTTTTGATCCCTCCTGGGACCTCTTCCTGGTGCTGGAGATGATTCTTCAGACTGCTCTGTTTGGTACCTGGTGCCGTGAGAGCAGAACTGCTTCTGTCCTTGTGTCTGCTCCAGCAGGTTTTCCTTTCTCCACCTTGTTTTAAGCTTTAGGAGGAAATACAACTTTTCATTTTCATAAAATAATTTCACTTTCCAATTTTAATTAGAGAAACATTTTGCTAGCTGCAGTCTGAGGCTGACCTCTAAAGGTCACTTAGTCCATGGGTATGACATATCAGTATACACACATGATTGGATCAATTCCACTCCTCTCTTCCTCTGCTTTACTTTCTTTGTCATTAGAAAGTTTCTCTGAGTGTGAGTCTTTTCTACCACAGTTGAAGCCCACCCTTTATTGTTTGTTTTTTTAATGAAGGAATGGATTTTTCCTGCTGTTTAAAATCTTCTCTCTTAATGATTAGATTAATTTAAAATCTTGTGTTTGAGATATATAAATTTTTCAGAGTTAATACATTAAGCAAAACATGTAGTATTTATACATTCAGAAAAATGATGGCCCTATAATTGTTTTCAGTAACAAGAACCTGCAGCAGTTTTGTTATTTTACTTGTAGAGGTCTTAATATTAATAAAGAGGTAAATACTGTTGTTAATGCTGGTGTTAAGTAACAAAACCATTTCTACAGTTCCTCAGTTTAAGCAAATAGTCCCTTGACTTCAAAGTAAAATAGCTCAAACACTCAAAGATTTAGATGTTAGTAGCTTAAATACTTAATTTTGTAGACCTAGATAAAGGTATTTGTCAACTAACAAAACAAGTTCTTAGGTCTCTGTATTTGTGTGGACTGACCTGAACAGAATCTTCCCTGAAGTTGTAATGTAATACTAATAATGGTGGTTGCTGGGGTTTTGGTTTGTGTTTTGCCTTTACCTTTATTATACATATATTTAAACCCATAGTGGTATGGTAATATTTCTATAATTATTGCATTTAACTCTTCAGATATTGATCAGCCCATGTTTCAGTGAGATTTTGGCTGGGTCTCATGCTTTATTTTTGTGTTTTGTGAGCTCTGTATTGTCACCTGCATGCAGCCTCTGTAATAAACACTGCAATCACATAGCAATTGCCTAATCTTCCTGATCTATGTATTCATAACAATTAGTACTAAGTTACTCTCATGCTTATTTGCAACAGTAAGCTCTGAATGTTGGAAAAAAACCAACAAAAAACAAAACCAAAAAAACCCCTCCCCCCACCCTCACCAAAACATAACAAGATAGTATTTCTTTTGAGTTGTCCTTTTTGCCACATTTACGGCATTATTATTTTAAAATACTTTTTTTGGTGTTACTATAGAAGCAGCTTGTGGGAATAAATGATCAAAAGTTGCCCTTGCAGTCTGCTGTTGGTTTCACTGGGTGTTAGTCGGTGTAGGGCTAGAGCCAAAATTTAGGCTAAGTAAAATTGGAGGTGCCTGAGATGAAAATAAATTTATTTTTTATTTGCCTTGCTTTTTATGGCAGGGAATTTTTGCAGTTAGGATATTTGATCTGGGGTCATGTTACACTTGGGTGACCTGAAGTGATTAAACTTCAGTTCTGATCTCTGATCCACCCAATACAGGGGCAGATAAGCTTTTAAGATCTTGCTTCTGAGTGTGCACACAGAAGTGCTTGGTCCCTTTTGTAGTGTGTAGTCACACTTTGGAATATTTGTGTTTGGCAGTAACTTTTCACAGACAGGCATCACCAGCTAGGAAAGAGCGAAACATTATTTTGTTGAAAAAGAAAACAAAGAAGAGCTTTGTTAGTAGAAGCTGTTTGGAATATGATAGTGCAAATTGGGAATCTCCGGTCCTGTGGCAGGATCTGCTCCGTACTGATGGATATCATGTGCCGTGACCCAGCAAAGAGCCTCTCAGCTCTCCAGTGCCCGGACCACTGTGCTAAACACTCCTCAGAAATAGCAGCGAGTCAGGATGCTCTGAAAAATATTGCCCAGGATATTTTGTCACTGTATTCTGTATTTGGAATCTAAAGAGCACTTAAACCTGAGCGGGCTGATGATAGTTGCTCTGAAGAGTCCACTCTTGCTGCCCGTGGAAATGAGTGCCTTTGATGTCCGTGCACTGCAGAGAAACGCAGTAAGCAGCTAAATGCCTTAATGCATTCTGCCGCTGAGCGATCTAAAAGCTTCCATGTGCATCGTGGAGCTTGTGCAGGAAGGTTTTCACTGTCAGCAAAGCAAAATGAATGCCTTTAGCTTTAAAGTTTAAATGCCTTGCTCAGCAGGGAGCCCAGAGAGATTTGTTCAACTGAAATGAGCTTATAATAAGGCTTTCATCCTAAGATAAGTAAGGACAACATTCAGTAGCTCTGTACTCCCTCACCAGAAAATACAAATAGCTTTCTCTATGTGTTATGATGCTGTTATTGTCTTTCATGTGATATGTTGCAATTCATGCTAATAGACATTTTCCATCGTGGGCTGCGGTAACGCCATGTTGTAACTACATTACATTTAGAAGTTCAAAAAAATAAGAGTTGCAGCTTACATATTAATTGGTTTGTTTATTTTACCCCCAGAAATGAGCGCTAGGATAATATCTACAGAAGGATTTGCAGTAGCAAGGTATTTTAAACCATTTAATTGTGCTCAAACGTTACAGAGGTTCCAAATGCGTTTAGAGAGATTCATAGCAAAAGAAAATCCATGACTGGCTATTAAACATGAAACACCACTCCTGGCTTAGGCAATCCCTGAGTTGCAGATTGCTTGAGGCTGAGAGAGTGTGGGAGCTATCCCTGTGCTTGCTGCTGCTGGAGACGAGAAACTGGGCAGGGTGGGCCATTTGTCTGACCTGGTGTGCCTGTGTGTATATTCTCACTCCTGTATCTGCTGATTTTCTGGCCCCACCCCAGTCATAATTATTTCTTCTGCAATCAAGAGGCAGTATTTGATCTGCAGGTTTCAGTTGGGGTTATTAAAAGAGCACTTACAGCTCAAGCCTCTGTCCACTCTTGTTTTGCACGTGGTGTTTGTTACAGGGTTTCTGAGTCCCTAATAAGCTGTTAACAAGCTGTCAATTATAGTGCTCATGCAAATTAGTGAAGCAGACAGTGAGGGGCTGATGTGTACAGTATGCTATCTCAGAGGAGGTAAACTAAACCCTTCTGATTTTCATCATTGTCCTTGCAAAGCCGTCTTCATTACATCTATAAAGCATTCATCTTGTCTTTTCCTTTTTATCATGTTTACAAATTGAATGTAGTAGTTAAATATCAATTATTACAGGTCATATTTTGTGTTAAATACCAGGCATCTAAAAATAGAACAATGACATTTAGATACCAAGGACTTGAATGAATCTGTCTTCATGCTGGTTTTAATGTCTTATTTACAATTTGCTGGATTTCTGGGTTCACCAGAATTATCCTGCTTTTATTTCCACCACCTCCTTTGTATTTTCTGTTCACTTGTTTTCAATATATCACATTTTGGCTTGAAAATCCATTATTTCTTAGACTCTTTTTAACTCTTCCCCAAGGACTGCAAGCCAGGTATAAGTCTCGATATACCAGTCATCAAAACTTCTCTGGCTGCTTATTTTTTTTTTTTTTTCCAAGTAATTCTCAGAAATGAAGTCTCATAGCTCATACTCCTTATCTTGGTCAGGGTTCCCTCAGGAGCATACTATAAACCTAATCTCTTTCAAATTCTCCATCAAAATATCAACATAAATTTATTTGTGTCCCCCTTGGTATCCATTAACTGTTGGAATACTCACCCAATGTCATTTCATACCCTGTGTTACTCAACTTGGCTGTGTAAGCGCAGATCATTTTGACCTTACTAGTTCCAGTTAAAATTCAAATGCTTCTGGTTTGTGCTTACTACTGCAAAATTTTTTTCATCTGTTTTGAGAAAGTAGAACAGAGTAGCAATTGGTTGGCTTTGCTGTTTGAGTGGTGAAAGTGAAATTACTGATGGAGTACAAGTATCCAACATGACTCTGATGTTTAGCAAAATTTCTGTTTAATAAAAACAACTGGAAGATTTTGAAGGGAGTAACATAGAAAAACCCCTACTTTTCTGATGAATTTTAAAGTAAAAATGATCATCAAAAGCCTCTTCATGGGTGAGTTTCTTAAGTCTATGTGTAATCATAACTTGAGGAGGGCAAAAGGCAGGTAACCTGGGATACAGTTGTGAATGGAATTAAGTCCATGCCTCATTGTTCTCATCTCAATTGGAAGTGTAAAAATTTTAGACACTTGGCACTTCGCAGACAATTCTGTTTTGGGGGGGGCTGTGTAAATAAACCAGATATCAAAGGGCACAGTTCTGTTCTGGCTTTGAAAGGTCCTTTTGAACAGCCAGTTCTCTTTGTGGGCTCATACTGGAGCTATCTAGATCCTTTTATTTAGTTATACTTCAAAAAGGCAATTGGTGTCCTGGGCTTAAGCATGTTAGGGAGCCACAGAGCATTTCAGTTGGGAGGAAGGGCTGGAGATCATCTGGAGGTCACTATTTTCTTCAGAAAGTCCTTTTTCTCTCCTGCCGCATGTCCCCCAGCACTGCACAGGCTGTCTGCTGCCTCCAGCATGGTGGCTGCAGTGGAAGGGCCTCGGCACCTCAGTGACAGAATGATTTGGTCACCTTGACTCAAACCTGTCAGCAGCTGTAGGACAGCTGGATCAGAATGGAGTCATCTTTCAGCGTGTAATATTTGGCTCTTAAATTTCAAATATTTGAACCGAATCTTAGGAGTGCATAGGCATTAATTTAACTAGAGTTAAATACTCGTAACTGAGTATTCTGCAGAAATTGAGTGGGTTATGTGCCTGCCGACTTGATTCTGCTGCATTAATATCAAGGACTGTTTTTCTTCTGTGAGCTGAATGGAATCAGGATCAAGAGCTAAGTAAAGTTAAACAGGCATTCATATTCATTCAGGAGCAGTACAAAGTATGTATTCAACTTGGTGCCATAATTTTCGTGTGATATCTGGTAAGCTTATTACTTAGCAAGAGCTATTAGATGAAGTTAGGCTCACAATTACAAGGAGACCCAATCAGGCTTTTGCTTCACCGAGCATGGATGACTGTAGGAAGCTGATTAGGATATTTGTAGGATATTAGTGGGAGGCTGAGGAGTTGTCATTCCCTTTTCTGAAAAGATAGATTTATTCAAAAAGCTATCTAATTGGATAGATAATTGATTAACTGAGAAATTATATTTTCAACAAAAAGCTGTCACCAGTCTGATAAAAAGCTTGTCCTTTACAGATTTTTGGAATATAGGGACAGATGTCTTCCAGTTATCATTTCCCAGCTGGAACTCTAAGAAACAAAAGAGTTGTAAGAGAGCATCATACTGTCAGGATGTGTTCAAAATGACTTTTCTTTTTTTTTTTTAAATAGTCAACAACAACTGGCTGCAGCATCTGGCATTACTGTAGAGTTTTAGAATTGTTAATTCTACCAGCTCGAGGTTGGAATAGCATTACAGACTGAAAACAACACCGTTTCTCATTGCTTTTCTTTTTTCTTGAAAACTTGTTTTATTGGTTCCAAACGTGCACTTTGTAGTTAAAACAGGAGCCTCAGAGTTACTGATTAAATGCTTTGGGGCAACTGAAGAGAGCCAGGTATGGTGATAGCGTTGCTTGTGTGGAAATAGGCAGCAGGAATTCTGTGTCCTCTTGTCCCTCGTGGCTGCAGCCCCCATGGAGCTGCTGCAGGGAACCAGTGGCAGCTCTTAAGCCTTCTCACAGAACCACAGGACTCTTGCCCACAACAGCAACACCTTCAGTTTTAATTGGTTCAGTGTTCTCTGAACATCTTGAAAGGCTTTCCTTGATTCTCATTACCATGGGGTTTGGGGTGGGGTGTGTGTCTGGATTTTAGAGTGCTGATTTCAAAGGTTTCTGACCCTGCTGATGATTTAGAACTGTATGTAATGATGACAGACTGGAATTAAGCCTAAGACTGGTTAGGCCTTCTAGTACTCCAGAAAAAAAGAACTAAATAATATTTTTTGGGGCATTCCACTTTTCTTTTGAGTAATCTAGTCTCCAGTCTGTTTATGATGAGTCTCTGGGGTCTAGTGCTTCTTATTCTTATGTTCTATGTTGCTGTGGTACCTGGCTGCTTTTCATGCATATGCTAATTCCCATTTCAGATCCAGCCATCAAATATGTGTATAGTTCAAGGCACAAATTTAAAGTCTGGTTTTTTAAGTTTGGTTTGGGGTTTGTTTTGTTTGTTTTTTGTTGTTGTTTTTGTTGTTTGGTTTGGTTTTTTGGGGTTTTGTTTGTTTGTTTTGGGGGTTTTTTTGGTTTGGTTTTGTTTCATTTTTTCTCCTGTTAAACCATCAGAATTAATTTAAAATTTCACACGCAGAGTATGAATGCCTTGTTGTAAATCAAAAACGGCTGCGTTCAAATGTGTGAAGTTGTGAATGGCAATTAAGATAAATAATAGAAAACATAAAGAATGTTCTCAAAAAATGAATTTTATAGAATCTGCCTGTAATTTTGTGCAGAAGACTACTTAGTTCTTAAGGGATTAACAAAAAAAAAATAAAGTTGACTGCATTGGGGGTTTTACATGTTTTACGCTTCTTGAACATGGACTAAATCAGCTGTGGTAAACATACTTATTAGTATTCAATTTATTTCCTAGTGTCTTGAAGGAAACATGCTAATGTTTGGACTTCTTAGTTTGTTTTGATTTCATAGCAGGAAATTGTATCTACGTAAGTGAGCATGCACTGAACAGCAATAAATCATTATTTCTCAGATGACCAATATCAGCAGGAACCTCATCCACTTCCCTGCTGGAGCTGATTTCTAAATTCATTGAATAATTATTGGTGCTGCTTTTCATATGTGACAAACATTCTTCTCTGTGATTCTGTTAAGTCTCACAGCACTGTTCACACACATCCCAACATGCAGAGATTCTTATTTTTGGGATGTTGTAAAAGGAAAAATAAAGAACCTACATACATTTAAAAGGAATAATTTATAATATACTGGAAACTTTGTACTATGTAGTTTAAGAAAAAAATAAATCTGACTCAGATTATTTTAATAACTTTTTAAACATTGTGGTTTATCAAAATGCAGATATTTTATTGAAATGTTAATATTCATGTGATATCGTGAACTGTTTCTGTCATGAAGAATAATGTTGTCAATTTTAAATTATCATAACAAAAATGCAGTGGTACGGGGTAAAGTGTCTCTACTGAATGCAAAATTCAGTGAAGCTCCCAAGGTTTTAGCAACAATTATGCAGATGGGAATGATCAATGGCTGCACAAAATTTTATCTTTTGCTGTAGATGTAACACCAATTGTATCAGTGCCTTTTGGAGAAGAGCAATTGTTTCTATAATCTGGATCAGAAAAGCAATCTGAATTCCAGCTGGGCTATGTGTCCGTGGGGTCATGTTCACAAAGCAGGGATGGGAACTGAGGGGCTCTGGAGCTGAGGAGGCTGAACTTACCCAGATCTCAGGTGATGCCTTAGGTTTTAACTTTTGTATTTTTCAAACCCTGTACTGCCTGGTGTGTAACTCTGAAGTTTCTTGTGGCCTGTTAGCTGCTGTTCTCTCATGCTGGTTAGACACAACAAACCTCTCTAGGTTTGCTCTTCAAGGACACCTTGATTGTCCCAGGCCCCAAAATGTGTAAACTAAAGCCTCTGAAGGAGGGGCAAACTTGGGGTAATTACATCATGAACTGGGGTTATAATTGGAGAATTAACCCTGATATGCAAACGGACCGAACTTATAAAAGTGTGAAGAACCTGTGACCCAGGGTCCATCTTTGGTGTAGACTTTGACCTGCCCAGGGGGTACCTTTGAAGGCCCTTCAAATAAATACCTACCTTTATTCCCTTATTCCTGTCTAGTCTGTGTTTTTGGATGGCCATCTCAGGCATCACAGGGATGTTCATTCACCTCAGCTGCAGTAAATGTCACCCCATCAACACCATTAATGTGCCACCAGCTAGAATTGGGGAAAAGTGATTGGTTCTTAAAATAAAATTAAAAGGACAGTTCTCAATTTAAAAATAGATTTGTTATAAATGTTAGTTAAGTCCATAACATCTTTTCTGTCAGAACAACACAAGAAATTACTGTTTCATTAATCAAAGGGTTAATTGAATTTTTAAATAAAACACTGCAGAAGTTCTCTATGGAAGTGAGACATCAATTCGTTAGAGGGGAGAAATCCTTTAATAGCCTGTAATTTAAATAATTTTCCGTCAAAATGAATTTATTGGGTATTGATTGCCTCCCAACTCAATTTTAATACTGATTAAATATTACAACTTCATTTCAGCACTCCTACTAGCTCTTTTTTTCCCTTCTCTCTCTTCTTTTTTTTCTTTCATATGAAAACCTGAGTAATTGGCTTAAATTAATTTTAGAAGTCATGTTTAGGATAAGATAGGTTCAGTGAGGAAAGCCAATCTGTTTGCAATGACTTTCCTTTCTTCCTTGTGAAATACTGTTCCTTTCTTAGCCCATAGCTTATGCCTTCCAACCAGAGAGAGCAGTTCTTCAGATTCCCTCTTCTGGAAGCTGCTTCACTTAAAACAATCCCATGTTTTCCCATGTATTTATCATATTATCTTTTGCTGGTCTCAAAGCCAAATCTTTTTAAACCAAAGCAAAATTTAGTTTTCTCAGGGCTCTTAAATGTTGTACATTTCAGGATTTTAAACTGGCTTCCATAAACTGAAATGTTGTGGACTTGATTTATCATCAGTTAATGTGTTGCCCTCCTGAGTGACAGAGGTGGAATGTCTCAGAGAGTGCTGGTCCCTGGGTTTTTTTCCCTCTCTATATGGCCTGTGTTGCTGGCATCTTTGTGCAGCTAATTCATCCAATAGCAAAAAGAGATCTTATTTTACTTCTCAGATTATTTAGTGAACTTCCAGATAACTTTTTAGTCACACGTTGGGAATGAAGAGAGAAAAGAGAAGGTATATACATACATGTGTTATGCATCCCCACAGGTGCACACCTGTCAGCCTCAGACAAGTTGTATCAATTAAAAAACTTGAAACTTAACTTTGCCCTTGTATCTCCTGAAGCAGTAATGCCTGCAGTGCCAAAAAGGAGGGATTTGGTCCCCTCCCTGCAGATCCAGGCAGCACAGCCTGTACTGCAGGAGCTGGAGAGCTCCTGGTGAGGTCCAAGGCAGTGAAAGCAGAGATGGGGCTGCTCTTAGTGAGCCGTACGAGAAACGAGATTGAGGTGGATCTCTGAGGGGTTTGGTAAGGCTGGGGAGCCATCCTGGGCACACAGAGTACACGTCTGCTTCTTCAAGCTTGCTTTGTGCCAATGCAGCCTCATTTGAAGCACTGCTTTGGCTATATTACAATGGAACTGAATTTCTTTTTCTTTTTTTTTATCCTCTGTAGAAGGCATGGAAGTGTTTATTAAGAAAAGCTGTAATTGTTAAAACATTAATTAAATCACAGTTAAGAGTATTTGCATTCGATGGTCTGTTAGGTTAATAATGACTCTGAATCAATGTTGTTGTTTGTTCCTTGAGCATTCAGCACAATGGGATTTTTTTTTTTTCTTCAGGTGTTCAGACTCCAAGATACACTTTTCATATTAGAGGGTGGTTAAGGCTTGTGGTGCAGGTAAAATAATTCCTAAATGGACACTGTGACATAGGTTTTGTTCCTTTTGCCCACAATTGACTGACCCTCTCACCCTGGCTTAGTGTTGCATTATTCTGGAAAGCTGAGTGTGCATGGATAGGTGGTCAGGGGTACCCACATCACCTCACTGGGCTGGCTGAGAAGGTGGATGAGGCAGCTAATGAAGGCCAGAGCCAGCCATGGTTGGAAGGCTCAGGTTTAATGCTGGGCTGTGGTGAACAGCAGTGTTTGACACCTTTAGGCACTGTCATTCTGTGTGACTGCCTGTTCAACTGAATATTCTTGGGTCTGGATAATATGTGAAGGTTAAGGTAGCCCCTCTGGTTGTGATCACAAAGAGTTTTTTAAATTTACTCTTTTTAATACAGTTGTGCAGGAAGGTTTTTAAAATCTTCAGATATGTGGAATGTGTATCTGCTTCTGCCCACAGTGCATTGGTGACCCCATGCTGTGAGAAACTCCTATCTGTATAATTTTAATAGATATAATTAAAGTATCAGCAATTCAAATAACATTAGCTTATACAACTTAAGCCTATGCATTTTTTGTTGCTTTTTGCCTATGTTTACATGACTCTGCATTTCTATTTTCTGTATAATATCTTACACCTAATTGATGTGTTGGAAAAAGCTCTGAAATAAAAGGTTACCATAACTTCCAGCGTCCTACAAGCATCCCTAAAGAGAGCCACTCTTCCCAGACAAAACTGTTGCTCCTTATCCCTTTGGCCTCACTGTCATTGATAAAAAGTTGCAGGGTTTTGTTTCGTTTTTATGAGGGAACAACTATTTACATTTTCTGTTCTTTCATGCAGGCAGATAAACATGTAGAATGGCATTTCTTATCTCCTTTACATAGTGCCGTATTGCAGACACTCAGTGTTCCTGGGATGTTCAGGTTTGTGATACTTTTGGAAATAAATTTGGCAGCATTTCTTCGTACATCTTTTCCAGTAACAGCTGCAGCTTCTTTGCCTGTTGTGTTTTCCTTCTGTGATGGGTTGCAGTCAAGTGTAGTTATGGGAGATGGCTGCTTCCGCTTGTAAGTGTCGAAGCCAAGCAAGTTTTGGCTAAGTTTTTGCTCTTCTTTCTTCTTTCTCTTTTCTTGTCATTCTCTCCTCTCTTGTATTTTGGCAGTGTGCTGTGGGAGCAACAGCTTCAGCAGATTTGCTACAGGGGAAAAGGCAGAAGCTGCCTTTACTGAGTATTACGTAGTTAATACTGATGGACTTTTTCTGACAGTAAAGAGCATTTCAGATGTTAAATCTGTTGTGCAGTTTTAGAAATATTTGTGGTTTGCATGGAGGCTGAAGTCTTTTTCATATTCTGTTTTCTGAGGGTAGGACTAGGGGCCATATGGTGGATGCAGAACGACGGGACCTGTCAGATGAGTGTTTGGCAGGTTCCTTTCCTCACAGGGTTCCATGTTCCCTGGAAGGAGAGGGAGTCAGGAGTGAGCGTGGCTGTGCTGAAGGGCTGCAGGCAGAGCCCAGCTCCCCTCAGGATGCTGGTGGGGACAGGGGCTGCTGAGCTGAGGGCCTGAGCTCAGCAGGGACGATGTGGAGCCAGTGACCTTCAGAAGGGTGCAGGGGTTTGATGGCTGGGTGGTGGTGCCTGACATTTAGAGCAGTGTCAAGGCTGAAGGCACGCAGTGCTGCAGATGGTGATTGCAGTCCCTGCTAGAAAGGATGCTTAACTCAAAATTTAATATCTGATGCTCTTAGCTCTGGGTGTGTGTTAATCAGCCATGTGTGTAAACCAGGATGATGACCTTCACAAAACCCTCAGCCATTAGTTAATTCAAACAAACCAAATGTTTGACCACTCACAAATACTGCAGAGGTTGAATGGGTGAAAAGGAAGGAGATTATAAGCTTTATGTGTAAGCAGAAATCACCAAGTTTAGAATTCTAATGCTATTCAAATGATTAATTTACATCCAGATGGAAAGAGTTCTTTTTTATACATAAAGTTACTGTGACACACCAATTTATGCCTGAAGGCACAGGTGTGACAAGCAGCACCAGCTTCATGGGGTTTGTAATTGCTAGGGGTCTGTTTGTTTTGGTTTTGTATTTTCTCACTTAAAATACAGATAATAATAATAATAATAATGTCTTTATCAGTGACTAGGGTGTCTTCATAATGGTACGTTTTTTAATCCAAGAATTGAGAAATCCAGGCAAGTTCTTCCGGTTGCTTATCTAGTACGCTAACTATATGTGTGTGTATATATATATTTAAATGTACTGTACCAGCAGATAAGAAATCAAGCTCACCTTCTGGTCCAGATTTAATGGTTTACGTCAAGGTAAAATTTTCACAGTACTTAAGTGAGATTTTTTACATGCCATCAGATGCAGACAGGAATTTCAGACTCCCACTAAAATTGATCTGTTTCCAGAATGAACATTGCCAAGTCATGTAGGTGCTTCAGAGCATTTTACCCTGTTCCTTCCCATACTTTATTGTTTGTGTGCAGTGACTTGCTTGAATAAATCTATTTCTGTGAATTCTTCTTTTTTCCAGAAAGATCTCTGTCAGAGGTCTCTCTCTTGTCCTGTACCATTATTCCAGGTCGTCTTTCCTTGTCCCTGCAGAGCAAAAATGGGGAATACCTCCACAAAACCATGTCTCCAAAGCAGTTTGGATCTATCCAAGCAGCCCTTCTTCCCTGTGTAAGCTCTCCCTTTTTTTACCCATCTCTCAAATGGGGCCAAGGCAGCAGTCCCCCTTTTTTCTCCTCTGTACCCAGGGACTCAGCTCCCTGTCTTTGACCAGTGGGGGCTGAATGGGGCCAGTGGTTCTGATCCCTCCCTCCAGGCAGCCCCTGAAGCATCACAGGGAGGGATCTGCCCCAAGCCAGTGGCTCAAACAGGCTGGGTTTGTCTTAGGATGGAAGAGCAGGAGATGCTGCCTGTCAGCCCTTATGGCAAACCTCATGGGGTGGGGAGGCAGAGGCTGAAGGAATTAGTCTTTACTCACAGGCTTTTTAAGCTGTGCAGATATTACACTGTCTGGTGACTGGGAAAAGGCTGCACACTGCAACTGAGAGTCATGAAGACAACCTGAAATTTAAAACAGAAGCTTCCTTTTTACCTGCATTACTTGTGAAGATTCTGGCAATGTAGATTAAATAATGGCTTGTAGTCATTTTTTGTCTAGGGTTTAGCCTAGTGTTAAAAATTTGTCCCTGATGTTCTCTTAATTCTTCCATTTTTATTCAAGTAATTCAATTAATTAAATAAATTGTACTTCTTAATACAGAATTTTACATATCAACAGTCCTCTGCAACTAAATTTTAATAAACATTAAATATCTTCTGAATTCACAAAACTAGAAGCCTAATGATAAGCAAATATCTTGAAAAGCCTCACAGTATTTAGGAGTCCTTACATTTTTAGCAAGCTCTTTTCACTATAATCGGTAAGCTGCATTCTGCCTTTGATTTATTTTCTCTAACTACATTGATTTCTGTAGCCTAATATATATTTAATTTGTAGGGATGTGATTGCAACTAATATACAGAGCTTTTAAAGGACAATAAATTCCAGACTATGTTTTATAGATTTTTTTATTATTTTTTCTACTCCAAATATTTTAACGACTGAGGAAGGTATAATTTATCTCGTTGTTAGATTTCCGTGCATTTTTTATTTATTGCAACTTAGAGATGGAGTGGTGTGCTCACATTTTCTAGACCACATTCCAACATAATTCTCTATTTATAATTGCTACCTCATTTATAAACTAGTTTTGTACGGAAAATTCAGGCTGATCCACAGTTCCTGAAGTTCCTTATAGCTCAGTTGACTCCCAGACATTCGGGGTGTACAGCTGATGTGACCCTTCCTTGCAAAGAAGGTGAGAAAAACTGCAGGATACCTGAAAAAATAATTTGTCCTTTAGGTTATTTGGGATGTAATCTACAAGAAGGAGTTTAATCCCAAATCTAAAGATGGACAGAGAAAAGTGGAGGCGAGTGTTGGCACTAGGACAACCATAAGTGGTGTGGATATCCAAGGTCATTCCAGCATTCTATACACGTTGATTAGCTTTTGTACTCACCTACCTGTTTTCCTTAGGGTCATAATGAATTTGAACTACCTTAGTTCTGCCTCCTAATGCTTGTTTTGAGTGTTGATGATTCAAGATATGGTGGATTTAACAAATACTGTGGATACCACAGGATATAATGACAATTTTATGGAATTGCACTGAAATTTGCATTTTGTAATTCAGATGTCTTAGCAGTAAGATAACATATGCCTTAGATTGTAGATTCCCCTTGTATGGAAATTTTTATAGCTGTGTTGATAAATAGTATTGACATAGGCTGTGTCTTTCCCTGAGAAAAGATAATTAAAGACAAGTTAAATACCCCTATCTGACAGCAAGAGAGAGCTCCCAACTGGAGGAGTGAGAAGGAACTTTGAAAGGAGGAGGTTTGTGATTTGGCATGACTAATGATAGTTTGGATTTAGGAAAAGAGATGAGGAAGTTACTCCAAGCAGAGGGGCTACACGTGGCAAATGTACTAGATCAGTTATTACTGAGTATGGTAGAGAAAATGAAGGAAGAAAGAAAAAGTGGCTTAGAAATTTCTTTTCCAGTCTCTGCTTATCAACATGAAACATCTGCTTCAGTGGCAGCAGCTCCCTCTGACACTGAGCACCAGCACGGGGAAGCTGCTGCTTACACCCCCACAACCCCCTGGGCTGCACTGCAGTGATTTACTGGTCGTGTGTGAGGTATGGGATGCTGCAGGTTAAAATGTAAATGGTTCCAGTGAACTTGGATGAGCATCACATATGGAAATTAGCATTGGCACAATTAATTTTCGTTTGTTATAGCCTTAATGTTGCTAAGCTACAGAAAGAAATGGATCACACTGAGGAAATCTACAAGTTGCTGACTGTTTGCACAGAATCTTTTAAATATTACACTAATCCTGTGCTATAGCTTAGCTTTTATTTAGTGTAAATAAAATGGGTACTTTATGAAATGCCACCATCTTAGTTTTAAAATATTCCTGTCTTTACTTGCTATGAAAATACTTGGACCTATAAATAGCAAAACAGCTTTGCTTAGATCAGCTGTTTCATCAGAGGAGTTCTTGGTCAGACATGTACAGGCATGAATATGATCAACTCCTTTATGGTGCCAAAGAACAATACATTTTTATTTAAGACTTGCACAAGCTTCCATTTATAGCTAAATAAAGCAATTTCACAGGCAACACAGCCCAGGTTCAAACCCACAAATAAATACGACTGAACTATGTCGTGTTAATAAGATTGCTTCCTAAGATGAAGTGCTTGACTTACTCCCCCCCATGAATTCCCAGGGCAGACATGGATTATTAGAGCTTGAAATATTGAAGGTAAGTGCTTATGGTTTTGTAGGCTGATGGAACAGCCAAAAGAAGAAAGGTGAAATCTTGACCTTAGGATGGAATAGAAGCCATCTATGAATGCTTCTTTTCCTCTACATCTCTCTCCCACACTCTCCCACCTTAGAATATCTTTTGGTACTTTAGTAAAACTAAAAAAAGGAGCTTGATTTTTGTTTTTTTCTTCTTGCATTGACCATAAATTTAGTTGATTTGCATGATGAACCAAGCTCATTTGATGTTGAAGATTGAAAATGTTTTAGGGGGGGAGTAAAGACAGACCTTTGATCCTGTTTTTGCTTAATCCTGATGTTTTGAACTGTTTATGAAAGCATTACAAACTCTTACTATAGAGAGCAGAATTTGTCATATGATAGTAAACAAGTTTCAGTGTTTAAGAGTAGCAGTAAATGCATCAAATGCCTGAAGTAATTTTGTTGTTTATACTTCTGAAAAAAAGTAACATTAGAGCCTGAAAGTTTAGTATTTGTTCTGAAAACCTCTTGCTGTTCTCCGGACAAAATTTGCAGCTCCCTTGCACTGCAGAGACCTGTGTCTTTGTATTTTTCTATTGCCTCAACTTATTTGGCAGTGCCTTACTTTAGAGGACAAGGAGTATTCTGAACAGTCACAGAATTTTCACCTGTGCTTCCTTAATGAAAGTTTACTCATTAGCTTAGAAGTGTTACCAAGTATAATGAAATAGATATGATTGTGTTAAATTCTACAAAAGTGTCATTATCAGACTTTAATTTTATATATTGCATCAAATATATGGGTTTCATTTCAGGGCATATTAGAGGAGATACTTAGATGGTATCTCCTCCAGAAGTAATTAAAATTATACTTAATATTAAAATCATATATTAATTACTTCTGGGCAGGGTACTTCCTTCTAAAATGCACTCATTCTTTTTAGCAGTGGAAGGCTAGTACTCAGCAGATAAGGACTTGCAGTAAACTCAGTATTTATCATATAGCAAAGTATTACAAATCAATTATTTAAACCATTGTTATATTTTAATTCTATGAATATAATATCTTCCCAGGTGATTTATTTTGCAGATGCTTAGACATGCCATTCACTATCCCATGGGAGCTGGACTTGGAAATCAATTTGTGGCTCTTAAATATTAGATAATTTTAATTTCCTAGAAGGAATAAGAACCCATATGTACTAACAAATACATAGGTGAAGAGTCCTTGACGCTAAGGATGCAAAAAATCAGTCCATGGTTAGCACATGAGACAGCTCAGTCAGAGGCAGTAATGAACCCACTACACACACGGCGTGGTTTCAATTACAGCTTTATGCGAGTAGACGGCATGGTGCCAGAAACAAAAGATTGAAACAATTTAAATGCTTCTCTTCATGGTTCAGATACTTGAGCCTCCGGTTTCTGTTCCCTTATTAATGTTCACTTTTATCTGTGCAGAACTCAGGCTTGGAAAATAGGAATTCACTGCTTGAATATGTAGAATGTCATCTTGTTAAAGGACGCCGTAGTATGATCTGGTAATATATCACTTAGTTAATTATTTGCTGTGTGATAGTTGCCTTCAAGGTTTATGTGTTCAAAGTCAAGAACTATATCTAGAAATTGCTAATTTGTCCTAGTCAAAATTAGAGAAGTTCTTCTAATAGACAGTTAGCAAAATAAAGGTCGTAGTCCCCTCTTCATATACTTACTTAGCAGTTAAATCACTTACACCTCCAGCGGTGTCATCTCCTCGCCACCTCCACAACCTGAGGGAGGGAGGGAGGCAAGTCCTTGTGTCTGTTGGAAAGTGCAATCTCCATTCCTCTCACTGAAGGTGCCTCCCTGCCCGATGCTCTCTGGGAAGGAAGAGCAGTCGCTGTTTCAGTGTGAGGAGATGCTCTGAGCAGCCCTCGCTGCTGCCCTGTCCGGCTGCCAGCCCCCCGCTGGCCTCGGGGTGGCCTCGGGTCAGGCCAGCAGGCAGTGGGAGCCAGTCGCCGCAGTGCTCCAGCTCCTGCCCGTTATTTTGGGGATGCCTTATGGGAAAGCCTGGAGTTGGAACGTCTTTGCAGGCTCTGTGCCATCAACCATCAGCTTTTTCAGGCTTGTATCTCCGTGGGTGTGATGGGACACTAAGGCTGCAGAGCAACAGTTTTTTGGCATTGCCAAGCACTTCATGGAGGAGACTGTGCAGAGCCACCTGTCCTGGGATGCCCAGCAAAGAGGGATGTGGGGGCATTCCAGTGTGCAGGTCTGTCCTGCACATCTCTGCTCTGTTCATTTCTGTTACAGAGCCAGGGCCTCAGGAATGGAAAGAGAATTAATCACTTTACTAAGCACTCTGAGATGTTTTCTAAAGACTTTGAGCACACTTTTAATGGAAGCAAGGCTAATAGCCTCAATTTATTTATTTTTTTTTTTAACAGGCTGTTTAGGCATAATAGATTTTCAGTTGTAAAGCTTATTAAAATGGAAGAATAATATAGTCAGGTTTCCAACTGCCACTATGCTAAATTATTATTGTAATGATTAAGCAAAGTAGGAATTGTAGAGTATTTAGTACTTTTCTTCCAATGAGATAATTAAATGTAACTGAAGGTATGTAGATGTGAGCAGAAGGTTTGCCTTGATGTGTAGTAAAGCTTATTTGCTTTTTACAGTTAAAGCAAATTAATAAAAAGATATTGGAAAGGTAATTATCTATTTGTCTACCTGTATTAGCATTTTACAGCAACACTTGCTTTATAAAATAAGTTATGTTGATGCTTATTAAATGCAGTGATCCATATTTGCTTTAAAAAGTTAGATTATATTCCATCCAACTTATTTGTCAGTCACTCAGAGTTGTTTCTCTTTAATTGCCACCATTATAAAGGACTTCTTCAAGATTTTCTAGGAATCACTCATGGTTTTGCCATTCCAACATGCCTTCTGTTATCAGTATTGCACTGGTTTGTCTTCTCACCCTGAAAGATTTGCTTGCCACACGTGACCTATCTCATACAACCATTGGACATTCTTGAGCCAGCCTTCTTGGCCAGGATGCATCTCAACTCTGTATAAAATGCTTCTTGCTGCTAGAAAGTATTTGTTTCTTAAAATGCTTCCTCCCTCCCCCCAAAACAGCAGTAAAATATCATAAATGCCTGGATAAATATGGGTTTGGGGATGCAGCCTGTTGTAAATGTTAATGCTGCCAGAAATAACATCATCTTTTCAATATCTGATTTCCATTTTATTAACCTTGCAACAGCATGCCTTGTCTTCAATATTGCTGTTCTTTTCCTTATTCTTTTTTTTAAGACCAGACCATAACCCAATATCTATATTTTTTCAGTCTTGATTTCTTGGTCTCTAGTTATCACAACTATTTATTCAAATCATGGTGGTTGCTTCCTTGAGCTTATTGTCTCTGTTTTCTAAATTGACATCCATCATTGTTAAGTACTGCAACTTCAATTTCATATGAATTTTCATATCTTGAAATGGGGAATCAGGATGAGAACTCTGGTTCATCTTTGCTAATTTAAACTAGATCCAACTATTTTTTTCTTGTTCTTATATGTAAAATATAAAATAAGTGATTTAACTATGTGGTTCTTTCTGTTCTGACTTCTGGAAAAGGTTAAGAGTGAAAATATGTAAGTGAACTGAATTGTGGAGGTCCTTGGGGAATGTGAAGTGTGTTTGGAATTAAGACTTACACCTTCATATCAAACTCACGTCTAAACTTTTGGCAATAACCTTCCTTTCACAGTATTTATCGCAGTCAGGCAAAAAAGTTCTGCATAAAACACGTAATTCTCAGTTTATCTTTAACTTTGGGGGAAAAAATTACTTTATAAAGTAAAACATCAGTTTAGTTTTTACTGGAAATATCAAATTAAGATAAAATGGATTCATCTGTACTTCCTGAAACAAGAGAGGGAAATAACAGAGAAACAAGTCTCTTTGTTCTGTGTGAAAGAGAATACTTAATCACACATCAGCACAGAATTAAAAAACATAGCAATACATGAAAGTATTCTTTTTTTCTTCACTGAACAAATTAATTGCCAGCAATGGAAAGAAACTACAAAGTGCTGTTTAAAAATAAAAAATACATATCTTAAATTTAATAAACAGGAGCTAAGACAGTCAAAATGAAGCTCCAAAAATCAGCTAGAAACTGGCAATTGGTTTTGGGTCTCATCAGCTTGAAATACGTATCAAACAACTTTGTTGTAAGAGAAAATTTGAAAGAGTAATTCTACATGCACGATTTTCTGAGACAGACTTGGTGCAAAAGCTGCTGCATAAATGTCAAATGGACACTCTTCCAGCTTATTTCATTTCATAGCTGAAATCTGGCCAACCTGGAGGTCTTAAGCCAACTAATAATATTCCTTGTAATGTTCCTCGTAATACTGTTGTTATGCTTTTGTAAAATAGGTAGGAGTAATCTTCAGTATTCACAGGGAAGTAGCATTTGTCTATTGCTAGATATGCTGACAAGTGTGGAAAGGGGATAAAGGGAAGAAATTATTACCAAGTGTGAGAGAAGGATGCAGGATAATTGCCTCCTTATCCCCTTCTACTGACCTACAAGACAGCAGGATGTTGCACAAATATAAGGGATATAAGCTTATCTTGCAGCTGGAGGTCTCTGAGAAATTGCAACATTTATGCTGTGTAGTCATATCCTTCTGCCTTTTTGGGGGGGGGTAGAATGACCTTAAACATGATATTCAGGGAATGATCACTGAAGTTAATTCTGTCCTGCAGATAGATTCATTCAAATCTGCTTGTAAAATTGTGGTTTTGTTTTCTAAGATTGGCGATATAAAATATAAAATGTTTTCACAAAATGCAGGAGCATGGACAGGGCTGAAAAACGTTCTTCAGGAGAAGAAAAATCATTCAGAATTCCTGATGAACATATTGCTGGTACATGCTTTACACCTCCCACTTCCCAAAATGGGACAATAATGACAGAAGAGGTACAGCTGGGGCAGGGCTGGCCTTGGAAGCATCAAATGTAAAATAACGCCAGGGAGAGCAGGGAGCTGATCTGCAACTTACAGAGATGAAAATTAGAATAGAATATTGAAACATTTTGGAACTTATCCTTATTTCTGTGTCTTACTGGTTGTATTGGGAGTAAGTTGTCAGTCATATTCATCTTCTGGTTGTATTCAAATGTAGAGAACATCTTTCAGTAACATCTGAGATGCACATAAAAAGAATTTGAGCTGCTGCAAATTTTCCCCTAAACACATAAATAGAGAAATGTTCATTTAATTAGCTTTCACTCCTTTTTTTAGCACTTTTTGTGGCTTCAATGCTTATCTCTAACATGGTGCTGGTATTTTTAGCAGCATAGTGAGGGGGTTTTCACTCACTGTCATACTGCACATGGTTCATCACACTGCAATAGATCAGGATAGATCAGATCTAGCTGCATGACTAAAATTTGTGCCAGGTTAGCCTGTCTGAGATGGCAGTTTAATTGTCCTGAACCACCTTAATACTTGAAGATAGTTTATTAAAGGAAAAAAATATGGCAGAATTGAGCTTTGTGTGCTGTTCACAGTCTGGATGACTAATGGGGATTCACCTTTCTATTTTAATCTGCTTCTCTTCACTGAACAACACCCATCAGCTCTCTAAGATGTGTGTTTTTTGTGGTCTTCAGTCAATACTATTTCTAGCAAATCAAAATTTTGCTGTGTGGTGTAGTTTCAAATATTTGTTTTAAACTAGCAAGTGGGTTGGTTCTGACTTCCATTGGTAAGGGCTGGTAGCAATTGATGAGAAACAGATTAGATTACTGCTTAATGATGACGTCGTCAAGAGCCCTGGAGTGACTGAGGAAGATAAGTCCCAGGGAAAATCAATGGACTCAGGCTCTGGAGACAGTTAGGTGAGAAGAAAATGTTTCTGTAATGACCTAAATGGTCGTTCTCTCTCATGGTCTCTCAGTTGTAATATACAAGAGAGAATGGGTCTGTGTAAAAACATCCAGCATCTCTGAACGTTTTAAGGCTGTTAAAAGTCTGAGTGCTGGATGTTTATCTGATTCCTATCTCCTGCTCTTACCTAACTTCAGCAGCGATGGACTAAAGCATTTCTAACGTGGAAACTCCAGGGAAAAGAACAATAGGAAAAAACCCCAAGCCCCCAAAACAAAACAAAACAAATACCCCTTTAATAGAAGTAGTGGCTGTGCAGGTGACAAAGCATAAAATGTGTATTTAAAACCATACACATTATTAGCTAGATCTTTGGGTTCTTGGTTTTATCATCTTTAAAAGGCTGGGATTTAGTACTGGTGATCATTTTAGACATACATTTGGTGTTTGTTCACCTCATACTAAAAGGACATGATTTGCTCTTACACTTTGCAAGGCATCAGAGACCTTATTTCTACGTGGTGGTTTTCAGTTCACTCCCCTTAATCATTTATGTGGTTCTTAGGTTGGTTTTCTGTGAACCCTTTGAGAAATTCATTGTTCTCCTTCCTGGCCTATTAAGTATCAAGAATAAATGTTCACTGTTACTGGGCTGATGGCTCAGCATTCAGAAAATGAGGAGGAGGAAGCAGATTTCAGTCCTGGTAATACAGTTCAAGAGAGAAATGATCAGTCATGTGTGTGATGCTGGACAGTGGTGCCAGCGTTATGTTACCTTGATGTTTATCTCTGCCTCATGAGGTTCCTTGAGTCACTCTCCTGTGTCACAGAAGTTGAACAAATAATGGCTTAGAACCGTATTTTCTGCCCTGTTTTCATGGGATACAGCACAGGAACTGTTTTTAGTCTTCCATGTTCTCTGAATTTCTGCTTTTTTCTTGGTTCACATCTTTGTACCACGTTGTGTTCCTGTCAGCCACCTATTGGATATTTGAGGTTAGGGTTTTTAAGCCTATATTTGAACTCTTGCTGTGGGATTTTCTTCCATTACAGTGACCCAGGAAAGCTCTGTGGGCAGATAAAATACAAATTCATTGGTTTGTCCACAGGATTAGAAACAAGAAGATGGGGCTCTGGCTGAGTAAGGAGCTGTACTGGAACACTGGGATTTGCATAAAAAGAAATGCCCATAAACTGGGTGAGAGTAGTCCCCGTTGCGTGGTGGTTAAACAGCATCAAAATTGATGAATGAATTTTCTTGCTGCAGTATCACTTCGATCCATTGTGATGAACCCTTGTGTTACAGACTGGAGAGGGCGACAGAGATCTGGGATGAGATTTGTCCAGGCTGCCTGAGGCTGGCGTTGAGTTGGGAAGGGAAGCTGGGAGTTAGTCTTCAATTCTAGCTGAGAGTGCTGCTGCTCAGAGCAGCGTCTGTCCTTGCATCAGACCAGCTCCGTGACAGAATGCAAAAGCTGTGCTTTCTGACAGTGTTTCACTATCATCATTGTGATGAACATTTTGAACTGATGCTTCTAACAACAGGGGAAAGTGTGAGCAGCCTCAGAGATCCAACTGAAGGGCCTGATGTGGAAAAGTAAATCTTATCTTAATTGCAGCTTGCTTGTCAAGAATGGGTGCTTGAAACAGAATATTCAATGACTGTTCAGGTGTCTTCTTTTTTGTCTGGCTTCGTACATTGACCTTCTTATCCTTTTTGTTATGAATTCAAATTCTACTGGGACAGGAATTGCTGTGAAGATTGTGACTAATTTCATGATCTTGCTAGTAGAAATTATTCCATGTCATTGCCAAGGGATGAAAGCATCAGAATTTGTGATTCTAGTCAATGAATCAAGTCATCTGGCTACCTGAGTATTAGCTATGATAAACTTGCTGTTACTGCACTGTTGCCCTTCTGTAACATTTTAAATGCTGTTGTAATAAAGGTAAATGCATAAAGGTAAATGCTGTTGTAATAAAGGTAAAATGGGCACAAAAGTGAACAAGAATTTTGAGGGGTTTTTTTTTCAAAGAAATGCTTAAGACCTTTCTGTGTTAAAAATAACTTTTTTATTTTAACTTTGAGGGGAAAGAATTGTTTCCGCATAACTGTAGTCTACTCTTTCAGAAAAAAAGATGACTCTGGAGAAACACTTCTGGAAAACATAGGGATTCCTCTTAGATGAGGAGTACAAAAGCTAACATTTGTTGAAATGTAATGATTCATTTGAATGACCAATTTTCTTAATAGTTTTTTGGGCTTTTTTTTTTTTTTCAAAGATCACAAAATGAATAATAGGTTGATCCAGGCTGCATTCATATTATAGTTTAATTCTGCATTATATATTCTCCAATGTCAAAGAGCTAAAAGTTCAAATTGGACTCATTTTCATTATCAAGTTAGGGGTGGGGAACTGTAATTTATTCACCTCCACTGAGGAGACCAGATTCATAAATCTGTTCAAAGGAAAGTGAAGAAAGGTTTCTAACATGTCGTGAAGATTCTAATTCATATCCTAATTTCAGTACGTGGAGCTGACAGCCAATAGCAGTTTTCAGACTAAGGGTAGATATCCTTTCACCATTCACATTCCTTTCACTGGTACTAGCAAGAGACTGATTTCTTTCAAAGTAAATTACCCTAAAATGTCTGTAATTCTATTTTTGCTAGAAATATGGACAAACTAGTTAAATTTAATATGAGAACCAGTATGGATCCTCTGTGTGTGTGAGCATGTGCTGTGATCCAGAGCACAATCCTCTCTTACGGTGTTCCCTAGGTTCCCCATGTGTGGTGGTGGTCAGGCACCTCTCTGGGGTTTGTGGTAGATACTAAAAATATGTGTTGGGAAAGTAATAAGAGGATGAGTCTTATTTTGACAGTTCATACATCCTTTTAAAAATACCTGATATGTGTGTGGAACAGGAGAAATTAATTCAAACCACAGTTTGTCTGTGCTTTCCTTCATTTCCCTTGAAACATTTATCCTATTTTGTCATAATTTAAACATGAGTTAAATGCTCTGCTTTCTTGAAAATCAAGCAAGCGAAGCATGCAGATTTGTTTCTCACCATGTACATTTTCTGACCAACTGTCATCAACACATTTAAACTGTGCTTCATGTTGGATTGAATTAGAGATTATATTCATGCATAACACTGAGATCAGTTAGGCTGTATTCTGAGCTCAGATTTTCTTAAAACTTTTTGTAATTCTGTTGATTTAATGCAGAAAACTCAGAGGAAAAAAGGGTCAGTTTATCTTAGACCACACGTGGATATTGTGGAATCATCCAAAGCCATGTAGAGAAGATATTTAACAAAATAATAAGCTCTGAAATAAAAACAAAGCAGAAAATATCACATTTTTTCCTAAGGTAAAGTGAGCTATGAATTTATTCTTACACACGTGATATTTTAAATGCCTGTCTATTCAGCTTTCTGTGAGTCACTTAAGTGTTCTGTTCCAGATTTGATTATCAATAATGACATCTGGGTTAAGGTGAAGCTATTGTATCTGTCAGTTAACCTCTTTTTTGTCAGCCTGCCATGCTGATAATTTTGTATATGTGGCACAGTCATTAAGGTATTCACTGTCCTCTGGCAGAATGAAAATTTAGGTTTCTCATTCAGTATGAAGACATGTTTTATTTTCTATTCAAAATCTGTATGCTAATTTAATTCTAATACATAAACTGTATCCTAAGCTGTCCAGAGGCATAGAAAACATTCTCCCTTCCTCACAAGTGATGTAAATTTTGCAAACTTTACTGGTAAGTACAGCAATAACTATTTATTTAGCAGATATTATCATGCAAAGTTCATTTCAGTGACAATATTAATGAGAAAATGAAACTATGAGTGCCATAAGTATATTGCAAGGTATTTCATAAATATATAAAATACTTGTGTCACTTTATACTTGTTTTCAACATATTTCACTTCTTTACAGCTTGCATAATAAATTAGTGACTTTTAAATGTGTTCTCCCATTGCTTGTGGCATCGTGTAGGTTATTTGGTTTAAAGTAATTATGCTTCATCACAGATTTATGTTCCAGTCAGAGATTCAAACACTGTTGAGCTCTATGGTGTATGAATGATTGCAAATTTTCAAAAGAGAAGAGTTTTTGAAGGTGTCTGTGTGTTAAGTTAAATTTTTGAATTAATAGGAACATCAAAGCACCAGCATCTGGGTCAGAGAAGGACCTCCGCAGAACTGCTGTTTGAAGCCTTTCATTCTTGACCTCCAGGACTGTAATAAACTTTTAAATAATTTTCAAGGACACTTCAGATGCTCTGTCAATTAAACTGCCATGCCAGCCGTTTTCCTGTTGGCCTGTAGCCATTATTTAATACAGTCATTAAAATTTAGTTTTAGGAGATATGGTATGACACATGAACTGTTTCCATTAAATGGATTTCCTACCAAAAAAAAAAAAAAGGACAAAAATAAAAGGAGGTAGAATAATTATTTTAAAAAAAGATCTAAAAAGCCCAACCAAAATACTGTGATCTTCTGCAAGAGCATTTGAAGAGGATGTACTTCTTGGTTACACTGTGCTTTTGTAATCAGCTCATAGGTGGGATATGATGAAAGTAAGCAATGAGCTTAGAAGGACATGTAATCCTAAAAGACCCCACAGAATTAAAAAATCTCATAGTGAATTCTTTTGCCATTCTGGAAATCCTCGTGTGGAACATGCAGTGCTGTGGACACAATGTAAGATGGGGCTACTGAAGACTCAGTTGTTTTGAGATGTACTTCCAATCTTGCAAAGCAGAATATTTTGATGGAACCAGAATTCTTTCTTCTGGAAGAAACTTTCTGAGGTGTTGTGTGCACCAGGATAGAAGGCAGTGGTGTCTCACTGCTGTTGCAAGAGTTGATAATGACCAAATAAGAGGCAGAGTTGAGTGCTGTTCCTTCTTTTGTGACCCTTGTGACTTGGGGGATATTTTTTAGTCTTTTTATTTCTTTTCCCCCTTGTCTGAGTTGTAGGGTGGCAGGAGCAGCAGTGATATCTCCTAACCACAAGATTGCTTTGGGCTCTAAGACATTGGTGTGTGAATTTGTCCAGTGTCCTTCAGTGGACTGTGCTGTGCATCTGCACACTACTGCTGTTGGCTGTGGTTAAAGGGCTTCAAACACATCTGCCAAGGGGGCTCAAGTGCTGGCTCCCCTCACAGGCCTGCAGGAGTTCTCTGTGAGAGGGTAATACCTCTCCAGCTCACCTCTGGCCCGGGGTAAGAGTACTTCACCTTCAGTTCAAACACTGGTGCCACTATCCGAGTAGGGATGGGGAGACATCTGATAACGTGCCAGTAATGTTACCTGTGCTCTGTTTTCAGCAGAAATTGAATTTTGTTGAGGCTCCATGTTGCTTGGGGAGATAGTTTGATTTAAAGAGAGATAGAGATGATACTGTCAGGAAGAGAGGGGGTGGTATGATGGCACACATAGCTGAGAGAATCTTTCAGCAGCTGGTTCTCTTGTCCTCTCGGAGGGAAAAAACCCTAAACAACAAAATAAACAAACCCTACCAAATGAAAAAAACCCGCCATAACGTTGGAACCTTCTTGTTTTCGAAGTTTGGCCTTTATTTCTGGCCACAATTGACAGCATGTATGAAGAGGATTCTTTGAAGCTTGCACTCTGCCTTATGATCTTGATAAAGTTCTTCTCTTCAGCTCTGTGTGTGTGTTTATGAGGGCCACAGTTTCTAAAGTTTAAAATTGAAATCAATAAAGCTCTTTTTGTGGTTGTGAAACAGCAGCAGCTGGTATCCCATTCATTTGGGAATGGAAATCTTACTTCCTTTCTGGATTTATGGGAGCTTTTGAGTGGTGAACCCCATCATTCTGATCTCCTCAGATGGGCTTCAGAGTTAAGGCCCATGTTTTATTTCCTGTACCTCACACTTAAATTTGTTGTGCAGTATAGCAGAGGTTATACAGTCAAGTTACCAGGAATTGTGTCAGGTTGTTGTGCATTGCCTCCTGTTGGGGTGCACTATGTGGTGATAAAGAGATAGGCCCTGAGGAGCAGAGAGAGAGCCTCTTTCCTAGTCCAGAGGTGACCCTGGGAGTGCATCCCAGGATGGGCTGAGAGAGGGTTGTGGGTTTGTGGACAGTGTTGGACCTATGGGGAGTGATAATTGTACTTTGTGGCCTCATAGGGTATTGTTTATCTATTACCATAATGGGTAATATCTGTGTACTACCCCAGGTGATTGGGGGACACTGTGGTGAGCATCTCTCCTGTCTATATATGATGTTTTATCCTGTTGTGTGCAGTATTTTAGGGAATTCTGACTGTGCAATAAATGGCTTTGCACTTCTCCACCTTGTGTGCAAAGTCCATGCCCTTGCGTGATTCCTCCTCCCTCCCTCCCCTGCCCACTGAGACTCACATACCTGGATCCTACCTGCTGCAATAAGGGCAACCTTCTGTCGTTTGCCGCATAGCAGAAAATCTGCTTTATGCTGGATACTACAGAATTATATTTCTGTTATTTTATTTTTTGGTTTGCTGCTCAGTCATTCAATTGGTTGATTTTCAAAGACAATATGGAGGAGTGTGACTTTGTCCATATGTATGTATGTATTATTGGAGGCATTAATCTCTTGCTTTGTGTAGTTTAGTTCACACCAGCCTGCCTCTCCATGAAGTTATCTTTCCTTAAGCGATCAGGTTCTGCAATCTGCTGCTTATTGCATCCTCAAAAGCGTGATATAAATTCAAGTCAGGGACATTGTACTCTAGTTAAGGGACTGAGAGGATCGTAAAGAAAAATGAGAGGTATAGCAAATGTGTTTCCAATCTCTGTAGTATATATAATAGAAGATTTTATTCTGCAATTGTCAGAGAGGATCTCATTAGAGCTCAGACTTTCCTGTTCCTGAAAAAGTTCTCATGTTGGGTACTTTAAAGGGAAGAGTTCACAGAGTTAAGATTTAAGGGCATAGGCTCCCTTCTAATACAGGGAACTGTGATCACAATGGACTGAAAAGTTCATAAGCTGTTTTGAAGGCAGTACTAATATGTACAGTTTGCTTTATTCAGAAGCTCCTTCGTGATGCAAGTGCACCTGCAGAGCTGCAGGAGGAAAGGAATTTTCCATTGTCATCCTCTGCCTCCAAAGGCAGCAGCCTAAAAATAATGGACTGGATCAGCTTTAACTTGATGATTTTTTTTTTCTTTTTTTTTTAAGTAAACTTTCCAAGGCAGGCTATAAGGTTTAGGAACACAAACCCCTCAATTTGAGTAGCCCAGTGGAGGGGAGTTTTAGCCTTTGAGGTGTCCAGAGCTGCCAGCTGTCCCCGTGCTCTGAGTCAGAGCCTCTCTCCAGCTGCAGCTGGGGACTTGTGCTCACCTCTGCTCCTGCAGCCAGGGACAAGGCTCCCATTGCTAACCTGCATCCATTGTGTGTGCTGGAAGTATTAATAAGGTTGTTACGTATTTTAGAAAACCAGGAAGAACAAATACAGAAATCTGAAAAATCTCTGTTTGGATCTCTTGTTCTAAGGCTGGCAGCTGGAATAAATCAATTGTCCCTTAAAATCTGTCTCCCAGCAGTGTTTCAAAGAGAAACAGGTATCCCCAAACAGTACAGGTTTGAGTTCTTAAATAACATATTGAAATGGAAGTCAATTCAATAATTAGATATATAAACCAAGAAAGGGAAATGATCGTTGGAGTTTCTGGCCCAGGTTCAAGAAGACTTCTAACTCTGAAAATTGCATTTTTCAATTTTTATCATTTTAGTCTACTATTTTTTTCTTGCTTTCCTTTTCTGTTCCTTGTCTCTTCTATTGACTTGCTGAAATGGTTTATTCATAATATTTTTTCCCCTTTTATTGAAGAGCCCAAAGTTCCCTTTTTAAAACCCTTCTATTTTTTAATACTTAGAAATATTAAAGCTCTTTGTCCCAAAGCAAGCTGTCCTTTCCCAGGTGGGTGCATGTCTGTTTAGAGGGAAGATACTTTATGCTCGTGCTGTTGTTTGGAATTGGTTCACATCAGAACACAGCAAAATATTACTGACTAAGCTGAGTAGCTGGGCCTTTTTCTTTAGTTTGGCTGTTCTTCCAAAAAAAAAATTAAAACATCATTTTTCTCCTTACAATAGACAAGCTTTTATCAGTATGGTGCTTATTTTTCTAAACTAAAAATAAAAAGAAAACCATACTTTTCTGATCTGTGTTTAAACTGTTCTTTCAGGTCTTACACATATTCGTGTTGATGATCTTGTTAAACCTTTTCAACAAATTAACATTATGAAAAAAAAAAATCAGAACCCAAACCATGAGATTGGTCAGCTTTGGAGAGTCCCAGCTCGCGCCTGACAGAGTGAACACTTACCATATGTTTGATTTTAAGGAACATTTTGATAGTTCCCTATGATAGTTTCCTAAATGTATTTATTTTAATTCACAGATGGGTATCATATTTAGCCAGTGTGAGAATAATCTTTGAAAAATCTGTTGCTTTTTAAAATCAAATTTCTGAACTTGAAATATACTGACAACACATCCGACAGAATCCTGGAAGCTGAGCCTGGTAGATTAGGTCACTGTGTTCTAATATGGAAAATACTTTTAAAATTCCTATTTCAGTGTATTTTGGGATAATGATTAAATGCTGCTTGGGCTTATAGTGATACATCTAATTATTTACTTAGAGATCTCTTAGCTCTTCATCCTAACTGCAGGGTGAAGCCATTGTTGCAATCATTTCCAAAGTTCTAAAGGACAATTTTCACTTATTTTACTAATTTATTTTAATTCCAATTTCATGCTGTAATACCTTTAGAAAAACAACAAAATGCTTTGTGTTGGAGGGAATGAGCTGCTCTTAGTTGATGGTCATAGCTACTGAGGTAAATTTTCTTAAATATGCAAAATAATATGAAATAAGACAATCTTAACTTGGGCTAGAAAGCAAATAATTGCTTCTAGATGACATCAAAGCTGGAGACCTGAGCTGGAGCAAATCCTCTGTCCATGTCTCATAAACGTGTGACAGTCTGCTGGGAAATGTGCTTGGTTCTGGCATGGCAGGGGCAGGGGCTGTGTGAGCTGGGCACCTCTGCTGAGAGCTTTTCCCATGGGAAATAGGTGCATAGATATCATTTCCTATACACATAGGTGATAGCTAGGAGGATCTTTCTTGCTCCACAATGCTGTGTATGTTACGTCTTGAGTAACTACCTCACTTTAGCCAAGGGAATGAAGGCTCAGAGTGTTGCTGTAAGCATTGGATTGGTCAGCAAGTGTCAGACTCATTGCTATTGGATTGGTCAGCAAGTGTCAGACTCACTGCTGTTGGAAGGTACTTCTGTAGGAAATGAGTAAATCCCGAGAGAAGAGCCTGGACAGGGACCAGGATTGACATTTGGGCTTGATGATATAATGAGACTTTAATAAGCCAGTAACAGGCAGCCTCACAAAATGAAATGAGCAAAGATTGCAAACACAGAGATCAGTTCCTTGGATCTTAAATACAGAAATTGTATTAATCTGTATTGATAAAAATTAATTGCTTATTTTATATGGTCCAGATGTAATTATAGATCAAGATAACATTTCTTAATAAGGCAACATAGCCTTATTTCAAACCTTGTGAACTGTTGCAGCCATGGCTTGGGGAGAGCTGGTGCACAAGTTCTATTCCTTCTTCATTTGTTCTCCCTCTCCTGTGCTGCTTGTGCCCTTTCTGCCTTGATTCCATTTGTTCTGAACTGCTGTACTGGCTCTGGAGCCCTTGTATTTAGGCCTGAGTTTAAAGTCTCTCAGTATTGAAGGTTTATGGTACAGTGTTTTGATGGCCATATCAGGCCTCCAGAAACTTTTATTTCCAAATTTAAGTTCAGTAAACTGACTTTACTGCAACACATGTATAAGTATGCACAGGTTTATGGTTGGAAATTTGCTCTGCAGACCCAGGTTTACTGCAGTCCCTTGAAAGACAGTGGTACTGGAATCCTTCCCCAGAACAAATCAGTGTCACAGAGTCTTAAATCAGCAGAAATAAGGAAAATAGAGAAGTGAAATTTTTGCAATAATGTACCATTTCTTGCCTATTAATTTCTGAAGATGTCATCTCAGGTCGTTGTAATGTTATTTTATCATAGCATTTTTACTGTGAAATGTATAGGAGCACTGCACTGTGAGCTGTTAATTATTTTTTAATAATGCTTGATTTTTTGGTTTTTGTTTTGTTTGTTTTTTTTTCTCACCAAGTATCAAGTCTTCTAATTCAGGTCTTGTTTGCTCTGATTTTGGTTTATCTGGACAATAACTAATGGAATTGCAGGTAAACGTAGTCCTAAAAAAATGAACAGGTCTTTTTTTTAAAAAACAAACTAACAAAAAAAACCTGTCCAAAATTTAGGTGTTAATTTATAGCAAACAGGTCCGAGGAAAACAACAGATGCCCTACACAGATCACTGAAGATCCTTTTTCCTCTCTGTTGCTCAGCTTCAATTTTCTGTGAAGTCACTGTTGCACTTCTTTTCTGATTGCCGTGGTATTTTAAGCTTTCTGCCTAAATCGGTGCTAAAGATCTTTTGTAGAACAGAATGTGAAAGAAAAATAACACTTCGAGGTACGCTAAAGAAGAAAAAAGATCATAGCCAACACTTTCTGCTGGGCTTGAAAAAGCTCTTTTTTGTGCACATTAACCTCAGCACACCCTGTGTGTGCTGTGCACGTGAGTTCTTTGGGATGCCAGGGCTTGTTCAGAAGGCTCTGCCTGGGGTTTTGCAATATGTATTTCACATGTAACACCCTTGGCTTTGTGTGTTTTCTGCATGTGTAAAAGCTACAGCTGAAAAACAGGAGGGATATATTTTAAAAAACGCCAAAAGTTACTTTAATTTGGTTTACAACATTTTATTCCAAAATTGATATAAAAAAGTGCATCTTCTTAGTCACACATTTATTTGACAGCTCTAAGACATCTTCTCCCTGAAACAGTACAGGTGTATCAAGGAAAAATAGGGATTTTGAATTTTTTTTAAATTTGTAGAATTATTGTGTACTTGTTTTTTCTAAAATCTTCTCAGAGCTCTCTGACTTCATCAAATAAATTTACAAAAAAAAAAAAAAAAAAAAGGAAAGCTTATGAAAAAGAAGTGATGGGGCACATGGGTTTTACTGGTTGGAGAAGAGCAGTTCTAAGTCCCTGTTTCCACAGAGGCTTTTTGCTGGTTTTCACTCCCCTATGGACACAGCTGCTCCTTGTCAATGCTGTAACCAGCAGCCTCCAGCATGCTGAAGCTGATTGGTGATGGGAGGGAAAAGCAGTAATCTAAAGCAGCTAATGGCAGGATGGACAGGTTTTAATGATGTTGGGAGCATATAAAACTGAGTATCTTGGTGGCTGTGGTCACAAATGCATCTCGTGTTGCTGTTTTCCTTGCTTTGTTTTGTTTTTGTTGAAAACTCAGCATTGTTTCTTCTCGTTAACGTAAGATAACTGGAATAAGTTTCATATCACCATTCCCCATTCCCACTTGACTAAACATTTTTGTAGCTCAGATGAGGCTCTAATAACCTTCCTGAGCTCTGCTGGCTCTAATGATGTCCATTCAATAAATGAGATTTGAGCACAGCTGCCATGCTAAACAGTAAACTTGTACATAATTGCAGAAAAAAAACAGCTGCCATGAGAATGAATATTTAGCATTCTAGTCAAAATAGAATCAAAAATACATTTTTTAATAACAAGTACAGTTGCCTTGATAGATTTTTTTTTTCCCCTTTGAAACTTGATTATTTTGCTGACATCCCTATTTGCCCCTTTGTTTTAAAGTGATAGTGACTCAGAAAACTTGCTGATGGAATAACTCAGTTTCCTGTTGACATTACCTGTGTCTTTGACAGCATAAGCTGTGAACTTGCAGAAAGAAGGCCCTGAGCACTGCAGAGGTTAAGGCCTGTCTGGCCCTGTGGAGAAATAGACTAAAAATTAGTATAGACAAAATAGGCAAAATATTAAAAAAAAAAATACAGTAGTCCTGCACATTTATTTTTTTAGTAATTTTTACACTTCTGTTTCAATTCTTTTTCATGCTCTACTAAATGATGTCTTGAGGAAAGACACCAAAAGATATTTTTACTGTACAACTAAATGTGGGAAGAATCTAAGTGGTGGAGAGTGCTCCTGGAGAGAAAATGAGAGGATAGATGCTCCATCTGTGAGGATTTTCTTGTTTTCCACAGCACTCTGTCAGGCCTTTTTATTTCTCATGTTCCGTGTTTGTAAACTGGTAACTTTCTGTAAATCGTTCAGATGGAGCAAAGAACCCTTTAGCCAACATTTGTTTCCAAACACCAGGAGCTCATGGTGAACATGTTGGTGACCTTTGGTGGCTCCTGGAAGTGCAGGAACTGAGTGAGCAGTGAGTGGCAAAGGCACGTGGGGTATGCTGGGAATGTGTGACAGCATGTGCTGCCAGCAGCTGAGCTGCAGGACGCCTGCAGTGATGGCATTTCCTGCTCCCTGGGTTGTTGTTGCAGGGGGAGTTGAATGCAGGAGAACTCTTTCCTTGGAGTGAGCAGGAGAAACTCAGCTCAGCTCTTGCACAGGTTGGGCAATGGGGTCCCCCGACCCCAGTGCCCAGTTTGCCAGGCTGGTGGAAGATGTTGTATGAGCAGCTCTGTAGCAGTACCTGGAGATGTGATCAATCCAGCAGATTTAATCACATCATTCTCTGGGATAAGCTCTCCCCTGGTGTAAAACAGTGTGTACACACACACACACATATATATATATATATAGTGGGAGTTTATAGAGTACATCGTGTATAGTGGGAGTCTATAAACTGGCCCAGCAATCACAAATAATTTCTGTAAAAACTGATTTTCTTCAGATCACAAGATAAGAGAAAACAGAATTCAGGAAACAGGAACTCAAAATTCAGAAAAATATCCCACTAGAGATGACATTCCCTTTCCAATACCCAGCCATATTAGTCAGTAACAAATTGATGGTGGAAACACCTGGCTGGGTGTGGTTTCCTCCATAAATTGGCTGCATGGGGAGCTTTTGCCTCAGATGTCTCAGTTTACACTGTAGAGCAAGAACTGGATCATGCAGGTAATGATAGGAGTAAAGCTGGGTCTTGCTTTGGCAGAATCAATGCCAAAATTGGCTGTTTTAAATTGGAGCTCCTAACCTGAGGAAAAGCACCCATGTGGGGAGAACCTGGCATGGAGGAATGCTGGAAATTTTACATTCCCATTGACATAGAAATTTTGGCAGTTCTGAGGTCAAGGTGTGGGGAAGAACCTTCAAAGTGCAGAGTCCATGTAAGGAAATAACCTTAAGTGTTATGTGGGATGAACCCAAACCGTGACCCTTTTCTGTCTACATCAGCACTCTGAATTTTAGTGTAATTAATCAGTTTGGGCTTGAATGGCTGTGTTTGGGTAGAATTGGGATATCAATTGGCGCCTAACTATTTGAGCAGCTCTAAAAATATGGCAATATTGAGACAGACCTAAGCTTGAAATGGTAAGAAGTGTTTCTTTGTAAAGACAAAGACAGACTCGGAGATAATTTATGTGTTTCTTTAATAGAAAAAACAAAGCATTTTTAACAGCTAGTGAATTACTGCCTTGTTTAGAAGCACAATTGTTTTTTACATCCTCTGCCTGGGTATGGCAGCAGCTTCTCCCAATGATATTTATATGTTAATAAAATAGTGAAAGAATAAAACAAAGACAAGGGTGCATTTTTAACTTACATTGCTGGTATTAGATCCTGCTTACAGACAGTTAATGGTTTTCTTTCCCCTCTCCAGCTTTATACATTGAAAAATAGTTTCAAGAATAATAAGAAAGCTTCCCAAAATTTGTTTTCAGTAAGTTATGTTCACCTTTTAAACAATAGTCTGTAATTTGTTAATCTCCTTTCCCTGCCAAACTGGTTGTCTTATTCAACAATAAATTGAATACAAATCTTCCCCCAGGCAGAGAGACAGAATACCAACCCCTGAAAGTCTGGCAGCTACATTGACATTTGGTGGTAGCCTTAGGCACAAGTTAATTTCTACCCTGTTTATACATACACATATACTTTTCATAAAGCATGCAGGCAGTACTGCAGATAAATTAAGAGTAATTCATATTGTAGTTCCCAGGTACACACTTGTTGAACTGACATGAAGCCATTTCATTTTATGAGTGAAAGAGTTCCTCACAATTAACCAAATCTGTCAGCCTTGCAGGAACAATGTGTTTCCAGGCAGCTGTGTGAGGTTTGCAGAGCACTATTTTTATTCAATTGCCATCAAGTGAATTCAGCAATCTCAAGAAATGAAGCTGTGGGTTTCAGACCTTATTCCCAGAAGATGTCCCACCTACCTGAATGCTGCTATTCATGACTAAGAAATACCAGACAGGCTGTTGGGGCAAGTGTAAGCTTTATTCACAAAAGAAGTTCTGTATATGCCAAACTCACGGGTTCAAGTGAGTGCCAGGAAAGCTTCCTTAATAATACATAATCCACAGTCAGGTAAGACTAGCAATAGCAGGGCATTCCAAGGTAAATGGAGGATTTATTTACATTATTTAAATTACATTTTTAATTGTGATCTATCTCCTTTCCCTAAGTAAACTGAAGTCACGGAATGAAGTCTAAGCTTCAGTAGTAAAACCTGACACTTCACAAAGCAATTGTTATGTTCAGTTCCAGCTGTGCAGTTGGTCCATTTCAATTCCTGTACCAGTCCTTCAACCTTTTGTGATGAAAGTTCTGGTTTGTAAGGCTAATCCACTGGAGCTATTCCATTATATCTATCAGTGCTATAGGCAGAGAAAATATTTGTGAAATTACTGATGTAAAGTGCAGTATCGAAATAGATGTGCACAATTACAAAAACAGTATCAGTCACCCTGAGAGGGTTTTTTTTTAGTCGGTGAGACTCTGTGTGCTTCTGAGTATAGGGACAATGGCAGGAAAAAAACAAATTTTTTTTTTCAAGTACTTTAATGTACATACCATTGAAAATCACATTCCTAAGTGACAAGCAAGCAGCAGCTTTGAATTGCTCTAGTTCTTCGAGTGAACTTACTTTTTCTTTGATTTCACAATACATATTGCCTTATTTTGAGGAAATTCTATGTGAGAAAACGGTTTTGATGATACAGGTCATCAGCTACAATAAAATTCTTTAGTAAAGATTCGTGGGGTTTGGGCATTTTTGAACTATTCAGGAATGAGGAGAGGCAGGTATTGCAGGAACCCTGTAGGAGCAGCACTTTTACTCAGACACAGCCACAAAGCCGGAAATCTGCTTGATGATCAGAGCTGCAATAGCAGCAAATAATTTCTAGAGACTTGCTTGTAGGTAGAGTCACAGGAAGTGGGGATGTGCTGAGAGCATGTTTGGCAGCAGTTGGGATTTGAGAGTCTCCTGCTGGGGGCAGTGGGACCGGGTGTTGTTCCCACGCAGCATCAGGATCTCGGGGGTGAAGTGGCAACTGCATCATTCCAACAACTCACTGAAAGTTCTCCTTTAGTTCTCACTTTCTATAACACTCATAGTCTGATTGTGATAGTATTCATCAGCATACCTTTGACTAGTCTTGCTTAAAGATGCAAAGGAAAAGAGTTCTCTGAAGTGGCAGGTGATGAAAAGAGAAGTCGGGCAGTTCCCTAGCACAGATGTGGCACCAGCTGTGTCCCAGCTCTCTCTGAGTTCGGCCTTTGTCTCCATTTTAATCTAAAGAGCAGGGTGGCACAGGGAGGTTACTCCTCTGAGCTGTCAGTGGGGTTTAGTCGCTCCTCACTGATGCTGCTCCCCAAGGAAAGGTGCCAGCAGTGCCACGAGAGCACACTGGGTACCCCAGAGCTGCCCACAGCAAACCACCTGGGGGTGATCCGCAAAGCCCTCTGTGCTCTGCTGCTAAAATTAAGTTTATGGATAATTTATTACCTACTTGTCTCTTGAATAAATTACACATACAAATGAAGACAGAAAAACTATAACAAGTGTTGCTTTTGGCTCTGGCAAACAGGCATGTGTGAATCTCTTATCAAATATCTCACAGACTGTTCGATTTAGCAACTCCTGGTTGTGAACAAGTGATTCATTCTTGTAGCTCTTGTCTTTTTAGTACAAACATTAAATATTCTTTCACTTCCATGACAATGTAGAAAATATCTATTATATTTGGTACGTCAAAACAAACCCTGATGTATAAAAAAAAATCAGAATTTAGTTTCAGTGAAACTGTATCTGTGGATAAAAATTCACAGTTATTTTGCTTTCATTTAGTGTATTTTACAACTTTCCCATGAATCTTTAACATAAAGATGTTACATTATGTTGAAAATACGTTACATGTTTACTAAGGTATCTTCTTCCGGCTTCCCCAGTTTCCTCTCAAAGAGGAATTTTCAGGATGTTTTTGTGGTGTTTGTCTTGTTTACAAATACTGTTGTAGGTTTCTTAGATGTAAATAATGGCAAAGGAACCAAATGAAATTAACTTTGGAAACTGCCAAGGTAATAAATGCCCCATTGATTTTGTATTAAGCTCCACATGTACATTTTACAATAGTTCATTAATCAATAGATTTTTTTTCTTAATTTAACTTTTCTAAAATCTCACTTCTCGTAGATGTCCATGTGCTGTGCCTGGGTTTGCTTTAACTCCCTGGTGCTGCACTGTGTCTATCATTACAAGGATGAGAAACATGAAGGGAATGCCCAAAATTCTAAAAGTCGATACAAGATTGGGTGGGTCCCTTTCTGTGCTGAAATCTTGAGGCTTTTTTTTTTTTTTTAAAGATATTTAAAATTCTTTAATGTTAAAGTTTTTTGGTTCTTTTTCCCTTGTGAATTGTGGTAGTCTTTGGCCAGGTCAGGTGTTTGGGCTCCTTTCCAGGTGTGCCAGGCTGCTGCTGTTCCCCAGCTCTGCAGCTCCAGCATCACACAGAGCTGGGCACGGGCAGTGCAGAGCTCTCAGCAAAGCTGCTGCAGCTGCTCAGGTGCACATTAACCCTCCCACTCACTCATTTCAGTCCAAAATGTCAAAAATCACAGGGAGCTTTCAAAAAAAAAACACCCCTTAAAAATAATGGACTCAGATTCTTGCTGTGGCAAATACACGAAGTTAATGGTTGGTTTCCACAAGTAATTATACTGTTAATGGAGCAGAGCAAAAACCCCTCAGCTTATACAACTGGAGCAAATGACCTTAGTTTTTACAGTGCTGATGCTCCTAAAGCACCCTGTGCCATCCTTCTTTTGGTTTTTCTTCTTTTTTTTTTTTGGGGGGGGGGGGGGATGGGAGAGAAGTGCATTTTATTTTGAGTTTCTCATTTCAATATACATTTTATACTATAGTTTAATTCACAAATAAAGGAGTAGAAATTACAGGATAAATAATTGCAGTTATTAGAAGTAAATATTTTTAGGAAAAAAAAAGTAATATCATTGAGAACATATGTTACGTTTCAATCTCTGCAGAAAACCTGAAATTTGAACTTTTTATCATAAATCATGCTTACAAAGAATTTCATGCATTAATTATCTACAGTGCCTTTTTGTTAGTGCCATCTATATTCAAAGGGAAATAATGTAATTACATAGCCAGCACATCATTCTTTTATAACATATTCTCAATTACAGTGGATTTATACCATTTCTTTTCAGATTTACTAGCAGTTGGTAGAGATTCCCTAATTTGCTACATAGTAAATGTTCTTTCTATATAGTATCTCTCTCTATTGGAATTTCATAGAGAAAAAAAAAAAAAAAGAAGAAAGGCTTTTATAATGAAGAGGTTTCTATGTGCTCTGCTAGTGGAGTGGGGGAGACTAGCAGTCTAAAAAAATCCAATTATGTGTAATTTGTGTTATTGCTAATATAACTGTTATGAGTAGGATTTGAAGCTGAGCCCATGCAGAATGCTACAGTAAAATCTAGCTAATATATTTCTGTGAGAAAAGTATTCTGACAGTTTAAACTGTGCTGACGTTTATCATAAACTTTCTAATAAAAGAGGGTTCAGTGGGATAAAATTTCCTGAGCAGGAGTTTGTGTAATATTTAGAAGTAGGGATTTGTCTGCTGAGGAGTTTGTGAAGCTTCTTCTACAGTGTGGTTGTACTTCTCAAATTCAGAGTAATCCACAAGTGTAGAACCAGCTAGAATTTTAATAAGACACATAATACCAGGATTAAACATTGCTTGATTCCTCAAGCAATGCATTTTCAAAAACAAATCAAAGGTAACCATCTGGTAAAATTTCTAGTCAACATAAGAATGACTGTGATCTTTTAACCTGAATCTTGGTGTGTTGTTCTTCTTTTCTTTCTTTTCATGTTGATTTGAAGATTATGTAGATTTAGGCAGCCAATGTTCTCCCTTTTCTTCTTGTAAGAAGGAAGGTTTCTTTTTTAACATGGGGGACTGGGGTATCAATCCTGTCCCTAAAAAAATTCCTATCCCAAGTCTTGATTGAGCTGTTCTTGGTCTGTAGTGCTCTAAGTGCTTTGTCTTCCTTTAGGATACACAGCTTTACAAAATACCAGTGCAAAAGCTACCAGAAAATTCATGCAGTTTTAGGGCTGAGAAATCAAACAGAGCAGTGTTGGAGAGATCTAAGCTAACGCATCCACCCTTTCACAGAGGCACAGCATGTCCTGTGTGCCTATATGATGTTTCTCAAGTATCAACATTTAAGGTACTTGAAACATTTTTTTTTGCTTCCTTCTTAATGTTACAGTAAGCATGAAAACTTTGTAATGTTTGTCTTAACTGCCGAGGCTGTCAAAGGAGGCACAAGCAAGCCAAGTCCTTTGATTTCAGTGTTATGCTTTTAATTTGGGACTGTGTATTATTTAGGCCAAAGGTTATGCACAGTTTTCATAGAAATATGCTGAGGCAGTTATCCTGAATCAGTTTAAGGAATGGTATCAGTTTCATCCATGTATCATTTCTATCAGGCATCATAACTGGAGAATGAAGTTTAGGCAAGGAAAAACCAGAAATTATGCACTTGCGTTCCCTCTGAAATTCTGTATGCTCACTTTTCCTCCTAGATTAAGTAAAAACTCCCACTGAGGAATCCTGACTGCAGAATGCTTTCTGTCTCTCTCAGGGAGCTCTTCAGGCAGGAGACACAAGGCCACAAACATTGGCACACTTACTTGCTGTGTGTAGATAGCTTTATATAAACCAGATTGAAAATACACTTTTAAGCCTCACAACTTCTGCTCAAGCTCTTCAGAATCTGTGAACATTAATACCATTTTCTCCTTAGATTTGGTTAGGATTTTGTGGCAAATGTTGCCCACACGAGGCTGGGGAAATCTCTGTCCCCGCAGGCACCTGGGGGAGCCCTGGGCAGGTCAGGGCTGACCCAAGCTGAGCAGCAGCTCTTGGGAGGTTATCTCTGGAGGGCCCTGCAAACCTGAGTGGTCCTGCAGTTCCCTTATCTCAGCTCTGTCAGTGGAAAAGGAAAAGGAGGATTAAGTATCAACAATAAAATAAATCAGAACCCAAATCAACTGGAAGTATTTCTGTTCTTTTACAGTACTCTTACAACATGTTAATTAATTATTGTGTACCTGGTGAGATCTTCTCTATATCAACTTAAGTTTGAAGTTGTTCCTCTTCTAGGTGCTTCTCTGTCATCTTGATGAACAAAATTTTTATGTGAAATTGGTGACCTCTGCTTTTCTACTAATCTCTATTTCTTTAGTTCAGATTTTTGTTGTACTTGCAAGTACTTGTACTTGGTCTGTACTTTTATTTTTCTGCTATGCCATAGGGTTTTTTGAATGAATAATACTACTTTGCAATTCCTAGTCATGTGTCTTAATTTTACCTTTTAAGAGTCTATTCCATCATACAAAACTAGCAACACTGGGCATTTTGGTCATCTGTAAAGTCTGTGCTGGGGAATCTTTCGGCATCCTGAAGTGTCTACTCTCTCTTTAGGCTTCACAAGTTTTCAGAGGCAAAGGAAATAGATTTGCATGGGGCTTAACCCTGTACCCTTCTATTTGAGACAACTTCATTTCCTTTACTAAGAGAAATCAAGGAATCAAGTTTCAAAATGGAGTAAGATCCCCCTTCACAAACAGCTGGTGGGGTTTTTTTGGTTCTTGGGGTTTTCTTTAGTTCTGAGTACACTGATATATTCCTGCTGTTGCAGCCATCCCACAAGCTTTCCCAGTGCCTCTGGCCTGTCCAGGGCTATGCTTTTGAAGATGCATTCTTTACTCCCCAGAGGGAATCAAGATTACCCATCTCACAGCCATGCCTTTGTAACTAAATGTCCTTGAACTTCTGCCACTCTGGCCCTTCAGGGAGCTGCCTGGTGTGGGCTGGCACTGAGGGGCACTGGGAGAGCTCTGGCAGTTTTTCAGGACCTCTTACCTGCATTTTGCACAGTTATTGTTCCCATTCAATCACAGACTCTGTGATACTGACATGGTGTGCTGGATGGTGTTACTTACCACGTCTTGGTGTGAAATGAATCCATTACAAATCACTTAAGTGTATAGACCATGTAATTTGTTTTCTATTCTTGTTATCAGTTCAGGGAAAAAAACAGGACTCAGGCAAAAATGTCACAGAAAATGTGCTGCTGTTAATGACGTTGCTGTCTAGTTATGGGAACTGGGAAAATGACTGATATTGGTGAATGTACTTTAATGTCTTGTGCCCAAGGTCTGGGATGATGTGTGCATGACAGATACGTCAGGAATGGAGCATCAGGAATGGAGCTCTGGTTTCCAGCATTTGTTCATGAGTTACCTTGTTCTTATGGGTTGTATTTAGGAAAAAAAGCTAAAATGTGGACCAGCAGGAGTGGTAATGGGAGCAAGGAGAAAGTGAAGAACAGAAAGGTAAAGGATGTGGAAGATAGGCAAAGAAAGCAGGGGTCTGAACAGGCACAAAATAGAGTAGGAGATAAGGCAGAAAAGGAATGTGGTTGTGAGGCTGTTGAAGGAAGGATTTATCTCACCAAAAGCAATACAGTTTGTCAGTCTCCGTATTTGCTAAAGCTCATTCAGTATTCGTGATGATATATGGAAATAATAGTAGAGGGAAGAGTGTGAGACTTTTCCTTTCAGCTGTGTTTATTTAAATGAATGGGAAACCCTGCCATGTGGTAGACTTCTCAGATGAGCTTCTTACGAATTACTTAGTACTCCATAACTTAGTACTGATGCAGTAATTCTTTCTCTAAAAGCAATTATTTGTATGTATGAAAGTGTCAGCAGCTTGTGATGCATTACAGGCAAATGTAGTGTGCTGCTAATAGAAGTTAGTCTGCCAAATTAGCGAGGCAGAGCAGTATGAGAACTGGTGTGACCTATTTCTGCATTTCTTAGGGGAATTCAAACAGAGGAATAGTTGTAAGAAAATCTTAGACCCCAGCATTGCTTTCATAATCAACTCCCAAGCAGTGGGATATATAAGATACCAGCTCACATGGGAAGAGAACAATAAACAGGATTTGTGTGTGTCACTTGTAACTGTAGCTGTCGGGAATATTCTTTCTGATTTCATTTCTGCTTCTCATTTTCAAGAGATTAAGTTGTTGTTAATATGTTGACAGCTACTGCTTTATTTATTTTACTCCAGTATTTACGCTACAAATTTCATCTCTCCTTCATTGTCTGTGTTGTCTAGAGCAAAAACAGCATTTTGTGTAATGCATTTCTGTATGGATTTCAGGCCATGTGACTGAGCAAGTATCAGCTTACCTACTGTAATAGAAACTTTCATAGATGGGAACCAAGATAATAATAACTGAAAATGCTGCTACTGTTGTAATTTTTTAAGGTGTTGACTGCAGTTGCAAAATGCTAATAAAGTACAATACTACTAGAGGTTTACAGATTTTAGAAAGCAAAGCCAAGCCTATCATAAGGCCAGGTGGAACTGTGCAGCAGGATTGTCTCTTGCCTTTTTATTCTGTAATTTTTCAAGGATTTTTATTTTTTTCCCCTTTTCCTGTTGCAGGTTTCAGAGTAGTGAATACTGTAGGTGGAGGTCTGGCAGCACATCTCTGACAACTTTTGTGTGTTTCCGATGCTTTATGGTGGGAGAGAAAGGAATCAAGATCTGGAAAATTCTTTGGGATTATTTTGGGGTGAAAATACATTTGAGAAACATTTTAAGCATCTCTTAATTAATTGGAAACTCAAAAATAGCTGGAGAAAATGCCTTCCAATCTCCACATGATTATATAATCCTTAATGAGAAGTAGGTCCTTCGTTAGACACTATGTCTGGCTAATTGAAGAAATCATTTCTGAATACACTCCAGAGCACAGGAATGAGCGAGCATGGCCTATACAGGAGGATGTTTGCCTTTTACTGGTATTTCAGAGTTGTTAAATGAATCTTATTTAACTGGCTGTGCACAGCCAAAATAGTGTTATGGTAATTGTACTCTATAACTTGAGGGGGTTATTTTGCTTCACTGTAAAATTTTAAAGTTCAATGTATTTTTTGACTTTTTTCTTGCAGATCATTGTTGCTGTGATTCATTGATCATGGCTATTTAGATGTAGAATCTCAATACTACACAACATTGAATTTCCTTTTTGTTGTGTTTCCTGGACATGAAGCTTGTTGTAAAGCCATTGGATGAAAACTCATGTGCATTCTGAAGGATAAAATGTTTATTTAGCCTGGCAGTGAGCAGCAGTGACTAAGGGCTCCAATACAGAACAGGATTGTAGAAATCCTGAAGTTAGACAAATCTGGGAAACACCCCCAAGCACAATCTCTGGTTGAAACTGAGATTTTATTTTTCTTCCATGTCCATGCTTTTGATCAGAAGGAATTGCCTTTGGGTTTCCTTTCTCCCTTGGTTGTTTTGTTTAACTGAATTCCACTTCCTTATTTCTCCTTATTTCTCCTCACAATTGTGTGGACTGGAGTGTATTGAAGTACGAGGCTGAGTGTGATCTGGGCATTTCTGTGTTCATGTCATTGTAGTTCCCCAGTAACCAAAACCCTGTATCTGGGGGGCAGACAATGGCTGGGCAGCAAATCCTAAGCAAGTCACGAACTGGAGGGAACATTTTGAACATGAGTGTGCCTCTTTGCCTGTCATTTGACCAGTAATTTCCACTGGGAAAAGTCCTTGAACTGGTACAAAAATGTCAGGTTGAAGAGGAGAAGCAGTCATTTTCCTCTGTGAGGGCTGGGATAATCACCGAGACTGCAATCACCAAGACCACTGCAAATCCTGGATTCAGAACACTTGCACTAATAGTTAATAATAAATTAAGATGTATTGGAAAAACATAACAGAGGGTAAGAAAAATTCATAACCACCACAGGCTGTCTGGTATTTCCCTGTTGGAAAAGAATGAGGGGTGAGGGTGAGAGTTTAATACCATACTAGCAGAGGTTAAACCAAGATGCTTATTAAAATAGAATATAATTAACCTGTTGCAGCAGTGCTACAATGTAGCCTTATGAAAAGCAAAACACTGTAACACAAAACAACGCAAGAGAGTGAAACAAACCCTTGTGTACCCAGAAGAATGCAGTGCCCGTATTTGTCAGGCAGGGAAATTGGGCAGCAGAGCTATTTTACTGTTCTTCGTGAAACTGGGGATTGGTATCAGAGGTCACGTTCCAGAGCTGCGTGTGCTGGGGGAAGAGAAGAGCACTGGGCAGCATCACCGGCCAGGTGCTGCCTTCCCTTCCCGGGAGGTGAATCAGCTCCTGATGCTAATTACCGGTTAATGTGCAAAGGTTCTTCCTAGACGGAGGAATTTCCAGGCCAATGTGACTCATTCGAGCTTCCATTTCTCATGCAGCAAGAGGAAGCCCCTTCGGAGCAGCTGAAAAGGCAGCCAAAAGAGGGAGTTTCTCTCAATGAAGGGGTGTCAGATTCTGACGGGACTTCCTCTGCCCTGAAGCTAATTGTCGGTTCTGGCTGGCTCCTTTCCTGCCCTCATTACCTTGGCTTCCTTCTAGTCTTCCTTTGGCCTGTTAATGCTGCTGTTTTTCAGGGTTTCTGTCCTTTGACTTTTCGTGGCTATATCCCTCTTGCATCAACTCGTGCTCCTGCTCAGAACAGCTCAGAGAGGAGCTTGGGCCCCAGTGCTGTGTCCTGCCCCTCCTCCTCTCACGTTCCCCATGCAGCACCGTGCCCGGCAGGGCTGTGATGGGCATGAGGAGTCCCGGGACAGGCAGGTACCCGCACTTGTTTGCTGCGGTTGTGCTGCTGTTTGAGTTCATTTTCTGTACAGACAAAAGGCTGCGTGTCTCTCTGAGAAGGGGCAGCAGCTGCTTCTGTGCCGTTTCTTCCAAAGACATCTCTCCTTTGGATGGTGACTGGGTTCGAATGTGGCTTGGTCCTAAGGAAATACTCTGACGAACATGCATAGCAATGGAAGCAACCATTAATGTACTAATTATCTGGTATTTTTATCGGCATGCAAAGCACAACAGTGCCTGCAGTTAGTTCCTCTCACCTTCACACACCAACAGATTTCAGTTACCATTTTTCCAGTTCAGCTCTCCTACACACGGAAGTGTGAAGTACACGCAGTACTTTGTGAGAGTGGTGAAAAGGTTTATGCTTCTGGGATCCCACAATAATAGGGGCAGTCAGTGTTTCTCGGTCCTCATTTGAATGTAGTTTTTGCAAATGTTTCAGTTTGAAAAGTTCTTACTGATCCATGGAAACCAACATGGATACTCTGTCCAGTAGAAGAACTCAGGTTCTGCTGGTACTGGTTGCTCAGATTACTTCAAAGTATGTAAACCTGATATTTTGCATGAACGGGGGACTGTAAGAAGTATGAACCAACCAGCTGTCATTTCATAATAAAGCTGCTTTCTATTCTGAAGTGTTTTGGCAAACACTAATTTAGTTTGAAAAATAAATAAATAAACAAAAAATAATCAAGCAACTGATTTCCTGATATCAAAATTGCTTCCTATAACAAGAGTCAAGGATTCTCTTGAATACAAGGGACTTTAACGATGTCTGGCTTGGTATTAAGATAAGTGTTTATATTCAAATGCAGAAAGAAGAGTTGCTCTTAAAGCTGCCGGTTTAATGGTTTTGTCTAATTGAATTCTTGTTTAATTCTTAGGATGAAGAAGTGATTGGCTTAGGTTAATTCAGAAATCGTGCAAAAGTTACTCTTTGAAACCATTTTAGGATTTTATTTTCACATTCCTAATTAGCATTTCGAACACTATACACGCTCTTGATTCTAAATGAACTAAAATAATGAATGCTGAGTTAAATTTGTTTAAGTTTGGGCCTGCACCTGTTTAATCATTCCGTCAGAAGATGTATATGGGTTTTACAGCATTTAAAATTGCTACTTAATTATTAATACTGTTAACATGCTATTAAAACATAGCAAGTTGCTAGAAGCCCTTTGAAAAGGTATTTTATAAAAAGATTAATAAGTAAAAGAAGTTGGGATTGCATTCTGCTCCCTTCATTTCGGTGCCGTGAAGCCTGATCCTGGTTTCAGGTAGCAGCATTGCTGCCCATGTCTGAAGTAGTTTCTAATACTATGAGAAGATCACTGGTGATATTGTTTCTAGTACAGTACCAAGAGCAAGGAAAGGGCAGTAAGATGGTGACTTTAATTACGTGTATAAATTAAACTCTTTGCTAGTGTCCTGTGATTGAAACTCATTACTCTGACTTTTTTGTTTGTTTTGAGTGTAAACTACAACCCAATTAAATTAGAAAGGATGGCTTGATAGATGCTCACAATCTGTGGCTTTTGGAAGGGAAAAAACCCTGTCAAACAGTTCAAGATGATCTTGTTGGCTGTGCTTTCTAGTCTCTAACCCAAAACAAGTTAATGGATTGAACTCTGCAGCAGGAATAAAAGAATTCTGTGTTGCATGGGTTGGGGTGTACTGAAGCCTTCAAGAAGTAGACTGTCTCATTTTTTTCTGTCTGCATGGAATTATGCTGTGTGTTTTCCTATGAAAGGGTACGACCTTCTTGAAGTGGCACAGAAAATGAGTCATTTGGGATGTCCCCAAACTTCACACTGGGCAGCATCAGGCCTTTCTGTGGCATAGGAGTGTGAAGCTCTGATGTACCCTAACATCTTCCACCTGGTTGGACTGGCCATGCCATTCTTGGATTTTTTTTTTTTTAGTATGAGGCTTTTTAAATGTAGGCGCTGAGGAGTGATGCTGGCTTTGCTTTCAGCATGTTCCCTACACAATTACTGAACAGGTTCCCCTGGGTGGCTCCAGGGCCATATTACACCTTGTGAGGAGGTCCTTGTTCATACCATGGGTAGAACCCACGTAGGTCCAGGGTTTCACACAAGTCATTTCCATGAAAAGATGCAAGATGTTGTCAAAGCCTTGTACAAGCAGTGTTATGGGACATTGACACAGGCAAAGTGAGCTCTTCCCCTCCTTCCTCTTCCTCAAACCTGTGTCTGTGCTGACACTAAACTTGTGCCTCACCAGTCATAGTCATTAAGGTTGGTGGGAAATCACTTGAAAAAAGTTACCTCATTCCTTCATTAGATCCATTTTTAGTCTCCTTTTGATGGAGTGTAATACCAATCCTTGTGGTTATAAAGGTGTTTGAAGTCCAGATTTCCTTCTTGTTAGAAGAAAAGTGGCTGCGCCTCAGTGATCAGTTCATATGGGGTTGCTCTGCAAACAAGGTCCTCCTTAGGATATGATGACCATATTTTGACCTTGATCTTTGTGTCAACTCAAAATAGTCATCAAAGGAAGTTGCAGAAAGCTTCTCTAGTTTTAACCTCCCAACAATAATTGAAAAATTTAATTTGTCACTCTCCTGAATAACTTTGATACACCTACCATATGTTCTATACATGTGTTTTATTTGTAGTGGTTTGAATGCTGTATTAATTCGCTTGTGAAAGAAATGGTTGAGAAATAATGAACTCCAAATACTTCTGTAATTGCAAAGTACTGCTGTAGCATAGACTTATCTATCATTCAGGTGCATCTTCTCCAGCATGGCCTTATCTATGGGTCACAGTGCCTTCAGGGATGGACCTGCTGCTCCACAGACACAGCCACGGCCACAGATGCTTTGAGATGGACCTGCTCTGGTCTGGGCTTGGTTATGGCCACAGGCACTTCAGGGTGCCCCACTCCCACCTGGACTCACCCACTGGTCACAGTCCCTTGGACTGGAGCTCACAGAGGAGTTCCAGCCTGTCCAGCACAGGCACAGCATCAATGCCCTGGCCACCTGCCAGCCCAAATGTGTGGCCACTGCTGTTATCAAATGTTCCTAGGCACAGCAGTGAGGTGATAAGAGCACAGCACAACAGCGAGAGCAAAACGCAGCCACTAACAAGCACTGGACTCTGAGACAGGCAGGCAAGAGAGCCCCTTGGCAAGCATGGGAGCCTGCTGATTAATAGCTAAGCTGCAATGACAGCTATCAATTCCACCTGGCACATTCCAATCAAATCTGTCGTTATCTTGAACCCTTTGAGCCTCACATTGGGCACCAAAAATGACTGTCATAGTTTAACCTCAATTAACAGCTAAACCTCACATAGCTCTCTACCCACTCGTGGGATGGGGGAGAGGATGGGAAGGGTAAAGGAGAGAAAACTTGTGGTTTGAGATAAAAACAGCTTCATAGCAAAAGCAAAACCTGTGCAGGAACAAAGCAAAACAAGGAATTCATTCACCACTTCCTTTGGGCAGGCAAAAAATTCGTTCATCACTTCCCCAGGACAGCAAGAGCCCCACCAGACACTGGTGCCTTGGGAAGACAAACACCATCACTGTGAACATCCCCACTTCCTTCTTTGGGAAGGGTTTATACACGGAGCATGATTCCATACAGCCTGGGGTATCCCTGTGCTCGCTCAGGGTCAGCTGTGCCAGCTGCATCCCCCCAGCTCCATGGACACCCCCAGGATCCTCGCTCCTGGGGCGGGCTGAGGAGCAGGAAAGGCCTTGACGCTGTGTGAGCCCTGCTCAGCAGTAAGGAAAACACCCCTGTGTTAGCAAACAGTTTCCAGCACAAATCCAAAACACAGCCCATACTGTACTTACAGAAAATTAGCTCTACACCAGCCAAAACTAGCACAGTCATTTATGAAAAGTGTTGGGTTTTATTGCTTCTTTCCAGCCTGTAAATGTTCAAACAACTTTTTTTTTTTTCTTTTAATCATGAGCATCTCAGCTTCCTCAATAGATACATTCCTCAATCCCATAATGTAAAGTATATCCATTTAAGTAGTCTTTTAAAATATGCATTTATCCCAAGCTTATAGATGGGTTTACAAAGATGATTGTCCTCATATTCTGAACAGTTTCTGTTACCCACTGCATATTTAAAGCAATTAAATTCTCCTATATGGACTTGTTCATTTTAAGGTACATTTGGATATGTATTTAAAATAAATGCTTCCTAGAAATGACAACAGAATTTATAGCATCTAGTAACTGTAAACAACTCAATATTGCAATTGTACATCCAAGAAACCTGAGAAAGAAACTAATATTTTAAGTGCCAGGCCTATTTATGGCTTTGCAAGAATGATGGCAATAATTGCAGCTAAATAAAATAATAGAGCCTGTCGTGGCTATAAGGCAGCTGCAGCACGAGTAATGGCCCTAAGTGCATGATGATACTTTTGGAAACAAAGCACCATGTTTCTGTTTGGTTTTTAAGGTTTTCTGGCTGATGCTAATGTAAGCAATAGCAAGGAAAAGACTGTGACAAACAACAGAGGCCCTTACCCTGAGAGCATTTGCATTCCTCAGCCAGCGAGCTGAGCTCCATGGAGGGCAGTCACATACAAGTCTTGTTTGCAGTAGGGTTGCCAGATGCTTTCATGATCAGGCCTCGAGTCTAGCAGAGCCTTTAGCCATACATTTTATTCAAACACCTCCCCAGAGCCTTTGCAGGGCCCTGTGCATGCTGCAGTGGAGAACGTGCTGGTGCATCGTGCTGCTCAGGGTGCTCAGTGTGTCCATCTCGCTCTCTGTGGGTACCCTGGTCCCAAAGGATTTTCCCAGCACACGGCCCTGTGAGTGCCTGGCACGTGCCCATGTGGGGTCTCACTGCAGTAGTCAGTCTGTACTGCCCAGTGCTAAAGGTGAGGAACATCAGCTTTCCTGATGTGGGCAATGGGCACTGGGGCAGAATTACCTTGGCAGCTGCTTCCTTGCCTCTTTTGCCCCAGCCTAAGAAAAGCTTGGTGTATGATTTCTGCATGGTTTCTAAACCCACCACAGAAGACCATGTATTGTGTGTATGAGCCATGCAGGATTAGCTGAGCAGCAGGTTTAGGTTTGTCCTGCATATTCAGCTGTGAAAATAACAAGCAGGAAAATCTGACATTTAGGAGGAGAAAGGACATAAAGAGCTTCTGAAATCTTGCCTTTCACTGAGAGAAGGCAGAGAGCATCTTTCTTTAAATAATTTGAAATTATTTTAATACTTATTGAATATATATCTCTCAGTTTGTTCTCCTGTGTTACTTTTCTGAGTTTTCTAGGGCTGAAAAATTGGCCATTCAATGGAAGTAGAGTAGAGCACATTAGTATAGGCTTTACAGGCCTTGTGGAGCTTTTGTAACCCAAGTGAGAACTTGAAGTTGTTGCTAAGTACGCAACATGCACTAATTAATGAACTGTAAAGTCAGTTACTTTCTCAATTGACAGCTTTCCAGGAGAGAGGGTAGAAGGCAGAGAGGCCTGTTTTCACTTGGTGTTAGTTGTACACAGCTGTCTGTGCTGCTGTACACCTGCATTCACAGCCAAGTCCCATCTTTACCCAGTGCAGTGTTGAATCTCTTTCTTTATATTCTTGCTGTGTAACTTTTATTAGTCTTTTGTGCACACTTCTTTTTTAGAGTGCTGGAGAATAATGAAGTTGCTCTGATTTCGTTGCTGCGTGAGTGCTCTGTGTAATCATGAAGCTGGTTCATCTTAATCTCCATTCTAAGGGACCTTTTCTTTATAGCAACTACCCAAGGAAGACCTGCATACAATCTCTATTGGAAGCTTTCACATCATTCCATTGCTTCATGAAGAATTTATTAATTTTATAAAGTGTGTCTAAGCAACGCATCAGTAATTTATGAAGCTTTCATCATCATTTTTGCAGACTAGGGGCATGTGGGAAATATCATTTGTGCCACTGGAATGATGCTCAGAAAACAAAAATGAATACATCCACCAGGCTGCATTACAGCTGTTTTGTACTGCACCATTTTGGCTACTCTTCAAATATGGAAATACTATGGATGCTACTTGTTCTTGTGAATGTAGTAGCTGCAAAAAATGAGAGGCATGTTTTTTTACATCTCACTGTATGTTTTCCTTTATTTGAGGACAAACTTTGGTGGACCATTTAGTTCAGTAGTAACTGGAATAGGGAACTCTGTGTGCTTGCTAGTCTGTTGGCATTATTACACCAATGTCCATGAGTCTGTTGCCTCTACCTCTTTTCCCAAGTCACTGAAAGCCACACAAAATGCCCTGCATGGCCAGGTGATGCTGTGCTCGGCCTCTCTGTGGTCCAAGGGGAGATTTGTGGGGTGGGTCCCTGTTTCCCAGCTGAGCTGTACAGCTCCCACCTGGGGCTGTAGGACCCAGCACAAAGTTATTTTATGTGGATGAAGGAAAGACAATACAGTTCTGATATCAATTGTAAATTCATCTCTCTGGCCTGGGGCATATTGTTTTTTACAAGGTCAGCATCTGATAAATTTGTTACTGGAAAGAAGGTGTGTGTTTGTGCCATTTTCAGTTCCATCGCAGTGAGCAAGGGAAAAAAAAAGCTAAAGATTCCCTTGGGACAATTAAGCATTTCTCTTTAGTTAGTTGCCTGTATTGAGTCTTTGAAGCAATTGATTTATAGACATGCTCATGCACTGGTTATTTCCAAGCAATCAACTTGAAAAAATAAAAGGAAAATATATATGGTCCTTTTTTGCTCTGGTTCTTCTTTTACGTGCTATGGAAGACATTAAGATTATTTCCTTGAAGACCTGAGCATTCTGAACCTAACTGGGGAATTGGTAGGGTGTAAACTATTAAACCTCATGCATTATACTTTTAAAGGGTCATTGCACTACTATTGTCATTTAAATATTTCAAATATTTTGTTTTCAAACCTAAAGGGTTAACTTCCAATTCCTCATTACTTGGTGTTTACTACACAAAGGCTGTAACTTATGTGCAATAATTAGAAGGTTTATTGTTCTCCAACTGAAAATTTAGGCACTTGCTTTTCATTTACTGACATTTCTTTGGCAACACTCCACCTAGTCTCTGTAGGCAAGTGATAAATATGCAACGTTTACAATAGAGCTATTTTAACTTAAATGGTACCTATAGCAAACTAACACAAAAACTTCAGTGTTTACATGCACTGAGCCCAGGCCTCACTCCTGGAAACTTCTGTTGCTGAAGTCAGTAAGAACAGATTCAACACATTTTCCATTAAGCTGGAAAAGGGCTTCCTTTCCTTTGGTTCACCTTGGCTCTGAAAAATAGAAGCTTGGAAGAAGCTGTTGTTAGAGCAGGTTTCATTTGGTTGCAAGACTGAAAAAAGTATGCATGGAAGCCATCTGTTGATAATTGAAACAGTAATATCTGTTCTTAACACTTCAGCTGGATTATACTAATAGTGATTTGAGAGAACAGGGAGGTAGGTGAAACAGGTTTAGAAGCAGAGACATTTATCCACTTAAAGCAAGCTTGTAAAATAGCAATTTTTATGATTCATTTTTACACATTGAAATACAAATCCCAATGAAAATAGAGCCCATGTTAGAAAGATATCTATGAAGCTTCTTTTATTTTCATTGAAATAAGATACAGTTCTAATGGCTCATGTTTTCTGGCTGTGTGCATATAAATACATGCCTTGAAAATGTCCAGTATCTGCAGGAATATCCATACAGGAACCAAAATACCCATTCAAGCTCTTCTTTAATATCTTTTTAGAACATGTGTTTTGCACTAGGTTGTAAAGAGCTGACAAGTATCCACTTGGTATAGAAATCCCTAATTATACATTAAAAAGCTTAATAAGAGAAAAATTCTGAAAGTGCTCAGAGATGATCTTGTGTTCATGGCTGAATGAATATCCTCGGCACCAGTGATCTTCAGTTCACTGAAAGGGGAAATCAGGAGCGCTAAATAATTAGCTAAAGGTGCTCGGCAGGTTATAGATTGAATGCTTGTGATACAGATGTACCCATTGCCTGTGTTGTATTGTTCCTGAGCATTGCAAATAAGTCATATAAATTGTATTTTTAGCGCAGAAAGCGTGTTCGGGTCACAGGTTTTCTGCATCATGAATTATTTTGATTGTGATTGGGAGAGGTGGGTGTGTGGAATAATTTAAAGGTATTCATCCCAATGTACTCTGGTTTTTCCAGTTTCTTATCATTGTGGGTTTTTTTCTTCTAAAGAAAGACCAGAGTATATGGCCAAGGAAAATGAAACTCTCGTCACCTTTCCCACCACCTACGTGTGTGCTTTAAGCTATAATAATAGAGGCGTTTTCTGCGTGGGCTGATACTTCACTGTAAGTCAGGGTGGTTTCATTATATTTGTACTTACTAAGGCGTTGGTGCACACACTTTAGTTTAGGTCCTTTCTCTGTTGTAGGGATGCAGACTGGAATTTCAACATGCTTTCCATTTCAGTTGCTTGCTCCCTTTTTTAATACGATTTTTGAACTTCCTGATTTTCTTAATTGGGCTTTGCCAAATTCTATCTAAATGTATAACTTTTAAAGCTATAATAGCAGGGAAAAGAGTAAAAATGCACAGGAAACATCCCTAAACTTTTTATAAGATTATCTAAATATGGAGAAATTTAATTTGGCGTAGTTCTAAGAATGTGTAAATTCATCCAGAAGAAATACAGAACCAAAACATCTCTGACAGAAAATAACATGAGGTATACAGTCTGAAGGGTAAAGGCTTAATGAAAGCATTAAAGTACTCCTAGAGGTATTCTGTATGCACCTGCCCTATGTTTTATGAGTTCTGCTGTTGAGAAATGCACTCCCTGTTTACCGCTGCTAGGGAGTATTTTGTGTTGAAGCTGATGCTTTCATTTATATATCCACAGGATTTATATTCCCACGTACATACAAATATATCACACACACACATTCTTTGATGGATTCGTATGTCCACATGAGCATCAGAAGATCACAGTTTCCCCCACAAATAATGTGACTACATTTTTAAAGCAGATTTTGACACTTCAGGTTTCAAACCTGGCATTCTGGATTTTTACTCTTTCTAGGTCCCTTGAAGGTGCTGGCCAGCCAAGCCAGTAACACTGTCAGCCTGTCTTTCTCAAGGATGTCTCTTATTCAGATGTCCTGGAAGTTCTCACCTGCCTTTTCATATGTTTTCTGGAGTTCCCCCATTGTTGGGCCATTTTACTTTCTCTCCTTCAGGAAAATAATTAAAACCTTGTCCCTCTCTACTGAACACTAACAGAGCCCAGTTGATCAGACTGTTCTGCATTTGTATTCAAGACTGTAGATCCTCATCATGTGTTAGAAATCATGTATCTGGTGTTGTCAGAAGATGTTGCCTGTTGGTTTTACAATGGACTTTATGAAGGGAGACTGATGCTCTGTTTGTTGTTCTGGCTCCTATACCTGATATTCTTAAGGTAGCCCTTACAGAAAGGAATAGCTCCCTCCCTTTGTTAATGCCCTGTCATTTCTCATCAGCTTCCAGTGCCAGAAACCCAAATAGATGTTGCTTCTAAGGCTGAGCTAAAGAAATCCTCTGTATAGAAGTAATTTTCTATGCTCACTTTTTGGAGTTTAAAAAGTAAACAGCATATGTCCAAAGTGTGTGGGAGGCGAAAAATGCATACACTTAACAACTTGTGTGCTTCACAAAGCATGGACCAGCTAGCTGCAGAACACAGTGCTGCTAGTGATAGCATGTGCTTGACAGAAAGAGAATAACCTTAATAAAGTGTGTGAATCATTAGCAGTCTAATGGAATTCTACTGAAATAGTTAATTCATATAAAGCAAATGTCATATTTTTTTTTCCCACAATATTTTTTCTGTGTATTTTGCACGTGGATTTATATCTGATGCAGTCCTCCTACTAAAGATCCACTCCTGTATTTACATTCAGGCTTTACTTGAAGCTCACAGATATCAAAACAAATGCTGTTGCAAAACTGGGTATAAGTGCAAGTGCTCATTTATAGCGCGTATAGAGATGTGATTTTTTCCCCTCATCCTCTCCTTTGGTTTAATCATGTGAGGAAAACTAAAGGGCAGCTAGGGTGGTGTCAGTTTGGGAGACCACTTTCACTCCTTTTCATATTCCCCCACACCCTCAGATGTTCCCCTTTTAGTAACACCCGGGTTTCATTTTAAGCCAGTATTTTTTATCAGTCAGAGAAAACTTTTCTGAGATATAGGGCTTGCAAGAATTTTTATTATTTTTTTAAAAAATTACTTTGTTCCTAAATGCCAATCACAGAATGTCTTTGTTTATAGTCTTTTTAAACTGTTGGAGAGGATCTGTTCGAATGTCATGATCGGAGTGGTTTGGGTGGTTCTCTGATGTGATAAGGATGCTTTTAGCTCCTGTTTTGGGAAGGTCTCTGAGCACACGTCAGCAAGCCCACACAGAGGCTCTGTGCCATCTGCTGCTCACACCGGAGGAGATGGAGACTGGGGCCTGGATTAGGTGCTCAGTGGAGATTTTTCTGCTGTTGTTACTGTAAGGTCAGACTGGCCCTTCAGACAGCCGAGCAAATCATTAAATCTGCATGTTTTAGCAGCAGGAGTCGGGCAGACCAAAGGCGAGAAGGATGAATCCCCCTTTGAACCAGCCAGCCCCACCCCTGACGGCTTGTCCGGAGCCTCTCGCTCCTCTCCCGCAGACCTGGCGGTCACCGGCGCCTTACAAAACCTGACTTAATGACTCTCTGCACCACATTCGCTTGCTGTACATTAAGGAGGATTTTTTAGTTGTGTTCCTGCTTTTTGTCTCTTTTAAGACTACTTTCAGTGTTTTAGCATCATGTTCAAAAGGCTAGTCAGACTTGTGTGCTCGCAGCCTCATTAAAATTCTGTTCTGCACATCCTCTGACTCACACTTTATAATCTATCAGAACACCTGTTTTCTTTACAATGGCCAAAAGGCAGCTCAAAACACTGTGGTATTTATCATTTAATAATGAGCACAAGATATGTATTTTTGACACTTAAAATTTCCTTTGGAAAAGTGTATGAATAAAACTCTGGTTTGAATGAATTATCCGAGTTCTCTTGTCCTCCCTCTCTTCCTCCCCATGTTTCGTTATTTGAATTTTGACAAAACTCAATAATTCTGTGGCAAATGGAGAACTCGTGCATGACATTAGGCGGTGGTCATGAGGAACTCTGGTGGAATCTATGGAGCAATCGCTTTCCCCGCAGTATTAGCAGTTTTTAAATTTCTTAGGGCAGGAAGTGATTGAGATTTGTATCTACATTTAAATAAGAGCCTTTCACAAGCAGTACATTGTAACTCTACCCCTATGAGGACGCTTAGAAGCTTAAGTATATTGTTAACATCTGTCTCTTTATCATTCTGCTACTTAAATCAATAGCGGGCATTGCAAACATTTTTTCTTTTAGTTACAGGCTTTTAGAATTGTAGTATTTAGCTTAATATTAGCCATTTGATATAGAAGCCATTTGAGGGCTCAGCATGGTGTGAAAAATGTGATCTCAAAGGGCAAAAGCCTGTCACTGTTATGTAAGTGAAGAATCATTTCCCAGTGGATATGAAATTCTCTAGTGCTCTAATAGAGGACATACTGCAAGTTGATTATTGTAATCCTACAGTGTTATCTCATCAGTGAGTGGATTAAGGGACTTCTTTCTGCTGAGGGGTCAGAATAAACATTTTCATTTACTCCCTGCTGTGCCACAGACAAATAGAGGTGCTATCTAAGAACGTTTTCCCACACATGGCAAACATAAGTACAGTAATGTATCAATGATTCTTCTTGCATCTTTCCGCTGTCATACAGAATAGAATGGATGCTGACAGTAAAGTCAAGGAATGGCCACTAGAAGGGAAAAATGTATTATCATACTTAATGTAGAAGGTCGTATTCCTCTCTAATAAATTATCTCAACTTGGTTCAGGTTAATAAAGTTTCAGGTGTGGGATATTGCGTGTCATTTTTAGCAGGAAAGTGAGTTCACTGCTTCAGCTGGTCCAAGAATCAAGGATGTTGTAAAGTATTTTAAAGGAGTGAGTTGGAAAGGTAAGGAAATAAATGTGCAGGTGGAGGAGAGGAGTATCACAGACAGATTTAACATCCTGCCTGTTGGAGAACAAAGTTTTCTAGGAATCCTGTACTTAAGAAGGCATTATGCATACGTTGTTTACCCCATATACTCTTCCAGGGAATTTTCATAAAATACCATAAGGAGTAGTGATTTTTCTTTTCCTTCTAAACGTTGTTCTTTTTGAAAACTGCTGCTCCCAGGATGAAACCTTCTTCTCCAAACGAAACAATTGCAGGGCACATTTCAGTCAAAGAGCTGTTCTTGGTAAGCCAGCAGCCAAATTGTGTGGGGCATCAGAGCACTGGGAGGATCAAGGGTGGCTGCAAAAGCAAATGGAGAACCAGTACCATGTGAAAGGAAAAGACCTGGACGTGCCTAATGCAGAGGGTTCCTGAGTCTTGTAAAGCAGGTGGCAGCTTGGCTCTGTGGTCTGAATCACTCAGGAGGTACTGCAGGGGTTTTATAAATGGAAGAACCACTCTCTTAGATGACTATGGAGTTGTTAGCTTCCAGTAATTCTTAGAATGGATTTCTTCCCTCTATGGCTTATATATCTGAAAGATATTTTAAAAATAAATGGGTAATTTTCATGGACAATACATAGAGAAAAAAGCAAAGGAATGCAAAATTGCTGTGGAGTAGTGCCAAGATTCCATAACCTGCAGAGTGTATACCTGTATTCCTTCAAACAGAGCAAAATAGAGGATGGATGTCTTGATACATGGTGAAAAAAGTATACAAAGGCAACTGAGCTCAAAATTTTGTCTCTATAGAGGAAGAAATCTTGAGCAAATTCTCTTCTTCGTGGAAGGTACAGGATCATGACCTTTCCCTTCTAAGGTGCCTGTTTCCCCCACTACCTCCCTTCCCTGCCAGCAGAGGTCTGCACAATGATCAATTCCAGCAAGGCTGGTGCAAGACCTCCCTGCTCAGCTCCTGCCCCTCTTCTCCCTCCCGTGACAGTTCCTGGAGTTGTGTGGGTGAAATTGCATGGGTAGGGTTTCCTCATCAGTTTATAAATTATGTTCAGTTTGGGGTTTCTTTGTCTTTGGTTGGGTTTGGGGTTCTTTGGAGGGGCAGTTTGTTTGTTTGTTTGTTTTGTTGGGTTTTTTCAGACTGGAGCAGTTTCCCTAAGTCAGCTCCTCAGCCCCTTTGTTTGCAGTTGTGTTTGAGCAGGGGAGAGCTGGCAGGCTGGGCAGGGATGAGTGGGTGTGAGAGGAGGAGGGCAGGATCTGTTTACACTGGGTTCAGCACTAGCAAAAATTACAGCATGGAACTGCACTCTCAGCAGACAATTTGATTACTGAGGCACTGCTCCAAGCACATGATTTATCCACATAGCTCAAAACAGATAGGAATAGAGCCAGAGTGCTAATGCAAAGTAAGAGTTTCAAATGGAGCTTAATCAGATGTGACAAAATAGAATGGAATATAGACAGAATTAAACAAAACATGTGAGTGTTGTATGAAAGAGTGAACTTAAACCACTAAACAGAATGAAACATAAAATACTAGTTACATGACACACTAAAATCTGTTTGAATGTGGTTTGCCACATGACAGGTTTCATTATATCATTCATTTGACAAAAACAAAGAAGTTTTCTCCAGAGCCTAAAAGCAGGAGTATAACCAAGGTCACTGTGTATTAGATTTGCCAGTGCAGCAGAGCATGGCTGTGACCGCTGGGGCTGAGGAAGCTCTGAGGACAGCAAACACATGCTCCTGGGTGAGTGCTGAGGCTCCAGCGCCGACTGGCACAACAGTTTGCTGGATAACTTCTGATGTAGGAATCAAAACTTCACCTAAGCTGATCTAGCTGCCAGCTCTTGGTCTTTCCAGTTCCTATCAGAGAAATGCTTATGGAGTACTGTGTTGGCATAAAACAAACCTTGTCAAGATTTCTCTGTGTGAGATTTATGCAGAGTGAAATAAAAGTGTGACATGGACACCTGATGCGTGAGTCTTCTGTATGAAGCATGACACTTGGCAAGAGAGACAGTGCTGAGCTCTGCAGACCTGCCAATTCGCACTCATTTGGAGTGACTCAGGCATTTTTTCCTGTTGGTTGTGCGCAAATATCCAGCTAAATAGCTCCTGAAGTTAGAGGGGGTTTATGCAAAGACTTTTCTGAAGTATTTTTAACAGTGTTTCTTTAGACATATGTTTTCCTTCTGTTCTTTAATCACAGTTAGCCTTTCAAAACAAAATCTATATGGATTTTGAATATGAATAATTAAAAGAATACATTCTGCTTTTGTCTCCTTGTCTTACAGAAGCATAAGATGATTTGGATCATTGTTTTTTCTCAAAGCTCACTGTTTCACTAGGAAACAGGGGACCTAACCTTAACTCCAGGTTAGCAACTCTTAGTTATGGGCAAAAGAGAAAGACAACCGGATGTAAAGTCAAGGATTTATTGTTAATGTAACATAGTGGGCTAATCAAAAAATTACTGTTAGGCCACATGCAGCTGTTACAGGAAAAGGAGGAAAGGGAGAGGGGAGAAAGCCGTTACACAAAAAGTCTCAATAAATAAAAAAGTAATACAAGTGATAAATTTAAAGTTGTTGCATACACTACCAAGCACCTACCCCTTCCTGTTTCCCATTATGCTGCACTCCCACTGCCCCAGGTGTGAGGGCTGCGGGTTTCAGCCTGGAGGGAGGTTTTGTGAGTCATTCCTGCTGCAGGAGGGGTATGGCACTGCTGGCCAGGGGTTCCTCTTTCTCTTTGGCTGGGAAAAGCACGATGCTGCTAGTGGGGATTTTTCATCCTCCTCACCTTGGGAATGCTTGGGGCTTCCATGAAGTTTCTGAGTGTTTTTGCACCTTGCCCCTTCTCAGCAGATCTGCAGCTCTGTGTAACATCTGCATTTGCTGTCTGGGCAGTCTCTCCTGTGTGTCACAGACTGTTCACTGTTTTCTTCCTTACCCTTAGAAACTGTTCTGCCCCTCCCAGGCCTGGACCCATGCACGTTCCCAGTGCTGGCGTTTCCCATGTCACCCTGTGCTCTCTCTCTGCAGTCAGACTGGCGCTGCAGCATCACAGCAGGGTCAGAAACATGAAATGCTGCCCAGACTGACCACTGGTCATAACAGTTTCTTTAAAAATTATGGTTATTTCACATGTCTATGCAAACTGAGGCACACCGATCAGACAACAGTCACTTGGTTATTAAAAGAAGTCATCATTAGAGGTAAAAGCAAAGATCCAGTGAGACAGGACAAGACTGGCATGGCTAGAGGCACAGGCTGTTGGTAGCATGGAGCCTGCTACCCCACAAACACTGCCAGAGCCTCTTCTACCTAAACAGGTCAGCAAGAGTTCTGCTGTCTGGTTCCCACAGAATTGTCCATTGCTTCTGTCTTCCCCGTGTGCACTTACTTATCCTGATGAGGGGATCATACTCATGCACCTGAGCATGACAGGATAGAACAGTCTCACACCTCCATGGAATTCAACTCTGTGAGAATTTTGAAGAGATGGAAAGTGAATGCATATCTTTTCTTAAACTCAAATAATTTCTGAGTGGAGACTGACATTAATCCTTCGGGTGCACTGAATGTAAAAACAATAAAGGTTAGGGAAGTTTGAAATAACAAAAATGCCATGAAAAATTGCTATTGATCACCAGAGTGACTCCTTCAAAATCTATCATATTGAAGTTACAAAAGGAGAATCAGACATGTTAGGAGAAGCAGCCTGTCAATACAGCTGTGTTTTAGAATCCTGGTGCTGCCAGAACTGCTGTGCACCATTGGTAGAAGTATCTGGAGCCATGTTGACACTGCTGCTTTAGGGGCCAAGCTTTGTCATGCAACTTATTGCCATGGGAATTTTACTCTTAGTTTGGAGTTCAGTGTGACCAGTCATGCTTCTCTTTCTATTGGTCCTGTGTCATTGGAATAGGTAACAATTTGTTTTTAAATCTATATGTATATATAGTATGTAAATTATTAAGGGGAGAAATTAAAGCCTTGGAGAATTATTGGTGGCAGCATGAGGATTTATGCAGTTTACCATTTTTATTTAGGTTAGATTTTAGAAAGGAATTCTTCCCTGGGAGGGTGGGGAGGCCCTGGCACAGGGTGCCCAGAGAAGCTGTGGCTGCCCCAGCCCTGGCAGTGTCCAAGGCCAGGCTGGACAGGGCTTGGAGCAGCCTGGGATGATGGAAGGTGTGGGATGGGATGGGCTTTAAGGACCCTTCCAACTCAAACCATGCTGGGATTCCATTATATGAATGTACGTGATTTTTAATCAGTTTCTTTTTTTTTTCTCCAGAGCAGTTCCTACCATTGACCTTTGCATGAGTGTGACAGGATAGAACAGACTCACAGCTCCACAAAGTTAAAGTCTGTGAAGTCAGGCTTAGAAAGAGCTGCACCATAACAGGGGTGCAGATATTTACTTAATTTCCTGAGCCAAAACTTTCTGATTTTTTAAATTTGTTTTTTGTTTGTTTGTTTTTTAACACATCCTCCATTTGATCCATTAGGAGGAACATTAAAGCAGAATGTTCAGCTCATTAAGTTTCAGTCATGCAAGACTTTCATTCTCAGAATAAAAGCTCATGCACTTGGAAATATTTGAAATAAAAGAGAATGTAAAAACTTGAACAGTTCCAAGGTACAATGGCATTGTGTGAAGGACTAAAATTCATTTGATAAAAAATAGCAGGTTCCATGTGCCAGGAAACATTAGGAGAGCGTGCAAATGCAACTGGGTTTTCAGGCTTTTCACCAAGGTGTGGAAAGATCTGCAGCTACGTGAATCCAGGCTATTAAATACTTTTAATACCTACTGTTATTCTTTGACAGGTGTATAAAATCAGTCTTCTGACAAATTCTTCTCCATTTTTTATTTCGATAAAAAGTTCAATAATTAAACTTTGCCAATGAATGTCAAATTTCAGTTAGTGAAAGAGAGAGAGAATGCAGAAACAATCATTTATTACACAATATAATGCCATTTCATTTTCACAGAAAGTGAGTTTCATTATCTTAGAACTTAAGCTATTACTCTTTCCCCAGACATTTAAATGAAGAAATGTTTAGTCATAACAGAAACAGTTTTTAAAATTTGTTTTTATTTTAAGAAAGGCATTTTTTCTGCTCTTGATTTTCTCTATGTTCTTTAGGAACAACTTCCCTGCTAAATAGGTGAAACATAAGAAGTTTGCCTTTCTAGAGATTCAGTTAATTCAGTATTTTGCAAGGAAATGGCAGAAACAGCACAGAAAGTGGTGAGTTGCTGAGTTACTAGACAAGCCTTTTCCTAAGCATAAAGATGATGGCTCAGAAAATGAGTCTTATGAAAGATTCATTTTAATTAGTGGATTTTTTTAAGCCATACAGTGAGGTTGGTTAGCCCTACACTACAATTCCATACATTTGTGCTGTAAGAGTGTCAAGAAAGCAGGTAAAATTAAAAGAATTAGATACTGAATATTAGATATTTTTAATATATTAATGAAATATCCCTAACAGGTTGTAAGACTGATGTAAAACAGAAGAATACAAAGGTGCAGATTATTAGTATTCCACACATGAATGATGTAGGTTTTCTTTGAAGTTGCCTGTTAAAAAAAGAGGGCTTGTTGCTTGAGCTACATGTCCTCTGAAAATAGATACATTCCTGCCCTTCCAAGACTTCTGCTATTTTTGCATAAGTAAGAGTAGCTTGAAGGAAAGTCTGATTTGTCCCTTGATCTTCCCTGGTAAAAATGTTTCTTACGGACAGCTTTAGGACAGCAGCTGCCCCTACTCCATTGATGATACAGTAGGCACATTTTAGTGGTGAGATAGGATCAATTCTTTCAGGACCCTAATGATTTCTGCAAGAAATAGCAACCTGTGCTTACCTCAGCCTGCATAGGTGCTTGACTTGACTTCTCACTGGGGCTGCTGCATGACCTGACTGAACTCTGGAAGTACTGGCAAAACTTTAATCAGAAATATGCTAGCATGGACTTCTTCAGTTATTTTGTGCTGCTTCAGAATACCCCGTGATTAATTTCAGTTTCAGAAGTCATGTGTTTGAACTAGACTCAGTTTCTGTATTTTGTTGGAAAGATCCTCATTGTATCCAAAGCAGTAAAAAACTGGATTGTGGCTGTGCTCAGTACCAGTTGGACATCCCCAAACGCAGCAGCTTGTTCAAGTTGAGTGACTATTACAGTCTTTTTGCTCCTAACAATTTATCCACTTGTCCAAGTACCTAAACTTCCTTGCCTTTTTTCTCCCTAGCAGATGCACCATAAACACTGTATTTCTGAGATGTTTGACTCTAACCAGTCATTTATTTTACAGATCAAAGAAACAAATATGTTGTGTTTCTTTTTTACTTCACAGTGTCAGCAGAGCATGAATAGATTAATATGTACAGAACTCAGAAATGTAAAGTTTAATTATTTACAAGCATTTTAGCTCATGTTAATTGGCAGCTGAGTGCAAACCCTTTGTTGCCCAGCCAAACGGGTCTTGACTCTACAAGAACAGTGACTGCACTTATCAGCCAAGGAGAGAACTCGGTGCTCTTTACAGGGAGTTGCTTTTGGTGGCTGCTCTCACTTTTGCCATGGACTGGGAAGGAGAATGATTCCTAAAGCAAAGCTGGGGAAGGTTTGCCATGTGTAAGGGAGTGTGTAATAGGAACCCTGCAACTCTCAGTGTACCAAAAAACCCCACTGACATATGGATGTCCTTTATCATGTCATATACATCCGTCTTGACTGCTCCTTGCTGCTCTCTGTAATCCCAGGGAAAGCAGTCACTGTCTGTGTTAGGCTTCTGTCCACCTCCACAGACCACTTGGATGCAGCTTAAATCAGAACTCTTTTGTATCCCACTCGCTGTCTGTTACCACTGTGGTCTTCAGGGTTGTAAAAGGCAAAATGTGTCAGTATGTGCTAGAAGATAACCCATAATGTTTGTCAAGGAGGGAACAGTAATTAAAGGTAGAGGGCATAGCCAGTGTAGTTGACGTTAATATGTTTACATCAGCAAACAAAAAAATTTAAATGAAATCAGAATTTGCCCCTGAACATCAGTGTGAATAATATTGTGATGCTTTAATTATTTGAAGTTAGATAAAAGTATCAAGCTAATGTGAAGTGTAAATTACTGTCTCAGGATAAATAGATACTGAAAAGCTTATTCTTCTGTTGAATACATGAAAAATGAAAAGCAGAGTGTATTGGTAGAAAAGGCAGTTTCTATTTCAGAAACACCTTTGGGACTCATGAACTGCCTAACTTCAATCTGAAATGAAGAAATTTCATTGAAAAAAGTGAAATGCAAAATTGTAGCTTCACTTGTCATGTATTATCTTGCCTGTGTCTGTTTTATTCTTTTTCTTAGAACTTGCCTTTTATTATCATTTTAATCACCTTGATGGGTGTTATTATAATCGCAAAATGTCAGCCTGGGGAAAGTGATAATCATTATCGTCATGATTTTGTTTCAATGTCACCTCTGTCAATTCATGCTTTGCTACTATTTAAAAGTTTGGTGTCAGTCCTGTGATTTGATACCAGGTGTGATGTGGCCAGTATTTACAGGTGAACAGTGCTTCCGTATTCCTAATTGGCATTAAATTCTTCATCAGGAATTATTCACCTTAATGACTTTTTTTCCTTTGAATTTTTTTCTTAGATCTTAATATTTTGATAGATAAACAGTTTTGTATCATTAAATGACACCAATAACCCTCCCTGGAAGTTTGGAGCAATTTTCTGTGCATGATCACAGGTGGATATTGTTCAAAGATCTCTAATATGAATTAAGAAGTTACTTTTCAAGACATTATTCCTTTTTAACTATTCTAACCTCTCCTGGAAATGATCATCACAGATACTAATTTGATGTTCTCAGTATCTGCTTAAGAAAAAAACTGTTTCATCATTTATATTTTATTTGGGATACATTTGAAATGGGCTAAGTTTAGTAAATTATTCAGAATTGTAAAAGATTACTCAATAAAGTTTTGCATTCTTAGTTTCAGTGCATTAAAGATAAACTATTAAAGAGAGGGCCCAGTTAACACAGCATAAAGATGATGCATGAAATGTGACATCTCTTTAACATTGAGAGAAAACACTTCCCTCCATTGAGTGCTTTACAGCTAATGCAAAATATTGACACAGCCCTATTATACCAAACAATAGACTGCTTTCAGAAAGATAATTTTATAGAAGGGGTAGTATCATGTGATCTTATTAATATTTATGAAATATGATAACAGAAAAAAGGGAATTGGGATAGCGCTGCTATCTTTATAGACCCTATCCATTTCAGCTTCAAAATGTTTTTCATTTCACACATCAGACACTAATTAGCAAATATCTAATTAGTGTTAGAAGAGTAATCGCTCATGGGAGTTGTTGAGGCTTTGAGCTTTCATGCATGCAAAAATAGTGCCACTTTAGGTACATTTGTTAAGGTACAGTAACTTTAACTTTTATTTTTCTCTGAACTGCATGAATTGAAATAAAAAGCAAAATTAAGCTCCAATAATTGGGGGTGGGAAAATGAATGCATTCATAAACAGTGAGGCAAGATCCAGAAAAATTAAAATTTAGGTATTTTGAAACTTCTGCAGATGCTGGTAAATTCACTAGACCAAACAGAATATAATATTAATTTGATTTGATGCTACTTTCCAGGTGAAAGACTGTCTGTAATGTTCCTCTTTACAAAACAGATAACTATATATACCCCAAATGAGTGGAACACACAATGCAGCCAAGGATGGAATAATCAAAATGCTATCGGAATTTTGCTGTTCTTAAGTTTCATAGTTCAACTGTGTCATGGTGATAAGTTTCTTGTTATGAATATTAATTATTAAGTTATGTGGGTTTTATTTTGCATTTTCTTTTATGAGAGGCATAAATTCTGTATGAACAGAATCTACCTTAGTAGTTATTTTGTCACAGAGAGGATAAATACATCTTAGCTAGAAACAGAGTGTTCAGTACAGAGCATTGTGCTTCTGTCAGCATCAAAATTACCAATGTGAAGGAGGAAATAAAACCAACTATTTCTCACACCTGGTTTTAGCAACACTTCTAAGTTCACTCTAAAATAATACAAGCAGGAGCCTGATTTTGAAAATAGACAGACTGTAGGAAATGTATTAAAATAATATTAATGATAAAATATTTAGATACTGTTTAAATATGCAACAAAATACCGAAAAATGCTGGAGGACTGAAGAATTAGTCTGTTTTGATTCTGCTGCATTTGATAGCACAACCTTTTTTGCTCAACTTCCTGAAAATGAAATGTCTGTCTATCGAATCCGGGTGCATTCTAATTCATATTCATAAACATTTTTCAGTAACTGTTTACTATCAGTTTAATTTTAAAGATAATGTGGGTTCAAACTGTAGCTTTTAGATGGAGAAAAAGCAATTCATCTGTGATCTCCACTAAATTGATTTCCATTTCAGTGGAAATGGCTTGTCCTGAAGTTTCAACTGTCCTCAGTGGAATGTTTCCTCCTAATGATGCAATATTTGCACAGCATCAGATTGTCATACTCTCCAGAATCTGGTTCCTAAATATTAGAGAAATTGAATAGTCTATTTTGTTGAAGGAGCTGAATGGAAAACAGATGTAAATAAACAGCATAAAGGCTGGATGTACTTAATTTTTCTCCTGTTCAGGCAGCCAGATCTGCATGGGGTTAACACCTAAATCCCAAATTTATTATTAAAGCCACCAGCAGGTCAACAACACAAGAGAAGTGTCTATCAACTGTTTGATCAAGTGTCAGCTTTTTAAAAATCTTACCCATCATATTGCTGAGCAAAGTATTTATTCCCCAGACTCAATCCCAGTGCACTCAATTACAGGGTTTTTTTTACCTTTTGTTGGTTTCTGTCTTAGCTTTTTTAAAACCACTTTGAATTCCTAAGCTTGGGTTACTGAGTACAGCTGAAATTTTTAAACGTGGATGAAAATGAAGTGTGAAAAACAGTGCTTAGATTACTGTGTGAGGGCTTAATAGAAATGTTGGGGGGAGAAAAAAAAAAGTTTTGAAAGAGACCTCTGGAAAATGAAGGAGATGGTACTTCTGTGCACTGAATCTGTGAAAATGGAAAAATGAGTGTGTTTTATAGAAGCCTCCATGCGTGGCTTAACAGCATTATTGGAAATGGACTGATTTACACTGGTATGGTCTGCTGATGTTCCTTGGAACTTAAGGGGGCATATCAGCACATTTTTTTCATCATCAGAATGCTGCTCAAATAGTTTGCCTAATGGCAGTTTTCCATGTATTGTGACTTTTCTAATTCCGACCTCTGTTTATGTTAATGATGCTCAGCTCTGACACACGGCTCAGAATGGCAAAGTGTTTCCCTGGGAAAGGTTACTGCCACCAACTTCAGTTACAGATGAGAACATTAAAGAAGAGGCAGGCAAATTACTTGAAGCAAATTCGAGAATACAGCCTTCTTTTCCAAACCCCAGTCTGCTCCTCCAGTCACTTGTCCTCGCTACCATATTATCTGTACTAGAAATGAGAATCTCACTAAAATATTAAAGCATGTACTGCTGGGTTTAGGTAAAAAATCTTACTTTAGAGGTTTTCCCTTGTTTTAAGTCTGTAGTTGGTCAGGAATTGCTATAAAATAGAATACATAATGCTTTTAGCCTTTTGAATTTATTTTTTTAATACATACTTATTTTAAATTTATTAGATGCTGGAAAAATTCAACACGGGAAGGTTTTCTTCTGTTGAATAGTATTTTTTTTTTGTTGTGGGGTTTTTTGTTATGTTGTGGGGTTTATTTTTATATTTCTTTAAACATGGGAGGAGTTTTTTATTTCCTTTAAATTCCTCACGTTTGTCAGAGCAGGGCAGGTTTTGTCAGGACATAATTTTGTGTAACTTTTGGAGAATGTCTGTCTTAAAATTCCACTGAGAGATGAAAGAAGAACCAGCTGATAGCAAGAATGCTGTAGGACTCTGGCTTTCTTCTTTCCTCAAAGACTGAGCTAATCACCCCTCTGTCAATTTGAGTGTCCTAATTTATAACTCACCCCCAGAGGCTTCATTCCTGCTCCCCCTCCAAGTAAATGACATGTCAAGGAAAATGCAGGAGCAGCCCCTCCATGGGTGACAGGGATGCTGAGGCACTGCTGTTTCCCCCTCGTCAGAGGATCTCTGGAAATGCCTTGGGTGGATCCATTCCTTTGTGCCATCTTTTAGTTTGTGTCAGTCCAGAGCCAAGGGGGTGTTATTTCATTTTAAGCCCTTTTTTTTTTTAAATCAACATGAGGTGTGCTCCATATATACAGTCTTACTGGTCTGTATGGACTTTATGTAGCAGAATAATAAGCAAAATGAAAATAGTGAAAATTGTGGAATGGTTACACTAGGCAAAACAAAAATAATGATAACGAATACCTTCATTAGTAATGTTTTTCAGTATTTGTACGAAGATTTCTGTTAAGTCAAGCAGATGGAATCAGGCTTGTAAACATCAATTTATGGAATATTTTGCAGGTGTTTAACATCTGTCTCAAACAGTTGATAGTATTTCCACACAGCCTAATTAGCAAGGTCAAAAATCAAACGTGTTTATAAAGCAACAGTGACCAGAGCATAAATATGGATCATACATAAGCAGATTCTTGCTATCCCGTGATGATTTACTGCTTGTGGAAAAACTTCATCTCATTTTATTTATTTTTTTCTCTTATTGTAAAATATACTAAAAAATAATGTTTTGTGCTTGATGTGTGACATAGTTAAGACAGTTACGGCAAAAACATTCTGTTGGGGTCTTTATTTATTTTTTTTTTTTTACATTTAGATTATGTTAACCTTGTGGCTTTACCTTTCTCTGTTACAATAAGTTACCCTGTAGAAGCGTTTCCATAAATTTCAAAACCTTTCTTTAAGTCACTTAAGGGCAGGGTTTCCCCAGAGAAGGAAATGTCATCATTCCTTAACTCAATTTTTTGGGTTTGGTTCTTGAGAAAGTTGGTTTTGAACAACCTGAATGTACTTAGACTTTTTGTACTTTATGTATGTTGAAGAAAAACGATCTTTGAAGTAAAATACTTTGTCTTCTAGAATTCATGGAGGTGTCATTAAGGTTATTCAGCTTGTGGAAATTACATGTTGTAATGTTATGTCTTAGCAAAAAAAAAAAAAAAAGAAAAAATTTAAGTTGGGGTCGTGAGATAACAGGTGTCTACTTATTGAAGGTGATAAACTTGCTAAGGAAACAGGAGCAGATGAAAGTTGTCTCTGGGGAAGCATGTTTGCCCTTTTCAAAAGCACAGATTTGAAGTCTGGAATCAATCGCAGAAATGCCTTGGCTTGCCATGATATGTATATCACAACTACAACAGGTAAATGCAATTTGTGTAAGCATATAAATCAGAGAGTGTGATTTTAAGTACCCTTAAATGAATTAGATTTGTCTCATAATATTCCTATTAAGTAGGTAAATATCACTGATCCTTATTATTTAGAGATCAGGTGGCATTAGCAAACACATTTTATATTTCAGCAACAGAGTTTCCAGCCTGTCAGTTTGAATGTAAGGATCATTTTGAAATCAGTAGTGAGTAGTTCTCAATCTCCCATGTAATTAAATCTCTTTATTTTCTATTTCCTTTTCTGTAAAGTGAGAACAGTAATACTATGTGCAAATTCAATACAGAAATTCACTGAACAGTTTTTGCTGCTTGTGAGATCCCAAATGGATATAGCCACCTGTGTGGTAGTGTTCTGAGGAAAAATTCTCCCTGTGTAAAACTCCTGCACTGTATAACCCACTGAAGTCATGAAAGTACCAAAATAGGTTTGATGATGATGACTGAATCCCAAAGCTTTCTAAGACTGTAGGTGACTGTGCTAGCAGCACCAGCTTTAGTTAATCTATAGTTATTTCAGTTCCTTCTACAGTCAATACAGAGCCACAGTTAAACTCTTTTGCAGAAGCATATATGGAGTATGACAGTATACTCAGCATACAAAGATTTGTGTTTAAGACATGCAAAACAAAATTTAAAAATCCTTGGTTTGTATTAATCCACAGGATAATTAGATTAGCAGGAATTTATTTGAGTTTTAAGAGACCACCTTATTTATTTTTCTCATGTAAATTAATGCTTTTAACATACAGTCTCAAATAAAGCCCCCTTATTCCAGACTGTAATGTAGTGGCACTGTAGTGGTTTCGTTATCCCTGGATGTGTTTACTTGGTTGATCAGAAGTACAACCAGGTGGTACCATCTTCTTTAAACAATTTTACTTCCCTTTCAATGGGAATGGTTTGTTTGAAGTTTGTGAAAGGCCTATCTGTATGGAATTCATAGGATTTCATGTTGTGATACAGCAAGGAGACTTGCTAGAAATTGCCTGTTTCAGGCTGATGATGCAAAACTAGACATCTGTTAAATTATCATCTATCTAACATTTTTGCCTTTCAGTCAAATGCATTCAAAAATTTTAAATGTTTTTTAGCTGTCAAAACAATCTGTCACAAGATATTTATTTTTTTTTTATAATGGGTTACTTAAGGAAAGCAGCATATGGTTGAGTAAGCTGCACCTATGCTGCACCTTCCCTTGCTCTGTACTACCTATGAACTACTGGAAGATGCATAGGCTTAAATTATTACTTTTTAAAAATTAAATCAATAAATTAGAACTTTATACTTTTTAACCTGTTGGATTCCTTAATAATTTGTGTTTCAAATAAAGAAACAAAACCAATTTCGGTAAAGAAACCTTAGAAAATGATGCCCTGCCTTTCTGTCCTAGAACAGTCCATAGGATAATAAGTAAATCCTGGAATAAATCACAGTGGGAACAAGCCTGCATTCACCTACAGGCTTGTTTCTTTCCTTAATTTAGGCTATTCATTACTTCTCACGTAGAGGAGGATATAATAACACATTAGCAATTACAATTATGCATAATTTTAATAAAAACCTGTAATAACAGGTCCTAATAATGACCAAAACCAAAAAGCCTTTAATGCAATGCATAGTGCTGCATTGTACTGGGTTCTCGTTCATCAAACTATGGCTTGTGTGTCTTGGTGACATTCTGGGTCTGCTTTTGTGTGCCCCTTTCAGTCATGCAGCAGTGTGCCCTGCCCTATCCTGCAAGAACAGTACTGAAATTTTTCCAGATTGAATTCACAGTGAAATCCTGGCCTCATTAAAGTCAATGGATCTGCTACCTCCAAGTCAGTGAAACCTGAACTGACTGCTTGCATCAGTATTTCCTGATAGATAGACACACTAGAAGTCCAATGTTAAAGCTGTTTAAATTATTTGTTCCAGAATTTATTTGTATACATTTCTTCTACTCTTAGGTTTTGATTTGTATATGGTTGAAAAATGGGGGTTTGTTTTGCTTTTTTTTAGTCCCACAGCACATAAAGCATGTATGAATATGAGATATTTTGCTCTGGGAATAGTCAGCAGCTTTGTAGAGGGGTGAGATTGGAAGTTCTCAGGATGTGATGTACTTCACCTCTAGGGAGATGAGAAATGTGTCACCCACACCACTACAGCCCTTCAGGGAGCCTCTTGCGTTGCTCATTCATGGTTTAGTCTGGATTGAGGTTCAAGGCAAGAAGAGTATATTATAAAACTGTTACTATAAGTCACTGTATTTCTTTAGTTATTAACACGAAACTGCCCATTCCCCCAGAAGGAATTCTGTGGGCTTCAGTGTCACTGTGGTATTTTCAGAGAGGCAGCATTTGAGCGTGGAGAACATATGGGGACAGACTATGGAAATCATTCACTTAAATGTCACTTCTGTCTTAGATTTGTCATCTAATTTTAATATGTTGACTGCCATGAATATGTTTGATTGTAGTTCGCTTTACAGTGAGTTGTATTTCTTATTACTGGCTGTGGCCAAAATACATCCATGTTAATTGCAATTATGGGGGATTTTTAAAAGCAAGTTATTTTATTTTTTGTTTGACAAATACACTGTATGTATTACAGGTGCAGAAACTGTTTTAGGGCTTTTGGGGAGTTTAGAAACAAGTTTACTAAAGACTTGATTACAGTGAGATAAATGGTTCTAGTATCAGGGAAAAATGCAAATTTTAAAGATTACGTTGTAAGCTAGTGTACATTGCTAGAGCCCTGTGGACTTCAGTGGAGCTTGTGGCACTTCAGGATTTTGGCAAAGGGGGAATAAAAAACCCCATCCAACCCACTGAGCATCTCCAGGCAGCAGTACCCTCTGATCCCCACACCTGCTCAGAGTTTCCTCCTTTCCCCTCCCTCCTCCTGGCCCAGCTCTAGCAGGACACAGGCAGGCTAACCCAGCCAGATCTGAGGGAACAGGCAATAATTCCTGGCTTGTATCAGAACCCTTCTGGCTGTAGGGTCCTGTTCTCTATTCGTTTGAGGGAATTTGTGAAACTTTAGGTATTTCAGAGCTTTGAGATGCACGCAAGTTTGTGTGTACCCAGCTGACTGAGTATTTCAAGCAAGGTCTGACAGAGAAGCAGATTTGCTCAGAGACACAGGAAAAATGTACCAATGTTAGTTAATGTTTGATATCTAAAGCCAGTGGTCTAGAAACTAGAACTTTGTTTTTCCTCTGTATTGCTATTGTGTCTATTCTTTAGGAGTTATGAGATACTTTGAATAGACGATAACTTTAAAGTGTTGATATTTTTAGTCGGACTGTGACAAGCTGAAGCATGAGCCTTGCCTTTTCTGGGCAGTGGTAGATTGGCAATTACCTTTAGTAAAGGTGACAATAATCATTACAGCCTCAGGGCTGTACTGCAAGTCCACTACACGAGCAGCAAGTGTAGGTATTAACAGGTTGGTTTTTTCCTACACTGCTTAATGAAATGAAACCTGTGCTTTTGTTTGATATGCTAATAGCAGTCCTTTTGTTTGTTAGGGAAATCCTTAGTACGCTGCAGCTTCCTGACGATCTGACACACCCCTAGGCTAATCAATGGCAAGTTGATCCTAATACCCCACGATGCCAGTCTGTCCCTAAGAGTGAAGGGTCACTCAAAATCCCCAGGTTACTCTGCTCCCACCCTGGGCCACTGCTGTCATCCCTGTTTTCTCTCATCCTCCCCTCATAAGCCTCAGCCTGTGGCTTCCTCTGGACATTCCTCCTTCCTCTGCAGAGGGTACCCCAGCCAAAGGCACAGTGGGCTTCTCTAGAAACTCCTCTGGGAAATGGGTGGTGTGGGATTTTCCCAGTTTGAAACTGAGATTATGTCATTCCCACCTGGCAGGCCAGCCAATGGAGGGTTCTTTGCTGGCCCTGTTTGTGCTGGCCCAGTAAAAGCCATGCAAGCAGCAGAGCCCAAGAACCTCCAGTGTTACAGAGTGTGGACAATGAACCTCCAGGCTTAGATATAAAAAATCTGAAGAGTAAGAAAATGGTTTTAAAGTGCTTTTGCCTTAAAATGTGTTCTTGGCTTTCCCTTTATCTCTCTCTTCTTTTTTCTTTTTCTTAAATGAATACTGTTCTGAAGAAGCAGATTTTGGGAGCATTGTGCCTGGAACAAAAGGATTCTTTCAAAGACTTGTTGCTCAATCTTGTTTACAGGATTTTTCTTTTCCTGAAGCCTTCTAAAGTAGTCTCAATTATTCTCTTCCCTAATGTATTCATATTTGCTGGAATAAAACTTGCTCTATTTTGAGGAGGGCTGCACCAAGTGCAGTTGTTCCCGGTGTTTTCTGGGTGAAACATTAGCTGAGAAAAGTGACAACGGCACTTCTTTCCCCAGATCTCCCTCCCATTCTCACCATGACTCCTGCTGCTTTCTCTCTTCTTCCTCTGTGTCAGGACTGCTGCAGCCATTCCTTGGCCGGCTCTGCTGGGGCTGCTGCTGCTTTCTCCTTGGCCTCCCAGCTCTGCCCTGCCCGACAGCCGAGCCAGGAAGCCACAGTGGAGTCTGAATGATTCAGGTTGACTCTAAACTGGGCTTTTTAAGGCATTTCAGACTGTGCTGTGAGCATGTTTTCCTTCCAGTATTTCCTGTTCTAGCATGGTTTCCATGTGTTACGGCTTGTGAGGCGCCCTGCCTCTCCCTGCCAGGTGCCAGATGTGTCACACACCTCACAGCTGGGTGGGCCAAGAACAATTACACTTGTCCATGTGGCATTAATAATAATCACGATCATAATCATCTTTGGGAATACATTAATATTGTTTTCTTACATATGCATTAGGTTAACACTTAGCTAAATAATCATAATTAGCAACTTGAAAATTTTGTGTAAGCATTAGTTATTAAACCCTTAAATGAGTCCTATGAGGTATCATTACCACCATTATATAAACTGAAAAAATTGACCACATCAAAGATAATTGTCTTTCCCAAGATCCAGCAATGAATATCAAACTGAGATGTGATTTGATCTCCAAGGCTCTGTTTCAGTCATGGATTTTGCATGCTTTAAAACACTGACTCCCAGGAGTTCAATGATACTTGTCTGAACAATAAAAATATTATTGTTTACATTCTACTTTCTAGTCATCATAGAAGAAATAAGTTGTCAGTACTAGCCCTGTGTTTTTGGGGGGATTCCTACTGCAAATAAAAAAATATTTTTTGGGATTTAGGATGGTTTCTGTATAACTCTATTAGTAGTTGTAACCTTAGGTGTTGTTTTCTGCTTTGAAATAGAATTACTGAAGCAAGATATTACCTGAAAAATGACAAGCTCTGTTAGAATGCTGTTGAAAGTTAACCCAAATGGCACAGAAATGTCATACATAGCTGATTATAATCATGCTTCTGTGTAGAATGTTATTTTTGTATATTGCTCTGGTCTGTTTATAACCATTAAGAAGGGAATTATGCACAGTAATGTGTCTAGATTCCAAGGAAGTTATTTGGCCTCTACATTATGATTTTTATTTGTTGCTTGGCTGCAGGACAGCATATGGAGTCATTATCCACTTAATAACTGAAATAGATGCAACCTCCCTTCCCCCGGTGAGCGTGGGGATGGGAGGAGGCAGCAGCTGTCACCTGTGCAGACAGACTGAGAGGGGCAGGGTCAGGCAGGGCTCTCATCTCTGCCTTTTCCAAGAAGAGTTGTTTGCTTGTGCATTTTTGTTGGGCTTTTTTTATTTCCCTACCTGGAATATCAATTTGCTAGGAAGGTGTAGGCACTGCGATGGGGATGTCTCTTTGCACTGGTACAGAGCTCACTCCTGCTCTTTGTGGGGGTGAGGCTCAGCAGTGTGCCAGGGACAGTAGGGCAGGTTTGGGTTCTGGGAAATTTATGTGCCAAAGTATGAAAGATGGAGCTGGGGAGATGAGTTTGATGTACTTTGAGGCCAAAGAGGAGTTACCTGAGTTAAGATTCCAAGCAAGTGATTTGCTTTCAGACTGAAACAGTCACATATTGAGTGAGGTCTTTGTAGCCAGAGCAAAAGTATTTCCATGTTTACATATTGTTCTTTGGAATATGTACTGATTCTGCATGTCCCTGTCTCCCTCTGTTGTTCAATTTCCTACTGTTTTTTGTGTGCTTTTTCATGGATTTTTTTGGTCTTGCTGAATTGGTAAACGAGTTGCTAATGGGGCAACTAAATTTTAATAAGGTTTGATTATAACTTAATTTAAAGTGTTCAGCTCAGACTCATGTAAAAGGTGGTTTTGGTGGTTTTTGTATTTTTTTTCATTCAGTAGCAGTGTAGCTAAAAATTCACTGGAATCCTGTCTTTAAAATTGTTAATTTAAAGTGAAAACTATAGTCCTTAATTGTTCACATTACTAGCAGCCATCAGTTGTGCTAATTTTGGGTTTTATGCATGAGCTAAGCCCATAGTCTATACCTGTGTCTCTGAGAAAATAAAAGATCTGCTTCTTCAGGCACCTACAGCATCAGCCTTGTCATGCTGATGACTGTGGCGAGACAGACTTGCCATTAGTGTTGGCCCTTTGGCATCTCTTTTTGATCGGTGAGCCCAGCCGGGCTGCTCAGGAATTCATAGCACATCACAGCCGCAACTGGTATCCGAAGAATCTCTGCTCTCCTCTGGCTGGAGCTGTGTCTCTGCTCAGCCGCTGTCAGCTCTGGTTTGTCTCACACCCCGCTCCTCTCTCCCTGACCTTCCCCCGGCAGGTCCGGCCGGCAGGCGCTGCCCGCAGCCCTCGGGCTGCAGCATCCGCGTCAGGAGGGTCCCGGCCGCGCCCGGAGCTCGCCCCAGGGCTGCCGTGGGTGCCCCGAGGGGTCCATGGGCTCCGCCGTGCCGCTGCCCGGCCCGGGACCGTCACCTCCCCTCGCTCCAAAGAGAAGTCGTGTGCCGGACCCCGGGCCGGGGGGCCCTGTCCGTGCCTCGCCGTGCAAATGCCTTCCCGAGCGCCTCAGGTGCTGCTCGTCCGTGCGGGGCAGCGCCCGCGAATCCCGGCCCCGCGCATCTCTGCATTTCCGCCCCGCGCATCTCCGCCCCGCGCATCTCCGCATCTCCGCCCCGCGCATCTCCGCATCTCGGCCCCGCGCATCTCCGCCCCGCGCATCTCCGCATCTCCGCCCCGCGCATCTCCGCCCCGCGCATCTCCGCATCTCCGCCCCGCGCATCTCCGCATCTCCGCCTCGTGCATCTCCGCATCTCGGCCCCGCGCATCTCCGCCTCTCCGCCCCGCGCAGCGCGGCCGCTCCCTCCCGGTCCGCGGTGCGGGGCTGCGGGGGCACCGCCCGCTCCCCCAGGGCCGTTTCCCGGCCGGGCGGTGCCGGGAGCCGCGGGCTGTGCCCCGTGCCGGGAGCCGCGGGCTGTGCCCCGTGCCGGGAGGGACATTGAGCGAGGCGGGTCGGGCAGCGGGAGCGGCTCCGCTCCAGCCGAGGCTCCGGCGGGGCACGGCCTCAGGAGCCGGGCTGCTCGGGCAGCTGCTGGGGCCGTGCTCCGGCTGAAAAGAAAAGCAAGTACAGCAACAACGCTCCTTCCCTCCACCCAAAAATCCAACAAACCAAAACAACCACCAAAAAGCCTCTTCAGGTGGAAGGTGTGTGCCTGCCCAAGGGAGGGGGATTTGAACTAGGTGATCTTTAAGGTCCCTTCTCACTCAAACCATTCTGTGACTGTATGAAAATAACCCACAGCCAGAGCAAAACCGGGAATTTCTGTCTCGTTGCTTTTCTCCCCGGGGCAGCTGGCTGCAGCTAGGCCGGGCAGGGGGAGAGGGAGCATTGGGTTCCTCTGTCCCGAGCACCTCTGTACGTAGAAAGATTCAGTCTGCAAAGAGCCCCAGCCTTAAGCGAGTCTGTGTCAGAGACGAACGTCCCTGGAGTGAAAGCCCCAGCCTCCCGTCCCTCGGTGTAGATGCCACCTCTCCAGCTGAGTGTTAAACTCAGTTTTAATGGTTTGGGGGGCAAAGTGCTGTGTTTGTAGCTGAATAGCTTGAACAGTGACATCCTCCTCATTTGCTGTTTTAGTAAATATCGGATGTCATAACAAACCCTGTAAATTTGTTACAGGGTTAGTGAGTGGTGCAGCTCTGGTTTGGCAGGCTCAGCCTTCCTGCTGACCTTTCTGGCAGAGGAAGGTCACTGGGGCACATCTGAGCACAGTCATCTCAGCAAGAAGAGGTTTCTCAGCGTGTGACGTAGCAGAGCACTGGGGTGTTTGTTAATTCCATGAGCTGCTCTGAGACGTGCAGGTGCAGTCCTACAGGTGGTACTGCACCACAGCGGTGTGGCTGGGCAAGGTCTGAGGGGAGGCAGCGGCTGCTGGATGCAGCTGGGCAGTGGGGAAGGGCCGTGATTTCCCTGCCCAGGTGTCCCTGTGGTGGAGAGCGGTGATTGCTGTCACTGAGAGTCACTGAGGGTCACTGAGGCACAGCTAACGGGGGGCAGGTGCTGGCACTTGCCAGCTCTCCTCCCCTGCAGTCTGGACCTCCCCAGAGCTGGTCTGTGCAGCCCAAATGCATCTGGGTCACCGTCCTGGCCAGAGCTATGTGAGGCTGGTATGAGGCTCCAGAAATGCAAGGCTGGCTGCTGTTTTTCCATGGATGTCATTTCAACACTGTAAGCAAGAGAAATGCATGTGTGTCTTTAGTGTTGGGGGGCTTATCCAGGACTAACATTTTTGTCCTGCTATCTTTATGGTAAACATGTGTTTTATCTTGTGGACTTTAGGCATCAGCAGGTGTTGAACAGATTTCAATAACATCCTTTCATTGTTCTTAAAGGACTTCTTGATAAGCATAAAGAGATATTTCTATTCTGGTGAATACCTGAAGATGTGTTGGAGCTACTTAGGCCTTGGATGAGACATTACTTATAATGTTACAGTGGTTTTGGCTAATTCTTAACAAACTGAGAAGCATTTTGAAAATGAAATTCACAGTACTATGTGTTTCTTCACACATTTTATTTCTTTGTTGTGAACATGTATTGGTTGATGACAATTAATAGTCCGTGAATTTGGCTGACAGGAAACCTGTTAGGTGAGACAAAAAACTAGGTGCTACAGTAGAGATAAGGGCAACAGAATGTGTATAATATGCTTTATGATTTATGCTTTGTCTGGCTGCACTCATATCCTTTATGCTAAAAACCCCCCAAACAGCTGCAGCATGGTATTGCTTTACATTATTATAGTTACTTTGAAACCTTAATCAGCAGAAAAATCTATAATGAATAAGGTTATATAAAATATCATCAGGGATCCAAGTGTTTCTCTATTGAGTTCATCAAGCACAGTTTAAAGGAAGAAAAATGGAGAGGAAAAAAAACACCAGGAGGTTCAGGGAAAGAGGAGATGGAGGTTATTAGACAATTTGAGCACTATAAGATTGTCTCTCTGCTTTGTTGTTTGGGGGTTTTTTGTTGTGTTTTTGGGGTTTTTTTTCCAAAATAGTTAATGTGAATTAACAATTATAGGTTAATGTTAAGCAGTTATATGTTGTGCTTTTCGTGTGCATTACGATGAGCACTTTTTGGGAAGTGTATGTGGTGACTCTGACATGTTGTATAGTGTAGTTAGTATCTCTTCCTGGCAGCTTCCAGAGGGGTTTTTTTAGGTATTCAGTACCTGCAGTTGTACCATTTTATCCCAGATTTCATAAGTAAGGATGAGGTAATTGTAAAAGAGCGTTGGCTGATAAGTAAAGTTTTGAATTGCGTCCGTGACTGTCACAGGAGAAAGCACATCAAAAATGACAATGCCTGTAATAAACTGGCTGGGTGAAAAATAGTAAAAGTAAAAATAGTTCTCTCTTCTTTTTGTGTTAATTACTTTTTCACTTTGTCAGAAACTGTTTGTGGGAAAGCTTTTGCTTTAATGAGTCTGTCTTCATAAAGTTGAAGAACATTTCAAATAACAGCCAGATAGTTCACCCATGCTCTCAGTCAGCTGTATGAAAGATGTGGCACAGTCTCAATTGAGTTTCCATGGAATCAAAATCTGTATATTCTATAGAAAAAAAAAAAAATCTAGCAGGAAAAAAAAGAAGAATGTTATTATTAAATTTGGATTATTTTTAAATACATCAAGTTACTTATTATCAATAACTTTAAGAAAATGAATACACCAAAAAAACCACATCTTGCTATATATAATTTCATCGGGTTGCATTTCAGAACTGCAAAACCAGACCTAAAATGTTAATTTAATTTTTTTTCTTACATTTTAATCATCTGTAATGTAATGTCATACTTACTTTTTATAGCATTTTTAATATGCATATGCTTTTTTGAATATTTCTGTCACTTTTTAACAATTTAGTTGAAATACTATATCTTAAAGTTCTCAAGAGTCAATCATGTCAAGCTCTTGCTGTTCTCAACATTCTAATCAGCATTTCACATTTACCAATTTTTTTTTTTTTTTCTTTTGCTTCAGTGTGCATTCTCTTAGTGATATGACAGGGATAAAGGCAGGAACAGCTGTTGTGGTTCATACCACAGGTTCACCAAAACCAGTATCCTGTGTCTGATGAGAGCTGAGGAAATGCCAAATTAAGGGTGCTTTTTTATGCTTTTCTTTCAATCCTTGGTGGAATTTTACTCCATGCGCTGTACCAACACAGATGGGGAGTAAACCAGACTTCCCTGAACCTGCCTCCCCTTTTCCTTACCAACTCACTCGCTTGAGTCACAGCCTAGATGCAGCATGAAAGTGTTTAATAAAAGAACCTCTTGACTCACGTGGTGAGTAGGACTCTGCACGTGGGGATCATGCAGTGGTTTCTATACCCTGTTGTTGTGGGATTCCTGATGGAGCAGCCCCTCCTGTGTCCCTGCTCATCACAGCTCTGGGATACCTCTGCAGGAATGGAAGTCTTCCACGTTCTCAAGGGGTCTTCGAGCTGACCCAGTAAACTCAGAGGGCTTGACAATTTTGTTCTATGAGACAAGTGCCGTTTTAAATGTTCTGTTATAGTATACATGTCCTCTTGATCATTATGTGAAACAATTTGAAGCACTTAATAAATTGTCAAGTGTTACTAGAAGGGTGAGACCTAATCCTGTAAGACCTTTGTGCTGTAAATATAGTGGAAAAGTGGAGTTCTGGTACAAAAATTGTGGATCAGAACACAAGTAAACAAGAGCAAGTTTTAAAAAGGTAAGACCTTTGTTTCTGTTTTGTGCTTCTTCTGCTGTGCCCTGTATTAGAGATGGAGAGCCATTTTTCTGTTTTCATCTTGGAACTTTACTCTGAAAATAAAAAGTTATTCATTCCCCGCCTCCATTTTTTGGTCATCTCTTGCCATTTTTGGCATCCTTGGCTCATGACACAGATCAAACCCAGCTCCAGCAGGGCAGCAGATCTTTGGACCCTGCCATAAAAGCAAACAATTTAAAAAGGTTTATAGATTTGGTTCTGTGCTTCCACATTATCGAGGAAATACACTCATGTCAAGATCAGCTTACAAAAAAAAAAGAGTTTTTTGATTACCCTTGTTGTTAGGCAATGACAGCAGTGGCCTTTTAATTTGTTGACATCCTTCTGCTTTTTGCCATCTGTATCACAGGTGTAGCAAAGCAGTGTATATAGAGGCTGGAACTGAATTCACAGCAGAAATAATCTCAGAATAGAAGTCAGCCTGAATATAGGTCAAGTTAGTGCATAGGAAACCAACACATCTTCAAAGCTGTGGCTCAGAGAAGGCTCAAGGGTATACTTAAGGCATGAATGTTGCATATTAATTCAGGGGACTGGGCAGTAAAACTAGGCTTTGTTCAGTTTCTAAGTGTGTTCCCCTGTACTCTGAAATAAATTGTGCACTCAGTGAAGCTGTGTACTCTGTTGTCTCAGCGTAGATTTGTATTTCATGTAGAGAACTTAAATTACCTAGTTGTGAAGAAAATGCTGTACGAGCCTCACAGTGCTCTCCTGGAAGCCAGCCTTTGTCTTTGCAAGCAGAATGTGCCTGCACAGCGTGGAGGAGCTCTCAGCCCATGGCAGGGAGAAATCAGGCACACCTGAACCTTGTAGGTAAATTATTCTTCCCATCCCTAATGCTAATTGAGGCACAGGAGGTTCACATGAACTGGCTGTCATTTAGGCACAGATGAAAGTAATCAGTTTACTGCTGGTTTAAAAAATGTAAATCTTCTGTGGGAGATACTTCAGGAATTGTTTGAGGTACTGAGGAGTCTTGAAAGGCCTTAGCATGTGTGACTGTAATTGTAGTAAAAAGTCTAAATGTAAATGTATGGAGCAGACAAGAAGTTGGTGCCACAGAAGTCTGACTCTTGAAATGTTGTTTTAATGCATATTCCTCTATGGTTTTACAAATAAATACAAAGGTGGGGTGGAATTACATGTCCTTTGAAAATTTTATACCCAAATAATCAAGAACATACTGATTATCTCCTATTTTAGTATTTTAGCAGAATTTATAGAAGTACTGATTTCTATTCATTCATAAAATTATAGGTTTCAAAACATATTAACACTTATTTTTATGAAATAGAGAAAACTAGAAATTAACTATGTAAATAAAATAATATCTTAGGTATTAGTTGTTATCACTTACTGAGTTGACAATGATAGGATTCAAAGATTATTTTCAGTAGCCATTAAGAAATCTGCATGAGTCAGTACAAGCCTCTTTTGCTGGGATTTTCTTTTTGTTTCCTTTTCAGAAACTTGGCTATCCCTTCTGTCATGTAACACAGGCAGTCATAGATCAATTTGTTCAACCATGCATATAGTGAGTAAGGTTGTAGTGTTTGGACCAAATGGAGGTCATAAACAGTTTTAATTTATAATGATGCTATCACATGTATTCAGTTATGCTCAAAAAGCAGCATTTAAGTGGTTTTATAATTCATACCAGCAATAGCATCACAGTTTTTCTTCACCCTGCCAGGATGTTTTGTGTAGCTTATACTTGTGCAAGGTCTTTATTTTGTGCCTCTTACCAGTAAAATCATGTCTGATCCTTCACCACACCAATTGCATTTCTCATTGTAAATTGGGGGCTGGGAATTTAAGTATAGGCAATATAAAACACAAGGGACTTTCTTGTATGCTCTGCCTCACTTCTAGCCCTTGTGCTCCTCCTGTATTCCCTCTGAGCAGTGAACAGATCCATTCTAGGGAATGGAGGCTGGGGAGAGATGAAGGGCCACATCATGCCCTTCTACTTTTATAGTGCTTGTGGTGTTCGAGATCCAAAGCTGTTATTGGAACAGGATTTGTGGCAGAAAAAGGTGGTATGTTTTATTAAACCAATGGATGTAACTGGAAAAAAAATAGTAGATGCTCTCAGGCACAGTCTGTCTTCACATCTGAAACAGAAGAGACAAAACCAAAAGGCTGGACAAATTAGTTCTGTGTTTGTGTCACCCAACTAGATAATTGGCAAAGAAAGTCTTTGCTAGGTGTAAAATACAGAAGGATATTGCTAAGAGAAAGTGGTCATTGGCCCTTCTGCATAACCAGAGCCTTTCCTTAAACTCCAGAGGACTTGCAGTCAGTCCTTGTTTCTGGCCAGTAGTCCCTGGGATAGGTGTGAGAGTGCTTTTGGAGTCATTTGCCACTTCATTTCCCCATAATGTGCTGTGTGGTGCTCCCTGTTCCAGAAGACCCTGTGTTTCCTGGGAGAGGATTGTGGGGGCTGGGGTGGGCTCAGCATCACTGAAACAACGCAGTGTGGGGAATGTTCTAAAACTGTCCTGTTACTGCAGGAGTTTGAGCTCACAAATGATGTGTTTGCGTGCAGACTAAGGACTTCTTAGACCTAAAACACACAGGAGAATAATCCAAATTTCTAGCAGAGTAGACAAGTATGGTATCAAGTGGTTTTCTGTGATTAAACTTAAACTTGGCTTCTTCAGGTAAAATTGAGGGGAAAGCTCTGGTTTAGTTATTTTCTCTGTAATGGTGGAAGTGTGAAAAAAGGGCTGGAAAACAGCTATTTATATCTCTGCACGAAATGGCACTACTAGTACATTTCTGTGTGTAGTTATTTTGTAATGTTCTCTGGCAAGGTGCTGGTGTGCTCCTGGAGTACTGCTTGAGGAAGCTTAAGTGGAAGCACATTTAACAGCTGTAAAATACAGTTTTCGCATTCACGTTCGTCAAAGCCTCGCCTGTCTTATGGAAATGTGGCTGATTGATAGAGTAACTTCCATAGGAGAACGACTTGCCTTGCTCACTGGAGCTGTAAGGAGTCAAGCAGTTCAGTGTCCAAACACTTTTAGTTCAAACACAAGGTCAGTTCTTGTAAAAAACAATTTATTTTTTTCAGTGTATACTCTCATGCTTAGTTTTAGCCACACAGTCTTATGCCTTTCATGAAAACAAACAAGTTGCATGCATGTTTTCAAGTGTTTTGTTGACCTTGGATGCAAATGCAGACATTTGATTCCATTGTGAATTTGTAGATAGGCCTATGAGAATGAATAAATACTTCTAGAAGTATGTATGTATATGTTTGCATTTTCTGAAAGTTGTTGTCATGGATATAACCTATACAACTCTCTTACAAGAGATGTGGAAACTTCTTATCAAGACCTGCATGAGAAAAGCAATTTGCCAGTAAGGGTGAGAAAATACAAAATGAATGGGAAACAGGAGAGATCTCTCTCCTAATTGTTGCCATTCCTCGTTCCAGGTGTGCCTGTGTACACACTGCATAGGCAGAGGGCCTTCGTAGAGGGCTAGGGACTCATTTTTGCTTGTTTTCTTTTCAAAAAGTAGTGAGGCAGTTCCTTTAGAGTACTTACTAATAATACTCTGGAAAAAATTGCAATAACTAAAGTCATGGATCTCTATTTCTCCCTCATCTTTCTGTCCCCCTGAATTTTCAGGTGGTGTTTATGTCCATAAAACAGGAGGCTTTTAAAACACTGTAAGGAATCCATTGGACTCCTTACACCAGCAGAGCATGAAGGAATGCTTGATCCATCCCACAAACTGCTCCTGTGCTAGGTCAGCTAGTGGTGCATTGATACACATACAGAGAGATTGAAAAGCCCGGTGTACTCACTAGTATTCTTCTCCTTATGGTGAGTTTCCTCTAAGTTCACATGATGAAGACTACTTTAGAAGGTTAGTGAGAATCTGATTTTAATGGATCCATATTTATGTCAGTGTATTCCCAATCCTCAGGGGACAAAAAATAAGAGGTGAAATGCTGAAGCAATTACAAATTTATCAATAGATTGGGGTTTGCAGGTTTAAAGAGTTGTTTTTCAAGTGTTACTATACAAATATGAAAACTGGATTCCATCTGTCCAGAGCTTACTATGATGGTTTCTGGTGAGATTCTGGAGGCAGACATTCATAGAAAAGCATCAATTCTTAAAAGTTCTGTGGTGTAATAATGGTATGGAATTACTTGGGGTTGAAACTGATCCCTGATTCCCTGATAATCAGTTGTGAACTCATCTTTATAACCTGCTATCTAGGACTGGAAAACCCTTACAAAAGAGGATGCCAAGTTATGTAAAGCTGTTGAAATATTCTTTTAAGCTACCTTAATACCTTAAGACCCAGATGCCAGAACGTAGCACTGTGTGACTTGCATGAGCTCCCACAGCACTATTCTGTGCAGTCCAGATCTAGATCCAGATTTCCAGCATCTTAAGTCACTGGCATTGTCCTTCCTTTTCCCTAACGCAGTTGAGGTGGTGGGATCCAATAGCCCAAATAGGGTTCTGCAGCAAAGAAAATATATCTTCTTTTTTAGGTTTGTTCCTACTGCATGTTGGCTCCTCGTAAATCAGTCTGTTGTGGACCTCTGTCAGTCCTGCAGACAGGCACCTTGTGTGCTTTGAGCCAGCTGACAATTGCCAGTTGGCAAAAAGCCCTTCTACCTTGCCCAAGTGAAGGTAGAAGGTATGAACAAAGCAAATTACAGAAGCTGCCCTGATGTTATATGTTTGTAGGTAGAAAAAGCCTCCAACCAACCAAAGACCCAAACAATGCACACACCCATCCTACACCCATCTTGCATGAAAATGAACCCTACTTGTATGAGGACTTAGTGTGTGGACCTTTTCTAAATGGGTAGGAATTCAAAATTAAATTTGAAATTTGGGGTTTAGCTTGTAATTGTTTTTTTTAAAAACATTGGAAATATGAATGTATCGCTGATGCATTCCTTTAAAAATATTAGTTCTGGGTCAAGTTTCTTCTTTTTCTACCACTTAGAGCAACTTCATCTAGAAACTGCCGGTTAAATAAAATAAAGTGTCTGTAATACTTTTTCTTAAAAACAGATTTATCAATGCTAATATGTTTTGTTGCTATGATAACTCAGTTATCAACATTAAACATTTGTTCAGTCATTTGTTTATCAGTGGCAGTTTGTTAGTAGTTATAAGTAGAATTCCATCTGCCAGTTAAACTATATTGTAAATTGATGTAGAAATTAGCAGCTCCTGTTTTTTGGGGGTGGGGGGAGGTGTCCCTCCTAATGAATATATGAACTTAATTGCACATAAATGCATCTCCAGAAGATGGTTGGGGGGCATCTCAGGTATACTGCACACAAGTGTGCCAGTCAGGCGAAAACAGGCACACACTGTGATTATCTCAGTTTTCAAACCTGGAAGAGACAAGAATGTGTTGCTAAATGAGAGAGGCAGTATGTCATGCTCACTGAGATAAAAACAGAAGCTGCCAGACACTTTGGCTTTATTCTGCGAATTCTTTGCTTCAAAACTCTCCTCTTTTCTTCAGGCTTATTCTGCCTCCCATTCTCATTCTTTCTCCTTCCCTCGTTGCTGTCGCGATCTCTCTCTCATTGTTCTCTCCCTCTTCCCCGTCTTTAATGCACATACGTTGTCACATTTCATTGACTCTCCCCTCTTCTCTGTTCTTACACTCACGCCTAGTGGTGCTTCAGCCAGAGCTCGCAGCCTCTCCGCCGAGTTTTAGTCATGTGTGAAGCTCAGTTTGATCGAGCGCTCCTTTTCTGCCTTTTCACTCTCGCAAAAGATTAAAAGGTGGCGTCACATCGCTCCCCGGCTTTTTCCCGCAGGAGGGACTTAAAAGGGACAACAAAAACTAATCACTTTCAATAAGCGTTTTCTCGCAAAAAAGGGACTTAGCGGTGCAATTTGAGGCCGGTGCTAAGGATTGGGAAGGCTGGAGAATGCTTCATACTGCTAACAAGGGAAGGAAGCCTTCAACTGAGGCAGGTAAGAAGTGTCTGAATCCGAATGTTTTATGGAGTGCTTGGTCGGAGCGGTGGATTTTCAGCGTTCTGTAACTGAGGCAGGCAACTGCAGCAAGAGGCAGCATCGGTGTTGTATCAGATTCCTTTTGTTTAAGATGTAAAGTGTGTGCTATAAATTGAATTAGAAATGGGGTCTGAGGATGCTGTATTCACAATGAGTGCTTGTTTTCCCCCCCTTTTCTCTGTGTATCAGAATAAATCAGAGAACCAGCTTTTATGAAGGCTGGACTTTGCTTAAGGTTAAATTCAGTGCTTAAATCTCAGTGTAAGAAAAGCTTTAGAGTCTTACAACCCTCAGGGAGCTTGCATTCTGCAATTTGATTGCAACAGCTAAATTAAAAAAAAATTACTTATTTACTATTTATTGGGTAAGGTAAAATCTAGCATTGAGTTTAGGTCTAGGTGAATGTGGTTTGTTTGCCTGGCATTTCATCGGATGAATAGCTGTACCCTTTTAGACATACTGTAAAACCTATTTCGTGTTTATGTTTTGTAAATTGAGATTAAGTAGCATCCTGAATGAAATACGTGACTAAAACTCATAAAATGCATCTGTGTTTAGGAAAGCAATCACCAAATTAGAATAATGGATTTATGTCAGTTGTCAAATGGAGTTAACTCTGAAAGTGCTGTCCGCAAGTGCACTTGGATTATAATAAAGGGCTTTCTGTTTAACTGTTATTGAGAGGAGCTAATTTATCCGGCAGAGCCTATGAACTTAAGTCTTGTGATAATATAAAATTGTGTAGCCTAAAGGGTTTGTGGTTTTGGGAAATGTGCCCTTTTATTCTCTATAAAAATGCATTGAGGTTTTATAGGGATTCCAAAGGCAAAAATAATTTTAGTAAGTGCTTTTTATTCACAACTGGAATATTTAACTATTGGGGCACCTGTTTCTGGTCGTCACTGGCTTTGGTGCCTTTTTTTCTCTCCCTACATTTTACAGTTGCTCTCTGTATCAGCAAACTGACTCCAAATAGGAGAAAGGGATTCTGAGCAGTAGTGATATTCTGAATTTCATTGTCACACTGAAGAGTGAACAGGCAGTCAAGGATAGTTAGACCATTATTGGGGCTCTAGAAGAAAGCAAATACTATTGCAGTGATCAGTTATTTGTAAAGTGGAGCACTTGCTGGCTGGCTGTAAGCAAAGCTGGGAAAAGCGAACTTCGTAAGCTGTCATCGAGTAAACATTGTTTGATAGGCACAATTCAGTGTCGCAGACCTACAGATGAGCACCCTGCAGAGTGAAATGAATATATTTACTTGGGAACTTTGGTCTCTATGCAAGTTTCCCCAAACGGCTCTCTCGTGGTGCAGCCATCCGAATGCGCAGTGCCCTGCGAGTTCCGAGGCAGCGCTGTGTGCACGCTGGCAGAGCTGAGTGTACGAGACAGGCAGTGACAAGGCAGGGCACAGCTCAGAGGCATCGGGCCCCCAGGGAGGCACAGGCTCCCATCACTGAAAGGGGACTCCAAACCATGCTCCTTACCTTCAGTGGTGGTTAATCACACACTTTCATCCTCACACAAAGGCACAGATTTTTTTCTTTTCTGAGGACTTGATTTCAGAACTTGTAAATGTTTCACTGTTTTGCTGGGGATATTTTTACTTTTTAACTATGGTTTTGTTGAACTTGTTTATATTTTGGCATTGGAATTGCCACTCCACCTCTGTTTCACCTTTCAAAACATTTCTGTGTGTTCTTCCAAGCCCTTTTTATCCTTCAGTTCTGTTTGGATCAAACTGAAATTAGGAGTAACTTCTCTGACAAAAATGGAAGTCCTGGATGTAATGTGGTACTTTAAATGGTATTTTGGGACTTAAATAAAGTATGTCTGAGTATAAATGGTAGACGACTTCTGGTAGGAATTAGTCATGATGACTTTGGTCCTTACAAAATGGCAGAAAAGTAGAAGGCTGAAGCTGAGCCACCTTGATGTGCTTGAGCCCAGAATGCAGGATCTGAATTGCAGAGCATTTATCTCTGCTTTTGGCATTTGCTAACTCTGCCCTACTAGATGTTAAATGGGTGATTAATAGAAATAGCAGCATTTTACTGATGTTCCAGTAGATGTTGCTGGAGAGCAATGTAAAGATTACTTCATCTAGAGAAAGAAATGCAGTGAGATTACAAAAACCAAAGAAAAACCTCAAGGCTGTTGGTAGCTCCATAATATGAGATCAATAATTTTTACATCATTATTGTAGGTGCTATTCTATCTGAAAACCTGAAGAGACACTTGCTGAAATGAGACACGTGTAGATACAACCATGTGTCTTCTTTTAAGGTTTTTAATTTTTACTCACCTCTTAAAATTTTATCACTGGTGTTAACATTGTTTGATCTGTGTTGTCTTAGAGGAAGGGCTGAAAGAATATCCCTAGAAGTTAGGGTTTTGTTTTTTGTTTTTTAAATACAGCCACAAAATACAGATGTTTATTATAAATTAAGAAAAAAAAGGTATGCCACCTCAAAATTAGGATTCTAGTAGAGTGAAGTTGCTTTCCTTTCAAAATAGCAAGAGTTTACCAAATCAACACATAAAAGACGAAAAAGAACCCTCTTAGTTTTTACGCTGTTTTATGTGTACTTTTTTTTTAGCTGTTAACAATTGCAAGTTACCATCTTTTTATGGGGTTAAATTCTGAGAAAAAGCCCTATGATGAGTCTCAGATCAATAAATTGTAAGCACCTAATGGCAAATGTGTGAATAGGAAACTGTGATGTTCTATGCTAAAACTACTGTTTTAATTAATCTGATAAAATGATAAAGCAGTCCCAGAGGAGTGGAGGGTTTTAGTATACAGGCACTAACTGATGCAATTTCAGGCAACCACTGACCTCTATCTGTGGGAATATTTATTTTTGGAGATGATCATCAACCATAACTGATTTCAAATTCAAAACCCTAATGTGTGTTGTTTTTCTTTAATCCTAGCTTTTCATGTAAAGCAGGATAAACATGCAAAACTTAGGCTAGTGATGCTAAAAATGTGATCTCTCTGTATGCAACTGGTTTGTATCTCTTTGTACCTTAAATAAAAAAGGAAAAACAAGAATTATTTGAAGACCTTTTAGAGAAGATATTTCAGTTTTTCCGATTAAAATTATGATGTTTGACTGAATTTTATAATACATAGGAGCATGCCTTTATTTTGTTTGCTACTTAATGTGTATGAAAATTTCAACTTCTGCTTATAATTGGAAAAAAAATGCAGATTAAAAATGAGTGGCAGTCATCTACAGTCATCTCTCATGCAATTAGCATTGTAGGCTATTTATTTGTTGTGGCTTAGGTTTAGCATTTTTATGGGTTTTTGCAGACGTGTGTGCCAAAAGTTCTTTAATCTGACAAGCTTTGGGTTGGTTAGGGGTTCTTTTTGTGGTTGATTATTTGGTTTGGGGATTTCTTTCCCCGTATAGGGTTGCTGTTACCAGTAGGGGTTTCCTTAGTGTTCTGCTTCTTTAATTTATTTCCCAAGTTGTGCATGCACACAACTGTGTCCATGTTAAGGTCATTCCTTAACCTTCAGAAAACTGTGTGTGTACTCGATATGCAGAGGAAGTGAAATCTTTCTGCATTTAATGAGTATGGTTTAGGAAATGTAATGCTGTATGTATTTATTGAATGGTCATGTAGTTTTTCTTCTCAAACTTAGTAGTTCCTGCTGTTTCAGAGACCATTAGCCTTGGCCATTGAATGTTGTGCATCTCAGGTGGCCATAGCCAAAAGTTCATGAGCACTGTCACATTTTTAAAATTCTGTGTCATTCAGATAAATAAGCCCGACTGTTGGCAGTGAGAACATCACCAGAATTATGTTCTCATACCTTCCTCACTCTCAGACTTGTCAATTCAATGGTACATAATTTAGTTTAAAAGATTGTAATATGTCACCAGTTTTTAAAGAGAATTCCCTGTTGAAAACATTGGCAAATTCAGTTTAAAGGCTTATGATGCAATATAGCCCTAAGGAATAAACTTTTATCTTGGTATTTCTCAGTTCTCAAAGTCATGAAGAGAAAAGCAAGCGTACCTGTATACTGGAGTTTTTTAGGAATACACTCCTGAACGCTCAGAATAGCTTCATTGGGTCAATAACTCTGGCCACAATTGAGTTTAGTGCCTTATTTCTCAGTAGCAGCAATAGTGTATTTCTAGGTTTGTCTCTGGATGCTCATTTATGTATAAATAATGGCAGAAATCTGAATCCGTGTATTTTAATTTAAGTCCATTAGAAATTTAAAATTTCATATCTGGTCTCACATTATTGGAACTGAGGAGGAATATATGTCTAGGAGTCTGCAGGAAGTTATTGAAATATAAAGCTGGGATGTGTGCACAGGAAAATATACTGCAGATAACAGTAATTTAATGACTTATTTGTGAGGCTTGCATCTATATCAGAGACTGTGATAGTATCATTAAAATAGGTAAATAAAAATGTGAATAAAAATAATTTTAAAAACTAGAAATAGGATTTGGCAATGGAATCATCTTAAGAATCTTCTGAATCATGAGGACGTGGTTGTATATATTTTCCTCATTAATGATGAGTTCTCCCAAGTAACTCAAAGTAGGGGATGTACGTCCTTTTCGCTGTATTGAGTAGAATATATTTAGCTAGCACAGTTCTTACTCTGTGCATGCAATTTTTGAAGATACGGAGCTCAGTTGCTATCTATAGCTTATTCTTATTTAATAAAATTCAACCTGTGGCTCATGGCTGATTCTAAATCATATGAAATTTGTATTGTTATCACATGAAGTGTGATTATAACATGGTAAAACGTTGCATTAGAAGGCTTTATCCCCCTTCCCTCAAAAATAAATTATTTTTAAAAAGCGAAAAAGCTTTTTAGAGAAAGCTTTTTTGAAGCAAGACGTTTTCAGATTGTTCTCCTAAATTTACTAGTCTGTGAGATTTCAGGAATAAAATCACATGAAAGTGTCTGATAAGTGAGCCTTCTCTGTGAAACATTGGCAGTGTTAGAAAACCCAATATAGGTTTTCCAGGAATTTTGATAGGGAACCGAATACCAACTATTTTCAGTTGGAGAATGTGCCTTTGAAATGTCACCTATTAATCTTGTATATATTTGTGGCAATGCCTCTTGTACGTGACCACACAGTACCACCAAGTAATGGCTCTTAACGGTGTCAGTTATTGTAACGTTGTTAGGGAAGGACACAGTCTCTTCTGTTCCCCTCATTTCTCTTTGTTACTGGATTAATGTCTATTTTGAATAGATTTTAGTTGACAAATTCAACTCCTTCAGTCCTTTCTGTTTGGTCTAAATGTCAAACCCAACACAGGCTTTTGTAGAGGTTGTTTTCCCTGGCAGCAGAATGGAAACAAGGAATCTGCTGCAAGATGTTATCATTTGGTGAGGGAACAAGTATTGATACTGGGCTGGGAGAGACTGGTCTGTTCTCCCCTCATACAATAATTTAGGATCTCAGAGTGTCTGACCTGTGGCACTCCCTCCCCAGCAGATATTAATGCTTAAATGAAACCTGGATTATCTCAGTGTTTATATTGATATTTGTAGTTGTAGCCTAATTCTGTACATAACTTATAAGGCATGGTGTGTTTGTGTTGGAAGGACACAAAGAGGAGAGGGGGGAAATAGCAAGAGATTTCTGCAGGAAAGAAGAACGTTTCTGAGAACAGTGTGGGATTAAAGTCAGAACTGTAACATCAGATGCTGAATGCAGATTTCTCCTAAAGTCACCCTATTGTTCTGTTGCGCTGGTGTGTGTACGTGGACATAAATAATGTATATGTGCTATACATATATACATGCAGTCTCTAGAGGTCAGTAGAATGTAAGGAATGGACAGATGTTCAGTTTTCTAATGAGACTTTGAGATGCAGCGTATCAGTTGTTGCAACCTAGAAAAGATGAATATGTTTCTAATGAAATTTGGAAGTGAAGTAATTAATCAGAGTTAACAAAGAGCTGAATGGAAGAGAATCATGCCTGTCGTGTTGCGGAAATGAGTGCAAATTATTTGTTTTGGGCAAATTCCTGATAAATGCTCATTTGCGTTCTGAGGAATTTGACAGAGATCCAGACCATGATTATTGTATTATAGCTCATTATATTGCATCTCCTTGCTACCTTTTCTGAGAGGATCTTTTAGGATGACTGAAATAAAAATTAAAATGGTGTTTTGGGACAGCACGTGTCAAATGTGAAGCAGATCAAGGCTCCAGTGCAGGCAGCATATCTTCTCTTGATGTTTACCCCGTTAGCCATGGCCAGCCTTAAGAAATTGCTTTATCCTCATTCACCACCTTCTAACATGAAATCTTCTGAATTAACAGATCACTTGTGGCTGAAGGTTCTGTTTTCTCTTTGAAAACTGTATTCACACAATCACAGAATCATTTAGGCTGGAAAAGACCTCGAAGATCATTGAGTCCAGCCTGTGACTGACCCCCTCCGTGTCAACCAGAGCAGAGCCCTGAGTGCCACACCCAGCTGTTTCCTGCTCACCTCCAGGGATGGTGACTGCACCACCTCCCTGGGCAGCCCCTTCCAATGCCTGACAGCTCTTTCAGTGAAGAAATTCTTCTTGATGTCCAACCTGAACCTCCCCTGGTGCAGCCTGAGGCTGTTGCTTCTGGTGCTGTCCCTCCTTCCCTGGGGGAGAGCCTGCCCCCCACTTGGCTGCCCCTTCTGTCAGGGAGTTGTGGAGAGCCAGAAGGTTCCCCCTGAGCCTCCTTTTCTCCAGGACAAACACCCCCAGCTCCCTCACATGACTGACTCTGCAGACACTTCTGCAGCTCCTTTTCCTTCACTGGACATGCTCCAGCACCACATTACCTAGGCTTGAAAGAAATCCTGACTCCAGAGCCAGGCTGTGCCACAATGACACAGATGCATTGTTCTATTGTACACAATGTGGTTAGAGTTGAGTGGAATTAGATGTTAAATTTACATATATATATATATATATATATATATATATATATATATATATATATATATATATATATATATATATAGGTCCTTAGAAATTAATGGTTCATATGCTCTGTTTCTCTCTTTAAAGAGGCTATTTGGGTGGTATTTGGCATCTTCTGTTCATGTTGTAGTTCTGCGTTGCATTGTAAAATATTGATAGGACAATTCCTGTCATAGAATTAGTTAGAGCAACAGCTCCTTTTTTACTTAGCTTCTGGTTATTTGTGTTAGTTTGCCTGGAAGCTATGTTTCAAAAATCTCTGATCTCCCCAGATATTCTGGAAGGGATCTTTCAAAGTAGTTTACAAAACTTGTTTTAATAGTGAGCTTAACAGAGTCAATTGTTGCAGGAATCACTCTGGTTTCCTTCCCCCACTCTTCTTAGAGTGTACTGAAAACTTTAAGCATTGCATGTGACAAAACCAAGTTGTGAAAGTGGATCTCAAACTTCAGTGTATCTACTTTTGGAGAAGCAGGAAAACTACCAGTTCAGTTTTTATTAAATTTATGCTTTTAACATAAAATTGTGGTGGTAATAAAAGATGTACTTGGATTCATTATTAATACGTCGTGATAAATAGTGAATATGCATGGGTGTTAATGAAGTGTAGTAGTTCTCCACATAAATAGCACATAAAACTTGGAAGATCAGCCTGGTTCTGGTGTGTGAAGTTGCAATATCTGATTACATGAAAACATCACCTCTACAGATAGTGAAGAACTGGCTTCCTCAATATGAAATGATGGCAGGCCTTTGGGTTTAGTTGTTTTATGGTCATATATTTTATTTTGCTTTCCTGTTGTTTTGTTTGTGTGATTATGAGCTCTCGGGCACAAAATAATTATATTAAACAGCAATGGTCCATATTTTTAGATACAATGCCTCTTACGTACCTGACTGAGAACTGTGTTCATGTTTGTAGGGGTAAAACCGAGTTCCAGAATTATCACTTCTAAAAAACATGTCTGTTTTCATCGAGATTTTTTTTTCCCCTGTAAGAAGTGTAAACAAAAGAGCAGTAAAAAGGTGGGGTTTAGATCCAGCAGCACTAATGGTGGAGGTGTATCTTTGGGTTCAGGAAATGTAGGGAGTGGACTGTTCTTTATATCCCCAGCCACTTACACAAGGGAATGGGGAATAACTGGATACAGCAAAAATACAGATAAAATTACTCTTTTTTAAAAGGACCTAAGAAAATCTTCAATACCTTTGCCTTTCAAAAATATATTGAAAGGAATGAGGGACTCATCTTTATAAACAAGCTGTGGGCCTGCTGGAAGATAAAACTAGTACTGAGAGATAAACAATGGGAAGGATTCCACTGATTGATGAATGGAAAGAAAGAACTTTGTCTTTACAAATAAACAATAGGTCTGCTGATAAATGAAATTGGATATTGGGAGATGAAAGAAACAATGAGAAGAACCATAAATTCTGTAAGAATTAAAATGGGGGGGGGGGGGGTTATACATTAGAAAGGAGCCAGGTATTAGGCATTTTGGGAAGTCTGTACCTCTCAAGTGCCTCAGGCAATGGGGAAAGAGAGAGGGAAATGCAGATGGGAAATTAGGATAAAAAGGAGGCTGCGCCCTCCAAAAATGTGAGAGAGACCCCAGGGGAAATGCCCCGTGGCCTCTCCCTTTATTCGAATAAACTAACAGGAGTCCTCTGTCTCCTTTTTGGACATAAACCTCTGGTGTTTGTGGATTAATTTTCCTGACAATATTAACCAGTGTTTTTAAAGAATAGTAAACAGCAGGCAGAGTTAGTTTGTGTTGTACACCCTACGTTTCAAGGCATACTGTTAGGAAATGATGGTTCTTTTGAATCTACAGCATAGAAGTCAATCCACTTATAGGTGATCATAACATTAAAGGATTGTCTCTGTGGTTATCTGTGACTGTGGAGAACTTGATTTCATTACTCACTTGGTCCCATAGTTCTTTGAGTGTTTTGTTTCTTTGTGAGAAGAGGTGTATGCTTAGAAAACAGGACAAAAGTACTTGCCTTCTACAACAAACACCACAGAACTCTGAATTATGTGCAAACTTGAGTAACCATGAGATCTGGATATAGAGAAATACGAAATGACAGTAATAACCAGTATCACTGTAAAATTACAAATTATTTCAATTTAAGTGATTTCATTTTTCTACACACATTTTTAAAGTCTGTCACCATAAGCTGTTGACTTCATCTTGAATGCATTCTGCAGTCTTGACAGTTGAGGATTTGTTAATACTAAATCAGTAATTGTTGGCTTTGAAGAGGGATCCAGCATCTTCAGCAAGAGCTTATTAAACTGTAAAATATGGATTGCCTTTACCCTGATGGCCTCTGAATCCTATTACCATCCCATTAGAGAGTGTGGGATTTTAGTAATTCTGTTGTTGTTTTCAGTGGGCAGCAAGTACAATGGGGAAGGGCAGGGGTTAATGCAATTCATCTCCTGTAATAGTGTAACACTGAGTCCTTTATCATTCCATGGGAGTTTTTTCCTTCCTGACGGGAGAGTGTCTGCAACCAGAACTAGTCCCCCACGCCCAAAAAACCCACCAAAAACCCTGGAGACTTCCTTCATTAGCACCACTTTGTAAACACAATAGAAGTGAAGAAGTTGATAAATAAGTGCCAAGTAGGCTATGGTCTAGGAGGGTTTTCAATTGCTATCATTGTGCCAAGAGGTATCTTGAAATACCTCTTCAGACAAGATCATTATATTTTTAATTATTTAATTGCATCAATGCCGTAATATTCGGAGTGTTTTCGAAAATTATGAAAGCACCTTATTCCTTTCCCCATAAATTCACGTGAAAAGTGTAAACCAAAATGTAAAACAAGCAAGGAGAAAGCAAGTGGCGTAAGGAGCAAGAGTGAAACTTTTGTACTTGAAATGATGGCTGCTTATTTTGATCTATCCAATGATAGTAAGTCTTACTAGAGGAATAATTTCTTAAAATTTACACTAGAAAGGAGTGTGAAGCATTAGTAGTTATTGAGAGGGAGTAGAAGTCATGTGCAGGGGTTTTGTCTGCCCTCAGTTGTGCACGAGGCCAGTACGTAACTTTTTCAGCACCTGATATGACTGGGTTTTTTTTGCCAAGTGTTCCATGGGGATTGATCTGACAGCTTAATTCCAAATGCTAGAGGCAGCTTGCTTCTGATTTCAGAACAGGATCAAAAAGGGGAATATTTCAAACAGATATTGCAGGATGAGCTGAGAGGGGCTTGTCAGTGCAACTTTTCAGATAAACAATATCTGATGCACTGATGTGCATACC